>JAVTVX010000030.1:8465773-9665773 GCA_033439265.1 Dillenia suffruticosa | reverse complement strand
TTCCTTTCACGGCCTCTTTTTTTTTTTTTTAATTGACAAAAAAAAAACAAGAATGAAATACACAAAAAAATTAAATAAACGAATGAAGAATTTTGGTCTTCACGATGAGTCGAAATTGGAATTAGAGTATCAAGACACAAATAAGAACAAAGAAAGATGAATGAAAAAATAATAACAATTCGAAAGAAAATCTGAATTAGCTCTGATATTAACTGATGTGAACTTGTAGGGTGTAGAAATCCGAGAATTCATGAACAAATTAATATAGCCCAAGAATCGTTCCAAAGAATTATTTTGAACCGGTGAAAAATAAAGATCTCAACCCTTTACCCTATAGGAGGAATAACCTAAGGTATAAGATTTTAGACTCGTTTCTTACTAGGCAAGAATCTTGGTATAAAGATGGATCGAATGATATCACAACTAAGGTGGTTCAAAGCATAGATTGATAAGTCAAAAAACTAAACAAGATACCTATTTTGAATAAGTTCAAAAAGTTTTCAAAAGAACAAAACTTGTATGAAGAAAACTTACAATATTATTAATTCTCTCAAAAATTGTGTTTTACATATTGTGTAATGGTCTATTTACAAGCTAGAAGTAACCTCTAAAATGATAACTAAAATTTAAATAACTTCCTAAAAAAATAAAGATAAGGAAACTAAATAAAAGTAAACTACTTTGAATAAGTCTTCCCATATTTTGATCAAAACAAAGAAACTATCAAAAATTGTGTCAGAGTGTTATGGATAGAAAAAATGCTCACAGATTTTGCCATAACACCTTGTTCCCTTTATTAATATTTGTAGATTAAATGATGAGAAGGAACATTCATCTTTCTTGATATGCGGAGAACTTTCGAATTTGGTGTTCCTTGAGCTTTTGCATAAATATTTTTCCTCTTATTGTATTTTCTAGACCCAAGGTGAGACTTCATTTCTTGTGGAAGTCAGATCTCTCTTTGCTAGGTGGTTAACTTTTCTGGCCTTTTGGTGTCTCAAAAGTCAATTTGCAACTTAGAGGTTGATCTAAGAGCACAGAGCATGACTTTCATATTTTTCTTGTACTGCAGGTGAAGTTACTTGATCCACATTGCAGAATAGCAGGGTTTTTGCAGAAGACTTTGGACCCTCCTGTTTTTGAAACCATACAGAATGCTGTTATCGTTCTGCAGGATATAGGTGCTTTGACGGCTGATGAAACATTGACAGAGCTTGGGGAAAGACTAGGGTCTCTACCAGTTCATCCTTTGACCAGCAGGATGCTATTGTTTGCTATATTGCTGAACTGCCTTGATCCAGCACTTACTTTGGCTTGTGCCTCTGCCTATCGAGATCCATTTGTTCTTCCCATGTCATCAAGTGAAAAGAAGAAAGCTGATTTAGCCAAGTCAGAGCTTGCTTCATTGTATGGTGGGAGCAGTGATCAGCTAGCTATTGTAGCAGCCTTTGATTGCTGGAGGAGTGCCAATAAAAAGGGTCAAGGTTTTCGGTTTTGTTCCATGTACTTTCTCTCTCCAAGCACCATGAACATGCTTTCAGGCATGCGTGAGCAGCTTAAAAACGAATTAATCCGTAACGGGTTCATTGCCAATGATGTTAAAAATTGTAGCCTAAATGCACGGGATCCAGGTATTCTTCATGGAGTTCTTGTGGCCGGTTTGTACCCAATGGTGGGGAGATTGCGGTCACGTCTTCAAGATAAAAGAAGATATATAGAAACTGCTGGTGGTGACAAAGTTCGGATACTTCCTCGCTCATCCAATTCTAGTTTATCTACCTTTAAATCTGATGATCAGCCTTTAATTATTTTTGATGAAATAATCCGTGGAGATGAAGGTATGCATATAAGAAATTGCACTGTTATTGGTCCACTTCCATTATTACTTCTTGCAACGGAAATAGCTGTGGCTCCTGGAAAAGATAATGACTCTGAAGATGATAAGGGGAGCAGTAATCAAGATGATAAGGAAATCAGTAATCAACCAGAAGGTGGTCGGTTTGAAGAGAAGATTCTGTCTTTTCCTGAAACCACGGTTACAGTGATTGTTGATCGATGGCTTTCTTTCAAGTTGGCAGCACTCGATGTTGCTCAGATATACTGCTTGAGGGAGCGACTAAATGCTGCAACGTTATTTAAAGTACGCTCCTGAACCTGTTCTTTCTGTTTTGTCTTTTATTTTGGGTATGTCCCCTCCAGCGAGAAACATCTCGGGTCAATAACCTGAGGACTGAGTTTATGGATCTGTGTTTACTGTTTTGCAGTTGAAACACCACAGCGAAGTTCTTCCCCCGGTGCTTAGTGCTTCTGTTTACTCAATAGCTTGTATTTTGTCTCATGATGGTTTATCAGCCCTGTCACTGCCATCAGACTCTGTAGATTCGCGGACTTCAAGGGTGGATGCAACTGAAATAGACACGTCTTACCTGGACCGTCTTGAATTTCTGAAATTGCTTGTTCGAAGGCCATTACATGCATCAGCTTCCCATTATCAGAAACATAAGGCAGTGGCAATTGCCCCTCCAGTCAATAGCACATATCAGCGGCAAAGCTAACACAATTCAAGTTCATAGGTTGGAGTTCAGGTGTTTATGGACCCGATGGTCCAAGGGGAGACCCTTCTAAGCGGCAGCGCGGAAGTGGGCCTGGTTGATCGGGGTTAAATAGTCCCCTAAGAAAATTTTGTAGTACATGGATGATGTGCACTAGTGTAAAGATACCATCCGCAAATGCTTTGCATTTTGATTGCAATCAAATTATTTTTCTACGCTTTGGAGTTGACATTGAAGAAATTATCAAAAAAATTAATCCACTTCTCTTCTCATAATTTTTTTTTTCTTTTTCGGTGGGTTTTTGGATTTATTATTGTTTTCCGTAGAAAATAATATGGATGATATTAAGATTAGATCATTGATCTTAATTTTTCAAATTTACTATTTTATTTAAATTATCTTATTAAAATTTTTTAAACTGTTTTTTAGTTTTTTCTATTTGTTTTTGTTTCTAATGAGAATTTGAACTCATTTGATAACCTAAGCTTAGATTAAATTTGATATTTTAAATATCAGGAAAAATTATATTTTAAGTTATTTGAAGTTGTATCAAAATCCCAATTACGTTTATGGACTTCCAACCACTACACTTAAAGAGTACTCAAAGTTGGAAAAATGGAACAATGTAGTTCTCCGTCACCGATGATGCTAGCGTGTTGTTAATTGTTGATTTGGCATGATGTGGCATTTGATGTGATTTGATAGGCGGAGCAATATATTGACATGGCACGTGATACACTAGTAAATTTGCTCGATGTGTGATGTTAGCATTTTGTTGACGTATTACGTGACATGTAGTATTTGTCACAATCAAGTTAAAAAAGAAAACAGATGTGGATGGAGAGAGATGATATTTTGAACCTTTAGAGAGAGAGAGAGAGAGAGAGAGAGATTGGATAGAGAGAGAGTGGTTCAACATCGGGGGAGAGGTAGAGAGAGAGAGAGAGTTTACCCTTCTCTGGCAAGAACCAAATGCCAAACCCTTCAATTTTTTGCTATTTATTTCATCTGCTTTGGTCACTCTCTTCTCTCTTCTCATTTTCCAAACCACGACTATGGAAGAACGTACATTGAAGTGCATTACCACTTGTTTCAAAAAAACTCAAACTCTCAAAAAGCTGACCCTTCATGGATTCAATGAACTTAGGGTTGTCTCCTCGCACCTAACTTTGTGCCTCTGTGAATGAAAGTCCTCATTATCAATTTCCTCTTCATGGATATTGTATTCCAAGTCGTCCTCAACATTTCCAGTACAGTCCTCCTGGTCATTAAATTGTACTTTCCTCTTTCCACAACCGGATTGTGGAATGCCTTTATTAGGTTGTTAACTCTCTACATTAATTGTTAAATGGGACTTCAAACACGTCTTAACCCTCATGTTTATAATCATTCTCTTCAAACCTATTGCTTTATGCACTATCAGTTTCATAGTTACTACTATCATTGCTACAATCATCCTTATCATGACAACTCTCACTTTGTCTACTATCATTACCATATTCATTTTCATTATGAAAACTTTTATTATCCCTAGCCATGCAATTATTGATTTCACCATCATCACAAATTTAATACAAAAACGCATCATGTACCACTATAGCCTCATCTACGTTACATTCTATATAGAAAGTGATCGTATAGGGCCTAACGGTCAATAAGCATAAAGCACATATACTAGAGTCCACTAAATCAATAACAGTCTCTCAAGGGACAGTTTAATGGTACAAACTCTACTTTCCCAATCTAATAATCTCAAATTTAAATTCTTATATAACAAAAAAAAAAATCAATAATAGTCGAATCCACAAGCTATTAAATGACTTATTTCTCGGTAAGAACCCGAGAAGGCCTCTCAGTCATCTCTCGGTCGAAGTCTTTTGGCAGTCTCGATTACCTTTCAATTGAACTCTCTCGGTTACTATCAAATGGTCTCATGGCGAGTGATGTCTCTACTAAGCAGATCAAGATCATGATCACTCAAAATTTAAATTTCCTTAAATCCTGAAAATAATCTCTCCCAATAAGGTAAGGAATCTCTATGACAATTTGAACTTCCCTTATTCTATAGAATTCTAAATTTCCTAAACATATTTGACTACAGTTTTTGTAATTTCGAAAGATTTTCAATGATATCTCTTTAAGATAATTAGGGTTTTTACATCCTTAAATAAGAGACTTATCATACATACACATACTATAAATACTAAGTAAAGATGACCTTCCAAGTACGTATGACAAATTTACATACACATTATATATGGAGACTATATAGGGTTGATCTAAAACTCTACTTAGTTTGCTCTTTTTTTCTCTCACTCATCTTTTTGACAAATATCATAACTTCCTTTGCTAGACCACGTCTGACGGGTACTTGCAGGTCTTTCTATCCACTTAGGCCTAGAGGACACATCAGCACGGGTTCCCCATCCGAGTCAATAAAGCAGTTCATCTGTGGAGCAAATCCACCTCCAACATATTGATACCATCTGTGAGAATAGATTGATCTCTGAGCTGAAGATACTTCATGCCCTGTTTTATTATATTTCCTATCACTATACTGCCCAAAAGGAGGAATGGAAACAACACCTTAAAAGCATTGTCTATGATGGAAGGACAAACGTCCAACCCCATGGATCCTCATCCACTAGCAGCTTCGGTTGATCTACCAAATACCTTTATCATCCACTCACAACGCCAAGCGGAACCACCCTCACAAGGAGAGCTTAGCCGCCTACTGCCCAACCTCAAAACCAACCGACTCCTCCCCCTGCTTTAACCTCTCCTAGCCGAGTCAACCACCCCCAAATGGAAAGGCTAGAATCAGAGGTTTATGGCATGAGCAAACAATTGAAGGAATTCAACAGCACCATCAAACAAGAAGTTCATCCTCCTCCACGAGATTGGGCACTCATGCTCACGTAGGCTTTAGCCTCAGAGAGACCGAGAGCCCTTGATGACCTTTTGACAAGATCCAAATGACTTGAGGAAACAAGTTGAATAACTCGTAGCCGCCAGACTCAATGTATTATTGTAGGGTGAGATAACACCCTCTGACATGCCACTAGTCTTTGCCGTTTGATCCACGAATCTCTACAGAATGGATATTGTGAGATCTCCTCCCTTCCCCTATGAAAAGGTATGACGACACCATCGACCCTCGAAATCACGTGGCCTACTTCATGATATATCATGATCTCAAGGGATATATTAGACGCTGTTATGTGCAAGCACTTCCCCACAACCGTGAAGAGCAAGCGCTAACATGGTTCAATTTGCTTCCCCTATCTAGTATCAGGAGTTTCTTACAGTTAAGACAGTAGTTCGAAACTCACTTCGTGATCAATTGAGACATCAAAAGAAAATCCACCTCTCTTTTATCTCTATAATAGAGAAATGACGAATCCTTGAAGGATTTTCTTGACAAATTCAAGACTGAAATGATGAATGTCTCGAGTCTAAACTATTCCATCATTTTGGCAACGCTACTTACCGGATTACGACCCTTGAAAATAAAAACTTCGATTACAAAGAATCCTCTAGCCACCATTCAAGAATTTTATGCCCGAGCAGAGAAGTATATTGCTGCAAAAGAAGCTGAGACATTCAATAGGCACTGAAGTAGAATGGGAAGAAACAACCATAGTCGCTCCTCGCGGCAATCCTCGCCCAATAGGAGCTAACCAAGACCTCCACTTGTCACAAGTTCAACGACTGTGCTCCTTTGAATGACATGTCTAGCCAGATTTTGATGGGAAAAACCTTATGTTAAATGGCACCCTTGTCCAATGGGGGACGACTCCAAAAAGAACAAAACTTGATACTGTCACTTCTACAGGGATTATGGCCACGTAATAGATGAATGCTGAAAGTTAAAAGACGAGCTCAAGACCTTAGCTCGAGATGGTAGACTTTGAAGATTTGTTAGTGCAAAGTGAGAAAACAATCCCCCTTAGAGGACCAAACGCTAGAGGCCGAATAGAGGAACCCAACAAGCCACCGGTCACGGGAGTTGCTTGGAACCAAGCGCATGGAGTAATCCTTCACATTTAAAGTGGGAATTGCTCTTTGGCACCCCTCTCTCTCGGTGATCCTTCTCAAGCCCAGAGCTCAACTGACCATGCGAAAACATAGCAAGGCTAGATCCAGCAGCTGATTGCCCCGACATTTCAAATAACAGAGACATTTGTTTACAAAGAGGTCCTCATTGCTCGTATTGAGAAGAGATAGAAAAGGAAAAGACCAATGATTGGTTTTGATGACGATGATCCGTTAGGAGTCGATTCTAGTCAATACAACCTGCTCGTCGTCACTGCCAAGATAGGTCAATACACGTTAAAGTGGATCTTCGTCGACCAAGGAGCATGCTACAATCTTCTCTATTGGAAGCCTTTTGGAAAATAGGTCTCAACTAAAAACACATCTTCAACCCCACACTGGACCCTTAAAAAGACTCTTGGGCGAGTAGTTATACCCCAAGAGTGTTGTTTTGGTTCCAGTATTTTTGCGAACGTCACCTAATCATGCTATTACCACAACCACCTTCAACGTGGTCAATCTGTTGTCCCCTTACAATGCTATTTTGGGTCGAACTAGTCTGGATGCTTTAGAAGCACTGAACATGCACCAAATACATAAAAATCAAGTTCAAGACACATCTCGGTATCAGAGTGCTCAACTATAACCTAGGTCCATTGAACAATCTAGCCTAGTAGTTTCTGTCCACCATCTACTACTGCTTTGTCCATGTTCTAGTGTTGTTTTCAGCACTTAATGTTTAAATAGGTTGACATCAATCATGTGTAGGTCGACATGTATAGTTTCAGAACTAAGGTCTATGGTGCTCAGGTCCACAAGTATTCCTAATAGGTAAACATGGACTCTTTAATGGGTCAACGTATGCCTTCTGTAGGTCGTCATATTTGATCCTAGTACTTGGTTTTTGAGAACTATTTGTTCTCAGGTTAACACATTTTTTGAGAACTATGTGTTCTTTGGTTGACTCACTTCCCAACCAAGTTGATTTGTCTTTTACCTTTAAATGTTTATATGTTTTCAGATTCGTTTAAATTATATTTTCTTGAGTTCAACTGGTTTTACTATCATTAAAATTCAATTTTGTCGATACTTTTCTATTTTTAAGTTTTGAATCTAAAATTTAGTTAATAATTTAGCATTTTTATCTAGTAGTTTGACTTTCTATTGATCTAATTTCACTAATATAAAAAGCTACTTGATTACTCCAAGAATGAATATTCTTTGCAAAGTAAATAAAAAACCTTAATTTTTCTATCACAATGGATGGATTTTCTTCTTAAATAGAGCTTGTATGAGGAGACATAGTGAACCAACACTAAGGTTCAAAGTAATGACCCTTTGAGATCAGCAGGCCAAAAGAGTAACCAACGCTTCTTCATTTTCCGGTGCGAATTGTATGTTGTATTCGACACCTTCATTATGCCATATTTGAAATTTCCGTCATCTCTCTCTCTCTCTCTCTCTCTCTCTCTCTCTCTCTCTCTCTCTCTCTCTCTCTCTCTCTCTCTCTCTCTCTCTCTCTCTCTCTCTCTCCAAAACATCAAGACAAATAATATACTGCCCTACAACAAGAATCACTGTGTTCAAAAGAAGGCTCTTGCGTGACCAAAACTTCTGTCAAATGTTGTCTACCAAGTTCCGATTTTCTTCCTCTGCGGATCTTTTCAACCGATCCACTGCTTTTTCTACCTGAAAAAACAAATATCGTGTGTGAATTAAATTTTCCCCTCAGTCCTACATTTAGAACTCTCGGTTGACATTGAGCTACCTCTGCATTCCAATTTGTCCTCGCTGTCAAAACAATTAGAGTAACAGTTTGTAGGAGAACTCCAATGATCATACCCCACCAAATTCCCTGCAAAGTCCAGCTTACATTCAACTTATCACCCGGGGGGGGGGAGATAGAGATAGAAAAATAGAGAGAGAGAGAGAGAGAGAGAGAGAGAGAGAGAGAGAGAGAGAGAGAGAGAGAGAGAGAGAGAGAGAGAGAGAGAGAGAGAGAGAGAGAGACTTACAGCCACTCCCAAACTAGTTTTGAAGCCAAGAACACACCCAATAGGAAGACCAATGATATAGTAAGTGAAAAGGTTGACATAAGCCACTATGCCTTGCCAACCACTCCCAATAGCAACACCTGAAATTCCCCCAACAAATACTCAACACACAATATGAAGAACCAACTTCATTTTCTTCTTCCACATTGATCCTTGTTTACTACTTACCAGATAGTATTGGCTGAATGCCATTCAGAAAAACGGAGATGGCAAGCAAAGGGGTCAAGTTTGACACTGCCTCGATGACCTCTTCATCACTTGTAAACAGCTCACTTAGTCCGACCCTAAATATCAGAACAATCGCACTGAAAATTATGCTAATTAGGATGCTCGTCCCGTTCACCACGAACACTGAAAACTTTGCCACCATTGGATGACCTGCACCAAGCTCATTGCTCACACGAACACTGGAAAGAACTTGTGTGAATTGTTTGATTACAGAAAATGTAAGAAAGATGGAGTGAAATGAGCATAAACCTGGCAGCAGCGGCCAAGCCTAACATGAACTGCATGTCCCAATTCAAGTAATTCATGCTGAAATATCACCAACTCAAAAATTTTCAACTCACATCTTAATCCGAAGCCTCAACATTTAACAGGCAATGCAAACAGAGGTGTTTTATGCATACCATATGGAAATCGAATCAAGTGAGACCGTAGGGTTAGGAAGGAGGCCTGATATAAGTACTAATCCTTGGTTGTACCATATTTCCAAACTGCATTTTCCATATATTAAAGGTCAAAATCCAGAGAGAGAGAGAGAGAGAGAGAGAGGTAGTGATTCTAAGATTCATACCACAGCATAACAGCAGAAGCAACTGTGAGTTTGAAGTAAGGCCACATTCCCTGAAATGCTTTGAGAGAGAAACCGGTCCAAGTCTCCTTGCATCTTGGAGTCAAAAGAATGTAAGCCCCAGTTATGAAAACCAAAAGCCACCATGAAAAACTCAACATAAGTGCAGCTCCTAATAGCCCATAGTCCAAAACATACACCACAATGTATGTGCAAAGAGTGTGGAACAGGAAAACTCCAACTGCTATATAAGCCAGAGGGTTTACAATGTTCTGAGCTTGCAGGAATCTCTGCATTGGACAGTTTATGGCGAATGCATAGAGCTGAGGTATCAAACCGCGAGCAAAGATCTGGCCTTGCTCCGATATGCTCTCAGACTGGCCCATTGCGTGCAGGATAGGCCCCGAGTACCAGTAGATGAATGTGAGGAGCACAGCAGCACCTAAATGCAGTACGATTGCTCGCTGGCAAATTATGCCCATTGCAGATAGCTTGTTTGCTCCATAGGCTTGACCGCATACTGTTTGCACAGCACTTGCCATTCCTAACTGGGGGTTGAGTACAAACAAGCAGGGGCCAACTTATTACCAAAACCCCAACGACATATAAGCTTATACTGCATAGGCATTTCTAAAATTGAGCATCATGTATGTACCGGCCGAAGTTTTAAAAACACTTTGTGTTGTCACCAAAATTTGTAGAATTTTCTTCATACTGATCAGTCTTTGTGCTACATAGAGATACCTAATTTGTTTGTTTGTACATAATCTTAGAAGAGGAGAGCAATAATATTTTGAATGATTTATAACAAGAAGGATCTAGTGTCTTATAAGATGGTTTTCTCAAGGTGTTGATATTAAAACCATAAATCAAAATTATTTTGTAGTTTATTCTGTCATTTTAGTTACCTAATTAGCTCATGGTTTATGCTTCATTTCTAACTTGTACGGGGAAAATAAAAATAGGAAGAAAAATGGTGGGGAATTACCATAATTCCATAAGCAAGACCCTGGATTCCAACACTGGCAATGGAAGCACCAGCAAGCTCTAGTGCCCCAAGATGACCACAGAACATAAGGGTAACAAAACTGAGCATGTAATTGAAAATAGAAACCACAATGGAAGCGCCAGAAAGAATCCACAGAAGCCTAGACTCCCATCCAACAAGCTTAAGCCCCCATCTGGGAGTCACCTTCCGATGCACCAGAAATTCCTCTACAGCGTCTGATGGCAACTCCGAAATTCGGGCATGTGAATCGAGTCCGAGCAACAGTGGTTCATACTCAGTCGAGTCCATGTCTTGGCCTTCCCTCTGGTGGCGGCCTATGGAGGTTTAAATGAATTGAGAAAGTCGAAAAAGAGGAGCCTCTTTGGCAGTATAGAGAGTAGTGTGCATTGAGACCTGAGAGTGTAAATATTCATGTGAAAGATGAAGAAGGATAGGTTTAACTAACATTCTGTCAGGCTAGCCAGTTGGTATCTACTATTTCCAACAATATCATTGTGAATTTTGACTTTTCATTTTTGAACTTTTTTCAAATATGACAGACCTACAGGGGAAGGGTAGTTAAAACTGACTGGTGACGACTTGTCTGTCGCCTGACACAGAGATGGAACCACAAAGATTTGTGGGAGAGATTGCCCTCTCTCTGATTTTATTTTTTATTTACCGAGATTGGCGGACCCATATGCCTATTATATTATTATGTTCCTTATGGTGTTATATAAATCAAACTCTTCCGGTGTCACGTTATACTCTCTTAACTATAAATCTTGAATTTGAGTTATCAAAATAAAAAAATAAAAAAAAAAAATTTAAGAAAGCCAATCCTTTATATGCCCCATTGTATTCGGATATGATTAGTAAGATAAAATTCAAATACCAATTAATAATAAAAATCCTTTTAAGAAAAAAAAAATGATATATAAGAGCCACATGGTTTTTGGGCATCTCACTTGGGGTCATCATATTGGCAATTGGATCAATTGGAGGCAGGGGAATTCAAAAGCAAATCCCTCCTTTTATTTTCTTCTCTGCATGTTTATATGTTATGTAATATTTTACTTTATTATACCTATATATATATATATATATATATATATATATATATATTTTTTTAATTTGTAAAAAAGTTAGGGCATGAAAAAATAAGACACTAAAACAATTATTTATACATAAACCCAAAATGATGTTGTATTTGAGAATGCATCCCAACTCATTTTCTCTCTCAGTCTCTCCCCATTTTATATTGTTTTAGTTGTTTTTTCAATGACGCTTTACCTTAGTGAGGCAGCTATACCTAACCCATAAATCAAGAGGAAAGGTTTGACTATGGGTATGAGGTGCGAGCACCGCTTTTTCATACCGATTAGTAAAAAGACTACAATTATATGTTTTAAGGCCTATTTGAAAAATTAAAATTTGTACTAAATTAAGAATAATTAGACTTTTAATAAAAAAATTTATTAACATAACAATAATTTTAGTCCTTTTAATAAAAAAATATTTACGCTTGCAAAAGCCCATGATTCTGGTAAAATATTAAATATTAAATAAAATAAACTCGAATCAATTTCGCTCATATTGATAACATAAATAAAATAGTGATAATTTTACAATCGATTTTATATTTAACATTTTTTACATCACGAAAAAAATTTACGTCCTACTTTATTTTATTTTAAATATTTTTAAATTTAGATAAAAATTTTATTTAAAATATAAAATTCTTCAAATAAAATAAAGTTTTCCATTAAAATATTGAAAATATGATTATATTGATAGTTTTTATATTCAATTATCAAAATATGTTATTCACCATATATAGACATAAGTGTGATTAGCCCCTTGCCACCTCAGATTTGGTCGTCTTCCATTTGGCAAGAGGTGTTCTGTTGTTAGTGAGTTGGACATATGATGTGTCTTGCAAGAGGTGTGGGAAGAGGTGATTTATCATTTGTGAGTTGTATATGTCATGTGTTAATTTTTTTTTTTTTTTGAGTTGGAGTGGATTAGATCAGAAAACTACTTCAGTTTGGAATGTCCTCCGCTTGGTAGATCTGTAGTTGATGAGTTTGATGTGCCATTGGTGATTGGTGAGTTGGAGTGGATTGGATCATATCACTGCGATGATATCTCTATCTTTATTACAAGACGATAAAATCGGGATTTAAATCTCTTTTTTTTTTCTCTCTCTCTCATGCAATCCAGTGTCGTATAGATTGGAGAGTGGTGCGGCTGATCATGATATATGGAAGGTCATTCCTTTATGCTTTCTTTCCCTAAGTGGAGTGGGGAAAATGGAGACGGACAACTGCTCATTGTTTTCTTTTATAAAAAAATATATTTTATATGCCTCTCTCTGAAAAAGCTATTTTCGAGTTACAGTGTCTCGAACAAATTAGTTGATAAGAGTGGTGTGGGTTAATGGTGATTATATGTATGGACTTCATTCTTTTGCTGTGAATTCCTTTCCTGTGAAAGTATGTATTTGTCTATCCTCCTTCTAAATATTTACTTTCTTTATATTTGTTTTGCTACTTTTCATCTTTTGCTCGACGTTTATTTTGCTACTGTTCAAATGTTATTTTAGTGATGGCTAATAGTTAGATGCATGATTAAGATATCCATCGTCATTTTAAAACTTGTGTTAATTTTTCCTTTTGGTTCTGTTTTGCAGAATTTGTGGTTACTCTTGTGTTCATTGCTACACATTATTTTGTCTAGTGTCTATTTTCTTCATGTGTAGTTTGGTGCTATTACACCTTCAACATTTGTGCATAGTTTGACTCTTCTTATCTCTATTTTATTTGTCATTTGTTTTCATTATTTAAAGACTTTCATCATTTTTTTTTCTCTCTTATATGGTCATTCCAAAGAGTTTGAATCCTAAAACCCTAGAATTCATCCTCAAACCATAACTATCGCACACTTTAGAATCCTTTCTCGATAAAATTTCACAAATTCCTCTCTTGGTTAAATTCCTCTCTGGCGTTTCAAATTCTTCTCTCGGTAAAATTTCTCTTTCTGTATCTTGTAAAATATAGAAAAATTATTAATTTAGATATAAATGTGGATTTTGTTTTTTGAATTGTGCACAAACTTTCTTAGACTCTAGGTTGATAGACTTTTGATTTTTAACTCCTCGGTTAGTATTTAGTAGAATACGACTTTTCGGTGAGAAATTGATTTACTCGATAGACTTTTAGTGTTGATGGGCTATTTTTTCAAATTTTGATTTATTCGGTTGTGACCGAACCATCTTTTAGTGATTGCTACCTCTCGATGCATTTCGCACATTATTTTTCATTTACCTTTTGGTGATTGTTATCTCTTCGGTATATTACCATATTTCTTCTTCGGTACATTATTTTCCATTTATTCCTCGATTTTTACTGCTATGCACATTATTTTCCATTTAGCTCATGTTTATTTAGATTTTGATTTCCACTGGATTGTCTCTTGGTGATTGCTGCCTCTAAGCTATTTCTTCAAATTTTGATTTCCTCGTTGGTGACTAGATGGTCTCTTGGTGATTGCTACCTCTCGATATATTTGGCACATTATTTTTCATTTACCTTTTGGTGATTTTTATCTCTCGGCATATTACCATATTTCTTCCTTGATACATTATTTTTCATTTACTCCACGGCATTTACGGCTCGGCACATTATTTTCCATTTAGCTCTCGTTTCTTCAAATTTTGATTTCCACCGGATTGTCTCTTGGTGATTGTTGCCTCTTAGCTATTTCTTCAAATTTTGATTTCCTCAGTGGTCCATCTCTCGGCACATTTGGCACATTATTTTCCATTTACCTTTTGGTAATTAAAATCTCTCGATATATTACTATATTTCTTCCTCGGTTATTTTCCATATGCTCCTCGGCATACATTTACTCCTCGGCATATTATTTTCCATTTAGCTCTCGGTAGTGTTGGAACATTTGCACATTATTTTCTCGGTGGTGGTGGAACATTTGCATCATTATCTCTAATCACTTTATAGTTATGAAATTTTGAACCTTAACCCACCAATTCTCCAAAAAGCTTTTCACCATTAAGCCACTCGAACTCTTTAATCATATAATATACAATTTCTAATATATTCTATATTTTTTGGAGTTTAGGGTTTAGTATGAGAGGCCAATGAACTATTGTTCTTGGATACCGGCATTCCTGGATTATTTCCACTAGAATTCTTACAGGTGCATAAAACCAGGATTTGTATTTCTCTTCTTTTCTCTCTCTCTCTCTCATGCAATCCAATGTCATATAGATCGGAGAGTGTTGTGGTTGATCATGGTGCATGGAAGGCCATTCCTCTATAGTTACTTTCTCCCTCTAAGTGGAG
The DNA here is from genome assembly GCA_033439265.1 of Dillenia suffruticosa. Lineage (NCBI taxonomy): Eukaryota > Viridiplantae > Streptophyta > Magnoliopsida > Dilleniales > Dilleniaceae > Dillenia > Dillenia suffruticosa. Next base: position 9,650,987 of record JAVTVX010000030.1, on the reverse strand, counting down.
TAGGAAAAATGGAGACAGGTAGCTGCTTATTGTTTTCTTTTATAAAAAATATATATATTTTATATGCCTCTCTCCAAAAAAGCTACCTTTGAGTTACCGTGCCTCATATAAATTAGTTGAGCAGAGTGGAATCATATGTATGGGGGTCATTCCTTTGCTGTGAATTCTTTTGTTATGAAAGTTTGTATTTGCCATCCTCCTTCTAAATGTTTGTTTATATATTTGCTTTCTTTATGTTTGTTTTGTTACTTTTCATCTTTTGCTTGACGTTTATTCTATTACTCTTCAAGTGTTATTTTAGTGACCGTTAATAATTAGATGCATGATTAAGATATCATTTCTTCAAATTTTGATTTCCACCGGACCCGTCTCTTGGTGATTGTTGCTTCTCCTCTATTTCTTCAAATTTTGATTTTCTCAATGGTGACCGAATTGTCACTCAGTACATTTCGGCACATTATTTTCTATTTACCTTTTGGTAATTACAATCTCTCAATATATTACTATATTTCTTCCTCGGCTATTTTCCATTTACTCCTCAGCATTAACCTCGGCACATTATTTTCCATTTAGCTCTCAGTGGTGTTGGAACATTTGGACATTATTTTCCCATCAGTCGAACATTTGCACATTATTTTCTTGTCGGCATTTAGGTGTTGGAACATTTGCATATTATTTTCGTGTCAGTGGAACATTTCTACATGATTTTCGTCTCGGCACTTGTAGTTATGTAGTTTTGAATCTTGGTCCACCACTTCTCCAAGAAACTTTTCACCGCTAAGCCATTCAAACTCTTTAGTTATATAATATACAATTTATAATATATTCCATATTTTTTAGAGTTTAAGGTTTAGTATGAGAGGCCAATGAACTATTGTTCTTGGATACCGGCATTTCTAGATTATTTCCACCGGAATTCAATATTTCCATAGACGCCAATTCCTGATGCAATTGAGCAATCTGAGCTTCTGAAGCATCAATACCATCATCAAATGCATTGCTGCTAGCTAGACAGGAAGGGTGCCTTGAAACAGATGCAGCATGATTAATATCATCTTGCATCAAATGTAAAAGTAAATAAATAAGGTTCGACATGTACTATTTTACATGTTTTCTGGCCCAGCATTAAACAAAAATAGCAAGTGGGGTTTGCGCGTAGAATAGCCTCTATACAAAACCGAAACTGCAAAATCTTTCCTGATCAATATCATCGAGATACAAAATTCAACAATTGAATCGCTTTCAAATTGCAAATTACTTTTTGATTCTTGGGAAACCACAAATTTCAATCTATTGTACCCGGTCCGCGAGTGAATGAAAACCTTTTATTGATACTATTTAGAAAGAAAAAATATGATTCAAAACCAGAAGTACTAGCCGCCCTAAAGTGATGTATGAAAATTACCGTCTAAGAGTAGTAGTGTTGCGCAAGTCATAGTCGAAAAGTTTTTAAAAATCTCAAATTAGGCAACAAAATAAATAGCAAAAGAAAGCTTGACATTTTTAAAATTAAAATTACCACATGCAGCAATTGGCAGCAATATCAGAGTGATCGGTCGACCCAGAAAGAAGTTTGGTCAACCCAAAAACTAAAGATTTGTCGACCCAGCATGAAGTTTGGTCGACCCAAAGACTAAAGATTTGTCGACCCATCATGAGGTTTGGTTGGGGTCAACCAAGGCAGGGCCTTGGGTCTACCCAAGGGTGGGCTCAAGTCGACCAAAGGCAGGGCCCACCCAACCAAAACCCATGTGCCACTGCCTCTTTGCAGATCCCCGATGCAAGAACCTCAAGCAAATATTTGTCGCATCAAATGCCCACTCTATGTAAAACATCATCCGTATCTTGATGATCACACGTTCGAATTCTTGTATAATCATAAAAAAAAAAAGATATACCAAATTTAATTTACGCTGTGGGCACTGGGCATGTTTGGTACCCGCGGAATATTAATCTTGGGGATGTCCTCTCAAAATAAGTTTGGGTGTGAGGGGTTTGATCTGTCGCCCAGGGTGATGATACCTTTATTTTTTTTCCTCACATGTAACTAAAAATTGTCATTTAAGATGACGATTTTAAATTTATTTTTAAACTTTGATATGCAATGACTAAATAATGAACCTTAAATTTTAATATTGTAATGTGACAAAATTTGTTATTTTGGTGCTAGTTTCTAAAATGACGGTTTTGAATTATCTATAATAAAGAAAATAGTATCACGTGATCGTGGTTATGACCTAATACATCAAATTCTCGAAACCAAAATAGTTTTAGAGAATCTGAAATTAGAATTTGTTTTCTGTTTTCAACACTAAAGTTAGAATTTTGTGTGTGGGATAAACAGAGGATTGTATTGAATTAAAATATTAAGATCAAAAGAAGGAAAATCCCTATAAATATTTTCCAAAAATATAAATACAGTCCAAAAGCCTCTCAAACTTTTAAAATAATATTCATTTAACCTTGTTAGTGGACCTACTTGATTTTCAAGAAATCGACTTTGAAGTTAATTTCTTGAAAATCAGCTTCAAAACTATCCAAATTACTATCCAAAAGCTGGCCGGAAATACTAAATAAAAAAGGTTAAAGTGAAATTGATTTTTCATTTAGTTGACATTAAAGTCGACTTATGAAAAATCAACTTTTAAAATAAACTCGTTTTCTTAGAGATCGACCTCTGCATTATTCAAGTCCATCTCCCGAATCTTATTACATTTCATTGCTCTAAAAAAAAAAACATAGAACAAACCCTCATCTCCTCTGCAATCCCCACTATCGAAGCCTCTACTGCCACCGAGGACCACCGGGCCATGCTAGAGTTTGAGAGTGACAAGATCTGGTCGTTAAAACCCTTTTCCCACAACTTCATACTCATTTCCGGCAATGACATTGACGACAATGACCCATTTCTGGTGACTTCAGATCCATTTATGGCATTGAAATCTGATCGTTCTCCATTTCCGGCATTCGGTCAATTTCTTCATAAGGGCTGTTTTTTTTTGGTACCATGTTTTTGATACCGTCCGGTATCCAAGTTTCGCCTTAACTAATCCGGATCAATCTACTGGTTCTTTTTTGGAGGACGGATCTCCCAATGGGGAACGCTCCATACACATGAGAGTCCGATACTCTCAACGGAAGTCAAATTTCGATCATGTTTAAGAAAATTTAACTCCATATTCAGTTAAGCCAATCCACATCAGTACATTTTCTAGGTTTTCGGTAGGCTATTTCCCTTAGTTGATCCCTAAAGACTTTATGGCCTTTTATACTTTTTTGTTTTCCTAAAAATATGCAATTTACACCGTATAGTTTTCTCTTGGGCTAGTTTTGCTTTGCAAACTCTCAAGTTTTAAAAATTAAATTGGCAAAGAATGCTATGGACCATTTCACATTTATAATCACTCACACTCTTGCTTATTTTTGTCAAAGAAAATTACAAATTTTGAATGTGTAACTCAAGTGTTATTTTTATTAAACTTGACCCCTCAAAATTTATGCTTACAAAATTTTATATTTATTAGAATTTAGGATACAATTACATAATTAATAAAAATAGTTAGATTATATGTTTATGTTCCCTAACATTAGTTGTCTTTGCAATAACTTTATCCTTGAAATTCCATAACTTTTAGATCAATTTAGGAAAATTTTTATTTATTATGTTAACTAATCGTTTCATAATTTAGATCAATTTATTCGATTTTGGCTTAATATGACTTATTTGTAAAATAAAATAATTTCAAATATTTTCAAACTTAACTAACATAAATTTTTAAATAATAGTATTAGATTTAGGCTTGTTAATATTAGGATATTTTTCTTGACATTAGGGTTATAGGGTTCAGAATTGAAAATGATATGGATTTGTTAAAAATAATTAGTTATTCCCTTAATATTAGATTTATGATAGTGTTTTTATTTTTTGTTGTGAAAAAGCAAGTATCGTTGACAATCAAGTTAAATTATTGCTTCATTGGGGTGGTGAAATTATAAGAGAGACAAATAGATTTAAGCATGATATACCCTCCAAAGAAAGGCAATGTGGTTGATAGTAAAATCAGATGGTAGTGGTTAATACAATTTTTGCACCAAAAAACTGGAATTGATTGTAGACAATTTAGGTTGAAAGTTTCATGTAGATATCTTTTTGGGGAATACGGACAATCAATTAGTTATACTCTGGTACCAATTAATGATTATGATTTCTTACCTAAAGTGTCATCAATTCCAAAATATTTTCCACGACTGAAAGTTGTTGACCTGTTCTTAGAGTAAGAGCCCATTTTGGAAGTATATGAAGAGGCACCAGATGTGGACTGTTCAAGTGGTGCCGGACTTTCCAATGCTGGGACATGCACACAGTTTCTAAATGAGATAATTGGAAGCAGGGTCAGTATCAGTTTATGAATGAACCAGTTAGGAGCGGAGTAATTGGAGATAAGTAGGCCCAATATAGGGCAATGTTAACAGGTGATGTCATTGTGCCTCCTTCCAACTATAGTGATGTACCCCACCATGCAAACGATCCCTAGTAGCCTAGTAACACCAAACACAACGCTAATCCTCTAGAGGCTTTCACTGATACCGAAAATGTGGTCTCAGATTCAGGGGGGACGATGAAGATATCGATGATGGAATGGGTGAATAGGACTGTATAGATGATGGGATAATGACAACTAAAATTCTACTCTTATTTTATATGGATGAAGGGGAAAACATGGTTGATGATTTCAATGACTATGATCGATCGACGTGGAAAAGTGATCAGATTTCGGTTCTAGAGATTGGCATGGTCTTTAAAACAAAGGAGAGGGTTTAGCATGTTGTCCAGTGCTTGATGATGCGAAAACAAAGATTTTTCAAAGTTCATGACAGCACGCCAAATTCCTAGTTTATGCTGTGTTCTTTCTACAACGAAAAAAAGCTGCTAGTGGTATTTGTGCGTTAAGCTAAAAAAGAGTCATTGGTTCTTTAAGATCACGAAAATGTATCCCAAACACACTTACTTCTCCAAATAGTTTATGGCAGATCACTCAAATCTAGACTCACACATTGTTGGTCGATTGATACTGAACAATGTTGAGGAGAATGTGTTTTATATGGTATGTGACATTGTTAAGAACGTGAGAACTTACGATGTAAATTTATAAAACAAAAATGCTTAAGTGGAGCAACAGAAAGCAATTGAGATGGTATATGATAATTGAGAGACTTTGAACACATTATTGCTCCAATTCATGACTACTTTGCAAGCAAGTAATCTAAGAATTGTAGTTGATTGGAGGTACTTTGAATCATTTGGAGAGAGTCCTAGTATATTCCACTCAGTATTTGGGCATTCAAACCATGTATTGACTGATTATAATATTGCAAGCCCGTGATTAACATTGACAAAACCTTTTTAGTATGGCAGGTACAGGGAGAAGGTTCTTATTATTATGGGGTCCGATGCGGCAAATCACATACTTCCATTGGCTTTTGCTATAGTAGATGAAAAGAGTTTGGTGAAATGGTTTTGGTTCCTGAATAATTTGAGAGTGCACATTGTCAGTGATCATCATGGGATGTGCATCGTATCTGATAGGACATCCCGAATTCTGTGATCTATCGAAAGAGATTCCAATTTCCAACCATGACATATTTACCATCGAATTTATTCGTGAGACTTGAAAGCAAACTTCAATCGGTGGTTCAAAAATACACCATTGATGGAGCTAATGCATAAGGCTACTGTAACTCACCAAGTAAGAAAATTTGACATAGTGATGTATAAGATTAAAGAACTGCTTGTGCATAGATGGTTAATGAAAATTCCACTTAAAAAGTGGATTATGTATTACGATGGTGGGATAATAAATAGATCAAAGTCATTTAATGGGGTGCTAAAAGGGGCTAGATAGTTGTTAATAATTGCGTGTGTCTAGACAATTTTGTACATAATGGTGGCTTATTATAATATATATCGGAATGAAATAGAAACTTACATAAAGGGTAACAAGACATGACCAACTATCATAATGGATATATTGTTGAGAAACAAACATAGATCTAAATACTATCGCATCATTGCTTACAACAAAGTTTACTGAGGTAGAGATGAGAATAAGTATAAAGTTATTATGAATGAATGTTTTGGTACTTGTGGTAAGTACACGATATTTAAACTCCTTTGCTCGCATATGTGGAAGGTTTGTGAGAACATAAGACGTGATTTTGTTAGACTTGTTGACAAGTTCTACACTTAACTTTATGGTGCTTACTTGTACCCGCAAATTGCATCCTTTTGGACACAAAGACTATTGGCCTCCAAGTCCGTTTTAGTTAGTGTCTAATATTTCACATCTAAAACATCAGCCTGGGGACCACGAAACACCTAGATTAGGAATGAGATGGACATGCAAAGATTTTGGTGTTGCAAGGCCTACGGTGAATATGAACATAACCGTAACAATTACTCAAATATGGAATAGTTGAGGTAGAGGGCCTGCTTGAATCAATAAGTTGTCAAACTTTTATTTTTTTTTCATCGCTTTTAACATGTAATGGATTAGTTTATGTTTTATGTATCATGGTTCTTGTAGTTATGGCTTTTGACAATTTATGATTTTATGTTGTCAAACACTTATTTTATGTGTTATGTATTATGTTTTATGTTTTATGTCAAACTTTTATTTCAAATGGTTTTATGTATTATGGCCGTTGACATGTAGTGAATAATTTTATATTTTATGACTTTTAACATTTTATGAATAATTTTACGTTTTATAGATCTTGATATCATATGATAGGTTTAATATTATTGAAATTTGACAAATTGCATGTAACAAGACATTGATTTGATGATGGTCGAATGTGATTATTTAGGCTTACAGCTAAGTCTACGAGATAGTAGTATATTGCACCTCAGACAACACATTGCTTAGAAAGTATCTTGAGAGTGGGAGTGATACGCCACCGGATGTCTACTACTTAGAGCATGGATTTTGGGTTACATGACTACTAAATATTCGTGTATAGCATATTTTGTTACATTTTTGGTTTCTATGATATGTACAGGTGTGGTCACATTCAGCTCTACCATGCTCTTATTATAACATTGGTTAAGAAATGGAGATAGAAGACACAAACTTTCAATCTACCTTTGGGTGAGGCCACAGTTACATTACAGGATGTCAAGGTCCTATGGGGATTAGCTGTAAATGGAGAATTAGTAACTGATATTGATGTTCAGTGTATCATAGCTGAGTGGCAGGAAGTTTGTCTCAACCTTATAGGTTTCATTCCCTAAATCGACGACTTTGATGGTGAGTAGCTGAAAATGAGTACTATTACGATACCTCTAGATTCATAGCCCCTACACCCTGACTTTAAATGGTTAGCGTTCTTATTTCATGCTTGAGGGCGTATTATGCAGTTGTTGGACAACCTAATGGGAGACAAATCTGAGTCCAAGGTGAAATTAATATATTTAGAGTTGCTGGAAGATATAGAAGGAGTTAGTCAGTTTCGTTCGGGTAATGCAATTTTGACTACACTATATAGGTTTTGTGCTGGGGTTATATTATGGAGTAAAATAGATTACAGAACCAGTTCGACTTCTACAGGTAAATAGACTATAGAACCAGTTCTACTTCTATAGTTAAGTAGATTATAGAATTAGTTCTACTTCTACGGATATCATATCTTATTTGGAACATTTTTTTTCTTGTAAGTATACTTCATCTCTAATTTCATTTTTTTTTTGTTGGTGACCGGTTTTGGATGTGGAAGAGATTTCCCATGTTCACACCAGTAAGATGCCTTGTAGTTGATTTGATATCGTTTGAACCCAACTTACCAAGCAGGCCAAAAGGATCACTATAAGTTACATTGACATATTGCAATGTATAGTTTTTATTATCATTTTTGTATCACTACTTATTTACTTTGGGATGTTTGGAAACAAATGGGACGTTCTGTATTGTTTTGCTGGTGTAGGATAATATGCTCTTAGGAACTATAGAGATCAGTTGGTCCACATGAGGGAGGATGTGATAAGTTACTTTATTATGTGCATGACTATTATACTACAATTGCATTCTCCTATTTTTTTTATTATTATATATCAAATTGACATTTTATCTTTTCATTTTCAGTTCGTCTATATGTCATATTTAGAGTGGGATTTAGATACGCTGCCATCTTACTATCGACAGGGTTAAGACATTTGGTATGCATTTGTCCCACTCATTTGCTTTGAGTTTGTTGAGTACTATCTTTCAGAGAGAGTTCTCAACTAGTTTGGTATCCAATAGGGTGTACCGGTTGATACCAATATTGAATTGGATTTGTATTGTATCAATCAATATGAAAGAGTGGGATGGGATTTTACTATCATTCATGCATCCCATATACGGAGATGGGAGGACTATTGAGAGTACATTGTTGATGGAGACCGATTCTACGGTCATGTGACAATAACTTTGGACTATATGTTATGTTATCACGTCTTCACACGTACATACGTGGGCAATTTAGCACATCATCATTAACTAATTTTTGACCTACGACATTGCAATTGGGATGATCACTTAGACACATCTACTATATTACTATTGATATGCTAGCCTTTCATGGATCCGATGCTAGAGATACCTAACTCAAAGACTTAGCATCTCATGCACTCAAAGTTTTCCGTGATAATCGGTCTTTGACCTCTGTACAGGTAGACTATGTAGGTCATCCATTCATATTTGGACAGGTAGATGAGGATGATAAAACAAAGATGTCCATTAACTCTATATATCCGATACTTACTCCTTCGACACCTCCCTTCAACCTTAGTACTGATGATCCTTTACCTAGTGTGCCCTACAAAGGGATGAGTACTACAGCTACCGTAGTAGATCATCTCAGAATATGGAGTCAGAGACAGTTTTATCTCACTTTCGATTAGAGTGTACAACCATCTTATATGCTTGGTCCTCGACCAAGCAAATGTTAGCCCTGTAGAAATGTTAGGTCTCTTCCTTGCAGAATTTAGAATTATTTACGTATAGAGCACTAGTATATATATCTTTGTATAACTCAACTTTATAAATATATATATTCTTTTCATTTGTTTATCAATTTCGTTTATTTCGTTTTGATTAATTCAATTTCTCGAATATTATTTTACTAATTCATTTTAATTAGAATAGAATACGTATTTGATCATTTTTCGAAATGGCAACAATTCAATAAAAAAAGTTAAAAATCGAGTTTTAGAAAATCCACTTCACTTGAAATTTTTTTATCACTATTATCAACCTAACAGCATTTTGGGCAGTTTTAACATCGATTTCTAGAATATCTGCTTCATTAAAAACATAAGGAAAATAAAAATTACAATATTTTACTAAATTTGGCCCTCTTTGTCAATATTCAGGAAAATAACCCACGGACCAAGTTAATTCTCCATCAAATTTTCTATCAAATGTCTTGTTGTTAGGCTATTTTCAACTTTTTTTTTTCCATTTTGCCCCTTGATGAAAAAAAATAAAATAAAATGCAAATTCATGATGTATGTACCTTAAGCTCGACCCCTTGTCAACTATGCCTAACTAAATTAATTTTAGCTATTTTCAATCCTTGTATGTACCTTTTATCCCAAACAAATCCACGACCAATATTATATGGTAATTTGATGTTATGGTCGAATGAAGGGATAAATTTGAAAGGAATATCATAATTTTTCAATTTGTTGGCATTATGTATGCTCCTTTTAGTTAGTATACACCCATGTTACCAGATAGACTTGACCACTGGCCTGAATTAACTCTAAAGTAGGCTTAGTCTACTGGTTTATGGCATGCAAATTTTTAAAACTAAAATCTAACCCATAAAAATGGCCTAGGTTTGTAGGTGATGAACTGGTGAATGGACCATGATAATTTTATATTTGAGTCATTTTATAATATAAAATTATGTATCATGTAGGTATAATGGTAATTTTATACCATGGTTGGTTGGAGAGATGGATTTGATGAGGAGGTTATCAATTTTTCAGAATTATGCTTCTATGTATCATGTTTGTTGTGTTAGTTTACCCATCTAATCATGTATAACTGTACTACCTAGGCACAATTATAATAATTTTTATAAATTATTTTCTAATGTACAACTAATTCTTAACTACAAATTTATATGTTTGGCATTAGACATAAATTTGGATGAATATCGCACCTAGCATACTAGGGCTTGCATCTTAAGCTTGAGAATAAGAAGAAAAAGAAAATTACAGTCGAACAATTATGCATTCAAAATAAAATAAATAAATAATTGTAGCCGCCGCATCTCTTGTCTATTGAATTATGCAATAAGATATAACCAATTGTGAGTCCATATGCTGCTGCAGATGCATGATTTAAAATTTTATAAACATGGATATATAATTGAATAATGTAACTGATTTGTGTATTATTGTGAAAATATAATGTGATTTGTTATCAATAAAGAAAGTAGAGAATGAGAAATAATGTTTTATTATTCGGTGTAAATGTAATTGTATAGGAGTTTTATATTTACAGGTCCTAAAGCCTAACCTTACTTGTATAATATACAATTACCTAAAACAAATTGACACGATATTAACATACTTAAATTACATTGATAGAATATTTGAGAGAATATTGACATCCCCTCAAAATCAAGTAGGTGAGTAAGAGACCAACTTGAGTTTGGAAACTAAGTCATGAAAGCGTCCTGAAGGTAATGTTTTGGTGAAAATGTTGGCGGCTTGTTCGAGCGATGTAATCGATTTAAGTTGAATATCACCCATCTTGATATGATCTCAAATGAAGTAACAACCTAATTTTATGTGCTTGGTATCTTAAGACAATATTATGAGCAATTTGGATAGCACTCTTGCTATTATAAAATAATTTTGTAGGAGAAGAGTATGTAATACCAATATATTCAAGAAGCTATGGAATCTAGATGAGTTCTTGTGTAATATCAACAACCACATAAATCAAGCCAAAGATAAATGTTTGCTTCTTGCTTCTCCAAATAATGAGGGAGTTACCAAGGATGAAACAGAATTTAGTGGTAGAACATCAATCGGTAGAGTCACCTATATAGTTGGTGTCTAAGCAAACAGTTAGCTCAAATGCAAATCTCCTAGATAAATGTAGTCCATGGAACATGAAGTCTTTGATATCTTGAAGGATGTGGAGAACAACCACAATGGGTGGTGTGAGGCACAAAGAGATTGATTAACTAGGTGAACAATATAAGCAATATCCAATCATGTAACAATGAGATATATAAAATTACTTATGATTGATAATAAGAGATCTTATACCGGTGAACTATCATATGAAGTAGGCTTTATGTTTCAATCAACAAGTATAGAGACAATTTAGTCATCTGTTAGATGGACCTTAGAAATGAGATTGAAAGTATACTTAGCTTGAGTAAGATTATATCCGTCAGAGTCAAAACATATCTCAAGGCCAAGAAATTAACTGAGATGTCCTAGATTTTTCATCTCAAAGTCCTCACTGAGGTATTCTTTAAAGAAGAGATATTTGTGAGTTCATCACCGGTAATAATCGTGTCAAAAGCATACTTAACTTAAGTAAGATTGTATCCATCAAAGTCAAAAGATATCTCAAGATGCAGAAAGTAACTGAGATGTCCAAAAATTTTTCATCTCAGAGTCCTCACTAAAGTAATTTTTTAAGTAGAGATATTTGTAACTTCAACATCAGTAATAATCATATCATCCACATAAAGTATGAGAAGAACTATACCCTCTTCTTTGTGGACAAAGAAAGTAGAGTTATAAGGACAAGAGATGAATATAGAACTTGGCAAACCAAGCTCGAGATGCTTGCTTAAAACCATAAACTATACACAAAAGTTTACAAGCTTTGTGTGGAGGATGATCAATCCTATATCATTCTTTATCAAGATTACCATTAAGAAAGATATTTTTCACGTCATCTAAAAAAGTTTTCATTTCTTAATAGTAGCGACAACAAGTAGACTGTGAATAGAAGCGTGGCGGTCAACAGGGGCAAAAAGTTTCCTCATAATCAATATTATGTTCTTGAGTGAATCATTTGACTACCAATCAAGTTTTATTATAGTCTGTAGACCTATTAGAATTCGTTTTGATGTTATAAACCAACTTCACCAAATAACAAATTTGTGTGTTGGTTAATCAATGAGATCTCAAGTGTGTTTGATAAAGTGCCTGCAATTTTTTAGACATTGTTTGTTATAAAACAGAGTTAAAGCACATCACTTGATAAGTTTGAGGCTTAGAGATGGTAGTGAAAAGACAACAAAAATCACAAAGATGAGAGTGAAGTTTTACTTGAGTGGAACAACGAATAGAAGATGTAGGATCAAGCGCAATAGTGGAAAGATCACAACTTGGTGCTATACCTACAAGATCATTAGTTGGTAGTGGTGGAACAGGAGAATGTGTCAATGTAGTGAGTTCATTAAAAGAACCTGAAGAATCATCAGTAAAAATTTCAACAAAAGGATTAACAAAATAGGGAATATGTGTATCCATGGTGGAGTGGAATTTGGATATGGAAGAGTACATTTTTATGTTCCTAGAAAAGAACATGTCTAGAGATTCGAATCCTATTTGAAGTAGGATCCCGATAACGATATCCCTTGTGTTTTATCTCATATCCTAGAAAACAACATAGGTGGGTTCTTGATTCAAATTTACTATATTCATGAGGTTGAAGGAGAAAAAACAGACACATCCAAAGACTTTGAGATCATTAAAATTTGGAGGAGTACCAGAGTCTTTCAAATGGAGTTTTATTTTCAATGCTAGGTGAAGATATTTGGTTGATTGTGTGAACAATGATATGAGATTTTAATACTACAAATTCATACAAGTATACCTTAGTCGAATATTGTATATAATGATGAGAGTAAGTATTATTTTTATGAAAATATTTTGTAATACCAAATATATTTAATTTATTTAAGTTAGACAAATCGAATCACAATTATGAAAATATTAAAGAATTAAAATCAATGAATAAAAAACCATATGATATCAATTTTATCCGAATCTTTTCAAACCCATTGAATTTATTGACTAATAAATTATTTTAGATAATACCAAATTATCTAAAATTGGATTTCACTCAATATTCAATCAATGAAATATCTAATTTAATTAATCAAAACCCAACGGTCATATAATTTTAATTAATTTGGATTGCTTTAAATTCTATAGAAAATTGTAATATAGTGTTTACCCTTACACAATAATTTTGCCAATAAAACTTCATAAAAAAAATAAATTCAGTCCATGTAATTAATTAAAAAAAAGAATCCATTGAGTCCAATAAATAAAAATAATTAGCTAGACATTTTAAAGAAATATGAGAAAAGAATAAAATATATTATAATCCTTTTGCACAAAAAAATGTGGAAATTATATCCACTGATGGTGGCTACTGGGGTTCATATCTTCTTCCTCCAATAAGCTAAAAGAGAGTATGAAAAGAAAATGTTGTATGTCTTTTCCGTCTTAAGATGCCTCTTATTTATAAGACTAAAACTTTAAATCAACAAATAGTCATGAGTTTTTAGAAAATTTATTTATTTATTTATTTTGATTTGGAAACTTACTTTGTTAGAACGATAAAGATCTCTTGTTTTTTTAAAATTTGAAAACTTTCTCATTATCCTTGATTTTGTAAATTTCTGAAGTTACCAATAACTTGATTTCAAAAATCACCCGTTAGATATGTTCAATTAATTTTATTTTTTATCAAGAATTGACTTTTAGCATTGTAGTAATTTCAACCCAATTTTCATATATATTCTTGTTTGTTTTAATTTATGAACTTTTCACAAGATTTATAGATCTTGAAATCCAATTTTTTACGAATCAAGAATTAGTCCAATCGGATATCAGATTAGATAAATAAGCTCAAAATATTGATTGTTGTTTGTCTAGTTCAAATTTCCTTAAATAAACCCAATATTTCATAAATCAATATCTATGAATTTAATCAGTAAAATATCACAAAATAAAATTTAAAACAGTTTTAAAATTCATAAATAAGGGCTGAAATAATAAAATTTAAATATATAAAATTATTGCTATCAAGCAACAATGAATACTACCTCTTGCTAGAAATGTTGATGACAAAAAGAGGAAATAAAAAGAGCATGGACAGTATTTATGATATGTTTATGTTTTCTTTTAGTTTAACCATTTTGTTTGGAAGAGCGAGGGCATGATTTATGGTGGAGGGTACCATTTTAATAAAAAGAGTTGAATGTACCCGTATCTAGATATTTTTAAGGATTATCAAGATAAAAGATTGTAATAGTACGAGAAAATTGGATTCTAACTATGACTGTAAAATTTAAATAAACTTGTGATCATTTCGAGCGATTGCATATAATATAAATCTAGGTATAACGAGAGTAGTCATCTACAAAAATAATATAATACTTGAATCTCCTGTAGAAACCGTTAGACTAGATATCCCCTAAATATCAGAATGGATTAAATCAAAAGTAAGAGTAAAAACATTACTTCATTAGTGGTAAAAATCATTACTTTATTAATGTAATGATAATAGAATTAGATTGGTTGGTTCAGACCAAGTTTAATCTCATCTAAGTAAAATGATTATATTTTTGTAAAAAGAATTTTACAAATATGATGTCAATATAAATGGTATTAAATAAAAGGGAATCATGTAATGGGTATTAATATTAATGGTATAAAAGGTTTTGTACATAAATAGTTTATATTCTAAATTTAATAATAAAAAAATGAGTAAAAGTAGATTATAAATAACTAAAAGCTATAATTTTGAAAATCCATCTCATATAACCTTAACACCGAAGAGGAAACCAGAAAAAGGAAGCAAGGGAACGGCAGGCCAACCGGCCCGCGTGAGTCGGTGAATTTAATAAATACAAGTTGCAGCCGAGGTTAATTTTATTTATTTATTTTTTAACAATACACAAAAATAAGATTAGCATAAAATTTTAACAATATATTTATTAAACATGAAACAAGAAACATAGATCAAGAGGAGCTCAATTATTGATAGGGTTTTTCTAAGATAATTTATCAAGAAAATATTAAAAATTATTACTCAAAAATTTAATATTATTATGAAAAGTTTAAGATTATTATCCTTTGGCCGCGTGAAGACCTAACCCACTTCTTAAAGCTGTAATATTAGTTTTGCGTTGATACTCGGGAGAGAGAGAGAGAGAGAGGCAAGACGAGCCCACGATTTGGGTGTGTCAACTTGTCCTACGTTTCGTTCCGACCCATCTGTCTTCACATGGCATTCGTTTCGTCAAACCTTGAGTTGACCCAATTTTTTTCCCACGTCGCTCTCACTCTTAATGTCAGGATTGGATTCGGAAGTGGATCTTCCCATTTTTGTATTCATCGAAACAAAGTGAGATGAGAAGGAGAGGAGAAGAAGAAAGAGGAGAAATGCGGGTAAGTAGATCATCGGCAGAAGATTCCGGAGTTGGAGAAGTGGACATTTCGTTTGGAGAGGCTTGCGCCAATGGATTTCGCATGAATACCACCCAAGTCGAGGCTAAGCTTGACGAGGGCAACATTCATGAGGCCGAATCGTCTCTCCGCGATGGCTTTTCTCTCAACTTCGAGGTTTGAGTTTGACTCAAATACATGCTTGATCTCTCTCATTTGGCTTCTAATTGAATCATTTTGTTTCTTCACAAATTTTGAGGATTTCTTGATTAGCGAAAAAAAAAAAAAAAATCATACCCATGTGCATTTGCTCCCATGTCATTTTTTTTTTTTGGAATTAAAATGATTGTAAATGGTGTTTCAAAAGTTTAGGTCTCATCTCAGGTAGGTGACTGTAAACACTGATAAATTGTGCTCTACACTGAATTATTCTTCAAACAAATTGATTGCAGATTTGATTTCATGACAAATAATAGAGTCTTGGAGATTTTCTATTCTTTTTCCTGTTTAGATTGCTGCTGAGGTTGTTTTAGCATATCCAAGGCCAAAGCCAAAGGATAGAGGGATTGGTACAATAAGATTTGATTTAAAAGAATATTCTCCGATTTTGTGATTGAGGGTGATAAGAAAATAGTTGGAGTAAGTGAAGTTTTTTGATGTTAGATTATGGATGGAGGTGGGAAAAGGGCATCATTAAATTGGAAGTGAGCAAGCAAATTGTTGATAGACTTTTTACTGTTTGTAGTTGATTTGAGACACGAGTTTTGAAGTGCTCTTTTCCTACTAATTCATATGTAGTTTGTCTGTTGTTGCTTTGCCCTCTTCTGGATTTTGAATCAATCACTTTCCCAGCAGAGGGTGGACTTATGCCTGGCCTGATTATCACCCATGTATAACAAGTGCAGGCTGCAATCGCAAGTAAACCAGGCCAAACTTAGTCATGTCTTCCCTTTTTTGTTATCCATTATATTTGTTCCACAAGATATAGAGGGGCTTTGCTCGGGTGGATGTTTATGAAAGAGCATGAAAAAGTTACAAGCATCATGTCATAATTACCCTGCATTGTGATGGATCCTTAAGTGAACTTTGATTAGTGTTGTCGAAGGCACTAGGTGCTCTTAAGGTACTATGATCATTTATGATTCCAAGCACTAGGCACTAGGCACTAGGCACTAGGCACTAGGCACTAGGTGAGGAACTTGGCTAAGAAAAGTAAGGCACTATAAATTATTTACACAACAAAAATTTAGAATTTGTCTTGTCAATATGAGTTGAAGCATGAAATGAAGGAAATATTTTTAATGATAGGGGCATGCCACCTGAACTATATGAACATGAAAAAGCTCACAGAACACATTAAGCATGCAAAATCCTCACATATTTTTAAACTTTGCGAATGAGCATCATGTGTCATCATCATTCACCCTGTGCATCATCTCCAACCTAAGATTTGTTGATGCAAACTATATGCTGTGAAAGCTCAGAAAGTACTACTAGAGAGGGGCGAAGAATGACTCAAGTTGGCAAGATTCTAATTTAGAACTTGCCTAAAGGAGTTGTTTTTATTTTTAATTGGGTAACTCAGTTTTTGGGAATATTTCTAAACAGTTGAATAAGTCTAATTAGGACTTTCTAGTTTTTTCTTAGAATTAACTTATAATTATTTAGGAGTTTTCAAAATTTAGTCTTAGTTTCTAAAGGTTAACTATTTAGGAGTTTCTAATTTATTTTTATTTTTATTTTTATTTTTATTTTTTGGTACAATTTTATTTTAATGTATTTTATTATTTATTTATTTATTTTTGTATTTATTTTTGTTTTTTATATTTATTTTTATTTTTTTTAATCACCGCTAAATTTGTCTCTCAAATGGCCAACCCCAATTGTTAGGATAAAGGCGCAGTTTGTTATTGTTGTAGTTTCTAAAGGTTAACTGTCTACTTAAGACTTGTAGCCTTAATATCACAAGTTAGAATAAGATTTTAATTTTTTCAGCAAAATTGTTTTAAGCCCTCTTAAATGTAGAAGTTGTGATGCTTCTTCTAGTGAGAGATCCCTAGAAACATTTACTTTTCTATTTTGCCCATTAATGAGGGTGGAGCATGGGTGGAGACAGTCCTTTAACAAATCTTAATGAAGGGCCAAGTACTGCACACGACAACCAGCCATCAGAGAAGCCACCAAATACCTACCCAAAGGGTGAAGCATGGGTTGTAAGGTGATTTTAAGCACTTTAGCACAGTGATGACTTTGCACGGAAGCATTAAAATGCCCTTGATACAGCTGGGGATATTACAAAGAAAGTGAAGTTTGATGTCCCAGATGTCGATGGGAAGCTCTATCCAACAAATTTCTCAGATTGGTTCTTAGCAATTGACAGATTTTGATTGGTATGATATGTTGGATGAAAGGAGAGTCTGATTTGCAAAGATTAAACTGACAATCTTGCAAAGAGGTGGTGGAATTGTGGGGAAGCTGACTTGAGACAGTACAGCCACCAATTAGTATGTGGAAGGAGATGAAGGCAAAACACCAAGATATCTTGATCGGATTTGCAGAAATTGATGAGTTTAAGAATAGAAATCAAGCTCCCGAAGAGTCTCGTTGGACATTGGCAAGATTTAAATCTTGTTTGAGGAGTAATATTCAAAGGTGTTGCTTCGGCAACCACTTTATGGTGTAGAACATGCATTCCAAGGAGCTTTGGATATGGAGGAAGATTTAAAGGGGTCGTTCAGCAAAAGGTTTTCTTCTTAAATTAGTGAGACAGCCCCAAGGACAGATGAGGGTAACCAAATTCAGAAGGCAACCTTTGGCTAGAATAGTCAGAAATGAAGATCTTAAAAGTAAGAGGCCAGGTGGTGAAACTCAACAACTGGATGAGAAAATCTTTTGTTTTAGGTGTGGTGGTAAAGGGCATGTGGCTTATTAATATCCAAGCAAATCAAGCCCTTTTAAACCAAGGCTAGCTTTTGAACCAGATGGCCCATGGCTAGCTTTATATAAAAAATAAACATATATATTTTGGGTGTATAGCTCCATTCAAATGGCATAACCTTTTTAAACCAAAATCTTCCTTTTTTTGGCTTGTGCTGGCTACATCTTTGATGTCCACTCAAAGTGCTTGTATGTTTCTGTACTATACTAACTAATTCTCGTTGTCGAAGACCCTTTTATCATAGATTTTACCCAAACATACATTGAAGCCCACTGATAGAATTGCAGCTAGCCTACCTTTGACCTATTCAATTTAATGCCTTATTTCCTTAGACATTTTTGCAGTTGCTGTAGGGAGGCTACTGTTCCTTATTCTTTTTTTGTCCCAAAGAGTATTGAAAATTCATTTATACTCCATACTCCTCTACAGCCATATTATTTTCTTTTCAATTCAAATGTTTCACAGTCCATCAGTGGATTGTACTGAAGCTTTTCTTGGACATTTATGGTTGGAAAAGAATATGTGTGCCACAGAAAATTTTAGGGGAGACAATGATAGGTGGAAATCTAAAACTTTATAGTGGTATAATAGTCTGGACTGAAGACCCATAAGGAGGTTAGCTATATGTGTGTTGCAATACAGTGCTATGGAAAGAAGGATGGCCTGTTGGAAGTTTATCACCTTGCCACATAAAGAGGCTGTAACAAGTATCGACATTTATTCTTGATGATATTAGGCAATAGGGGATTAATTCTTAGCCTTGTGTATTTGGGGTTAAACTGTAGCCCCATATTTGATATTCTTTACAAAGTAGAAGGCTTGGGCTTAGGAATAAGATGGTATGTAGAAGCTTGTGATTGGTGGTTGTTGAAATAAGTTTTCCAAAGGTAGCTTAGTTTTTGGAAAGTGTCCCTGCAGCAGGGGGGCCTAGAGAATCTTCAAAATATGAGTTATGCTTGTTACACATGTTTTAAGAATCTTCAAGAGAATCTTCTAATGGCATCTTAGATTTACAATAGCCTAATGTTTGTTGCTTTCTAGCATTTAAAGGTTGACAACATTCTGGAAAGAGATCTAATGAATAATACTGCCAAAGATCAAAATGTTTTCCCTTATGTTTTTCGGGTATTGATGAGAAAACTGAAAGATTATATATTCTCGTCTTTTAAACTTGTACATGTGGTTTTCTTTCATATGAGGCACATCACAAATATAACATTATCCTTAGCTGTCTTCTCTTCAATTATCAACTAGGGTTTCGGCTTTTTGATGGTTATATGTCTCAGTGTTCATCCACCATGTTGCCAAATATAAATAGTTAGTGTTATTGGTTATATCATCAATAGGACGATAGCTATAGCCTCTATCCTGCCCCACGCCACAGGAAAAAGGAGAGGGGCTTCAAAGATCGAGCACAGATTTTACTCATTTAATTTCTCTTGAACTGGTGCCCTACTCTTCAAGACCCTTTTGTTAATAAGTCATGATGGATTTCACAACTACGAATCTTACAGGAAGCTAGAGCCCTTCTTGGAAGGTTGGAGTACCAAAGGGGCAACGTGGAAGGTGCCCTTCGGGTGTTTGATGGTATTGATCTTCAAGCTGCCATCCAGCGGTTGCAACCTCCTGTTGCTGAAAAACCTTCTAGGAGGGGACGCTCTCGCACTGAATCTCTGCACTCAGTCTCACAGCATTCTGCTAATCTGGTCCTTGAAGCCATATACTTGAAAGCTAAGTCTCTTCAAAAGCTCGGGAGATTAGCCGGTATGGAGTTCCATTGATATTGATTTCTGATGTGAGTTGATCTGTATGATTTGCTTCTTTGTGATTATTAAAGTATCATTACCTTTTGAACCTTGTTTTTCTATTCCAGATGCTGCTCATGAGTGCAAGAGTGTGCTTGATGCTGTGGAGAAGATATTCTACCATGGTATCCCTGATGTCCTTGTGGGTTTAAAGTTGCAAGAAACAGTTAGCCAAGCTGTGGAGCTCCTTCCTGAGCTATGGAAGCAGGATGGTTGTTACCAGGAAGCTATGGCTGCTTATAGGCGTGCTCTTCTTAGTCAATGGAATCTTGATGATGGGTGCTGTTCGAGGATTCAAAAAGCTTTTGCTTTGTTCTTGTTATACAGTGGAGTAGAGGCTGGACCTTACAGTTTGGCTGTACAGGTTGATGGTTCATATGTTCCAAGAAACAATCTTGAGGAGGCTATTCTACTTCTGATGATTATTCTAAGGAATTCTTATCTTGGAAAGGTCAAATGGGACTCTTCAGTGATGGAGCACCTTACTGTAGCGCTATCTTTATGCAGCCAGACATCTGCTTTAGCAAAGCAATTTGAAGAAGTCTTGCCTGGAATATACAATCGTGCAGACCGCTGGAATGCTTTGGCTCTTTGTTATTGTGGGGCTGGGCAAAACAAAGCTGCCTTAAATTTATTGAGGAAGTCTTTACATAAACATGAAAGACCAGATGATCTCATGCCATTGTTATTAGCTTCCAAGATTTGCAGTGAGGATTCATTTCTTGCTGCTGAAGGAGTGGGATTTGCACAGAGGGCAATCAGTAATGCACAGGGCACACATGAGCATTTAAAGGGTATGGGTCATCACATGTTGGGACTTTGTTTATGTCTGCAGGCTAAAGCCTCTCCCTCAGACTCTGAACGGTCTAACCTTCAGTCTGAAGCATTGAAATCATTGGGTGTGGCAGCTTCTTTGAAGCACACGAACTCAGATCTGATCTTCGACTTGGGTTTTCAATATGCTGAGCTCCGCAATATGGATGCTGCTTTAAGCTGCACGAAACAGTTCATTGATGCAACTGGTGGATCCATGGTTAAAGGCTGGATACTTCTGGCTCTAGTTTTGTCTGCTGAACAGAGGTTTTTGGAGGCTCAAGCTGTGATTGATGCTGCTGTAGATGAGACAGCAAAATGGGAGCAAGGATCACTTCTCAGGATCAGAGCTAGACTGAAAAGTTTGCAATCATTACCCATTGATGCTGTTGAGACATACAGGATTCTTCTTGCATTGTGTCAAGCACAAAGAAAATCATATGGGCCTCCCAGATATACATCTCAGGTTAGATGCTGAATGTAGTTGATTTATTTCCTCTAACTTGAAAGGTAAATCTGCAAATATATTGTATTCCGACAACATGTTTGAAATTCTGAAAACACGGGTATAAATGCTGTATAAATATCATATGGTTCTACATATTTGTCTCACATGTTTCCTATAGTATTCGGTTTTGAGAAACGCTGAATGCAGTCAACAACCTCTGGTTTTTTTAGGCTTACCCTATTGTTGTCTATTTAAATGTTCAAGATGCATAAGAAGCCTGATAGATCAATGGGCTATGAGAATGAACTACAGGCTTTAAATCTACAGGCTTTAATTACCTAACAAACAAGTAGAGCAATTTGGAGTCATAGGGACGAGGATGGTGCAGATTTGTTATTTTCACATGAGAAGTGGGAAGGGAAAGAGATAAGTTAACATTGAGTTAGGAAGTTGCAGACTTCAAAATTTAATAAATATGAATTTGGCAATATTTGAATTATAAATGCATGTTTGATGTGTTTTTATGCCCTTGTTAAAAAGCTTTGATCAAAGAGTTGATGTGCTTGACATTCTTTTAACAAGCCCTTGTATATCTCTTTTTTCCTTCCCGCATAAAGAAATGGATGACCAATTATAACTTTGGTGATTGACAAATATATGCTTTCAATCACTTCTTTTTCTTTTTATGTATTTCAGTCAAGCAATCATGGATAAAAATATGTTACAGGTTGAGGACAATATGAACAGTGAATTTGAACTTTGGCTTGGGCTTGCAACATTGTACTCTAGTCTTTCCCTTTGGAAGGATGCTCAGATATGCTTGGAGAGAGCTCAACGGCTGAAACTTATCTCAGCAGAAGCACTGCATGCCAGAGGCAAGTCTCAATTCCTTACAAAACAAGTTATTTAAATTCTCTGGTATTTCCCTTCTTGTAGTTATTAAGTAACCGTAATATGTTCTTTGAGTTGTGCTTGTAATTGATCTGGAACTCAGACGTCTCCAAATTCTTTGATAATACTGGCCTCTTTGGGTTACATTTTCCACATCATTGAAAAAGCATCTCGGTCATGGTGGTGTTCAATTTTTGTCATAAATTAGAAGGATATCCATGAATGGACCAAACATGCTAAAGATGACCCTAGATTCTTGTGAGGCTCACATGCAGCTAATATGATTTCAGCTTCTGCTCACCATCTCAAAATGGGGTAAAACTAGTTGACATAAAAATCTTCCTGCATATGTTTTCCCTGTTAATGCCACTAAATTACTAGTGGGAATAGATTATCTATGTAAGTTCGATGTGCTTGTATTGTGCTTAATCAATGGCAGTGAAATGCTGCCAGACAGTCCTCCATTTGTTTCTGAAATTAGGAAAAGGAAAATGGCACATAAAAAAGATCCTTACTTTGAAAGAAGTAAGGTATAACTGCACTTGGATAAGATTGAATGATACCGGTAATCCGCTGCCTGCAGTTCATATCCATGATGCAGTTTCGAAATGCATGTGGACTATAGATGCATGTTACTTCAAGTTTTACCATCATGGAAGTGTTTCTCATTTTGCACAACTTTAATAGGAGTCATGTGTGAAGGACTTGGAAGAAACCAAGAAGCACTGGCTGTTTGTATTAATGGCTATTTAGTGGATCCAAGTTGTGCACAATGCCAAATCTTGCTCGGTGCTCTGCTATTAGAGATGGGCTCAAAGGCCTCACTTCTAGCAAGAAGCTTGCTAACTGATGCACTGAGGATTGAGCCTACCAACCATATGGCTTGGTATTACCTGGGAAAGATTCATCAGCATGATGGAAGAATAGCAGAGGCCACAGAGTGCTTCCAGGCAGCCTCAATGCTTGAAGACTCCAGCCCCGTTGATAGCTTCAATCAACTCTGCATTTTGAACAGAGTTCCTTGAAGTCAAATTTAGCTGGATGTTCATCATTCATCACGATAGCATCAACGACCGGCAATCAGAAATTCTTGGGGAGTGGTTCATCATTTCTTTTATTTGATTATTCAGTTTATTGTTTTTCAAAATTATAAGGTTGAGGGTTTGTCAGGAGGAAGGTGAGGAGGCTTACCATCTCATGATCAGTAAGGAAAAAATAAAGTCAATGAATTCAACTTTTTCCCTTGTGAAGTGAGAATGACTGTTTTCAAAGTAAAAAGAATGGATAAAAAATGGAACACATGTTATTTAGTTTGTGTGTAGGATTCTAAATGATAGGGAGCGTAGGTGTAGTGAACATGTGAGTTACTTGTTTTCATTTGCTCGGTGTATATGTCTGTTAATATGAGCGGATTCTACTGGAAACATTTTTAATCATGTTTTATTTTCTTTCCAGCGACGTATCCATCTTATGTTTCTTATAACTTGGGCTATGAAAATGTATGCGACAAAAACATGTAATGCTTCTTTTTATAAGCATCAAGGCTACAAATGGATTTCTTTGCTTGTCATCTGGCGGCCCAGTGGGATTAACCTTGCGGCAGAGTAGTTGAATGGAGATCATCGTAACCTCCCACTAACGGACAGTCGGCTTAATAGGTAAAAGTATTAAATCTCTTAATCAAGTTTCGAATTTGAAACTTGAGAATGAAAAAAACTATATTAAGAGAGATTTTTCTTAAATTGGTCTCCACAATAGTCAAAATGGATTAGTCAGAGTGATTTTGAAAACCGATTGATTCAGCACCCAAAAAAAAAAAAAAAAAAAAAAAAAAAACATCATCAAAGCCTTCCAAGATCAGCAGTGGCAAGCAGGTGAAGAGTAAGGGAACAAGTGAAAGTGAAGGCAATTAGTATTCCAAAACTTTAGGGTGACTCCGGTCTATTCTGATTCAAAAAATGTGGGAATGTCAAGTGGGTTTTGGAATAGGTATTTAATAAAACATATACTGTTGTGGGTTTCACGAAACCCAAGCGAAGAGGTAGGATTCAGAGAAATGAAAATAGGCACTAAAATTCAATTGTTAATTTAAAACCCATTGCGGTTCAGTATAATCTAATATAGTTGTAAATGTAAAATTATGGTATATAGAAAAACAAAAAATTTCTTATTAAATGGTAGGGCACACACCACAGTAGTATCCTCAAACCTTGGCAGATCCCTGGACGCCCTAAAAGAAATTAGTAACATCAGCAGAATTTACTGTTATTTATTATTATTATAGTTTTACAATTAATAGTCATTTTCTTGATTTCAGACACTTCTTCGGCCTCTGGGAGAGAAATTTCATGAGGCTTTAATAATTCCTTTTGTTTTCGGCATTAATGTGATCAATAATGAAATTCAATGTAAGACATAATATGATCGAAGTTTGATTAATTTAACATTACTATTGATTGATATAAATTTCCTAAGGCAAATTGCAAAATCAAAAATTGACCGCAGATACCCTTTGCAAAGAGTCCTTATTTTCGATTTAGTGAATTTCAATATTTTTTTTTTGTTTTGTTTTTTTTTTTTTTTTTTGGGGTAAGTTTTATTCCTTGATTAGAACCCATTCTGTTAAGCTCCAATTGGATCATCCAGTTGAACTGATACGGATCTGCTCTGAGTTGCAACTTGGTTTCTGCTTTTCATTTGTTTAACTATATAGCCCAATAAATACAAATTGAGTTAACAGCCTAAGGGTACATTGCACCATTAAATCATAAAGATACAAAAGTGCCACTCGCCAACGAGGGCTAGGTTATAAAATGGGGGAGGGGTGGAGGGCGAGGCGAGGGTGCCACACAAAAAAGGACAATTTGTTATTGCTAATAAAAATTGTCATTTTGGAGAATGACTCAATGGGAATGAATGGTTAATTTCAGTTTTATAATTGTTTTTTCGTACAAATAAGAATGAATAGTTAATTCCTGATCCATGAACTTATATTTCTGAGGTTGGGAGTGAGGAGATAAGAGACGGAGATAGAAGCAAGATCGCTAAATGCATAAACTTAATTAGCAAGCAAAGCAAAGCAACTTTACTAATCAGTCTTGTGAACTCCCTCTGAACCAAACAGAAGAGAGTACTTTATTGATATAGGGAAATTAAAGTTTCATTCAGCACAAAGTCCGCCATTTAGACTTTAGTCATATTAAACAAGCCATATATAAAGTCCAGTACCCCGTTGCCAATGCTTTGATTGATCAATCAATGGGAAAACAGTGATTTTCCACAATGTGCTCCCAAAGCATGCAATCAAGATGGCTAACACTGCTTATCAAAGTCCATTTCAATAGAATTGCTTAGATGAAATATACCAAGTTATTGCAGGGAGACGAATTCTCACATTCGGGAGATTAGAAGAGGAACTGACACAGAAGTCTCCTCACCCATCACCGGCTGGAGCAAATCCAACTCTCCATATCGTTCCAAGACCCGCATCCTGCAGTCCTCAGCAGCCATAAGCCCAGTTGAGAATGCACCATGCACAGACCCAGGGTAGTTCACACTTGTTGCTTCCCCCGCAAAGAATAGATTATCCACTGGGATCCTCAGCTTCTCATACAGATCATGGGGTTTCCCTACTGTATCATAGCTATAGGAGCCCAGTGTATTCACATCAGTACCCCAATGAGAAACAAGATAATGAATCTGCCAGACACACACACACAAAAGGGGAGGAACATGTGAGATTTCTTACAATTTTCCAAGGACGAAGAATCAGAATGCAATATCCATCATTTCATCCACTTGATAAGTAGCTTCCAAACCAAGACAATCATTTGATAAAGCATTGAGAAACAGTTACAGCAATATGTAGTTCAAAAAGATGCACGAATGGAAACTTCCAATTTGTGACTCACATGCACAAAAGGCATCACCATGATCAATCACATAGATAATTTTTATTCTAGGGGAATGTATATTATATGAAAGCCATGCCAAAGAACTATGCCAGTAATATGGTGCAGCAGACATGGATTAGGTGGGAAGAGTGAATGTTACCGGGGCTGATGCATCAGGAAGGATCTTCTTCAGTTGCATAAAAGCAAAATTAGCCGCAGTCTGATCAGACATTTTCTCAAGATCCCGTGCCAACTGTCCAGCAGGCATATACACAAGGACAGAATGACCTGTGGCCTTGTGCAGGTTGAGAAAATAGCTGCATCCATAAGTGGTTTCAGCAACCACCCCCAAAAATTCCACATTTGGCCAGAACACCTCTTCAAAGTGCAAAATTATCTTATTCTCAATTCCCACACCAAGGTCCGCAATAGCTTCTTCCTTCCAATCGGGCAGCTTAGGTTCAAATTTTATGCTTTTTGACTTCAATACACCAAGAGGAACAGTAATAACGGCAGCATCTGCCGTGAGCGTCCTCCCATCGTCTATAGTTACCTTTACCCCATTATAACGCCTAGCAACTCTTGTTACCCTAATCATTACAAAGTTAATATAATTACAAATTCAACAACAACAACAAAAAAAAGTTACAAATCAGACCAGTAATTGCATTGCTAAAAAAATTGTACCTGTGGCCCAAGCGGATATCAAGACCTTTTGCCAAAGAGTTTATGACAGGGAGGTAACCTCGCACCATAAGCCCATGCCCACCGGGGAGCAATTCCTCCTGTATCAAATAGAAAGAGAGAGAGAGAGAGAGAGAGAGAGAGAGAGAGAGAGAGAGAGAGAGAGAGAGAGAGAGAATTAGTCTCACCGGATAATAAAGGAACAACTTAATCATAGGGTTAAATTATTTGGACATCCATTTTCGGCAGCACCAGTAACAAAGTTCAATCCCAAAGTTAATATAACCCAGATTCCACAATTACACTGTATTTGCAATTCACAATTAATTCAAGCATATTGTTCACTCAAGACCCAACAGCCGCAAAAGCATATGAAATAAAAATTTCCAGAGAAAGCATACATATAGGCTGATTGAACCTAGTGAGCCGAAATAATTAATTGAGAATCAAGATAAAATTGTCCTAAAAGAGAAGAATACAATTCCCATTTCTTGTCTTCCAATACCTTTAAATGCATTGACTGTAAGCAGACACCAAGGACCATTTTGCAAGTAGATTAAAAAATTTTTCATTACTTGAGAGCATGAATGCAAGAAAGTTTTAAAAAATTTTCTAGAATTTTCCTTATGTTTATATGGAATGAGAAAGTTAGATTATAACTCTAGAATTAAACTCCAATGCATATAAATGCTTCAATGGGAATTATCTTATTCTTTTGCTGCAACCAACACATCCTGATAGGTACAGGAAGAAATAACATAAAATTTCTTGACTATGACCTGCATCATGTCAATTAATCCACAACACGCTAATAAGTTCCAAATGTCAGATAAAACCCTTCTAAAAACTTGCCTGATCCCAGCACTTCAGAGAGATAGTATCAGCATCTGCAGCAAACCAGCCTTCCATTCTGCATAAGTACCATTGCAGTACCTTATGAGCAAGCCCCTGCAACCTGTGCCAACAATTACCTTGCATAAAATGATGAATTACCAAAACAGAAAAATTTAGCTGGTGATTTTCAAAGTCCAACCACAACCTTAATTCTGGATGCCGTTCAAAAACAATAGAGAATGCTCGAAGTATGGACATGTCCTCATTGAATTCTTGTCTAACTTTATCAGTCTGCAAGGAAGGAAAGGCAAATCAAAATATGAGAAAGATGCCAGAAGCACAACATCGATATCTTTGCAGTTTGAGCAAACCATCTTACAGGGACCATAAAGATTTATCCAGCACAGCATAGTTTGCTCATAAAAACAAAGGGCTCACCCAGTGCACAAAGTGCTCCCTGGCTTAGTGTGGGGGTGGGGGGAGGGTATTTCCACGTCTCGAACCCGTGGAGCAACTCCAACGTTGTGCCAAGGTTCGGCCTCATAGTTTGCTTATAAAAAAAAAAAAAAGGACAGCTGTTACTTGCCTCTTTCAAGATGGATTCAAATGCTTCTCCAACCTGTGTGACTAATTCTTGAGGAACTTGATTCCCATCCATGTCAAAGAGTGCATAACTAGAGACAGAAGAGAGTTGTTACAAAAAGGACCAATAATTTCCTTTGTCATCAGAGAGAGTTTCCAGTGCTGATGCATTATACTTCTAATGCATAGGATTCATATTCCACTTATTAGATTCATCAATATAATTTGCTGCAAGTGCTAACAGTGAAAACATTATTTAGGTGAGTGGGTTTGGGTGGAGTAGCTTAGATGCAGGATCTTTAGAAAGTAAAAGGATAATAAGAGCAAGAAAAATCCTAGGCTGAAACACCTAGGTTTTCAAGAAATTAACTCGCTAGAGAGATTCACCTAGCAATCATAACCAAGGTTCCTTGTAATCACTCACAAGCAAAAAGCCAATCACGCCTTTAAGAACAGCAGTAGGCTTCACAATCTATAACTCCTCCATTTCTCTCCACTTAGAATACCATGAAACAAGATATTTTAACATACCCCAGCAGCTTAAGCAAAATACAAGGCCCACAATATACTATTGGGCTGATACACTAAGGACTCAAAATGCAAATTTTTTAAAAAAAAAAAAGAAAAAAAAATAAAGAAACCAAAAGCACTCGGTGAATTCTAGTGAATGACCAGGCTCACAGTTACAGCAAATGCAAAGTATTCCAGAGTTCAGTCCAAGTTAATTTTTGCAGGGTGAAATTTCCCAGAAAATTTGTTTTATGGCAAAGGAATCCTTCCAGCAATTCCTGGAAGGAGGAGATATAGGCCTTTTAGATCTAGCCTCTTATTGGAGAATAAATCCAGCGGGTAGAACCATTCATTGATCTCCTTCCCTAGTCCACCTACTAAATGATGTATTTTGACCAGGAAATATAAATTAGAAAAAAGTTGTCATGGACAGAACCATTGGTTCTGTTACATAAACCCCATATTAAATGGTAAATCTTGGCCAGGAAATTTAAATTAAATAAAATATTATAATCGACTAGTGTAAATAAGGGACTATTGCTAACATTCAACTAAAATTTTCAGTGAGCAAGGGATGCTCAAAAAAGCAACATTCTGGTCGTCTTTCACCATCAAAGTGATAACTTTTCAATATGATGCTATTAATATGTGGACATCTTCATTGATAAGTACAGTAGTCATATACAATACCAAAATAGCAGAACAGAGTACACAGGGGAGATAAATACCCTCACAATTTGTTGATTATTTTTATCACACATTCGAGCGAAGTTGAGTGATAAATAACAACTTGTATATTTATAAACTGCATTAGAAAGAAACAGGTTTCATCCATATAGATAGGACCCGATTTGCTTTCATATTAGATTCAAAGTCTCATTGTAACCTTACACTACTTGAAAGTTACTAAAAATGGGATCAATCTTTGTTTTTCGTTTTTGTTTTCTTTTAAGCAACTCTGTTTTAACAAATTCCTTAAATTACACAGGTGATGGGCCTTCTCTCAATGTTTCCAGAAAAGAAACCACTTAAATATTCCATAGCGCTGTTGAATTTTAGGAGCATGCTCTGGAATTGTACCATTGCAACAGTACCTCAATTTGTTCCTTTAAGAAATTCAATATTCTATAGAAATTTGTTTGATACTACCCAATATGTCGACCTAAAGGTTTTATTATTCATCTTCTTCAAAGACATAACGTACAAGCCTACACACCTGATGTGCAGGAGACATCCAGTCAAACATATGCAGTTGACATCTCATGCTGTCCATTCATGAATTATCCTTAATTATATAATTAAAAATGGTCCAGAGTACAAACTAGAAGAAACTCAAAGAAGGTATATGCCATTTGGATGATAAGCCATAAATTATGAAGATCATCTTGTAAGTATGAATTAATCTGCTCAGTTTCATTGCAAAGGTTTGTCTATGCAACACCGTATATTCACCTCTCGAGATCATGATCATATAACACAGAGTTGTCACCACTGGTCCGATAGAGTGGTAGTCCAAGCCTTCCAATCACTGATGCTAATGGATTCTCTTTGCAAACGCCATGCAGCCTATATCATAGATACAAGGATGGGAGCTTTAAGAACTGCAATCTCTTTATTCAACCCATCACCCACCAAAATAGAAAAGAAAAAGGAGGGGGCATAGACAAATCATGTACCATGATGCACCAAGGTCAACAGGAAAACCAAACGAGTAATTGGTGTACACTCTGCCTCCAAGTCTATCCCGTGATTCTAACAACACCACCTAATAAAACAAGAAAGGGTTAATTTCAAATGGAAAACTTTCCAAGGACGGACAAGATAAATATATAATAGATATTACAAAGACTTATGAAAGACCTGTTGGTGCCTCTATAGGAATATAGATAGGCGCATGAAATGCAGATGCTCTCTTGTGGTGAGAGATGGGAATAGTTCATACCATCTAAGATAGAAAAGATGCTTAGTACCTGAAATGAAGCATCATGGAGAGCACGTGCAGCAGCAACCCCAGCTATGCCACCACCAATTACTATAACAGATGGCGAAGATGCCTGCCTCCTCCCAATGTTTGAATAGCAAAGAGCTACAAGGAAAACAAACAAGTCAGATTCTTTAGCACAGCTTATTAAAGTTGTGGAGAGGACATTCATCAGTCAAGTTATATTATTAATAAGAATAATGGTGTCTTGAGTTCCATTATTAGAACCTTGTCACTTTGATTTGTTTGTAGCCCATAGGTCAGATTTTGGAAATATAAGTAATTTAACGTCATACAAATCTCCAACTTGATTTTGACCAAAAAAATAAAATAACTAGGATGGTAGTGAGCGGCATGATATAAGGAGCAGTGAGGGGTTCATAATATTAAGGCCTCTAACAATGGAAACTTGATGGTTACAAGAAATGGAATATGAGATCAGATATGCACTGTGGCACAACTATAATTGTTAAGGCTTTTGGAATAAGAAGGTTGAGTTATGTTACACTTGTTCATGCCATGATAAGCCCTGCAATAACTTCCACGGATGAACAAGGAACTCAAAGGTTGTAGTTGAGTTCTTTAACTTGTTTATCTCCTGCAAAAAACCTCCATTCAATGAGCAAGGGACTAATACATAACCTGCACTCTTGTGGGAAATTACATTAGTCGTCACAATACCAGAAATACTTAATCCAACTCATGCAAATGCAATTTAAGGCAAATCACAATCGCAACAAACTTTCCCCTTTGAATTGGGTACCCTGTATCAAATTTTTCTTAAGATAATGGAGGGGGGGTCTTGCGGCATAAGTGGAAGGAAGTGAGTGGAGCTATTATGCACCATGAGCAGTAAGAGGGGACGCATAAAGCAACATGACAAAGATATAAAAATTTTGTGTAATGAGTATTTAGATAAATATGAGTATGATTGGAATTACACAGTAAGACACCAAGAAGTCCACACTAAAAGCCTAATACTCCCAAAATTGACCACGTCCTTGGTGGTGCAAAATTTCTGATTCATAACATCACATGCACCCCCATCGATGCTTAAAAAATTTTACACACCATCAAAAAGTAAGAATGTAAAGGGGACATGCTCGTGCGGTATAACTAAAGATGCAGATTCAAAAGAAATTAGTACAGAAAAAAAAATATATATCTCTCCAAAGGGGTTACAATCATCAAAACCCAGTTCCGTCCAGTCCAAATTTTTTTGGACATGGGTGGATTAGGGTTAACCGATTTAGACCCAATTAACATTTATTGAGATGTGATGGATGATGTTACAAGGACCAATAGAAGAGGAAGTTGAACCTACCCGGGGGAGGGGGGAGAGAGAGAATATGGTAGGGTAGTACTGGTGGGACAAAGCTAGAAAGGCAAAACTGACAAGTTTCACCGTCAAAACGACGACCAAAACGAGAAGAATAAGGGGCAACAGAAACCACCGACAAAACTTTAAAAAAGAGGAAAAAATAAGGAAAAAGAAAAAACAAACAAACCTCTGCTGAGTTGACGATGATTACTCCTCCTGTCCATTGAATCCATCTTCAATTTGTATACAACTGGAAGTACTAATACTAACACTAAGATCCAGTAATTGAGGGTCTAACGACTTTGTTTGGAGAAAAGAAGGAAGCAACAACTGTGGTGAATAATGAAGAATAAAGAGGAGAAGACAAGTGACGAAATGATTCGAATTCGAAGATGAAAACCCCAGATTGACCAAACAGCTCATGCGTCTTCACCCTTCCGCCACACCTTAAATTCTTCTTCCCTTCTTCGTTTTCTGGATTAAATCATTCCTCACGCACTCTCGCAGAACTGCCGAAATTTAGACGAAAAAAATCTCAAAATCAAAGCTTCCAACGAGACGAGGGTTTGTGAGATCTAAATTGGAAACGAAGATAGGCCGGAGAGAGAGAGAGGGGGGGGGGAGAAAGTTGTTTCGTTTTTGATTTCTTCTTTCTAAATTAGACTCCCTTATTATGGTGGGGAGGTTTTGTTTGCCAGCTGAGAGGAAGCTTTGTCCGCCTAAAAGGCTTCATACTCGCTTGCGTCTACGAAAATTTACTTGCTTAAATGTGACTAACACGTGTACGTTTAGAGGTGGTTTTTAAGCTTATAGATAATTTTGGGCGGTGGAGAGCGAGTTGCGTGAGTTGTACGTCTCTGTTGGTGTGTGGGGTTCAACTTTGTTTTAGTCCGAAATCTGACTCGGGGGTTCAAGTGGTTGAATTTTGTTAAAATCATTTAGTCAATTAATCAACAACGAAAAGTTGTCAAAGGAATTACTGGAATAAATGTATAAATGTAAAATCAAGAAACAATATATGGAAATTGTTGTTGAGTTCCCTTTCTCTCCCTCTGTTTCTGTTTCTATTTCTCTCTCTCTTTAACCCTGCCCTTCCTATCTACTTCTTTTCTACACATCACTCTAATCTCTTCTTCCTACCCTAATCCTTGGAACCCATCTAGCTCGAGCAACTAAAACACTTACCAGCACAATTGCCATCTTTCCCTCCCCTGTTTTCTTCATGCTTTATTTTCTCGTTACTTTTTAATATAACGGCTACGAGATTTCAATCCACTCTTTCTAGGCTTGAGTTATTATAAATTGGTATCAAAGTGATTGTTTTTCGATCCCAAAGAAGAATTAAATGGTAGATGATACTCAATAGAAAGTCAATTAGGATTAACTCGGAAAACAAGAAGCCAATCTACAAGAATTGATGAATGAATCTAAAGATCATTAACTACAGGTTGACAACAAGCTGGAAGGTAAAATACTAAAAAATAAATGAACAAAATCAAAGGCTGAGGCTTTTATGACTAGTGTGAAAGCAAGATTCTGCTTCATTCTAAAAATGGTAAATAAAGATAAAGCCAAAGAACAAAAAATGGACAAGATTTTTAAATCTCCGATTCTCCCTACCCCACTAGAAAGGAGGTCAAGAGTGGAGATAGGATCGCAATTACTAAGGAAAGATCCTAACAATCGTGATCCACCAAGAATTGAACTCTTAGTATTTGTTGGGGAAAATCTTAGGATGTGGCTTAAAAAATGTAACAAATTTTTTGATGTGTATCAAGTACTAACTCACACATGGGTTGATACCATTGAAATATAGTTAGAAGGGAAAGCAAAAATATGGTTTCAAGGCCTGAAACTGATCAAAAAAGAAATTGATTGGAAAGAATTTTCAAAACTACTACGTCAAAGATTTGAAACAAAAGGTTTGCAAAATGAAGTTTAGGAATTTAGTAAATTGCAACAACACAGTTCATTGGCTGAATATCAAGAAAGATTTGAGAAATTATAGTCGATAATGCTTTAAACACCTTATTAACCAAGTCATATTTCATTTTAAGCTTCATTAGCAGGTCACAGGTGGACATCAAATCAATGTTAAGAAAAATGAAGCTTACCATTCTTTTCTAAGCTTTTGAGATTGCAATTTCTAAGAGCAATCTTTGGAGTTAGCCAAGAAAGGAAGGACTAGGGTGTAGAAGCAGTAGAATGCTGGGGAAGTAAATATAGGAAACAAAAATGTCAGAGTATCAAGTTCTTCTTCACAATAGATGATCAACCCAAGTAAGCAAGGCAAGAAGGAGCTACTTCTAGAAATTACTTGCCAAAATTGTCACCACAAGAAGTACAATATAGAAGACACTACAATATGTTCTTCAAATGTGATGAGAAATTTACTCCAATGCATAAGTGTAGATTTACTCCAATGCATAAGTGTAGATTCAAGTATCTTAATTTCATCTTAGCAGTAGAAGAAAGAGAAGAGGTTGAATCCACCAATGAAGGCAAACTATAGCCTTACAAGAGATTCTATGTGGAATGAACATAACCACCGTAGTAGACATAGGTAGTTCTAATGGTTTTTTTACATCAAATGGTGGCCACACAACTAGAACTTCCAACTGAACCGACAATCATAATCCAAGCAAGGATAGTAAATGGGAGTAAAATCACTAGTTTTGTTAAAGTTAGTGATGTAAAGTGGATCATTTAGAGGTATACTTTCACTTTTGATCTAAGAGCAATTGCTCTTGGAAGTTGGATATGATATTAGGTGTGGATTCTGTATAATTATAGTTTAATCATATTCGATTTCAAAGACCTACAAGTTAGAATCTCAATGAGGCAGATGAGGAAATCTTGGAAGGAAAAGTGATGCATCCTCTAATGAAGTTGGTTTGGGGTATGGCCTACTTGTTTGAAGTTTTACCGTATGGAGCCACTGTTGCTGTTGTCACAAAAATATTCAGGTAACAATAACTACAAAACTATATGACACTTATCACCAATATTGAATCCAACAACTTTATGACAAGGCAATTCTGTAGCATTGTCTGAATTTGAAGAAGTCTTCTCAACACTAACTACATTCTACCAAAAAGATCACATGATCACTAAATCCCTCTCAAACCAGATTCATAGTCATTCAAACTCAAGCATTATAGATACCCTTATGCTAAAAAATTAGAGATTGAGAAGTAAGTGTAGGAGATGCTTAACAATGGCATTGCTAGACTAGTACAAGTTTATTTGCCTCTCCAATCCTATTGGTTAAGAAGAATGATGATACATGGCGATTCTTTTTTTTTTTTGGTATCATGGCTAGACCACCAATCCAGTATCCGGGGTTCGTCTCGACTAATCTGGATCGACCGCTTGCAAAACCCAATTGAGGGGGCAGATTTCCCCGTGCTGATTTTTCCGTTTCCACGGGAGATCGAACTCCCGACCATGGTTAAGAGGCGTCAGTCCCCGAACCGACTGAGCTATCAGACGTTGGTACATAACGATTCTAAGGAAACTACATACTGCTAAATCACTTAACCATTAAGAAAGGTACATAGTTCCTAACATAAATGAACTTTTGTATGAGATTTATAGCTCCAAAGTCTTCTCTAAGATAAAGTTGAGTACAGGCTACCATCAGATAAGGGTTAGACCCTTTGATGTGGAGTAAATAGCCTTCTAGACATACTATGGGTACTTTAAGTTCCTAGTAATACCATTTAAACTCTGATAAATCATATCTTCCAACCATACTTATGAAAATTTGTCCTAGTTTTCTTTGATAATATTTTGATTTACAGCCCAAACATTAACACTCATGCTTAAGACCTTAGGAGAGTCCTATTGACACTTAGACAACACCAACTCTTGGTTAAACTGTCCAAATGCACTTTTGCACAAATCCAAGTTGAATGCTTTAGCATATAGTCATAGGAGAAGGAGTTAATAAGAACTTATAAAAGACAAAATGCATAGCTTCTTGGCCAATTTCAACTTCTGTTAAGACTTTAACAGGCTTCCTATGATTGATCGGATGTTATAGGATTATGACTAAGCCCCTAAAGAACCTCTTAAAGAAGGACAACTTTTAATGGAATGAAGAGGTTGAGAAGGCTTTTAATCAACTTAAACTGACCATGAGTACAGCACCAGCAATGAAGTTCCTAATTTTTTCAAACCCTTTGTCATAGAAACCAATGCTTGTTCTCAAGGGTTGGGGCATACTGATGCAAGAAGGATAGCCAATTGCATACCTGAGCAAAGCTTTAAAACCTAGAAGCAATGGGATTTCCATAAATGAGAAAGAGCTGCTTGCGGTGGTGATGATAGTCACTAAATAGAGACACTATTTGATAAGTTATCATTTCATAATAAAGACAGATCATCAAAGCTTGAAGTACTTACTGAAGCAGAAACTTATAAAGTCCTTGTAGTTTAAGTGGTTGGCAAAGCTACCAGGGTTTGACTATGAAATTCAATATAAAGAGGGATTCGAGAGCAAGGTAACTCATGCTCTTTCAAGGAGAGAAGTTCTAAAGGAAGAATGTTTGAGCCTACCCTATTAGTAATATCGGCAGTCTAACCTAAATGGATCATGGAAAAACTATAGAGCTATGAAGATAATGATGATTACCAAAGTCTAATAGCTCAACTGACCCTCCAACTAGATTCCAGACCTGAGTTTTAGTACAAAGATGAGATTCTAAAGTATAAAAAGAAGATTGTGGTTGGGAACTGGCTCACAACTCAGAGAAAGTGTAACAAATGAACAACTTAACTATCTGTGGTCATTATGGGCAGCAAGGGACATTGCAAAGGATAAAAGCAACATTCATCGGCATTTGATTTAGAAAACAGTGAACAAATTAGTGTAAAAATGTGACATTTATTAAAAGAACAAACATAAGAACACTCCTTATCCAGGATTGTTGCAGTCACTACCAATTCCAACTCAAACATGGTCACAAGTACGTATAGATTTGATTGAAGGGTTACCTGATTCTCAAGACTGTAACATGCAGTAAAAGTTATGTTTTGATGATGATCAAATAAATTTGGGAATAAAGTTATTGAATAAAATAGGTTTTGATTATGGTGGGCATAATTAAAAATAAATAGGGTTAATTAGTTTATCTTTTAAAAGAAATTGGAAATGTTAGAATTTAAATTTCATACAAAGTCTACCTGCACACTTATATTGTATAAAATTGACATTAGATGTCGACTCACAAATAGCACAAGTCGACTTGATGAGTTTGTAAGTTGATCTCATCATAGCCCAAGTCGACCTAGGATTTAAAAATTTGAAATTTTACTAAATATAGATCATAACAAGTCAACTTGAAGAAAACAGTTCTAAAAAACTCAACTCTACAGTTAAGTAAAATTAACCAGCTAACCGGCTCATAGAATAAATCAACTTAACTTCATAATAGTATGACCATTAAGTTGATCTAGACTTGAAACAAGTCGACCTATTAAATCCATGTCTCAAAAACTAAGTTTGCAAACTAATCAAGTTAACTTACTAGAGGTACAAGTCAACTTGAGCCAAGTACATAGAAACCACAAGTCGTCCATAATTGGAGATGAGTCAACACACCTTGCCATATCAACTAGAATTAAGTCAACCTTATACTTAAATAAACAAGTCGACATGGAAGTAAGTCAAGGCAACTTGAACATGAATGAGTCGACCTACCACATGGGAAAATCGACATTGACAAACACCTCTGAAACTTTTTCTAAATATGGGAAATCACAAGTCAACCTGCAATAACATGTTCTCAATAGAGTACTTTGTAAATTAACTAAGTCGACCTAGACATCACACAAGTCAACCTATCCTATGTTTTCTACATACATAAGTCGACCTAAGGGTGTTAACAAGTCGATTTGGAAAAAATAGTCTCAGAACCATTTTCTGATACTTAATTGAGTCAACCCAGGTAATACACAAGTTGACTCATCCTACATGTTATACAAGTATTAGTCAACTTAACAAATAGACAAGTCGACCTGACCTTGTAACCAAATAAACATGAGTCGACCTAGTAATATGACAAGTCAACTTGAATAATTAAGGTGTCAACAAATCATATCTAAAACATAACTAAGTCGATCTAGGGTTAAAACAAGGCCACCTGTCCCTCATGTTGAAATAAAATAAGTTGACTTAGCTTATATGTAAGTCAACTTGACCTGAAAGAAAGATGACTTATGTCAACTCATCATATTTTGAAGGCAACCTAAGCTTACACAATCCGATCCGCAATCAAGTTGGCATGCTCTAAGAGCAAGTTAACTGGATCTAGTTAAAATTCAAATGTCAAGTCGGCCAGAGATAGTAGCAAGTCGACATCATATGAGTAACATATATATGTTTAGAAAAACTATTCGAAATTAAATGTAAAGCTCAACCACCTTCAACAGCTTTTATAATCTATTCAATGTTCATAAATGCTTTCCAACTGTTAAATCATCTTCTTCGACTATAAATACAACATATGAAGAGATGAACAAAAACTTTTGCTGAAAAATAATGTAAGTTTACACTGCTAATTTATTCTCTATTTTCTATTCCATTTGTTGTATTTGTATTTGCACTGTAACGATTATATTTGAAGTTTATGAGCTTCACTTTATGATATACTTTCACTCTAAAAGTTTTGTAATGATCAAAAGGCTGGGGCTTCTGAATCTGGGTTTTAAATTGTAATGAGTGATTAGTTTTGGGTCTATTTGCTCCTGTGAAAAGTAAATGTAAGTAATAGGATTAATACTTGTAAATGTTACTACACCTAAAAAACTAATAAGTGTACTATTTTTGAAATAGTGGATTAGAAAATCTAGATGCAAACTGGGAGTGGACGTATACAAGGGAGGTGGAACCACTATAAATCTTCGGTCTCTATTTCAATTTTCTTTTATATGTTTTAGATTTATTTCTCAATTTCAAATTAGTCAAAAATCTTAGATTACCTTCTCATTCTCTCTAGATTATCACATATAGTACCAACAAGTGGTATCAGAATAGGTCTTCTGGAGAAGTTTTAACAACCTCAAAAGCAAAGGTCAAAAATGGCACTCAATATAGACAGTGTTCCCTTCGAAAGATATTCCACAAATAGAGCTCCATTTTCTAATGGAAATAACTTATAATTATTGGAAGTACCGCATGAGAAACTTCATTATCGTGCAAGATGAGATTGTATCGAAGATTATATAAAGAGGAATTAAATTTTCAACAGAAGAAATTGATAGGGTTAGAGTACTAGTAAAGATGAAGAACATGACCTTTAAGGAGAACAAGGCCTATAGAGCATATTACAAGACCGTCAATTTGCTTCACCAAACACTAAGCCTAAATGAATACAACAAAATTTCTTCTTGCATTACTACAAAACAAATCTAGAAAAGGCTTGAAGCAACTTATGAAGGCACCAACCAAGTAAGGAAAAATAAAATAAGGATACTCAAACAAGAGTACGAGGCATTTAAGATAAAGAATGGTGAAATGGTAAGAGATATGATAACAAGATTTAATACCATTACAAATGAGTTAAGGTTATTGGGCAAAGGAATCAGCCAAGAGTATATGGTTGATAAAATTCTTTAATGTATACCAAAAGTTTGGGAAGCCAAAGTGATCGCCATAAAGGAGTCAAAGAATATGGATACATTAACTATAGATCAACTTGTGGTTTCTCTTACAACCCATGAAATAAAAATGAGCTCAAGGGAATAACAAATGAGAAAGAGGCAAATCCATAGTATCGAAAGTTGATAGTGGAGAAGGTAGCTCTAGTCATGATGATGAAGAGGACATGGCTCTTCTAACCAACAAGTTCAAAAAATTTATATTTAGAAACAAAAATAGAGGAAGAAAAGAATTTAAGAAAACTTAAAAGAATGAGGAAATTAGGTGTTATAAATGCAAAAAGTCTGGACACATTAAAATTGACTATCCGATACTCAAGAAAGTTGAAAAGAAAGAGAACAAAGGCAAAAAGAAAGCACTTGCAGTATAGAGTGATGAAGATAGCATCTTAAGTAATGAAGAAAAAGAACAAGAACAAGCATATTTTTGTTTTATGGCACTTAGTATTACTGCAATGATGAGGTAACATCTTTCTCAAACTATTTTTCTGATTCTGATGATGAGTTGTCCATAAATGAAATACGTAACTCTTTGATGGAGTCAATTAGAGATCTTAAGAAAATGACTAAGAAGAATAATGCATTAAAAAGGGAAATGGCTAAATCGGAAGATGAGAAAAATAAACTAAAAATTAGAAAATGAAAATCTAAGAAAGGAAAACAGTTCCTTAGAACATAATTAAAAAAATCCTTGCTTTACAAATTAGAAAACAAAAATAATGAAATAAATAAATTATAAATGCATAAAAATTGAAAATAAAAAATGTATACAAAGAAAATAATGAAAATGAAAATGTAAAGGAAAATTTAAACTATGAATGAGAGAAGAATAAAAGATTAAGTTCTCTGCTATACAAATTTGTTCAAGGCCAGGAGAAGTCAGACTTGATGCTAGGAGTCCAAAAGACTGTTTATGATAAGACCAAATTAGGATACAACCCTGCTGCAACTCAAAAAAATTCTATCGTTTCTTTATTCCTAGCTCACAGAACTTAAATTAAAAAACTAAGTGTCATCTATGCATGAAACTAGGACACAATGCACAACGCAAACAAACTAAAAGGCCAACAACTCATATTAAATGTATGCATTGCCATAGGATTGGAAATAATATGGAAGCATGTTGGTTTAGGAACATGATAACTAAGAAAATAATAATGCAATGGGTGCCAAAGGATTCTTTAAGAACTTTGTCGGACCCAAGAAAATTTGGATATCAAAGGCCAATGTATAATTTTATCCTTGTACAGACTTGTCTCAAATCCAAAACTTCCAGAAACACATGATTTCTAGACACCAGATGCTCCAGGCATATAACCAGAGATTCTTCAAAATTCAGTAGTCTAGAAGAGAAGAAAAGAGGCAAAGTGGTCTTTGAAGACAATTTAAAAGGGAAAATCATTGGTATAGAGAATATAGACAT
The DNA here is from genome assembly GCA_033439265.1 of Dillenia suffruticosa. Taxonomy (NCBI): domain Eukaryota; kingdom Viridiplantae; phylum Streptophyta; class Magnoliopsida; order Dilleniales; family Dilleniaceae; genus Dillenia; species Dillenia suffruticosa. The sequence goes on along the minus strand of JAVTVX010000030.1, from coordinate 9,609,721 downwards.
GTTTTCTACACAAATTGAGCATATTCTCCTAGTTAAAAGTTTAAAACATAATTTACTTAACATTAGTCAATTGTGTGATAAGAGTTATATTATTTTGTTTGATTGTAAGTGTTATAAAGTTATAGCAAACTAAGTAAAAAGTTAAAATTTAAAAGTAATATGCAAGGAAACATATACATTATTAACTTAGACAGCATAGGCGAACAAGATGAAGCATGTTTGATGGCTCTTGAAAATGATAATGCATGGCTATGGCATACCAGATTAGGATATGTACGTATGCATTTTGCATCTAAATTAGTAAGAAAAGACATAGTTAAGGTCATACCAAAGCTGAAATATGAAAGGAATAAATTATTTAATACTTGCATGAAGGGAAAGCATATCAAATCATCATTCAAATAAAAAGATATAGTCTCCATATCTAAACTATTAGAATTGATTCACATGGATCTATTTGGACCTACTAGGACACAAAGTCTAGAAGGAAAACATTATGGCTTTGTGATCATGTATGATTATTCTAACTACACATGAGTTATATTTCTAACAAAGTAGGAAGAAGTTAGTAGTGCATTTATTAAATTATGCAAGAAAATTCAAAATGAAAAGGGATACACAATAGGTAGCATTAGGAATGATTATGGTAAGGAATTTGAAAACAGATTATTGTAGGAAGTTTGTGATGAAAATGTGATTAATCACATTTATCTGAGTCTAGGATATCTCAACAAAATTAAGCAGTTAAAAGTAAAAATAGAACTCTAGAAGAAATGACTATGACTATAACTATGCTATGTAAGCATATTTTACCCAAATACTTTTAGACGAAAACTGTAAATACAACTTACTATATCATCAATAGGATATTGATTAGGCCAATAGTTAAGAAAACACCTCATGAGCTATATAAGGGTAGAAAGCCAAACATAGTATATTTTTATGTTTTTGGATATAAATGTTACATTCTAAATAATGCAAAAGACTTTTGAAAATTTGATATCAAGAATGATGAAAGAATCTTTCTAGAATGCTCAACTTGTAGTAAAGCCTATAGCGTGTATAACAAGAGGACAATGATAGTTGAGAAATCAATTCATATACAATTTAATGAAAGTGATCAGATAAGTAAAAGGAGTTTTGATGATGAAATAATTAAGATAACACAAACAATAGATTAGGATGCATTAGAAAATGAAGAAATTAAAGAAGAAACTCAAGAGGAAAGAATTGTAGAAGTGTAGAGAAATATAGAATCACATGAAAAAGATGAAATAAAATTCCCTATAGTAAAGAAAAGTGTGAATGTAGAGAATGTTATAGGTAACATAGAGGCAGAAGTTAAAACATGATTTGTAGTACAAAGCCAATATGAATTTGTAGTCTTTATTTCTCAAATTAAGTTTAAGAATATTGATAAAATATTAAGTGATGAAAATTAGATTTTAGCTATACAAGAGGAATTAAATAGAAATGACTGGATTTAATTCATAGACCAAAAATCACTCAATAATAGGAACCATATTGGTATTTAGGAAAAAATTATATGAGAATGAAACAATCACTAAAAATAAGGTAAGACTAGTAGCTTAAAGATATAGTTAAGAAGAAGGGATAAATTATGATGAAACATATACCTCCATAATCAGACTAGAAACAATTAGAATATTGTTTGCTTTTGCCTATTTCATGGACTTCAAATTATACAAAATGAACGTTAAGAATGCATCTTGAATGGTATAATAAATGAAACAATGTAGTAGTGTAACCCCCTAAATTTCCGAATTATTTGGATCATGTGTTGAATTGTCTAAGACACTATATGGTCTAAAACAAATTCTAAGAGTTCAATATAAAAGATTTAGTAATTTCCTAATTGAAAATAAATTTGAAAAAGGTAAGGTTGACAAAATTTTGTTTATCAAGAGAAATGACAAAAAGATATTAATAGTTTAAATCTATATGGATGACATAATATTTAGAGTAACAAATAAAGATGTTTGTCAAGAGTTTGCTAAGACCATGCATATTTAGCTTGAAATGAGCATGATGGGGGGATTTGAATTACTTTTTAGGTTTGAAAATTAAAACTCAAAAGGGATATTTTTAACTCAATCCAAATTCACCAAAGAGTTAGTTAATAAATTTGGATTTAATGAGGAAAATAGATATGTTACACTTTTGAGCATCTCAATTAAGCTCGACAAGGATGCAAAGGCAAATCAATATAATCCCAAAGAGTCACATTTAGTAGCAATTAAGATAATTTTAAGTATTTAAATGATACATGCAATTTTGTTTTATGGTATGATAGGAATTCCTTATTTGATTTGCATAGATACTCAGATACTGATTTTGCATGATATAGATTAGATAGAAAGAGTACAAGCATCACATGCCAATTCTTTAGAATTATGTTAGTGCCATGATCATCAAGAAAACAAAATAATATTACTACTTTAGTCATTGAAGCAGAGTATGCGGTTACAGGGTAATATTGTGCTCAAATTTAATGAATCAAACTTCAATTTCGGATTATGGAAAAAACTTAGAATGCGTTCCAATTAAAATAGACAACTCTAGTGCTATAAACTTATCAAAAATCCTATGCATCACTCTAGAACAAACCACATTATAGTTATACATCATTTTATAAGGGATCATATGCTTAAGAATGATATAATTCTAGAATATATTGAAATAAAAAAATAAACTGCAAATATTTTTACTAAACCATTAGATAGAGAGAGATTTTGTAATCTAATAAGAGAATTAAGTATTGATGGAATGAAATTCTTAAGTGTAACATGCCTAAAATATGTGATTGAAACAATTGTTATCCAATTCTAAGGAATTTCTATGAACTAAGTATGTTTGAGTCAACTTATTAAAAGGGTAAGTCGACTTATGAATAGTATAGGTTGACCTGATATACAAACTTTGTGAAAAACTTATATGTATGAGTCAATTTAAAAGATGTATAAGTCGACTTGATGTGTTGAAAGTCGACTCATAACTAGCATAAGTCGACTTTGTATGACTAATTATGCTCAACAAGTCGACCTATTCAAAGTATAGGTCGACCTGTGAATATCGAGCCTTAGAAAGGATTTCTGAAATAATGCAAGTCAACTTACTCAATGTATAAGTCAACCTATGAATATCATGTCGTAGAAAAGTTTTCTGAACAATAACCTAGTCAACTTGGCTCTTGAGCAAATTGATCTGGTTACATTTAAAACAGGGTTTCACGTAGACAAGTCGACCTACAATCAATGCGAGTTGACAGGTCGATCTGTTCATTCAACAAGTCAACCCAAATAGCTCATGATTAAAAGTAAAATCAAAACTCTAACTCAAAACCAATTTTCTCTCAATATAACCAAAAATTGACCCGAATCTAAATAACCTAAATTGAATATAACTCGACCTCTTACATTCCCTCATAAACTTCAAAACCTAAAAAGTAAAATCATCCATTCTCTCACACACGTACAAACCCTAATTTCTCTCTTTTTTATTCTTGACGATTTTCTACCATAAGTATATATCTATCACTCTCTCCAAAATCCTTATATTTTTCAAAACAAAGCCCTAATTTCCCTTCCGAAAGATATTCCCTTCCCTCTCTCTCTCACATACGAGAAACCTCTCATTCGATGTGATTTCATTAGGCAATCAATCCTAATAGCACCAAAGATGAAGGCCTTGACAAGTTTGACAAGAGTGAATTTTCGAGCTTTGAAATGAGTAAGTGTTTCTCTTCTAACTTTTGTAGAAGGAAGTTGAATCTAAGAAGAGTTACTGATTGAGAATATCTTAAAACTATAGGGTTTTCATATGAAGAGCACGAGTCACATTCTGCCCGGTTTATTATTAATTCTTATAGAGAAAATCTACGAGAACTTGGTTAAAAAGTTTTATAAGAACATATAAGTGATAGAGGAGACCGAAAATCATCTCCTAGAGACACACTTTGAGTTTCCCACCAGTATGGAGTGTTCATATTCAAGACATACATTAGAGGCAAGCAAATTATGGTTACACCTAGAGAAATTTGCATAATGAATAATGGATGTTCAAAGAATGTGAGAAGTATATGAAGATGGAATTATTATATTGTGCAAAATTCGTGTTTCACAATAACAATTTAAAGAACTTAGAGGAAGTCACACAAATGCAAAGGCATTAGGTGTGCACGAAAGAATTCTTCACTTTATTATTACATATATTCTTAAACCTAGGGGAGATGGTAATACAACCATTATCAAAGAGAATTTTTGGAGAATGACATGTATAATGAAAGGGAAAAGTCATAGATTACACTTTCTTGTTCCATATTTCGTGATAGCTGCTGCCAAGTCCACTTCTTTTAATCTTCCCTATTGTTCTTTAATTACTGATATTATGGTTGCAAATGAGATAGATTTGACAAAGGACATAAGTACTAGATTGTTAATATAGAATGGTTTTGGCAAATCCTCCTCGAAAAAGACAAATTGGGTATGCAAGGATAGTGTTTGGGAAAGGAAATATGGGGATAAAGTTGAAGGAGAATCAAAGTAGAGAAAAAATGATGACGCAGGTCCAAGTGAGCTACCTAATGAACCTTCTAGGGAAGTACCTTTTCAAATAATTCCTGTAAGTATTGGTGAGTCTTCTAGTTCTCAAGCATCACAAAAGAATTTAGGAAAAGTTAAAAAGGATAAAGGAAATCACCCTCATGTTTAATCAACAAAATCTTAAGCTAAATTAATAGCACGCCTTATTGGCCTTGGAGTTTCACAAGATTGAAAGCAAACTAAACTCCATAATTCAATGTCACTATACCATCATGATCTCATTAAAGACCATCTTGCTCTACCAAAATTTTGATATCTCCTCAACATTATCTCATGAGCTACATGTGAAGAAACCTACAGTTTATTTTATTTCTTTAGTTGATGTAACAGGCAAGCTCCTATGTAATCAAACATTACTTTTGGATGAATATTATGCATATGTTTTAATGTTCTCTTATTGTATTTACCTATTTGCTTATATGATTATGTTCATTCTATCTATGTTTGATTGTCTATATGTTTACACTTGCACTTGAATACTTTTTGCTTACACTCATATGTGTATGTACATATATATGTGTGTCTATCTATAAGCCTATGTATGTTTGTGTACTAACCCTCTAATAATAGGTCTTTGATTTCAATCTTGGCCTTTTTTTTGCCCTTGTAGCTTACTTTGTACATGTTATCCCATTTTGTTGATGGCAAAAAGGGGAAGAGAAATAGAATAGTCATTGGATGAATTGTAGATTGAATGGATTTTGGGGAGAATTGAATGAATTGATTGTAAATTGAATGGATTTAACAGGAAAACTAACTGAATTATAGATTGTATATATAGATTGAACATGCTAAGGAGGAGAATTAGTTTAGAAATTGATTAATCAAGAGAGAGTTGAGTATATTAGAAACTAGAAGTGTAAAATGAGAAATGCATAGGTTGACGGGGAGGATGATCTTAGTTTTTCAAATTTTTGAACATTTTTTGTTAAATTTTTTTTTAAAGATTTTGTCATCATCAAAAAGGAAAAATTATTGAGTAAAATAGATTTTGATGATAATTAGAAATAATTTAAAATAATTAGCGTTGATTATTTTATCTTTTAAAAGAAGTTAAAAATTTTAGACTTTAAACTTCATACAGGCAATCGACCTGCACACATAGATTGCATAAAATCAACATTAGATGTCGACTCACATATAACATAAGTCGACTTGTCGAGTTTGTAAGTTGACCTCATCATAGCCCAAGTCGACCTAAGATTCAAAAAATTAAAATTTTACTAAGCATAGACCATTACAAGTCGACTTGAGAAATATAGGTCTCAGAAACTCAACTCTACAATTAAATAAAGTCGATATACTCATAGGATAAGTCAACTTGACTTTATAATAGTATGACCATTTAGTCGACCCAAACTTAGGACAAGTCGTTCTGTCAAAATCATGTCTCAGAAACTAAGTTTGCAAACTAACTAAGTCGCTTACTAAGTCAACCTAAGCCAAGTATATAAAATCCTCTAGTCAACCCTGGTTAAAGATAGTCATCCTACCTTGCCATATGAACTAGAATTAAGTTGACCTTACACTTAAATAAACAAGTTAACTTGGAGGTTAGTCAAGGCAACCCAAACATGAATGAGTCGACCTGCACAAACACCTCTCGAAAATTTTCTAAGTATAAGAAATCATAAGTTGACTTAAAGGTATTGACAAGTCGACCCGCAACAACATGATCTAAAAAGAGTACTTTATAAATTAACTAAGTCGTCCTAGGTATCACACTAGTCAACCCGACCTATGTTTTCTATATACATAAGTTGACCTAAGGGTATTAGCAAGTTGATTTGGAAAAACATAGTCTTAGAACCATTTTTTGATATTTAATTGAGTCGACCCGGGTATTATACAAGTTGACTCATCCTATAAGTTATACAAGTATAAGTTGACTTAACAAATAGACAAGTTAACTTGACCTAGGAAAAAATGAAAATGAGTTGACCTAACAATATGATAAGTCGACTTGAATAATCAATGTATTAGAGTTTGAAACATAACTAAGTCAACTTTGGGTTAAAACAAGTCGATTAGTCCCTTATGTCAAAATACAATAAGTCGACCTAGCTCATATGTAAGTAACCTGACCTAAAAGAAATATGACTTATGTTGACTCAACATATTTCTGAGGTGACCTAAGCTTACACAAGCTGACCCAAGGCAAGAACAAGCCAACCAGACACTCACATGAAATGTAACTAAGTCGTCGTGCTCTAAAAACAAGTTGACCCAATCTAGTTAAATTTCAAATGTCAAGTCAACCCGAGACAGGAACAAGTCGATATCATGTGAGTAACGTATACATGTTCAGAAAAGCTGTTTGAAATTAAATGTAAAGCTCAACTAACTCCAATAACTTTTGTAATGCATTCAATGTTCATAAATGCTTTCCAATGGTAAAATTATCTTCTCCAACCATAAATAAAATACATGAAGGGATGAACAAGAACTTTTGATGAAAAGCAACGTGAGCTTACATTGCTATTTCATCCTCTATTTTTCTATTCCATTTGTAATATTTGTATTTGTACTATAATGATCACATTCGAAGTTTATGAGTTTCACTATGTGATATACTTTATAAGATTTATAAAGATCAGAAGACTAGGGTTTCTGAATTTATGTTTTAAATTATAACGAGTGATTAGTTTTGGATTTGCTTACCCCTGTGAAAAGCAAGTGTAAGTATTAAGATTAATACTTGTAATGGTTACTAGCACATAAGAGGCGGAATCACTATAAATCTTAGTCTCTGTTTCAATATTTTTTGTGTTTTAGATTTATTTCTTAATTTCAAATTAGTGAACAATCTTAGATAACCTATTCACCCCTTGGGTTATCACACATAGTGTCAACAAAAGTAAAAAGATACACCGAACCAAGTTTGAGTCATGAACATTTAGCTTCCAGAAACTAAGTTTTGAAACACCTTGTGCCAACCTACTATAAGCATATGTTGACGTATAGAAAAACATAAATCGACCTATTAGATGCCCCTATCAATCTGAGTACATTAAGCTTTTAGAAAGTAGCTCTGAAATATCTCAAGTCAACCTACCTATAAGCATATTTCGACTTATTAAAGGTATAAGCTAACTTATTAGAAGTCCTTGTCGACTTGAGCAGTTTAAGCTTTAGTTCCAAAGCTACACATGTTGCCTTTCTCATAACATAAGTCAATCTATTAAGAACACAAGTCGACTTATTGAATACACCTATCAAACTAAACACTTTAGGTTTTAGTTTTAAAGATGCACATGTCTACCTGCTCATGAGATATATCCATAGATGTATAGATCGACCCAGTAAATAGAGATATTGACTTGTTAGACATAGTCTTAGAAAACAAGTCTTGGATCAACATGTCGACCCATCAGAACATAGATGTCGACCTATTAGGACATATATGTCGACTTGAGACCAGAACTAGAAAGAATACATGTAAACACTTTGACTGAGACCATAACTCCACAATATGTACATGTCGACCTGTTAATGTTAAGTTTTCTAAAATAAGTTTTGAAACAACACAAGTCGACCTATAGGACTGCACGTGTCAACCAATTGTGTGAAAATAGAACATAAGTCAACCTGAACTTTAATGAGTCGACCTATCTTCAAACAAGTAGACCTATGCCCATTAAATTTCTCAGAAATGTCAAATTGTCCTATAACAAGTCGAATAGTAATACAAATTGGTCGACTAAACGAGTTAAAATCAGTCGACACACCTAGCTATGTCGACCTGCAAACAAGAAAGTTGACTCAAGGAAGTCAGCATTCACTTGATATAGCATATAAGTTGACCCAAGGAATGACATAAGTTGACCAGAACACAAGATAGACAAGCAATTATAGCATACAGGTCGACTTATCAACCTCAAAGGAAAATAAGTCGACCTTCACTTTTAATGAGTCGAGTTGATAATATGGAAGGTTGACATCTTCTGTCTATAACAAGTAAATTTTAAAAATGAATTGACCCATGAATAAAACCATGTCGATTTTTTCTGAACCCTCTTTAAACCCAGTAGACCTAAAATTTATACTATTCAACACATGGAGTTTGAACATCAATTAGCAAAGTTAATCACAAAATCACTTGACTTAGTTTGGCTTATTATGATTAGTGAAATGCTTGTGAGCTGTAACATTCTTGTACAACAAAGTAAAGTGTTTTATTGGTTAAGTAGAACAAATAGCAAGGTAAGAAGATGCAATCTCTTATTGGCTACAAAGAAACAAAGGTTGAAGAGAATTAAATGAGATTGATAGAGCATTAATAAACAACATTCAAATTCAAACCTACCCGAATGGATCTCAACAATGTTTAAATAAATAAAGAAGAGAAGGAATAAAAAAGAGAGATGAATTGAATGCAGTGAACTCTAATCGAATTAAACACATTCTGCTTTTCATTCCTTCAGTAAATTGTCTTTGTATGATTCAAATTTGTTACATCTAAAGGTGTAGTTTCATTCATTGTAATAATTACTCTTATCCTATATAAAAGTTCAAAAGACCAGACCGGGTTTCTCAGCCTAGAGTTTAGAGAGAAAGAGAAAAAACCTAAAAGATTGTAAATGTTTTGGGTAAAAATAATTGTATAAGTTTTGCTTGCACCTACAAACAAGTGTGCTATACTATTTGGTAGAAATAATAGAAATCTAGGATGTGCCTGACAGTGGACATACACTTAGTTTGGTAGAAACACTATAAAAATTTGTATGTTCTGTCTTTCTATCTTTGCTTTTTATATTCCAACACTCTTATCTATGTTTTCCACAATCTATAAAATACTCAAAATCCTTAAAAATTGTCATTCAATATATTCACCGACCTTTAGATTGTATTTCAATTGGTATTAGAGCACATCAGAGTGGATGTGCTGCTAAAGAGCTTAACAGTTTCAGCATTAAAGATCCTAAATGACAATGAATGGAGATAGTGTCCCCTTCAAAGCTTGTTCTACTAATAGAACACCTTTTTTAATGGAAACAATTACAACTATTAGAAGTTGCTTATGAGAAATTTTATAATTGCTTAAGATGAAATGACATGGGAAATAATTGAAAAGGGAATTGAAAGCCTTACTAAAGAAGTGGATAAAATTCATATGTTGGTCAAAATGAAGAACCTGACACTGAAGGAAAAGAAAGCATTGATGCCAATTGAAAGGCCATGAATTTGCTTCACCTAGCATTGAGCTTGAACGAGTACAATAGGATTTTATCCTGTATTACAGCTAAAGAAATATGAGAAATATTAAAACAAGAATATGAAACCTTCAAAATGAAGGATGGAGAAAGTGTAAGAGAGATGCACAATTACCAACAAGCTATGATTATTGGGAAAATGCATAAACCAAGAAGATATAGTAGACAAAGTACTCCGGTGCATGCCTAAGACTTGGGAACCCAATTTCACAACCCTTGAAAAGTGAAAGAAATTGGAAACTCTGACAATGGATCTCTCATAAGACATGAAATGAAAATGAATGCAAAAGGTCTAGTGAAAGAAGATAGAGGAAAGTTTATGGCTTTTAAAGTAGATATAAAGAGAGTACATTTAACATTGAGGAAGGTGAAGAAGACTTGGCTCTACTTACTCGAAAATTCAAAAGATTTATGATGAGAAAAAGAAACAAAGGTAAAGCAAGGTTAAAAAAACTAGAGAAAAAGGAGGAGATATGCTTTGGCCACATTAAAGCAAACTGGCCTCAACTCAAAGAGGTAGAGAAGAAAGACAAGAAAGGAAAGAAGAAAGCATTGGCTACCTGGAGTGATGAGGACAACAGCTCTATAGAGGAGGAAGCTGAAACGGAGCAAGCCAACATGTGCTTCATAGCACTAGAAAAGAATCAAAAGGAAGAGGTATTATCTTGTTACTAAGATTCATTTAATTCTTTTGATTCTAAAACAGAATCATCTACTCAAAAGTGGCATGAAGCCTTTTTAGAATCCTTAAAGGATCTTAAGAAACAAACTAACAAGAATTCATCATTAAAGAAGAAATTAACTGAACTACAAAGGAAAATGATAGGCTAAAAATTGATAACCAAAAATTGAAACAAGAAAATGACACCATAAAACAAGACAAAAATAAATTCATACTAAGATTGAAATTAAGTTTGAAAAAGCTGATAAACTGAAGACTAAAATATAAAATCTTAAGAGCATGCATGTTTTCATAGGAAAGTATGATCCCAAATCAACAACCTTGAATGATAAACTTAAGTCTGAAAAAGATAACAAAACACTTAGTTTTCTACTACATAATTCGTTCAGGGACAAGAAAAACTAGACTTAATGTTAAGAGTCCAAAGAGCAGTATATGATAAAACTGCTAGTAATATTAAAAGTAAAGTTAGATGTCGCATATGCATGAAACTAGAACACAAGGAAAAACACTTCTAGCTTAGGAAACAAGCTAGTACTAAGACTAAAACACCTGTAATACACTAGAAATACTGTCAATACTATAGGAAAGGTCACAACACTAACGAATGTTGGTTCAAAGATATAGTACAAAAGAAAATCACAATGAAATGGGTACCCAAGGAACTGATTAGGACTAGAACTTCAACTAACAATGCTAGACCCAAAAGAATTTAGGAGTTGAAGTTTTAAATCTCTCATTGTACAGTGACCTATTTCAGAAAAGCTCAAAACTAGACTTAATTGTCGACCTGAAACCCAGCACGTTGACCTGAGCTTACTTAGAATAAATATACTTGAAACAATGAAGGTCGACCCTCACTCAAATCTGTTGACTTAATTAGAATAGAGTTCATAAAAAATCACTATAAAGACCAATCCAAATACTCACTCAGTCAATCCAAATTTAGTTTGCAAAGAATATAGGTTGGCCCTAGGGGTTAAATGGGTCAACCTATACTCAGTCAACCCACACTCACATTCATGTCTCAACGGTCTAAAGATTTAAAATTTGATTCAACCCAAAACACTTTTGAAAAATTTATGTCAACCTATACGATATAGGTGTCGACCAACTCAAATATATTGAGAAAGTGTCAACCTTAGCCTCGCTTAAGTTGACAAATTAGGAAGAAAAATTCAACCAATTCACTGATTTGGTCGACCGGCATGTTATAAAAATTCAAGATTTATTGTCTCAAGTCAACCCTGTTTAAAATATGTCGCCTCTTGAAAACAAGTCAAGTTATTAAGTTGCTGCATGTCGACCTATTTGGTTGGGTAAACTAAATGTCAGACCTATTTGAAATGTAGGTTAACTTGTTGAGAAAGATTGTCAAAACAGGTCGACCTACTCTACAAGGTCAGGTCGCCCTTCATAACACTAGCAAGACGACCCATGAGAGATCTGGTTGATAGCAATGAGGGACATATGAACACACATGTTAGGTTTCTCTATTAGGTTGACTTGAGTGTTGATGGGTCATATGTAAACGGCCTAGAAGTTGAAGAGTCTGTTCTCTCACTAACTTCTCTCTAACTTCAAACCAAAAAATTTCTCTTCTCTCTGTAACGCCCCAAATTCACTCTTACGCCCCAAATTCACTCTTTCGAAACACCTCTCCCTCTCTTAACTTCTCTTTGTTTGTCCAAAACTCCTTAAACTCTTCAATCTAGAACAAGATCTGCTTCAAAATCCTTCATTCCTCTACAAACCCTAGTAGATCACATCTTTTCTCACTCATGCAATGGTGCCTAAGACTAGAAACCCCAAGGGAAAGGAAGCCACAATAAGTGAACCCTCTAAGCCTACGCCTCCAAAATTAAACAAGGACTTCCCATCCATACACAAAAATAAGTTTTTCGACAAACAATTCTTAAATAGGAATATTAATCATGAGCAATTGATAGACTTGTCATTTTTCCAAAAACTTGGGTTTAAGTGTGAAGGTTATTTGAGTGAAATATGTCCTAGCTGTCTTATGCTTGCAAACAAGTGTATATACAAAAGGACAGTTAGAATTTTCTTCAGTAATCTAGAAGTTGTAAGCAATGAGGAAGAAAGAGAGACTAGTGAAACTTGCATGTTAATTGTAAAACATTGGTGGCTATGTGCATTCAAAACATATTTCGATGGTATGTAAATAGAAGTGAGTCCTAAGGTAATATGTTGGGAAAATGTATTGGAGTAAGTTCCCTACATTGACTATAAGCAGTTTGATCACTTAGAAAATGCTAAGAATGTATTTGATAATCCTAAGATATCAGCAGTGAATTTGAATGCAACAGATCTAGGTTTTCATGAGTGGATCTTCCATCTTTTGATCATACACGTCATAAGGCCACAAGGGAGAAACCATACAACAAAAACATGGGAAAAGTTCAACTATGGTGTTGATATTAAAATAACTACTGGAGATTTCTATATTATGTATATTATGGGAGAATAGTTAATTTAAATTGAAATGTGGATTTTTGGTTGCATAGTAATTTCTTTAGACTCTTGGTTAATATGTTTTTAATTTTTGAGTGTTTAGTTACTACAGTGTTCTGTGTTCGGTAAATCTTAATTTTTCAACAGGAATTGTCTCCTTGGTAGAATTTGACTTCTCGATGAGAAATTGATTTACTAGCTCTCGGTAATATTTTTTCATTTACTTCATGGAATTTAGTATTGGATAGACTTACATTTTTCGATTACTGAACCATTTCCATTTACATTTACCAGACCATTACACCTATACTTACCAAGCATTTACACTTACCTACCGATTAGTATAACCATTTCAGTTAAATGAGAACTGTGAATCTCCTTAGTATATTATGAAGTTTATAAACTGTCGATATCTTCATGTTGAAACCTTCTCGGTATCCATCTTGAGACTACTCCTTAATACAATTTTTCATTCACCTCTTGGATGTCTTGGTGTTGGTATATGTCATTACCTTACTCTATATGTGTGTATCCTATATCTGTTGATTATATGCCTCTCGGTATATGGAAGCTGGGATTTGTACAGTGACCGAGCATTTTCCATTTCTCCTCTCCTCAATGAATTCCTGTTGGTGCTTTACAAATATCTCCTCGATTGTTGTCATTTAGATTTGAACCATAGATCTCTCAAGTCCCAAAAAGCATCTTGCCATTAAGCCACTCAAACACCATAATCATACATTACACAATTTATATTATATTCCATATTTTTGAATATTTCAAATTTTTAATATTTCTAATTTATTTTCCATAAAGTTGTATCTTTCAATTCAATCTCCTTTGCTCATTATCGAATACATCTTACTCAACAAACAAAACTTCAATTACTTAAACTCGTTGGGTTGGATTTCCAAATAATTCAAAAAGGACATAGCAGACACTTTGTGTAATTTAGAGGTGTACTAGGGTTATTAGGCAAATATTGAAAATGGGTTGTGAATAAAAGTGAAAATGAGACTTCAGAACTCACGAGACCCAAATTTTATCTCTTCTCTCACTCTTCTCCCTCTCGGTTCACATACTCTCTTTCTCCCTCCATTTGCTTCCATCAAAGATCAACTAAAACACCATTAAACCCACACTCTAAAGGCCCCTAAACTCTTAACCCAATCTTTAGAAAGTTAGATCTAATAAGAGATTTAGGATTCACTAATGAGAAAAAACCTAGTGTTTGGTGATGGCTCAACTTGGAGGTGAAATTTGAGACATAAAAATTTAGGTCATGACATTTGGAACCTAAAGTGAAACTAGACATAGAATTAGTTGTGGATTGAAAATGATTATCCCCAAGAGGTGAGTACATGGTTATGTTAAGTATGAATAATAAAAAAGATTTCAAATATGATTTGTGAAACAAATTTTGAAATAAATTGAAATGGATTTGTAAAATATTTGTGATTGTGGTGTGTCTGACTTAAATAATTTGATAAATCCATGATTCTATTATTGATTTTCTTAAAATGTTTGCATCATGTTACAATTGAATTATAATTGTGAATTGTGAAATTTCATTCCCTTGTAAGTGGTTATAATATTGAATTGTGAAATGGATTATGTAACATGATGCATGGAAAAAAAATAAATGAGTATAGTTTAAGTCTTTCCACGGACTGGGACCATTGGGGCGGTTTCGTTAAGGTTGATTTAAAATTTGGGTTTGGTGATAGGCGAGATGGAGGGCTTCCCTAAGTTTTTTCTATGATAATGTGGTAGCACTACACGGAACTCTAGGCCTATGCCAAAGATGGGAATGTTTTATGAAAATTAGGGACAATTTTTTGCCAGATTCTATCAACTATTGGTAGAAATGTCATTTCAGCAAACCCCAAAGAAAATTTAAAAAGAAAATAAAACTTTATATTGATGAAAACATATGAGTTATAGGAAATTTGCTCTAAATTATTTTATGCAAATAATTTTTGGTATTCAAATTGTATAAGTTTAACATGTTTATTTGGTACAACCACTATTAACCCTTATTCATATTCAACATATCATTGCACTCAATTTACTGAATATTTTATATTCACCCATCTCTTTCTATTTTTTTTTTTTGGGAAACCTAGCTTGGAGCCTTAGACATCAACTAGTGCTGGCCTGAAGAAATTACTTTTGCTGATTTTCAATAAGTACTAGCCTTCAGAACACTTTTGGGAACTATATAGACTAGACCCGTGGAGGGAGTTTTGTAAACTTTTAAAAGTTTGGTTTTATTGAATACTTATTTATTTATTTTGGTCAAATATTGAACAACCCTTAATTTAGAACTCTCTTTAT
The DNA here is from genome assembly GCA_033439265.1 of Dillenia suffruticosa. Classification (NCBI taxonomy): domain Eukaryota; kingdom Viridiplantae; phylum Streptophyta; class Magnoliopsida; order Dilleniales; family Dilleniaceae; genus Dillenia; species Dillenia suffruticosa. The sequence goes on along the minus strand of JAVTVX010000030.1, from coordinate 9,594,395 downwards.
TTAGTGTAAACTTCTTTTTGTAAGACTTATTGGTTTTATTGAGATATTTGAATTGTTTGATCGATTTTGAACCTAGTTGATACACCACTAGAAAATGGACCTTCAGCGACGGAAATATCTATAGTTGAAAATCCTTTTTCCATCGCAGAAGAGTATCAGTGACGTCGCTAAAATTAGCGGCGGAAAAAAATCATCGCTGAAAAAAAAATCAGTGACGGATTAGATCTATCACTCATTTTTGAGTTCTGCAAAAAGAAAGCACATTGCCCCAGGTGCCTGACCCATGCTTGGCCACCCATACCCGTGTAACAGCCCGCCCGCCCGACGTGCGCCCCAGCTCCTTTAAACCTGACCACATGCGTCCGCCCACCCGCACCCACCTGGCAGCCCGCCCGCCCACTCGCTTCCATTAATGTGTGAAAAATACTTCGTGCCTGTTCGAACTCTGAAACAAATAAAATGTTAACAACAATATAACCACCAGACCACATTGTGCAATCTTACCTGATTCTTTTTTTATTGATTTATTATCTTTATCTTATGAAATTTAATAATAATAAAACAATATAAAATGATAATTTATTATAAAATAATAAAATAATAAAATTTTTGGTTAAAAAATTAAAAAAATCAAATAATATTATTTTTCTACAAAATAAAATAAAAATATAAATAAAAAGAATTAATAAATAAATATAAATATAAATATAAATATAAAATAAAAAAGGAACTATTAGTGACAGATTAGCGACATAAATTTTCCGTCACTGATAGTTCTTTTTTTTTTAATTTTTTTTACCTTTGAATATTATTACCGACAAAAAAATCAATCGTTAATAGTTCACTTTTAAAATTTTTTTACCTTTGAATTTTTTTACCCACGGATTAACGATAATTTTTTTACGACGAAAAAAATCTGTCACTAACCCATTACTGATAGTTCTTTTTTTTTTAATTTTTTTGCCTTTGAATATTTTTACCAATGAATTAATGACGGATTTTTTTACGACGGACAAAATTCATGGTTAATCCATCGCTGATAGTTCTTTTTTTTATTTTTTTTTACCTTTGAATATTTTTACCGACGAATTAACAATGGACTTTTTGTGACAAAAAAAATCGGTCGCTAATCTGTTGCTAATAGTTTTTTTTCTTTTTTAATATATATATTTTTTCCTTTGATCCCTATCAAGGAGGGATTAGCAACGGAAAAATTCTATCGCTGATCTTCTAGTAACCCCTCTTTCGTTAATCCGTCGCTATTATCGACGGATTTTTTTCCGTCTGTAATTGCCGTCACTGAAACTATATTTTCTAGTAGTGATATTTGATAGTCCCTTGCATAAGGACTTATGTAGAGTTTGGGATATTGGAATGGCTTGTGGTATCTCAGGACACGGAATGAGATTCACATGTATTTCGGGGCAATGTGGCAGTTGTCGTGTGCTTGACTCGAGTATTGGGGCATGGTAATTTTATTACTATCAGATTTTAGGCTCACGATTTTAAATGTTTTAAATGTTTGAAATACTTCCAAATGTCCCCGAGAGTTTTTCAATGATTTTAAAGTATTTTTCTTTTTGAAAATTCAGAATTTAAAATATTTTTCAAAAAAAAATTTCTCAAAAGCCTTCCATGGGTCATTGGGACTAGAGATTATTTTATTTGTAAGAGGTTAAATACTTAGTCTAATTTTTAACCTGGCGAGTTAAATATAGTAATTCTCTTTTATAGGACTATATCTCCTTGACGAAAGGTGAGGAATCTAAATGAAATTCCTCCTTCTAAACGTGAGAATGAATTGTCCTTACATACTCTATCTCGTCCTTCGACTGCTACTCACTCAGCTCCTCCAATAGAGATTACTCTACTGCCACTCGATGCCCTCCAGCAATCGACCGAGTGGTGGAATGTCTATGGTTCTCACCTCCAAGCCCACCTCAAGCATCGATACCTTCTCTACCAACCCCGGTCGTCTCAATGACCCCTCCGACGGCATCGATTGTTCCTCCCACTTCAATGGCTACACCTAGAAATCACCCTACCATTGAATTGTCCATATTGATCAAAGAAGCCCGACAACTTGGATGTGTTACCTTTTTGGGGACTAGCGATACAATGGTGGCGAAGAATTGGATAAATCAGGTTTGAAAGATCGTAGCCAACATGAGGCTCGATGTTGAGTTAAACCTATTGGTGATGTAAAGTTGTTAGATGAAAATGTCTGAGTATGGTGGGGCAACTTAAAGGAGAGGTCTGCGATACCCATTTTATTGGAACAAATTCCTTAGGGAATTTGACAAAAAATATTATACTCGATTCTATCAAGATTTGAAGAGGAATGAGTTCATTCACCACCGCCAAAACAACAAATCGATGGTGGAATATGAGACAAAACTGAGGTGGTTGTCCTCATTTATCTTGGAGTTGGTGACTTTCGAGGAGTACTTGCATTTCAAATTTGAGGAGTGTCTAAATTCATCCATCCGAGAGAAGATGTCTGTAACTTCAGCCCATACCTATAAAGATGTTTTGGGATTGATCTTGAGGGCCAAGAAAATGGTAGAGGGAAGAGGAACAATTAGAGAAGGACAAAGAAAGAAGAGAAGGTCCAATCCTATACCGGGCTAGAGTTCAAAATACGGGCTCCTACGGTAGAGTACTGATCATCAGGTTTGTTGGCACTCCACAAAGCCAACGATTGTCCAAGTTTGGGGCCCTCATATCTAGTGCCTCCTTTGAGAATAAACAGGTAGGAAACAAGAAAGAGCAGTACACGAACTATGGGAAGTACTATCTCGAGGTTTGTCATGGACCCAAAAGGTGTTATCAATGTAGGAAGGAGGGTTATTTCCACAACGCTTGCCCGGAGTTAGGATGGGGAAGCCAACCTAATCGTGATCGCCCTAGTGGATTCATGGGCAACCAAGTCAACATCCCTACTCATTAAATAAATACTACTCCATGGACGAGAACCGAGTGCAACATGGTGGTCGTTCCTTCCCAACGTTTTCAATCATGGACTCAAACAAGAGTTTATGCCATGACAAATGAGGAAGCCTAGGCCAACCCAGACGTGGTCATAAGTACCTCCCTCTAGACTTTTCCTTGGTGATTTGAAAATTCATTATATAAGTGTGCTATGGTGCATAATAAGATAATAGGGGTTGTTGAACTTGTTGTTATGTGATAATTGAGTTAGGGATATGTCATTGGATAGCTAACCCGTAGGATTCCCACAAGTGAGTCTCACTCAATGAGTGAGTACTGTATGATGACCGAGAATCTTTTAAACCAAAGGGTATTGAACCCTACAGATCCATTATAGCTTTAAGTTTAGAACCATATATTCCAAAGTCTTATGTATATACATTCATGTGATTTGTATGATGATAAAATCTTGTTTAGAAGTAGGGATCTCTATTATAGGAAAACATATGATGTGTTTATGATTATATGGTGTTATATCGTGATATGATGGGAAACTATAAACTTTTTTATGGTTTAAATTAAATAGGTATGATAAAAATTTTCGATATTGATTTTGTATACTTATTGATACATGTTCTAATAATTTGTTTGTGATTATGGGGTTTGCTAAGCATGCCAATAGACCCATGAGTTCCCTTGATGAAGAATTATTAGTGATCACTCCACTGGGAGAGCAATTGGTTAGGAACACGGCATATTAGGGTTGTGATATGATGATTGCGAAGAAAACTCTTGAGGTAGATTTAATTTTGTTGGAAATAAGAGATTTTAATGCCATACTAGGTGTAGATTGGTTACTCCTTCACTGAGCCTTAGTATATTATTTCACTAAGGAGGTAAAGTTCTGTAGACCAGGGTATATTCTGCCGAGGAGCGACGGATTCTGCCGAGCTGTGTGATCTTAGTAATGGAAGCAAGAAAACTAGTACATAAGACATGTGAAGCCTAACTTACACACATCATTGACACCATAGTTAAGGGACCCAACATGAGGGATGTTTCGGTGGTGAATGAGTTCCTAGGTATTTTCCCGGATGAGTACCCGGTTTGCTTCCAATCTAGGAGTTTGAATTTGTTATTGATTTGATTCCTAACACCGCACCTATCTCCATTCCACCTTATAGGATGGCACTCGTAGAATTGAAAGAGTTGAAAGTGCAACTCCAAGAATTGCTGGATAAAGGATTCATCCGGCCAATCTCCTCTACCTGGGTGCGCCAATCTTATTTGTAAAGAAAAAGGATGGTTGTCCGAGGTTATGCACAGATTACCGACAACTAACTAGAGTTACCATTAAGAACAATATCCTCTTCCTAGGATTAATGTTCTTTTTGACCAACTTGAAGGTGCATGTGTGTTCTCAAATATTGATTTGAAGTCAGATTATCATCAATTGAGAATCAAAGAGAGTGATGTATATAAGACCGCCTTTAGGACTCGGTATAGACATTTTGAGTTTTTGGTGATGCTATGACAAATGCTTCCACTGTTTTTATGGACTTGATGAATATGGTATTTCACTCATATTTGATAAATTTGTAATTGTGTTTATTGATGATATCTTGGTGTATTCCAAGAGTGATGAGGAACATTCGAAGCATTTTAGAATTGTTTTGTAGACTCTTTGGGAGAATCGATTGTATGTCAAGTATTCCTAGCGTGAATTTTTGTTGAGAGAAGTTGGATTCTTGGGGCATATAGTGTTCAGTAAAAGAATATTTGTGGATCCAAAAAAAGTTGAAACTATCTTGAAGTGGGAACAACCGAGAAATGTGACTGAAGTTAGAAGTTTTCTTGGAATAGCAGGATATTATAGGAGATTTGTTAAGAGATTTTCTAAAATTGCAGCCCCATTGTCTGGTTTGACAATAAAAGAAATCAAATTTAAATAGGATGCTAAGTATGAAGTTAGCTTCCAAGAGCTCAAGAAGAGGTTGAAATCTGCTCCCATCCTTACTCTCCCATTGAGCGGAGGTAGATATGTGTTAATGCTATGATAGGCACCTTTCGTTGATAGAGTTTGCCTACAATAAAAATTATCAATCTATTATCAAAATGCCTCCTTATGAAGCCTTATATGGGTGAAAATGTAGAACTTCACCGTGCTAGGATGAGATAGGAGAAAGGAAGATTAAGAGTATAGAGTTGATTGAGATCACTATCGAGAAAGTAAAGTTAATCCGAGAGAGGATTAAGGCAGCTCAAGACCGATAGTAAAGTTATGCCGATAAAAAAATAAGGCTATTGGAATTTGAGATCGGTGACATAGTATTTTTGAAAGTATCCCCTTGGAAGGATATAATTCAATTCCAAAAATGGGGAAAGTTAAATCTTAGTTATACTAGTCCCCTTAAGATCATAGAGAGGGTTGGAAATGTAGCTTATTAGTTAGAACTACCACAAGAATTGGAAAGGATTTATAATATTTTTCATATTTTGATATTGAATAAATATTTACCGGATCCCTCCCATGTCCTAAAGGCTCCTCCCATTGAGTTGAGGGAAATTTTAAATTTTGGAGTCCAACCATTGGCCATCCCAAAGAAGCAAGTTAAGAATTTGAGAAATAAACATATCTCAATTGTCAAGATTTTATGAAAGAATAATCATATTGAAGAGATGATTTGAGAACCTGAGGAGACGATGAGAAAACAATATCCTCAGTTGTTTGAGGAATAATTATGTAATGAAATTTTGAGGACAAAATTTTTCAACAGGAATTGTCTTGTTGGCACATATCTCAATGAGAAGTTGATTTCCTACCTCTTGGTAATATTTTTCTATTTACTTCATGGATCTTGGTATTGGATGTACTTAGATCTCTTGGTTACCAAACCATTTGCATTTACATTTATCAAACCATTTACACCTACACTTACTGAGCATTTACACTTAACTGTCTATCGGTATACCCATTTTTGCTAAATGAGAATTGTGAACCTTCTTGGTATATTATGAAGTTTATAAACTGTCGATAAATCCATGTTGAAACCTTGTCGGTATCTATCTTGAGACTACTACTCGGTACAATTTTTCATTCACCTCTTGGTTGTCTTGGTATTGGTAACTGTAAGTGCCTTACTTTACAGAGCATTTTCCATTTCAAGCATTTTCGATTTCTCCTCTCTTGGGTGAATTCCTATCGGTGCTTTGAAAATGTCTCATTGGTTGCAGTCATTTAGATTTGAATCATGGATCTCCCAAGTCCTAAAACGTTTTTTACCACTAAACCACTCAAACACCTTAATCATATGTCTTACAATTTATATTATATCCTATATTTTTTAATATTCTAAAATTTTAATATTTCTAATTTATTTTTCATAAAGTTGTACTTTTCAATTCAATTCCCCTTGCTCATCACCAAACACAACTTTCTCAACAAACAAAATTTCAAACATTTAAACTCGTTGGGTTGTGTTTCTAAATAATCCAAAAAGGACATAGTGGACACTTTGTGTAATTTAGAGATGTATGAGGGCCACTAGGCAAATATTGAAAATGGGTTGAGAATAAAAATAGAGATGAGACTCCAGAACCCACCAGATCCAAATTTCATCTCTTCTCTCACTCTTCTCCCTCTCGGCTCACATACTCTCTCTCTCCTTCCATTTGCTTCCATAAAAAATCAACCAAAACACCATAAAATCCATACTCTAGAGACCCCAAAACTTTTAATCCAATCTTTAGAAAGATGGATCTAGTAAGAGATTTTTCTAGTGAGAGAAAACTTAGAGTTTGGTGGTGGCTTGGCTTAGAGGCGAAATTGGAGACCAAAAAATTTAAGTCATGGCATTTGGAACCTAATGTGAGACTAGATATTGAATTACTAGATTGCAAATGTTTATACTTTCAAGAGGTGAGTGGATGATTATATTGAATATGAATGATAAAAAAGATTTTAAATATGATTTATGAAACAAATTTTGAAATAAATTTTGAATTGAATTTGTAAAATGTTTGTGATCGCAGTGTGCCCGATTTAAATAATTTGATAAATCCATGACTCCATTATTGATTTTCTTAAAATGTTTGCATCATATTACAATTGAATTGTGGTTGTGAATTGTGAAATTTGAATCACTTATAAGTGGTTATAACATTCAATTGTGAAATGGATTATGTAACATGGTGTATGGAAAATGATAAAAAAATATAGTCTAAGTTCTTCCATGGACCGGGACCATTGGGGCAGTGTAGTGAAGACTGATTCAAAATTTGAGTTTGGTGGTAGATAGGATAGAGAGCCTCCCTAAGTTGTTCCTGTGATAATGTGACAACAACCCACAGAATTCTAGGCCAACCCCAATGATGGGGAATATTTTATGAAAATTGTGAAAAACCCATTGGTGGATTCTACTAATGGCTTTCGGTAGAAATGTGGTTTTGACAAATCTCAAAAAAAAATTTAAAAGAAAAATAAAACTGGTTGTTGATGAGAACATATAAGTCATGGGAAACTTGCTCTAAATTTATTTTATACAAATGACTTTTTGTATTGAAATTGTATAAATTTGACATACTCGTTACCCTTACTTACTTAATTTGGAACTCTCTTTATTTGGTGTAAATTTTTTTTTGCAAAACTTATTGTTTTATTGGGATATTTGGATTGTTTGATGGATTTTGAAACCTAGTTGATGTTGGATTGTCCCTTGCATAGGGACCGATGTTGAGTTTGGGATATTAGAATGCCTTGCAATATCTTAGGACACGTAATGGGGTTCATATGTGTTTCAGGATAACGTTGCGATTATCTCAAGAACCCCGGATGCATTATTTTATGCCTCACTTCATAATAGCAGCACATAGATCAGAAAAATTAAATCTACCTTATGCCAATGCCATCATGGATATTTTTCGAGCAAATAGGATTAGTCTGCACAAGGAGAATAAGGTTGAGCTCAACATAAAAAATAGTATAAATGCTACCTCTATGCATAGGGCAAATTGGATCTGCAAGGATGGTGAATGAGTGAAAAAGAAGGAAGAAGAAAATAAAGGTAGATATAGGAGACCTCGAGAATGAACCGACTGAAAAAGAACAGGGCATGGAGCAAGGGAGAGTAGGGGAAGGTTTATGGTGGTGGTGAATCTCTCGGTTATGAGCCAATTATACTTAAAAGAATTTAGAATAAGTTGGAAAGAATTGAAGACAACACTATCATCCTAAGTTCAATAGCAAAGAGATTGGGCCAACAACACATTGTATTAAACTTGGAACTCAAAATGATTACAAGTAAGGCAGAATCCATAGCCAAAGAGTACACCTCCCATGACCCCGGGCTGTCTCACTCCTCTTGACTGAGCCTCCCTTGATGCTTGATGTTTGATGCCTCAGTCTTTGTCTCTGTGGTGCTTCTAACTTTATGTTTTATTCTGATACTTTTGTTATCTTTGTTATGAACTATGTTAAAAACTTTGATGGTTTGTACTTGGTGTGATTTTGTGATGTTTGGCTTTGTTATATCTCTATGGTTTGAATTATGCGGCAAAAGTTTGCTTTAATCTTAAATATATCTACTAAACTTTTGATAATGATCAAATTATGAAAAATCAAGAATAAATGAATCTGGAAATAAAATTCGGAACTAAGTCTGGAACATGTCGACCCATTAGAAGCCAAGTTGACTTGGCCTTGTTTTGTTACACTAAATCCTAAACAACAGGTAGACCCACCTAGATCCTTATGTCGACCTAGTAGTCATTTAGCTTTATGTTGATCTATACAAAAATTTAGATCGACCTATTATTATTTTAACACTATCATATCAATGTACTCATAGGACATGTCAACCTGTGTCACAAAGTACTAGTATTTTGTGTGTAAACCATAACAGGTTGATCTGCAAAGACACTTAGGTCAACTTACAACCCAAAATCATCAATTGGTTGATAAAAAATTATCAAATAGGTCGACACACATAGAAAGGTTGACCCAAAACATAAGATAATCGACCTAAAACAATCTAAATACATTCTAATCAATACAGAGGTCAACCCAAGGTCAACTTGAACATCATACAAAAAAACTTGGTCGACCCATGTTTAGAATATTCGAATGACCCTTCATATAGGTTGACTCGAGAAAATTTAATTGGTCAACTCACACATAGTTGTCGACCTAAAAGATAGCACGTCGACCCAAGCTTACTTAGAACAAATATACTTAAAACAATGAAGGCCGACCCTCACTCAAATGTGTCGACACAATTATATTAGAGTTCATAAAAATCACTACATGGGTCAACCTCAGTACTCACTCAGTCGACCCAAACTTAGTTTGCAAAGAATATAGGTTAACCTTATGGGTTAAAGGTTGACCCTATGGGTTAATGGTTAACCCACGCCCACATTCATGTCTCAACAATCTAAAAATTTTAAATTTGATTTGATCCAAGACACTTCCAAGTCAACTCTAAGTAAAACTCTTTTGATTAAAATGTTTTAAATAATCGACACATAATTGTTGGACTCTAATTAATCAAGCTAATCAAGCCTAATCTGCCCCCAATATGATTAGATCAAAATGCTTATGAGATCTAACCAGTTATGTATAGGAAAAGCAAATGTCTCTTTTTGTGAAGCAGAAGTCAACCAACTAAAAAGGGTAATCCAACTTCTCATTGGTCAAATTATAGCAACAAGTAAAAACATTTAAAGAGAAATGATGGAAGCATTAATAAGCAACGTTCGAAATTGACCTACTAATTCAATAGCTATCTTCAAGTCTCACACAAATATTGAAGTTAAGAAGAGAGTGAGAGGTGGTTGCGCAATTGAATGAATATATAACGAACACATTAAATGCCCTATTTCTTAAATATCATACTCTGTTCTTAACTCCATCTATATTTTCTTATGTGTAATCTCTTGTAAGCTCAAACTTTGTTACTTATGAGAATAATGGCCTCATTTCTTGAAACATTCTTCATCTCCTGTATTCAAGGTGTGAAAGACTGTTAAGGATTTCTCAGTTTAGGGTTTAGAGAAAAAAATAACCTGTAAGCTTGAGATTGGAAAGTGTTTGAGGTATAATACTGTAAAGGTTCAATTTGCACCTATAATCAAATTTGTACTATTTGAGAAAAGAGTAAAAAATCCAGAAGGGTATCTGAGAGTGGATATACATCGAGTTGATGAAACCATTATAAAATATGTGTCTCCTGTCTTTGACTTTTGCTTCTATTCTACATTCAGTCTTCATCTCTTCCAAATCAAGGTTGATTTACACCAATCATATAAAATCAAACCATGAAACGTATTATACAAAAAGATATGAGTAATTTAAGTTCTGGATAGAATTGTGAATCACTCTCAAAATACTAAATATATGATTATGTTATTGTATAAAATCATTTCTCATGACATAAACATGTTATTGTTAAAATATGAGATCATTCTATCAAACAATAACAAAAGTTACTATTAACAACCCATAAAACAATTCATACATTTGGGTTTTTTTCAAAAATAGCTTTTGTATATATGTTTATATCATTTTACCAAAGAAGAAGAAGAAGAAGAAGAAGAAGAAGAAGAAGAAGAAGAAGAAGAAGAAGAAGAAGAAGAAGAAGAAGAAGAAGAAGAAGAAGAAGAAGAAGAAGAAGAAGAAGACAACCTATGCTAGCTTTAATATCAATGAAGAAATTTAAATACCATTTTATGTATTTTCATACATAAAATACAATCATGATTCCTATGATTTTTAAAGTTGAATCACTTAATTTCTTTGGTACATTGATATGACAATATTATGAAAACTGTTACAAATAGAACGGTTTCAATTTTTATAATTCAAATGTCTTTAATATTCTTACAAAATGATCAATTAATGGCTTCCTTTCTTAGGCTTCAAAATTTAATATGGGAATGATATTTTTCTTTTTCACACTCATGCATCATTTTTCTTTTTCCGAGTCTCATCAATTTTAAATTCAAAAAGGGGGAGAGAAGTTGAGAGTTAGCTTTCCCAGAGAAAACTACTTCCTCCCCCTCTCTCTAATTTTGAATTTAAATGAAGTGGACAGGATCATTCCCTCGTAGGCGACTGGTACCCATTTTCTAACAAATAATATCGAGGAATTCAAAAATCGTGTCTTTAGAAAAAGAATTGTGTAGTGAATGCAATTGACCGTCGTGGTACTCACTTTGATTGATTTATTCAATCTTATTCACGTCATTCTTTTCTAGAACTTTCATTCTAAATACAAGCAATTAGTTGGAATGGTATGTTTTTTAAACTTCAATCCCACAAGAAATGATATACTCACTAATAGTTTATTACTAAGACTCCGACACTAGTGAAATATCACATATCTTCGTGAATTCCTCTTTCAGCCATCTTCAAATACTATAGCCATTCCAATGTGCCTTCTGCCATTTCCAAGCAATCCGCAAACTCTCTTCAAGTGTATACCTAGCTGTCCAGTTCAGCTCAAGTCTAGTCTTGGAAGGATCACAATAAACTTCTGCATAGTCACCTGGTCGCCGGTCCAGATATTCAACTTTAATGTCCACTCCTGTCGCCTTGTTGCATGCCTCCACAAACTCTTTAACTGAACTTCCTGTATCAGAGGTACACATTTTCAGGGTTCCGAGAAAAGACAGTCGTATGGTTAACAACATCCCTACTGATCGGATCTGTGTTTGACCTTTCCCAGTTCCAACATTGTAGATGCCAACTTTGCCCGGTTTTGCATTTGCAAGAGCTTTAACATGAGCGTCAACTAGGTCTGTTACATCAATATAGTCCCTCACACAAGTGCCATCCCTTGTTTTATAGTCTGTCCCTTTTACCTGCAATTTATCAACACCAGAGGATTTCAAGTTTCTATTCTTGACCCACAAGATAAAGGTAAAGTTACTTTTAACCTTCAGCCCGGGAATAATTCTCCTAGCTGCATCAAAGCAAGCACCAGATATCCGACCATGTTCACGTAGTTCAGGCCTGGGAGCTTCTCCTAACCTTCCCTCAGGATCTGATCCAATCACATTAAAGTATCTGAATCCAAGCTATACACAGATTAGTCCCCAGAACATTCTCAAAGATCAAGCTCTAGAAAGCATGTTAATATACATCACAGTGCAAAACTAAAATGGCATTAAACAAGGGTATATACCTTTAGTAATGATATTAAAAGTTGAAGACAGGTAAATGAGTAAATGGCAAAGCAGTCATGACACTTCCAAGAATCAGAAAATAGCATAGAAGGTGCAGTCAAGGTATCTTCGAAACTTGTAATGTTGATGGATCACCAGTAAAGCAGGCATAGAAGTAATCGTGACAAATGCTTAGAAAATGAGAACCCACCTTAGGATCATGACAGCCATCTTAGAGTTTCTAGAGAAGTCTAGGATGATATCTTCTGCCATTTTCTTAGCTTTTCCATATGGATTAATTGGGACCTGCATGATATACATCAGCATGAGAGAGTGGTCCAAAAGACATTCTCAAAATCTTTATAGACCTTCATTTTTGTTGTCCAAAAGTGAGTTTCTAGCTTGATACATATTTAAGCCTTTTATTCAGGAAAATGTCAGGGTTTAAACTATCAACTTCATGATTTGATTCTCTCTACTATGGTGGACAAGCACCTGTATGTATATGCAAAAGCATAGTCCACTCATATGTAACAAGTATGCATTGTTCGAGGAGTGAACATTGGAAGATGTAAACTCTTCAAGAAGAATGTGACAAAAAAATACCAAATTTGAGAGAACATAATTGCATCCTAAACCCCAGATACTCGGCAGTTAATGAAGAAACTAATGCAGAATTCAGAAATCCCAGTAAGATTTTTAGTTTATGCTCCTTCCACCTCTTACTTGAGGAGTTTCTTCTGTAATTGGCATCTTGTCAGGCTCCCCATATGTTGCACAGGTACTGGAATATATTAATATCTTAACACCATGTGCTGCCATTGCTTCTAATATTGTCAAGGTATTTGAGGTAATGTTGTGATAGTATCTGCAAATAGGGATGAATACAGGATTTTAAACACACAGAATTAGGAAAAAAGAAAAGGATGCCGTAGTTTAACAGCAAGGCACAGTTGCAGTATATAGAGTTAGTTCCACAAGTTATCACATGCATAATTTAGCCCAAGCTAATAAATTAAGAAGAAAAGAATACCGAAGAGGCTCAAGAGTACTTTCACCAACATATGCAACAGCCGCAAAATGCATCACTGCATCGAATGCATTCTCTGAAAATATTTTGTTAACCTGTCACTAATTAAGGATAAAAGATACAGCTGACAAGTTCACCTAATGCGGAATTAGAGTACATGTACACATACATATATTGTACATGTATATGCGTATATTAACATAGTTTGCAAGAAAACCAATTTTGATATGTTTTATGTTGTAAGGATACAGCTTTTGCATCCCCCAGGTCAGCATAAATGAATTGAAGTCTCCCCGGCTCCGAAAATTGTCCCTGGAGGACTTTAACCGCACCCATGTTTCCTCGAGAAAGATTATCCTGTTAGAAGAAGCAAAAGAATAGATCTGAGAGTGAAACAAATGAATGTGATTCAATTTTGAGATGCAAATTTATCAAGGAATTGACCAAATACATAAGAGAGAGAGAGAGAGAGAGAGAGAGAGAGAGAGAGAGAGATAAAAAGTATTCGAGTAGTCATATTACCACTATGGTTACACGGTAAGAATCCTTTAAGAGTCGAAGGGCAGCGTGTGACCCTATATATCCAGCACCTCCAGTGACCAATACATGAGTTACCCCAGACTCAAGACGGGAGAACTAGAAAGGTGAGTAGGAGAAAAATAAAGTTCAGAAGAGAGGAGAGATTGGTGTATGGATAACGTAGAGCTTAACCAACGTGAAATGCTAATAGAATTCAATAAAATATCAGCACTAGTAAAACAACTGTGCGATATGATGCCTACCAACTGCAGAATCCTTGACTTTTCTCCTTTTTCCTTTTTTATTTTTTTTTGCAGGACTTCTGTTTAATTTATGTCCATAAACGTTTGATCAAGGAATAGAACTAAAATTAGTGTCAATCCATTATGCTAAAAATTTAGTTACAAAATGTCATTTGTTGTCCTGTACCTGGACAAGGCTCGTTTCTCATAGCATCAACGGAATAAAGTTTCACACGTCAATCACTCTCTGATCTTTGCCTTTTTTCCGTTTCTCACCCTAAACTCTACCATCCTTGAAGTTGAAGATCAACTCTTAGGCTAAAACGACAATGAATAAAATAGTTAAGCATCTCCTTTTCTAGCATAAACAATGTAAGAAAACTCTGCTTTTCCTACAATAGCATCCTTACGTGCTGAGTGATGTAATGAATTCCAATGAATTTTTGTGCATGTAATAGCTGGGAAAATGTCTAAAGAATGTTAGTCTCATATTCGCTGTGATGTAATGGCTGGGTGTGGCTTGAGAAAAGTAACATGCTTGTCCTTGAGGGTTCAAAAAACAAATCCAAACAATGGCAGCATTCGGTACTAAGTCATGTTCTAAAGCAGATCTGCTTAAAGATTTTAGAACTTTGGCTTTGAATCAAGTAAAAAACTAAGTCCATCATTCATCTTCCACAGACGAAGTTCATGAACTCAAAAACAGCATGATATGAGACACTAATCATCTTCTTGCACTCAGATTTTTTCAGCATAAGTTGTGGTATTGTATATGCTGGTTCAGCAATATTGGATATGCTGAACCAGCATATGAAATGCAGGCAATTGTTGCCAGTCTGCATAGTAAACACAAACATACCGGGCTAGGCCTGCCAAAAGAAGGTGATCCCTTGAGTAGCATTATGCAAAGCATAGTAAGGGCAAGAGCCAGAATAATTTTCCCAGAAACATTGCTCTTTCTTTTCATTTCCAGATAATTGGTCCCTGCCCACATCAACATGGAGAACTACAATTCAAGGCTATTGCCCGTCGGACCCCAATGAACATACTTCAATTCAAGGCTAAGGAAAAAACACAAACTCACAAAGAAGCAAATGAGATGAGCAAATGGTATGCTCTATCCTCCTACATAGCCATTTTTATATGTATTTTTTCGTTTTCTGCAAATTTTAAGACTATTTAAAAGGGATGTAAGATGAGGGAAAGATTGAAGGAAGACTCACCACCCCCTCCCAGCAACAAAGATTTATTAGACCTCTGTTCCTACTGAAACTTAGCACTAACCATTACAACAAGAATCATCACCCAAAATTCCAACTCGCACCTCATGCAATCAATTCAGTCAGACCCAGCCAGACTCCAGATAAATTAGAGACTAGCATTTGATGCTTTACTTACACTACACAGTTCTTTATTAAAAGGGCCCCTCTAGATCAGAAGTAACGCGCAATTAAAGAAGAAAAAGAAGGGAGTTGATCAGAACCAGAAAACAAGAACTTACAATTAGAACAATTAGAGCGGGGCATCAATTGAGAGTGGCAGATAAAACTTGAAGGCCAATCAGAAATCAGAAATCAGACCCAAATTTAAGATGGGCAGGGAAAGTCAATGGGCAAAATTAATAATTAGTGTATTTGTTAAAAGTCACTGCGGATGAATCGAGATCGAAGAAAATGCAGGGAAAGTTAATGGGGGATAAGTCACTCTGAATGAATTGAAATCAAAGAAAAGAAACGACAGACAGTTGAAATTTGGGACGCTCTTGAGCAAGAAAAAAGAGATAACCATACCAACAGATAATTAATCCATTCTTATGTCCTTTCCTTTTTCTTTTCCTTTTTCTTTTTTGTTTAGAATGACTAAACCACATTGATGATAGTTATTATATTTTCCCTAAAAAGGTCCCCCGCAAACATTTGAGCAATGAACTTCTCCCTTTTTTTTGTTGCTGTTGGATGCGGGTTTCGACTCCACAGATAAAAACTCTGCTAACTCAAGAGAGATGGCTATCGTCTATCGATCTTGATCAATGGGACCTACAAAGAACTATCAGAAAATACTCAGGCGGGGAGGTCCTGACATTCAAGTCAGAGAACGATTTTCAAAGGAAGAGAAAATAGACTGAATGAGAGTTTTGTATATCTTTTGTGTGATACGTGTAAGTTTAGAGAGAAAGAGGATGTATCTGGGTGGTTGAATTAATGATATATATATAGAGTTCACCTATGTAAGTCTTGTCTACATTTGGGACGTTAAAACCCTAGTTTCCTTCTAGGGGTATCTCAAGAGTCATTGGTATCAAATAAAATCTTAAAAGATCCGAAATCTTATCAATTGGACAAAGTTTTAGTTCGTAAAGGGATTACTTTCTTCATTAATAAGGATTCATAGATTTCCTTCCTCATTACGAGATGTTATTCTTGTGTTTTTACAGAAAGGTGAATATTGGTCTAATGTTGACCGAATGTTCAATATCGAGAAGGTGCGGGAGTCGACCAAGTAACTATCGACTAGGGTCTGGTCGTTAACGCGTCCCCTGTAAATGATGCGTTTTGATAGGTTTTTATCATATTTTGTTAGTTGGGCCTTGGGCCCATATTGCATGTTAATGGAATTTTAGACCATGTAATATCATTTGTCCATGCTCCTTGTATTGTTTTGAAGAAACAACATGAAGAGTAAGTTTAAGAGTTGTTACTTAAAAGGTTGGGGGTGTTAATATAGATAACTACTAAATAAATGATTCTGGAACAAATGTTTTGTTGGAAGTTGGAAAGTTCGAATTTTTCATTCATTGCACATGTCTTCCATTGGAGCATTTCAATTGCTAGCAGTCATAAAGGTCACAACTTCGCTGTTATGAATAGAGGGGGAAACTTCGGTGCCATCATGAAATGATTTGGAATTAGCTTCTTGAGATTTTGTCGCTTACAGTTAGTATACCTTAGAGATAATTTGAGCATGGGTTTTAAACCCCAAAACTCTGTGTATTAGGAGACTTCTACCGATATAAGGTGCCATAAAGAATGGGTGCTGATATAAGGTGCCACCATGACATTCGGGATTCCAGCATTACGGTGGAATCTGTTTAGACTCCTCAAGAATGTTGACTTTGGATACAGAGAGATCTTAGCTTAGATACGAAAGATTTTTGTTCGTACTAGAAGCTCTCTTCTCAAGGTTAGAATTATCATCCAACCCCTTAGGTGGCTAAGTGTTCTCCTTCAGTCCTTTTCGAGTCGGGCGACAAGAGGAGTCGAAGGATCGGAGGAGATTAGTCAATAGAGAAAGTGCTAAACTTAATTCATCTTTTCTGTCTCTTTTTGGCCATCTCCTACATTCAACAGAGTCCTTTCCAGCTTCTTTTGTAAGATTTTTATTATTTTTCTTCTAATTTATGATGTCTTTTTTATACCATATAGGGTCTTATACTTCTCGTTTCGTTTGTACATATTCTGTCTTGTAAAAATATCGACAAATGAATTTCTTTGCTTCTTGAAAATTGCACTGTATATCTATCTTATACCTGCGATATGAAATATAATAATATTTCTCGACATATTCGAATCGTTCAACTAGCCTTTTTGTTCATGTATATATCATTCACTAACTTGTTACAAAGTTTCAATTGAGAGCATTGGTCGTACCTACCCGTCAGGGTGTTACATCCTTTATTAACGATATGTTATATTTGGTAGGACATTCGATTGAGAGAGAGTTCAATGAGAGGAAAGGGCATGTCTACCCATCTGAGAGTTGCATCCCTTAATGACGACACGTTATGCATGATAGGACATTTGGTAAAGATAGAGAGAGAGTCTCAACGAGAGAAAATACTATGTTTACTCATCTAGAAGTTACATCCCTCAATGACGACATGTTATGCTCAGTAGGACATTGGTAAAGAGAGAGAGAGTCTCAATAAGAGGAGGGGCCGTGTCTACCCATCTGGGAGTTACATCCCTTAATGATGACATGTTACACTCGATAAGATTTTGGTAAAGAGAGGGAGAGTCTCAACGAGAAGAGGGGCCATGTCTACCCGTCTGAGAATTTCATTCCTTAATGATGACATGTTTCGCTCAGTAGGACATTCAGTAAAGAGAGAGAGTCTCAGCGAGAGGAGGGGCCATGTCTACCCGTCTAAGGGTTACATCTCTTAATGACAACATATTACGTTCGGTAGGACATTCGGTAAAGAGAGAGACAGTCTCAATGAGAGGAAGGGTCGTGTCTACTTGTCTAGGAGTTATATTCCTTATTAATGACACATTACATTTAGTACAAGCCGATTGATGTAGGACATGGTCCCAAGACCTAATGAACAAAATATATGAAAAACTTACCAAAATGCGTCATTTACACAGGACGCATTCCTTCTTCTCGGCGCGTAACAACCAAACCCTTCTTGATAATTACTTGGTCGATCTCTGCACCTCCTGAGTATTCAACATTCAATCAATATTAGATTAATAATCATGTTTCCATAAAACACTGAATGAGATCTCATAATGAGGAAGGAAATCTATGAATCCTCATCAATGAGGAAAGTAATTCCTTCACGAGCTAAAACTTTCTCCAATTGATAAGACTCCGGATCTCATAAGATTTTGTTCAACCGCCCAAGTAAGTCATCTTTCTCTCTAAACTTACACATAGCACACAAAAGGCATACAAAGTTCTCCTTCAGTCTATTTTCTTTTCTTTTGAAAACTGCTTTCTAACTTGAATATCGTGATTTCCCCCTGTGGAGCACCCTCTGGCGGTTCTTTGCAGGTCCCATCGATCAAGATCGATAGATGGCAGTCATTCCACTTGAGTCAGCAGAGCCTTCATTTGTGGAACTGAAACCCACCTCCAACAGATTGGCGTCATTTGTAGGAACAGACTGATTTCTCGAGTTCCTACCACCATCTCCTTTATTATGGAACCAACCAAGAGAAAGAGACCGACCATCGGTTGTTAAGACGATGATCTAATAGGAGTCGACATGAGTCGAAATGACTTACAGATCATCACCATAGGAATAAAGTCCTACCTCGTAAAAGGAGTGTTCATCGATCAACAAGCAAATCAAGACCTCTTTTGAGATGCCTTCCAGCGAATGGGTTTCGTCCTATCTCATCTTCAACTCTCCAACGGGCCGATAAGGGGATTCGCCGACGAGTTTTTGCATGCGGAAGGTACCATCCAGTTTGTTGTGACTTTAGAAACGTCTCCTTACCATACTACTATCGAGACCACTTTTCATGTGGTAAAACTCACGTCCCCTATAATGCAATTCTAGGTCATCCTAGTCTTGATGGTCTCAAAGCGCTATCAAGTATAAAACACATGAAAATCAAATTCAGAACACCTTTAGGGGTGGCAACATTTCATGTCAATATCGACCCGTCGATTACTCCCGATGTCGAAGAAGGGAAAGAAGTCTTTTTAGTGGATATGCTCGAGCTTAGAGATACCACTCAACACTAGTCCAAACCCCAGCCTGGAGAAGAAGTACTTGAAGTTTCCATTACAGATATACCAAGCTAGACAGTTCAAGTCGGTGCCCACCTACCAAGACCCTCCAAAATGCAATTGTAGATTGTCTTTGACGACATTCTAAAGTTTTTGCATGGTCTCCAAAAGATATGCCAGGTAATCACCCATTGGTTACAATCTATAAATTAACTATAGACACTAGTCCTAAACCCACTTTGCAAAAAAAAGGGTATCACGCTAGAGTGGCGCACAATATAGGAGGAAGTCTAGAAACTTCTAATGGTAGGATTCATTTGTAACGTGGACTATCCAGACTGGTTGACCAACGTAGTTATGGTAAGAAAGACCAACGGTAAATGGAGGATGTGTGTAGATTTCACCGATCTCAACAAGGCATGCCTGAAAGATAGCTATTTGCTCCTTAACATCGACAAATTGGTAGATAACTCATCAGGTCACCAGATTTTAAGTTTCATGGATGCATACTTCGGCTATAACCAGCTACACATAGCCCTTAAGATAAGGAAAAGACTAATTTTATCATAGAGTTTGGTACTTATTATTACAAGGTGATGCCATTTCGGCCTAAAAAATGCTGATGCAACCTTCCAATGGTTGGTCAACAAAGCTAGTGAGCAACTTGACAAAAACATGGAGGCTAATATCGACGACATGTTAATCAAAATATTGAGACCGAAAATCACATTGCAAACCTAGAAGAGACATTCCAAATATTAACACGTTATAATATAAGGCTGAATCCAGCAAAGTGCACCTTTAGAATCACTTCTGGAAAGTTTCTCGGCTTCCTGATTACCAACCAGAGAATCGAAGCAAATCCAGAGAAGATACAGGCCATTTTAAACATGTCACCACCGAGTATAGTAAAGGAAATGCAATGTCTAATGCAAAAAATTACAACTCTAAATCGATTCATGTCAAAAGTAGGAGAGAAATATAAGCCCTTTTACGATGCTCTAAAGAAGTCCTAGAAATTCACGTAGATACCAAAATGCCAAGTAGCATTCGAATGAGTCAAAGAATATCTCTTGTCGCCTCTACTCCTTTCTCGATTTATTCTCGGTGAGAAGCTCTACTTCAAGAGTATGAGGCCAATTATCGACTTATCGAGATGATAGTATTCGCCCTAGTCATAACTGCCCAACGTCTTCGATTGTACTTTCAAGCCCACACTATTGTAGTGTTAACTAACAAGCTCCTAAAGTAGATCTTGTAGAAGAAAGATAACTCAGCCCTACTCGTTAAATATAGCATCAAATTAGGTGAATTCGACATCAAGTACCCATCGAGGCCAGTAATTAAAGGTCAAGCCCTTGTCGACTTCATTCTCGAATGTAAACTTCCACCACTCATCGAGCTGACCCTAACTAGTGATCGAGAAGAGTGCTACTGCCTCAATGGACCCTTCATGTAGATGGATCATCGAACTCCTCAGGAAACGGAGCCGGACTTATCCTCGTGGGATCAGATAATTTCAAAGCTAAGAATAGTCTCCGTTTGATTTTTTGACAACAAACAATCAAGCTGAGTATGAAATCTTTCTAATCGGATTACTGATAGCAACATTACAGGGAGCTCAAAGCATATAGGTCTTCACCAATAATCAGTTGGTCGTTAAACAAATTAAAGAGATCTATGAAATTAAAGATCCGATAACAACAAAGTACCTGATCAAGTTACAAGAGACGGTTAACAAATTCGACAAAGAAGACATATAACAGATTCCCCAATCAGAAAATACACGAGCCAATACCCTCTCTAAGTTGGCTAACTCTAACTCGGTAGCTACCAACTAAATAGTCTATACTGAGAGCCTACCATACCTGAAAATCAACAAGTCTGAACGAATCCTATCAGTGGATAATTCACCAAGTTGGAAAGATCCCATAAAGGCCTACTTGAAGTATAGACAACTACTAAACTCACCTATCAACTCCCTCAAATTAAAGTGTAAGGTTGCCCATTACGCCATTATTAATATGAATCTCCACAAGAAGTCCTTCACTCATCCAGCTGAATAGTCTACATTAAGAACCATACCCAAGCATCGATGAGTCTGAACAGATCCTATCATTGGACAATTCACCAAGTTGGAAAGATCCCATAGAGATCTACTTGAAGTACGAACAATTGCCAAGCTCGCCTATCAAAGCCCTCAAATTAAAGCATAAGGCCGCCCATTACACCATTATCAATGGGGTTCTCTATAAGAAGTCACTTACTCATCCATACATGAAATGTCTAATACTTGAGGAAGGGAGCTACTACTCAGAGAAATCCACAAGGGGGATATATGGCAACCACCTAGGCATTTGGAACTTAGTGAACAAGTTCTTTGACAAGGATATTACTAGTCCACCATGAAAGCCGACATAGATGATTATGTTCAAAGATGTGACAAATGCTAATGGTTCTCATCAATACCCTACCAGCCTTCAACCAAACTCAACTTGATAGCTGGTCCATTGTCATTTGCATAATGGGGGATGGATAACCTCGGGGCATTCTCACCAGTTACTAGACAGCGGAAGTTCTTGGTCCTAGCCATCGATTATTTCACCAAGTAGATACAATCTGAACCACAAATGCAGATCACTACCGGCAAAATGCAAAACTTCATATGGACATCCATTATCACCAGATTCAGTGTGTCCCATGTTCGCATCATTAACAATGGCAAGCAGTTTTACAACAAAAGTTTCAAAACTTCTACGGCAGGTTGGAAATTCAATACCACTTTACCTTTGTCGCATACCCTCAGACTAATGGCTTGGTTGAAGTAACGAACCGAACAATATGGTAAGGGCTAACGGCCGCATTAGATGGAGTGAAAAGCCACTGGGTAGAGGAGTTCTACAACATCCTCTAGGCCTATAGTACAACACCCTGAAGAGCGATGGGAAAGATACTGTTTAGTCTGACTTATGACTACGAAGTAGTAATACCGGTGGAAATCGGTATCCACTCACTTCGAGTAGATCAATACGAGCCCGAGCAGAATTAGCTAGTATTGTGCAAATGACTAGACTTGCTCCCTGAGTTACGAGAAACCGTATCTATTTGAATGGCAGCTTATCAACCGCAATTGGCATGATGCTACAACAGGTAAGTCAAGTATACTTAAAAGTTCAACTGGAGACATATCTTTTCAATCGTCTGGATGGCTGATTGTGCCTAAGACTTGAAATTCTAATAATTTACGCATCTGCTATTAATAACAACTGTGACTTTCTCATGAAAAATCACTCAATTTCAACTGAATAGTCAGGTAAAACCACGACGGCCCTTTAATCAATCTACTGACTGATCTGTTATTATATTTATACTGAATATAACGTGTCGTCAATAAGAGATATAACTCCCAGACAGGTAAAGATGGCCCCCTTCTCATTGAGACTCTCTTTTTCTTTACCGAATGTCCTACTGAGCGTAACGTATTATCTATAAGGGATGTAACTCCCAAATGGATAGACACTGCCCCTTCTCTCGTTGAGGCTCTCTCTCTCTTTACTGAATGTCTTACCGAGCATAACATGTCGTTATTAAGGGATATAATTCCTAGACGGGTAGATATGGCCCCTTCTCTCGTTGAGACTTTCTCTTTTTACCGAATGTCCTACCAAGCGCAACGTGTCGTCATTAAAGGTGTAACTCCCAGATGGGTAAATATGGTTATTCCTCTCATTGAGACTCTCCTTCTCTTTAACGAATATCTTACTGAACGTAACATGTCATCATTAAGCGATGTAACTTCCAGACAGGAAGACACGGTTCATCCTCTTATTAAGACTCTTTCTCTCTTTTCCAAATGTCCTACCAAGCGTAATGGGTCGTCATTAAGGGATATAATTCCCAGATTGGTAAATACGGGCCCTCCTCTCCTTGAGACTCTCTCTCTCTTTACTGAATGTTCTACCAAGCAAAACGTGTCATCATTAAGGGATGTAACTCCTAGACAGGTAGACATGGCCTCTCCTCTCATTGAGACTCTTTCTCGATCAAATGCCCTACAAATGTAATGTGTCATTAATAAGGGATGTAACATCCCGACGAGTAGGCACGGCCCCTGTTCTCGATTAAAACTTTGTAACAAGTTAGTGAACGATTGATACACAAACGAAAAGACTAGTTGAACGATTCAAATATGTTGAGAAATATTATTATTTTTCATATCGTAGGTACAAGACAAACGTAGAGCTCAATTTCAAGAAGGAAAGAAATTCATTTGTTGATATTATTACAAGATAGAGTAGATACAAATGAAACAAGAAGTACAAGACCCCTGATGGTACAAAAATAACATCATATATTTAGAAGAAAAATTACAAAAATTTTACAAAAAAAGTTGGAAAGGACTCCTTAAAAGGTAGGAGATGGCCAAAAAAAGACAAAAAAGATACATCAAGTTTAGCACTCTCTCCATTGACCAATCTCCTCTGGTCCCCCGACTCCTTTTGTTACCCAACCCAAAAAAGAGCTAAAGAAGAACCCTGAGTCACATGCTGCACCAAGGGGTCAAATGATGATTCTAACATTGAGAAGAGAGCTTCCACTATGAATAAAAATCTATCATGTCCGAGCTATGATCTCTCTATACCCAAAATCCGCATCCTCGAGGAGTCTCAACAGATTCCACGATAATGTTGGAATCTCGAACGTTATGATGACACCTTATATCAGCAGCTCCATTTTTGATGGCACCTTATATCGGCAGAAGTCTCCTAATACATAGAGTTTTGGGGTTTAAAACCCATGCTCAAATTATCTCTAAGGTATACTAACTCTCAGTTATAAAATCTCAAAATTCCAATTCCAAATCACTTCGTGATGGCACTAAAGCCTCCTCCTCTATTTATAACCGTGAAGGCTAACCTTTACAACTACTAACAATTGAAACGCTCCAATAGAAGACGTGTGCAATGAATGAAAAATTCAAACTTTTCAACTTCTCACAAAACATTTATTTTGGAATCAATTATTTAGTGGTTATCTCCATTAACACCATCACGGCCGTAACAACTCTTAAGTTTACTCCTCATGTTAGTTCTTCAAAACAACATAAGGAGTATGGGGCAAATGATGTTGCATGGTCTAAGAGCCATTAACATGTGACATGGGCCCAAGGTCCAATGATCAAAATATGCTAAAATGTGTCATTTACATAGGACGAATTCCTTTTTCTCGGCACTTAACAACCATACCCTTCTCAATAGTAACTTGGTCAGCCCCTGTACCTCATCGATATTCAACATTCAATCAACATTAAAGTAATATTCACATTTCCGTAAAATATCGGAATGACATCTCGTAATGAGAAAGGAAATCTATAAATCCTCATCGATGCGGAAAGTAATCCCTTCATGAACTGAAACTTTTTTTAATTGATAAGATTCTGGATCTCTTAAAATTTCATTTGACACCCATGAATCTTGAGATACCTTTATAAGGAAATTAAGGTTTTAGTGCCCTAGATACAGACGAGACTCGCAACGGTAAGCTATATATACATTATTAACCCAGTCACCTAGGTAAGTCCTCTTTCTTTCTGAACTTATACATGGCACACAAAAGGCATATAGAGTTCTCATTCAGTCTATTTGGTATTTGGTATTTGGTATGCGTTGTTAGTAGTGCTATCTAAAACACTTTCATATAAGTACCAATGATATTAATAAAGGTTCAATTTAATTAAAATTTTTTCTTGTATTAAATTTAAAAGCTTTAACACTGAATACACTATTCTCATAGAGTTGAAAATACGAGCGATGGAGTACTCCAATTCAAATACTTAATATGTTCATAATTGTAAGATTTATCCTCTAACATCTTAAGTCCAAAGATTAGCATATGTCCATATCAATTTTAGCAAAGAGTTATCGATACGAGTGGTTTAGAAAATTTTGAGATAAGAGACATGTGGGCATTTATATGGTAAGATTGCTGAATGTGACCACGTGTCCACGAGACTAACAATAGCACAGTATTATATTAATGTGAGTAAATTATCATTCCAATCATAATAATACATAGACTCTTTCGACATGAGAAAATGTATTATCTTATATTTAGGTGATTAGAGAGATTCGTGGCTATCACAATGTTTATGCTAATCATGCATAACTAAAAATATACCTTTTGTCTCTTAGTGAGTTTGTATGTAAGAGGTGTATTCCTAGGATCTGGAGTTGTTTCCTGAAACCTATGAATAAGATCATAAGACATCCGATGGTTCCAATAAAATAAATTTCTGGTTGTGACTGCAAAATATGATTGGAAAGTAGTTTCCAATAAAGGTGTAACCAATCAAAAACTAAAGTTACAAGAGATCATATAATTATATTAAATAGGGTTTGACAATTATCATAACTCTAGTAAACATAAGAAGTCACACATAATAAAGAATCTTTACAATGAAAGATGAGATTCAATTACGATTTATATCATAAGATTGAGTGTGCAATTCAATTTGCAAGAGTCTTAACCCATTTTAAATTTTTTAAATGAAAAGATAATAACAAATAACTCTTTCTCAGTGGTATTATATAATTTCTATACCTCATTCATAGTCATACTCGCGTAATATATAATATGAAATTTCTTATTCACGGTTTGACTTAAAACTGCACTTACAGCATCATCACTCGCATTATAGTAAATGTTAAAAGCCAAATCTCATCTATGTGGTTGCACAATAAGAGTTTCAATCAATTTTAACTTTAAGCAATTAAAGACATTCAAGTAAGAATCATTAATCACAAAAGATGTATCTTTCTCTAAATGATTAGTTAGAGGTCTAGTAATTTTAGGAAAATCCTTGATTAACCTATGATAAAAACATGCATGCCCTAAGACTCCTCTAACATCTTTTAATGATTTAGGGGAGGAAGTTTTTCAATTAATTCGACTTTTGACCTATCAACTTCTATTCCCTAAATGATACCTTATGTCTTATAACAAGGCCTTCTTTTACCATAAAATGACATTTCTCTCAATTATGTTCCCAATTGGTTTCCTTAAATCTTTTTAAGACTTGCTCCAAATTATTTAAGCAACTATCAAATGAGGAACCAAACACAGAAAAATCATCCTTGAAAAGCTTCACAAAATCATCAATAAAATCAACTAATATAGACATCAAGTATATCTAAAAAATAGCTGGGGCATTACAAAAGCCAAAAGACATTCGTCTAGATGCAAAAGTACCATATGAACATGTGAACGTGGTTTTCTCTTGGTTAGCAGGATCAATGGCAATTTGCAAATAACTAGAAAAACCATCTAGAAAATAATAAAATGCATTACCAGTTAATTTTTCAACAAGTTGATCAAAAAAGAGAAGGGTGAAATGATTCTTTCTAGTAGCTTTATTTAACTACCTATAATCTACACAAACTCTCCAACTGGTGATAATACGTGTAAGAATCAATTCATTTTTACAATTTTCAACTACAGTTGTCTCACTTTTTTTAAGCACAGCTTGTAAAGGACTTACTCAAATAGAATTTGAGATAGGAACGATAATACCTGCATCAAACTATTTAATGATCTCTTTCTTTACTATCTCTTTAAGATGCTCATTGAACCACTTTTGTGGTTGAGCCACGGCTTTGAATCCGTTTTCCAACAAGATCTTATGTATACAAATCGAGGGATCTATGCCATGGATGTCAGTGATGATACAATCTATTACATTCTTATGTTCTTGCAAAACTCGCAGTAATTTCTCTTCCTAAAAAACTGTCAATTATAAAGATATAATCACCGAAAATATTGAAGAACTATCCAAAAAGATATATTTCAAATGAGAATGAAGCGGTTTAAGTTCAGGTATGGAAGATGGTTGAACAACTTGCTATAATTTATTGCTTTTCTCCTTGACACTCAAAAACTCTTACAAGCTCTCTATTTGTGCAAGAAAGGTAGGAAATTCACCTAAATTCACATATAAAGCAGTGCATGCATCGACATGTTCATTGTCTAAAAAATCACAATTCACATGCAATGAACTTGCAATGTAATTTTCAAGAGGATCATTTGAGTAAAAGACATTCAAATCACTTTCAGCAATCCTTTCAATATAATCAGCTCTAAAAACTTATCGTTTATCAAAATTTTTCATAAAATTAAAGACATCAAATTCAATTTTTTCATCATTAACTCTCAGAATCAATTTTCAATCAGAAATATCAATCAAAGCACATCCAATGGTAAGGAAGGGTCAATCTAGAATCAATAAAGTACTCCTATAATCATCCATATCCAAGACAACAAAATTAACTGGAAAAATAAATTTATCAACTTTAACAAGTATGTTCTCAACAATACCTCTCGGATACTTAATACTTCGATCAGCTAATTGTGAGAAAATATTAGTTAGTCTATACTCCTTTAATCCTAACTTCAAAAACACAAAATATGGTATGAGATTTACGCTAGCACCCATATCACATGAAATATCACAAAAACTAGTAGAATCAATGGTGCAACAGATCAAAAAACTCCCTGGATCTTTGAGCTTCCTTTGTAGAATTGCATAACACTTTTCTGTGAGATTGACCATAGAATATTATCTAACTTCCTCTTGTTGGTGATCACGTCCTTGAGGAACTTTCCATTACTTGGCATCTACTTGATAGTATCTAAAAGATGAATGTTAATATATAATTTCTTAAAAACTTCTAAAAATTTCTCAAATTGCTTTTTTACATTAGCACATGAAAGATGTTTATGAAAAGGAATAGGAAATTTATATTCACTCAAAGATAAAATACTTCCGTGTTTTGAATCCAGTTGGACTATTCATTTGTAGGCCGCTTGATCTCTTTCTCTGCATCTTGTTCATCCTCTCCATCCTTGGATCAAATTGGTACCTCATCTAATTCTTTCCCACTCCTCAATGAAATTGTCTTGTCCTATTCTTCTCGGGAGTCTACTTGACACATGAAAATAAAAAGTGTTAGTCAATTGATCAATTTTATTTTCAAACTTCTCAAATCTCTTGTAAGGTCTCGTTCTTAGAAAATACTAAGACATGCATTTTCGTTTGCATTCCTACTTGTCATGCTTAAATTTGTTGCTTCGCATTGTGGTAAATTGATGCGCTATGATTTTAGATGCATTTGCGATATATGTTTTGATTTCTATATTTATGATTTTAAACAGAGATCAGGCATATTGAACTTAGTATAGCCTATGGAACATAGTGACAAATGAAAATGATTAAAATAATACTGTAAGAGAACCAAATTAGGGTTTGGTGTGGAACCCATAAAAGGAAAAGAAAAAGAAAAATAAAAATAAAAATAAAAATAAAATAAAACAAAAATAATTTGGAGATACCATGGCACTTCATTACCCAACACATGGCAACCTTAGCTTTGACACCTTATCATATTTGGACCCCACATTTCACTTAGCTAGAAAGGTAAGGATGGAGAAAGAACTCAAAAATTTAGCTTTCTTTTTTCAAAATGTTCATTTTCCAATTCCATCTTCCTCCTTAAAAAATTCACCACGACTTTCATTAAAGCTACCTTTTAAGCTTGAAAAAATACACCTCCATCCATGTATATGATAACCCTAGCCTTTGGGAAGTAAAAGGAAATACAAAATAACTAGAGAACAAGTTAGAAATCCAAAGAAAGCTTGGAAAGAAAATGAAGGAAAATTCAAGAGAAAAATTGCAAGTTTTAGGTAAATACCTTGTATATGTTTGATAAATTGATACCTAATAATCCTATAAAACATATTTTGATGTAATTGTGTTGTTAGGATTTGAAGGAAATGAACTAAGGAAAAGCAAATCCCATTCTTGAATGAAACCCTAGAGAATTTGGTATGCTGCACAATCTGACCATACCCTATTGTTTATTCAATATCTTTTTCTACACAACTATAAATTGAGTAAGGTTTCTCCTGATGAAACTAGACTTCTATATCTTTAAAATGACATAGTATTCAAAGAGTTTTAAGGAGAATTGAAGTTTTGGTGAATTTTTAAAATAGCATATTCGCTGCAGAAAAACTGTTCTGTTCACAGTATAATTATTTATTAAATATCTTTCTCTGTATAATTGAAGATCAAATGGGGTTTTCTTTGTAAGAAACCAGACTTCCATAACTTTGAAATGACATATAATCCAAAGAGTTTCATTGACAAATGAATTTTTGAGTGAATTTTTAAAGTGTCAAATTTTCTACAGAAAACCCTGTTTCAATCTGTTTCTGTGTTGAACTTTGCCTCAATTGTTGGCTGCATTTTAGGCTGAATTAGGCTAACCTTTGAACATAAACATTGTAGCCCTATGTCCTATCTTTAAATGTCCATTGGAATCATCTCAATCCGATATTTGCAGAAAACGTTATGATAGTTTTTCTATAACTGCATAAGTTATATTGTGAAATTTGGTCTTAATATTGTTTGATATGACATTTGTTGTACAATTGGTATTGAATCTTGCGACGAATCCTGTAATGAATTAGAATCTTGTGATGATCACTCATGTTAATACGAAGTAATAAAAAGAGAAAGTGATGCTGCGATGATAACTCCAAAAGTTTTGCAAAGCCTGCGGGCGAAGTTTAAGGAGTACAATTGGTATGTGAAGTTCGTAAAGTTTTGCAAAGCCTGTGGGCAAAACTTGATGAACTATGGATATATTTCTTCTCCATATAAGGATGGAATTAGAAGCATGTGAAGTGTTTGTGGTGTCTAACCTAGAAAGACCTAGATTTCATTTAGTAATACAGAATTTTTGGCTTGCTCTTCAGACCCTCATACACTAGCTTGGTTTGACACCTCATTTCTTTCTTTAAATGTCAAATTAAATTGGAACAATAAAGATATAAAAAGTATAATGGTTGTAAATGTGACAATTGAGATCGTCCTTTCGAATTAATATGCATTGTTGTTATACTTTGCTATGATTATGATTTTTACATAGTGATATTAATATTCTTGTGTCTGCTTACTTGCATTGCTTGCTATTAGTTTCTCATGTAATTGCTCAGTTTATACTGATCTCGATATCCTCATTTTCAGGTGATCAGTGAGAAGAGAGGGAAATGTAAGGTAAAGACCTTTAAACCAATGGATTTCATTCTCTACTCTTTTCGGACCTATTGTATTATTAAGACATGCTATTTTTGTGTTTCCTTTGGATTTGTATGGGTACTTATTTGGATGGCTGGAAGAGCCATTAATACCACTTGTTTGATATTTTAAGTGAATTGAATGTGTTATCAGATTTTATATTAACCCCAAGTGGTTAAATAGTCACTAAATATGAAAGATTTTGTCATTATTTTATTTGTAAAGAATAAACGATTTATTTTCTTTTAATATTAATCTCCTTCCGTGTTATCACACACGGGGTGTGAGACTATCACGAGTCCAGACGTCGCATTTTAATTGGGTTTGTTGCTTCCGCATTTACATGCTTATCTCCTTTGCTAGGGAGTGTGACGTCTAGATAGGGTCGTAATTGTTGGTATCAGAGCCAAGGTTTTTGGTAATCTGCATCTAGGATTTGTGACTATAACTATAGACTCTTAGGTAGAGGGTGGTTTATATCATGAGTGACATTATTTGTCATTTGAATGCATCAGGTCACTAGGATATGAAATGGTTAAGACAAGGAGACATAATGAATTATCTCTTGAGGTAGAGCATAGGGATGATGAGCAGAGGCAGGAGCCTCAATCTTAGGTGCCAAGCGACTAGAGGCTAAAAGAGGCAGGTTTGCAGTAGGCTTTAGCTGCCCTGATAGCTATGGTAGGTACTATGTCTGGAGACATTCGCAGACTAACAGAGAGACTGTCTCAACTAATGATAGGGAGTGAGACCGCAGATATCTCTCTAACCACTCATACAATGCCTACCTCTTTAGCTATGTCAGTTTCAGCAACTCCAGTGGTATTCATTGGTTCTGAGTCAGATCAAATTAGATATATAGAGATCAGAGAGCCACTGAATATGGAGAGGGGCATGAAGACAAGGGGAATGTATGCATGTCACGGGAGGATCGTCGATTCCAGAAATTGATGACTGAGTTTAGAAAGATGGAACCAATGATATTTTCGGGGAATAATGATTCTCAGGTTACAAAAACTTGGGTTGTAGAGATGCAGAGACTCTTTTATGAGTTTATGGTGGCGGAAGAATATAAGGTCAGATTGGCCACCCATTATTTGAAAGAAACTGCATATGACTGGTGGAGTTCGGAGTTGAGACTCCGATATGGTAGTGACCTTCAGTATGTCACTTTGGGTAATTTCACTCAAATCTTCCATGAGAGATACGTACCTGTATTTCTTAGAGATCAAAAGATGTCTAAATTTCTAAATTTAAGGCAAGGCAGTCAGCATGAAGATTGCTCGCTAAATTATCAATGTATGCTCCAGAATTAGTTGATACGGATGAAAAGAGAGCCAAGAGGTTTAGAAAATGATTGAGATTCTTTTTCTAGAGGTACCTAGTGGCTCAGCCTTTTATAACTTACCGGAATTTAGTGAACGATGTTAAGGCTTTGGAGTTGGTTACTAAGGATAGACAGGAGAGGTTATAGGGAAAAAGGCCAACGGAAGTCCAAGCTTCAAGCATGAAAAGGAAAAATAAGAAGAAGAGGCATTTTGAGCAGGGCGAAAGCTCCCACAAGGGACCATCGTGTCCAATTTGTGGAAATCTATATGCGGGGCCATGTTAGGGAGGAATAAGATGTTGCTTTCATGTTTTCAACTGAGTCATTATGCTTCTCGTTGTCCTCTTAGGCTCGAGCCATGTTCCACTACCCAGACCTCTACTGGCTCAGCGTGCAGTAGTCCCTCAAGTTCCATTGAGGCCGGGACCACCCAAACCCACTTTACTACCACAATTACAGCAGAGATGACCTCAGGGTATGCCACCAGGCGCAGGAGGTCAGGCTAGAGTTCATGCGGTCACTGCACAGGAGTCTCGTGCTTCACCCAATGTGATTACAAGTAGAATGGAGTTATTTTCATGTGATGTTCGGGTTTTGATTGATATGGGTATCATGCATTCATTCATTTCATTTGCATTTATTATGCACTTGCCTCATGAGTCTGAACCTCTACAGTAATGGTTGTGGGTTGCTAGCCCTCTGGGAGATGAGATTCTTATTACTGAGATTTATAGGGGTAGCATTGATTTATTACCATTAGAGTTGTTAGATTTGGATATAATTCTGGGCATGGATTGGTTATCAGCTAATTATGCACTAGTTGATTATCACCGGAAGATTGTATGCTTTTCACTACCAGGACAACCACAAATTTTCTTTGTTGGTGATAGATTTATCAGAGCACCAGTTGTGTCTTTCATTAGAGAACTAGAATGTTATCCAAAGGTCGTCAAGGGTATTTAGCTTATGTCACTGAAGACAAGAAAAAGCAAACACAATTGGTTGACATACCGTGGTTCAGAATTTTCCAGATGTATTTCCAGATGATTTGCTAGGATTGCCACTAGTTAGAGAGATAGAATTTCCTATTGATGTGGTACCAGATACTATTCCTATTTCTATGGCTCCATATCGAATGGCACAAACTGAGTTGAAGGAGTCAAAAACTCAGTTGCAAGAACTCATGGACAAGGGATTTGTTTGTCCGAGTGTTTCTCCCTAAGGTACACCAGTTTTATTTGTAAAGAAGAAGGATGGTTTCTTGAGATTATGCATTGATTACCGTAAATTGAATCAAATAACTATTAAGATTAAATACTCCTTACTAGAATTGATGATCTATTTGATCAGTTGAGAGATGTTACAGTTTTCTCTAAACTGGATCTTAGATTATGGTATCATCAGATTAGAGTTAAAGAGGAAGATATACCAAAGATGACTTTCCATACTTGATATGGTCGTTATGAGTTTTTTGTTATGCCATTTAGGCTAACCAATACTCCAGCAGTTTTTATGGACTTGATGAACCGTGTTTTCAGACCCTATTTGGATGATTTTATTGTGGTCTTTATTGATGATGTTTTAGTGTATTCTAAGAATAGGGTTTAGCATGAACAGCATCTCCGCATAACTTTACAGACCTTGAAGACCGAGAAACTGTATGCCAAACTAAGTAAATGTGAATTTTGGCTCAGTGAAGTAGTTTTCTTAGGTTACATTGTCTCCGGTAAAGAACTTTCTATAAACCGAAAGAAGATTAAAGCTATAGTTAACTGGTCCCCACCTACGACGGTTATGAAGGTTCGTAGTTTTCTAGGTTTTGTAAGTTATTACTGTAGATTCGTTAAAGATTTTTCTTCTGTAGCTGCTCCACTTACGAGATTGACTCGTAAGAATGCACCTTTCAGGTGGAATGAACAATGTGAGAATAGTTTTCGGACTCTAAAAGATAGGTTTGTATCGGCTCCAGTACTAACATTACCGATTAGTGGACACGAATATGTGATTTTTAGTGATACATCCAGGATTGATTTGGGTTGTGTACTGATATAGGGATGGAATGTGATAGTCTATACTTCTAGACAGTTGAAACCTCATGAAACTAATTATCTCACCCATGATCTGGAGTTTGCAGCTATTGTGTTTGCTTTGAAGATTTGGAGACACTACCTCTACGGTGAACACTGCAAGATATTCACCTATCATCAGAGTCTAAAATATCTATTTACCCAGAAGGAATTGAATCTAAGACAACGCAGATAGCTCGAACTATTGAAGGATTATGTTGTTACTATTCGGTATTAACCCGACAAAATAAATGTTGCAGCAGATACCCTCAACCGTAAATCTACTATTCCAGTAGCAGCTCTACGAGTAAGAGAACATCAAATGATAGCTGAATTTTAACAATTGAGGATTGATGCTGAGGTAACCAGCCAGGGGTCTCTTTTGGCTCAGTTTATTATCCGACCAGATCTATCAGATCATATTAGGGTGGCTCAACAAGCTGATGAAGCAACAATTAAGCTCAGGGAAAACGTTCTTAAAGGGGGAAGCCTGAATTCAATATATCCAATGAAACAGTCAAATTTCTGGACAGGTTAGTAGTTTCGGAACCCCAGGGATTGCGGAGATTGATTTTGGAGGAAACACAAAGTTTAGCCTTTTCTGTTCCCCCAGGATCCACCAAGATATATAGGGATTTGCGTTAATCCTTTTGGTGGCCCGATATAAGGAGAGATATTGTAGAATTTGTTCGCAGATACTTGACATGTATGACTTCTTTTTTTTTAGATGAACATGGCTGCGAAGATTATAGGAACATAAAGATATTGTAAAGGGACAAGGTAAATGAATAGCTAAGGTTTTGTTATTTTAAAGGAAAAGTGCATGTTCATTGTTGCTAACTACGAAAGAGGAGTGACAAGTCAATAGAGGTACAAAAATTTCTCACGATACCCTTTCCTAGTGAAGCTGTTATTTCTTCCCTCTATGGACGATAAAGGAACGAACGAAAGCAAATTTATTAAAAGAATGACCAAAAGCAACTTGAGATTGATTCGAACACCTTATTTTTTTTAAAGAATTGATTCTCAAACTATTATTCCCATCTTACAAGTAATCTCCCTCAAATATTTGAAAAGGGCTAAATCAGAGTCATTCACATACTCTATGTTGTTAGCTAGAAATTGACGTGGCTTTGGAGTCCACTTGAAGTGATAACCCCAGGTTTGTTTACCAATGAATTGTTTCTAAAGGTATCGAGATTTTTGGACAAAATTTTCATTATTTAAGTTTTACTATTTTAATAGGTTAAAACAAATGGCCACCCTTCGTACCACCACAAAATGTAGTGGAGGTCACCATGGTGAAGCACATTTCTTTCTCATTCATATTTTAAAGATTTATTTTTATGAATCATGATTATTATTTATAATCTTCAAGGAATCAAAGAGCCAAACTAGAAACGATTCTCAATTAACTCGTGTATATAAAAATTTATAATTAAACACACCGTGATATCTTAACTTGTTATAAAATATTACTGAATCCCTTTCTTGAAATTTTTTCCTACATTCAATAATTGCTATTTGTGATAAATTGTGAGAAGAATTTCATGGTTATAGGTGGCAATTGCCTTGTTATATTTTGTGTTTTACATTTTTGGGTATTAAATAAGTTGTGTATTAGAGTGGGCATAGTGTGATGTTCTAATTTATTGTCTTTATCAAAGTGAAGTCAAAAGTTCTCATACAAACATTTAAAAGGTGTAGACCACATATAATCATCAATTTGACTGTGAGTCATGGAAATCTAAGGCGAAGGCAAAATTATTGCACAATGAATATTTTAAGCTAGATGGTTTGCTATGTTTTATGAAAAAAAGTTCGGTTTACACTTCACATTTTCTTGTGTCTTTCTAAACTTTATTTTTTATGATAATTTCTTGGTTTTTGTATTACAATTATATATGTTATTCATAGACAAATGGATGAGTTGAAGGGAGACAGGTTAGAAAGGTTTAAGAAAGTATACTATGACTTGGAGATGATGTAGTTAATTTCATTCACTTTGGATACTATTCATTAGGTGAGTTCCGGTGTTTGCTGTTCTCTGCTAGCTTTTACTTTTGAATTTACTTTACCTTTTTTACAGAGAACGATTATAAAGGAGATAGTTTATTAGTTGGTGAAAGTGACAAAATAAGGATGGAAAAGAAAAAAAAGGAAAAACTATAATAAAATAGAAATGTAAATAAAGTGAAGGTATTTAAATTATTATGTCATGCCCCGGTCCTCAAAACAAAGTATGCGACAATCGTCGTGTTGCCTCGAACTACGTATAACCTTGGGCACGCACTCTAAGACCCCACAAGTCTAATCTGTTATGAACCTGGACTTTGTGCTCATACAATTCTCTATAATTATAAATCATCAATTATAAAATCTCCTTTAAAATGAAATAAGTAAAGTTTCCATAACTCATCTACAAATGACTAATCAAAATAAAGATATACATATACAAAAGTATTAAAATTTATACAAATAATCCATAATATAATATAATACAGTTTCGATTGACCTATCTCATGGATCCATCTACAACTACATGAGCCCAAAATAAGATTATCTTACATGAAATGTATGACTTGAACCAAAATAGGC
The DNA here is from genome assembly GCA_033439265.1 of Dillenia suffruticosa. NCBI lineage: Eukaryota > Viridiplantae > Streptophyta > Magnoliopsida > Dilleniales > Dilleniaceae > Dillenia > Dillenia suffruticosa. The sequence continues at coordinate 9,557,923 of JAVTVX010000030.1, read as the reverse complement.
CTCACAGATTTCTAAAAGAATGCTCTCTATCTGTACTTACTATCTACCAACCTGAAAATAGGAGAGAAAAAATGGGATGAGTACAAATGTACTCAATGAGTGAGAAATCTATATACATGTCAATGAGTAGAAGTGTGATCATATTCTAAAATCATTAACGACAAGTTTTATTTAATCATTGCAAAAATATTCACAAGTTCACAAAACATTCATAAAGCATTAACAATCAATATATGCAAAGTAACATGTTTTTCTTTACATCCAATGGGTTGCATTTTGTTCGAACCTTTGGGACTGATGAAAAATATATTTTTCAATCCAAGACCTTGGTCGGGGTCAAGAAATAGATCCATCAAAGGTTTTATTCATTCATTTTTCTAAATGTGTCCCGTCTTTGGTGTTGGTTTGGATATCACCATAGGTGATTCATGGTTGCCCAACCGTAACCTTGGGTAGGTTAATGTCCCGTATCATACTACCTCAATCCAAAAACCTGGTTCCACACATACCGCTCTTCCTCTAGTAATTAACCATAGCAGCTGCATGGACAATTGGTCATCAAAAATATTGTTTTCATTTATAAATAAATTCCAAAACCAATTTGCAACTTATTCACATCTTTGTCTCGATAAACCTCAATCAACAAAATAAGATACATTACGTGACAAATATTTCCAATATTATTATTTCAAAAGGATACATCACACTCAAATTGAACTATAAAATCACATTTCAAAATAAAATTTTCAAAACATATAAAATATTTTTCATTAACAAAACATAAAAATCATTCTCATAGTTTATGAAGGGTGTGCACTCCCACTAATCCTAGTTCTTAAGCCTATCCTTGTTCAAAGGACTTTCACCTAGTTAATTGTATAGATCACAATATAGAATTGAGATTAAACACTTATTCAATACTATTATGAAGCTAAATACTCAGAAGCAAAAGGGAAAATGTATCTCTTTGTCCAATACTTTCATTAACCCTATTTAAATTTCATTTCTATATTTTTCAAATTTTAGAAAAATAATTGTATTTTAAACTAGTATTCTTGGATTACCAAATTTCTATTTTTCACTTAAAAACTAGATATAAAACCATAATTTTTATATTTATAGCTTAGATCTATTCCAATTACATTAGGACATGTGAATCTATGTTATGTTATCTTAATTGCATAATTTCTAATCTATACAGTCATGGAAAAATGGCTGTTACTTTTACTACGCACATCCAAATCATATGATTCTTATTTCAAATTAAAAATAAGATATAGATCTAAAAATTTCATATTCAGAGTTTAACCGAATTCAGGTTAGAAGATATTTCAAAATCAAATAAAAATCTCAACTGAAACAGGAGATTATTCTGCAAAATGCCTCAGTTTAAAAAATCACTAAAAATCCTATTCTTATCAGATTTCAACAAATCATATCTCATTTTCAAGATATAAAAGTCTAGTTTCATATGTAGAAAACCTCACATGAATTGCTTTTGTGTAGAGAAAGTTATAATCAAAATATTACAATATAGTCAGAATATTCTGTTACAGAAACTCAAAGATTCTATCTTTGTTCGAATTCACCCACATACTCCTATGTTCAGATCACCAAACATGTTGTTCACTATAATTTCTATAATAAACAAGAACTTAAAATCAAAAATATAAAATTTTCCTTGGACTTGGTTTAAGAATTTCTCAAAATTCACTTCTCATTTTTTCTTTCCCAACACCTTTGTTCTCTCAATATCTTTAGCTTGATTTAAAGATTTTTTTACACCATTTCATACTTTCCAGAGACTGTATATGTGGTATACATAGATAGAAATAGGTTATTTTGAATTTGGATATTGATTTTGATGAAATTTGATATGGTTTTGTGAGAAAGAAGTGAGGAACTCGTGAAGTAGATAAAAGAAAAGTGTTCTCTCTCTCTCTCCTTTTTCTCTCCTTCTTATTGCCTCAAGTTTCTCTCAAGTTCTCTACTCAAGATCTTACCTTAAGTTCTTACTTCCAAGCTTCCCTTGAAATTTATATATACAACCTCCTGAGATTTCTCTTGGAAGCGATTTGAAACTTCTCTCAGAAGCCACCTGAAGCTTCCTCTATAAGCTTAAAGAAGTTTCTCTTGGAAACTATTTGAGACTTCTTTCAGAAGTCTTATAAAACTTCTTGAATTAAATTTACACTATCAAAATTCATCGTATAAGATACAATACATTTGTATAAATAAACATTGGGTTCCGGCTTTACATATTAAACAAAAAGAAAAGAGATTAGTAAAATTAAAAAGATTTCAAAAGCAAAAAGTTGAGGTTGGTTTCATTCTTGAGCTTACTTTTACATTTCCCTCCTAAAACTATTACATTTGTTATAAGAAAAAAAAGATTAGAATGAACAAAAGAATGAAACAGAAATGTAAACAAAGTGAAGATATTTAAATTATTAAACCAAAAGAAAAAAAAAATTAGCAAAACAAAAAAGATTTGAAAAGAGGAGTGTTGAAGTTGGTTTCATGCTTGAGCTTACTTTTACGTTCCCCTCGTATAACCATTGCACAAGGTCAAATGGCGCAACATGGGGTAACCTGTGGCATGTTTTTTTGTAGGTAGAACAAGGTGGGATAGGCTTATTATATAGTTGTATTTTATTGGATATGGTATTGGAGAATTGTTATGGTGCATACAAAGTGTTGAGGTTGGTTTTACGCTTGAGCTTACTTTTACAATCCCCTCCAACTATTGCATATCGTCAAATGGTGGGACATAGGGTAGCCTATGGCATGTTTTGTTGTAGGTTGGTTGAGGTGGGGTAGACTTATTATATAGTTGTTTTTTATTGAATATGGTATTAGAGAATTATCGCTATTTTTCTTCTCTTTGGTGCTTATAAAGTGATAATATCATGAATTAATGAGAGCCTGTTTTTTTGTTGGTTCTGATGTTCATATGAGACTTCACATTAAGTCTCGTCTCGCCATATGTAGGTTCCGTTTATTAATTAAGTTTTTTCAGTCCAAATAAAAGGAGTAGGTAGTCCAAGTTTTCTTTAAACATAGAGTAATCAATTCTAAAATAATTTTTTTTTTTTTTTTGCTAACAAAGAAAGTCTATTATGTAAGTGCAGAGAAAAATCTATAGAAATAGTTAGTGCTGATAAAAATCTATAGAAATTTATCTCATTCCTCAACCGGTAATAATCAAAATCCAAAGATCTACCCATTGAACTATATTTCTATTTTCCCAAATCGTTACGGAACTAGGGAAAAAAAAGAAGTTGTTTTTCCTACAGTTTTCTCATTGTGCATGTCTAACTTGTATATTGTCTTGGGCCAAAGAAGCATGCGAAACGTTTGAATTTCTACCCTCTTGTTTGGCTTCAGTTATTTCACATGACCGTGACCAATATAGTTAGCATGAATTATCTTTTATCGCTATGCCATATTCATGTTGAATACTTTTTCAATAAATTTCTTGTCATTTCTGACAATATTTTCACAACCCATAGTTTTGAGAGTATTTTATTGCATAACTTTTACTAGTTGTAGTTCCTTTAAGTTTTGACTAAGGACTAACATTTTGGTATTTACCAGGTGTTTTACCTGTTATTACTAGCAGCCATATATGCTTTCTTACGCATGGTGTACTGCATCTTTCACTGTGTGGTGCTGTTGTGGTGCTTAAGGTTACTTTGTAATTTTCTGATGTATAATTTTCTTATATATATTATGGGTAAGCATAAATCTTGAAATTATTTTTTCTGGACAATATTCCTCCTCTTAAAATCAAGCATTGAAAAACAGGCATCATTTATTCGTATTGTGGTGGATCATTGGGGCTCTAAATCAAGAATGAAGCGAAAGTTGATAGAAATCTGAAAATCATATGGATACTCCTTGCCATGGACATTGAACAACGTGTTGAAGGTATTTTTCTTTCTGAAGTTTCCGTCTCAATTGTGTGCACGGTTTACTTTGGTGAAAGACCCAATTGGGTTTGTGGTATAGGATGGCTCGTGTGGCAGAAAGGATCAATGCAGATTGGCACTCTAAAATGTGAAGTGCATGAATCCATGCTCTGGGCACTGCTATAGAAAAAGAAAGACTGGATCTGTATGTCATCAGATTCTAGAAACAGTTTGAAAGAATTTGCTACAAGGATTAATCTCCCTTGCCTAATAATGAGGAGTTTAACGAAGTTCGCAAGAAGCATTAAAAGCATCACGGAGGGAACCCAGTTGGTTTAAAGATATGATTTCCAATGATAATGAAGTTCACAAGGAGGTAGCCAGAATTCAGGAGTGGCTTCATCAGGACTTAGCAAATTCTGACCGAAGGCTGAGCTTTCCGGCTTTTGACCAGAGTTTTGTCAGACCATTGTTCATCTTCTAAGGTAGGTAAACCCTTTTTTGAAGCAATGTGGTTTTCCCATCATCATTTTAAAACTCGAGAACTCAAAAGTGCTCATCAAATTTAGGAAAATATATATGGATTACTCAAGTTTTTGAGGTATGAAATAACTAAAAATTTGTAACTTGTTTAAAGGGAACAGACTTTTCCTGGCAATACTAGAATCACTATCTAGAGATGGAGCTAGGAAGGAGTAGAAAAACTTCAAGTTTTTGTATGATATACACAAAGAACATACTCAAAGTCTACCCTTTAGATGGATGAGATTAGATGAGGGAGGACCTGGTGGCATAGGTTACGGTGGGTTTCCTCAGCATGAAGGATCCAAAAGTGCCCGTTGGAGTAGACCACTTCAAGTTTTTGCATGGTATGCCAAAAAACAAAATTGGTCTGGTTCCAGAAAACAAAAATCGTAAAGTCTAAACCACTTCAAACCAATTAATTTGTGCAATATAACCTACAAAGATACTACAAAGCTCCTAGTGAACTGGATAAAAGCTCTCCTAGTCAAGCTGGTGACGCCTTTTGGTCTGAAAAGTCCGAATGGTTTTCTTCTGTTGAAACTTGTGATTTGAAATCTTCAATTTGAAGAACCCAAAAAAGTAACACCACATGGTTTTTCTTAAATCTATGACTTTTGAAGATTTTGACAAAAACAAGTTAACTGATCCAATAACATTGTGTGATTTAATGTTATTCCTATTTCTTATTCTCCATCTCCACAACACTTACTTCTGATCCCATCATCATTATGAACCTAGGTCTTAATTTTTTTACCACAAACCAAATGCATGAATTGGAAATCTTCCCAACAGAATGAGCTTTGAAACTTCGAAAGAATTTGCTGAAGATTGTCAGAAGGTGAGTGGAAACCAATACAACAACTTCAGAAGATGAGATCAAGAAGCTGAACCTGAACCGACCTCCACTGTTGACGCTTAAACGATATTAAAGCCAATTTTCTCTAAAGTCTAAATTTTGGTTTCTCTATTTTTTGCTGTTACGCTTTCTTGTCTGTCAATATCATTTTCCGATTCTTCTTGAGTTGGTTTGTTAAGATTTATGTTCAACATGAAGTTGTTTCCTTGAGTAATCAAAAGATATATGAAGTTATCAGCTGTGGGATTGGGCACCTTGATTACTATATGGTGGTGGAATTGTTTGAGTCTTTGATTCTTTGGATTTAAAAATGTATTATGAAAACTCGTTTCATTATTTTTTAGGATGTATGCTTTTGGTGGACATTGAGTATCAAGGATGCATCTAGTGAGACCGCCTTTGGGCAAGAGGGTGTTGGTGATGTCCCTCTTACAGCTTCAGCTCAACAGTGTTCCCCCCAAACTATTGTGCCCATCCTGGATCATATGTGGTATTTGCCCGAGTGGTTTCTGATGAAGTTCATCGAAGGTAAAGATAGTGGTATTATTTCCCTTCATTTTCTTGTATTGGATCTAAATTTATTGCGGTCCGGGGAAGGTGAACTTACTAAGAAGAGAATTGCACTAAATATTCCAATAATTAAGGTGCTTATATTCTTGGTCACGTTTGTAACTTCCAACATATATATAATGCAATGTCGATGTGTTACTTTGCTTTCCTAATCAAGTTAAAGATGAATTTCTTGCAAAAACATAAAAGACAAATATGAAGCATGCATATATGGTTGAAATGGTACCAAACCAGCACCAAATTATATTTTTACTATATCAATCCTTTATAAAAGGAAAATGAGGTTGATCCGTAAGGCATATATATAAGCTAAAGAAAAGAGCAAGATGTATGCATGTGTGTACGGATGTGTATGTATTATTCTGCTCACCTTCTGCAGATGTCTCACTAGCTGCAATGTGGGAGAAGGTGGAGGAGAAGGACATGTTGATGGGGTGCTGGAAAAATAAAACATAAATTTGAAGCAAATTGCAGAAAGGGAATGTCTTTGGAAGGTCGGATCCAGTCTGTAGTCAATGAAATCATTTGTAGCTGCTTATTGCTTTATCATCAATCTTGAATGCCTTAATGTTTGTTTTCTCCTGGTTTTCTCCTAATAAAAAAAAGAATCTTGTATTCTGGCACAAAGAAGTTGGACTTCAAATATGAAACAAAAGGTGAACTCGTTTGACCTATGTTCGATCACCAATTATTTTCTTTTATTTTATAAATTTCACCGATCTCATTGTTTTCTTCTTTTTTCATCTTTCTCTCTTCGGAGAGAATGAAATGAATATTCTAGTGGCATTGTATTAAAAGATTTTGATTTGATTCTTTTCCTATAAAAATTATTATTGCCCAAAAAGTCATGGCATTTGGTTTTTGTTGGAATTCTTTGAGCAGTTTGCTAGAAGGAAAGAATCTCTTTGCTGTGTTGCTTTGCTATTGCTGAACTTAGGTGAAAGGATTCGATTATGAGCTTTGCAGCTTCTTCTCAGTTTAGGTGGATTTTGATGTTTATAAACTATCTTTAACTTACTTCTATCCTTCAATTTTACAGGTTTTTAGGGTTTTACTTTTTCTCATTTATTAATCAAAAGTGTGACACTTCAGGTATGGATAGAAGCAAAGTTACAATTTGATGCACAAAATGTTTTGTCATTGTCTGGTAGAGTTCTTAATCTATTTTAGTGTTGTTCTTTGTGTTGAAAGTAAAGACAACAACTATGTCTTCACATCTCATGAGGACAATATGGACACCAAGGCCCAAATTGCTCCGCATGTAATCAAAGCATTGAGCCAAAGTCTTGCTGCAGCAATCCAACATTTTCATGCTCATCATGGCCCAACAAAGTCCAGAGAAAATCCCTGCAAGAAGGCCCATCGTAAACCCCAGGAAGGGCCCATGAGCTCTAGCCCATTTTCTGGCCTGAACATATGGGCCAGGAATTGTCCAAAGACATTCGTGGGTTCTGGCCCAACCACATCGAATGTTCTTGTTATCATAATTTCAATATGATATTGAGCAAGTTCCGGTCACAACCACCTTTCATGATTCCTTTCAAACTCATCCATCTTCTTCTATACTTCTTAATTTCTCTAATTGTTTCCGTTGGGCCACCAGAGCAAAAAGATCCCTCAACCTAAGAGACCTTCAGAGTATATCATGGAGGAGCCCTTGGAAGAGTCAAACCCAAAATACAAGGAGTGGAAAAAGAAGGATGACCAAGTATTCATCCTCCTGTCCAACTCAATGGGCCACACCACCATCACTCTCACGGCCAAAGGTTTATAAGACCAAATGTATGATCTCTATGGACAAAAATTCAATTTTCTTTCTCCCTTTGCTTGTCTCTCTCGGTCTCACTCTCCCTCTTGCTCTCTCTCCCCTCCCTCTATCTCCCTCCCCTTCTCCATGTCACTCCTTGTCTCTCATTGTCTCTATTATTTATCTCTCTATCTTTATGTCTCTCTAATTATTTCTCTCTTTTTCTTTTCCTTTGTTTTCGTTTCACTCACCTACTCTCGCTCTAGCATTCTCTCTCTTTGTGTCTTTATCTATTTGTCTCTCTCTCCCTGTCTCCCTCTCTCTCTCTATCACTCTATGTGCCACTCTATGTTTCTCTCTCTTTCCATCTTTATCTATCTTGCTCCCATTCTTTTTTTCTCTCTTTTTCCCTCTCTAGATCTCTCTTGTTGTTTCTCCAACTCACTTTCTCCCCTTCTCTCCTCCCCCTCTCACTCCTTTTCTCTATTGTTGTCTCTCCCAATCTCTTTCTTTCCCTCTCATTCTTTCTCTCTCACTCACTCTCTCTCACTCCCTCCTTGCGGGCTCTCTCTCCTTTCCTCTCACTCTGTATTTCTCTCTCTTTGTCTCTCTCAGTATCTTATCATGTGCTATCTCTCTACCTCTCTCTGTCTCCCTATTTGTATCTCCCTATCTCTATCCCTCATTCTCCTTATCTCCCTCTTACGCTCTCCCTCTCTCTATTTCGCTCTCACACTCTCTCTCTTCCCCTCTTAGTCTCTCGTTCTATCTTTCCCTGTCTCTTATTCTTACACTCTTTTTCTCCCACTTTCTCCCACTTTCTCCCACTTTCTCTCTCTATCTCCCTTATTCTCACCCTCTTTCACCCTCTCTCATTTTTTTCTCTCTTGAGCTCTCTATATTTCTCCCTCCCTCTCTGTTGCTCTCTCTCCCTCTTTTCCCTTTTTCTCTCTCGATCTCTCTTCCTTCTACTCTTTTCTTCTCTCTTGCTCTCTCCCTCCCTCTCTATCTCTATTTATCTTTCCCTATCTCCTTCTATCTCTGGCTTTTGATCTCCCTCTATGTCCCCCCTCTCTCACTTCATCTCCCGTTCTCTGTTTTTGTCAATTTATCATTCTCTCTCTATTTTGCTCCCCTTTCTCCCTTTCTCTATCTTTCTCTCTTGTTCTTTCTCTCTCTTACTTTATCTCTCTTTTTGTCTCTTTTTTACTCTTTCTCTCTCTCACTTTCTCATTCTCTCTGTTCGTCTCTATATCTTTTTTTCTCTCTCTATCTGTCATGTTGGCTTTCTCATTTGTTCACTCTCTTTCTCTCCCTATCCCTCTCACACTCTAGCTTTTTCTCTCAATCTTTCTTACACTTTCTCAATCGCAAGCTTCCTCTCTCACGCATTGTCTATCTTGCTCCATCTATCTTCTTTTGACTCTCTCTTCCGTTTCTCCCTCTCTTGGTTTCTCTTTCTTTCCTTCTTCCTCTCCCATTATCTCTCTCTTTCCCTCTCTTTCTCTCACTTCCTCTCTCACTCTCTCCCCTTTTGTCCTTATCTCTCCTTCTCTTTATCTCTCTTTTCCACTATCTGTCTTTTCCTATCTCTCTCTCCCACTCTCGATCTCTCTCACTTTCTCTCTCTCTCACTCGCTTACTCTCTATGTTTCCTTCTCTCTCTCTTTCTATATCTCCCTCTGTCTCTCTCACTCCCTCTCTTTCCCTTTCTCTCTACCTTTTTATTTATTTTTCTCTCTCTCCTACTATATATCTCTTTTCCTCTTTCTCACTCTCTTTTTCTCCCTCTACTTTGTCTCTCTTACTCTCCCTATCTCTCTCTCTCTTTCCTTATGCATATCTCTTTCTCTTAACCTCTATCTATTTTTTCTCTCTTTTACTCTCTCTCTCTCTCTCTCTCTTTCTCTCAACCCCTCTATCTCTCTCATTCTCTCATTCTCCCTCCCTCTGTTACTCTGTCTCTCCAAATCTCTCTCTCCACCCTATTTCACTCTCCTTCTTACTCACATTCTTTCTTCCTCTCTCATTCTCTTTCTTTGTCAGTACCTATTTGTCTTTCTTTCTCTTTCTTTCTCTCTTTTTCTATCTCACACTCTTTCTTGTTCCTCCGTTGTCTCTCTCTCTCCCTCTCATGCTCTCACACTCTTTTTATTTTTCTCTCTCACTCTCTCTATCTATAGCCACTTCTTATCTTTTTTATCTCTATCTCCTTCTCTTCTCTCTCCCTGTTTTTGTCTCTCTTTTCCCTTCTAGCTCTTCTTTCCCCTTTCTTTCTTTTGCTCTCTCTCGTTCCTACTCTCTCCCTATCTCTCTCCCCTTCTCCTGCTCTTTCAGTCTTTGTCTCTCTTTCTATGTCGTACTCTCTCATAATCCCTCTCTCTCTCTCCTTCTCTGTATCTGTTTCTTTTTCTTTCCCAATATCTGTCCCTTCCCCTCCCTCCCCTATTCTTTGTCCCTTTCCTACTCCCTCTTTCTCTATCTCAACCTCTCTCACTCGCTCGCTCTCTCTCTTACTTGTTCTCTCCTTTCTTTTCCTCTTTCTTTCTTTCTCCCTTTCCCCTTTCTCTCTTACTCCTTTTCCCTCTTTCCCTTAATCTATCACTCTTTCCCTTTCTCTCCCTCTCTTTATCTTTTTTTTCTCTCTCTTCTATTATCTATGTCCTCCCCTCTCACCCACTCAATCTCTGTTGAAAATATGGAGTGCAATCTGACCAAGTGAAGGCTCAAGAGAGTGCCCAAAGAGTAGTCCAAATTAAGCCAGCAACATAACTTAGAAAATGTTTTAGGTGTTCTGAGTTCTAGTCCAATCTTGTAAAGCCTAAGCCCATGATGTTGCTACTATTCATCCCTATATCAAGTCCAAGAAGAGTCCTTCATAAGATCCAAAATGGAAGTTTAAAGAAGTCTAGAAAAGACCTATAACACAAACCAATCTACCAAGAGCATTTTAAACAGAATTTGTAATGATTTTTTTTTTGTATTAGCTAGTTTTCTCTCCACTAGCCAACTTTTTGTTTCTATCGTATAGTTGGCTGTTGTTCTCTATAAATAAGAATCTCCTCTCCTCCTTTTGTAAGCAAGCAGGAAGTTGTATTCTCTTGCATTGATTATTCTATGTTCTGAAAAAGTTCTTTTGTTCAACCATTCTTCGATTAATACAAATTCATTTGTTTGTTCTTTCAATTATTCTTTTGTTTTGATATCAAGCTTTCAACAATCACTTATCTCGCCCCCTCTCTTTGTCTCACTCTTTTTCATCACTCTCTCTCTCATTTCCACTCTTTATATTTCTCACTCACTCGCTCTCTCTCTTTCTCTCTTTCTCTCTTTCTCTCTTTCTCTCTTTCCTACGGTGAAACTTTTCCCCTCTCTCTCAAGTTTCTCTCCCTCTTTTGCTTCCTTTCTTTATCAGTCTCGCTCTCTCTTGTTTCCCACTCTCTCTCTTTCTCTATCTCCCAACTCAATCTTACTCCCTTTCCTATGTACCCCTTTATCTCGATGTATATCTCTTTCTCTCTCTCTTACACTCTCTTTCCCTTACTCGCTCCCTTTCTGTCTCATTCTCTCTTGCTCGCTTGCTTTCACTTTCTCTTACTCTCTTACTCTTTTCCATTTCCCTCTTTCCCTTTGCCTCTTTTGCTCTCTCTTTCTTTCCTTCTCTTTCTTACTATTTATCTTTTCCCCTCTCTCTCCATCTCCTTCCCTCTCCCATTCCCTTTCTCTCAATCACACTCTTTTTTCTCACTCACTCCCTCTCTCTTTCCCACTCTCTCTTTCTCCTTCTTCCTCTATATCTCCCAATCCCTTCTATCTCTCTCTTTTCGTGTTTGTATATTTTCTCTCAATTTTTATCTCTTTCTTTTTCTCTTCTCACTTTTGCTCACACTTTGGGTCTTACTCAATATCTCTCTACCTCTTTTTGTTTCTTTACCCCTCTTTTGTTGAAATTTGATGTATGCTAGAACAAGAAAAATAGGAAAACATATTCATGAATTTATGGAGAAAGTATTAAAAAAGAATCAGGGATGATTGCTCTTGAATAATTGAAGAAAGCTAGAGGAGAGAAATTACAAGGGAAGAAGACAGGATTGCTCTTCTGTACTCCAAACACTCAAAGGGGTTTTATATTTATAGCCCAAAAGACAAGTACTAGCCTCTAGACACAAGGAAAGAGATGTTAGACACAAACAAAGAGAGATAAAGAGAGATGGAGAGATGTTGAGCTCTTGAGAGCTACTTTGTATGGGCCAAAAATGAGCTACAAGGGCTAGAAGAATTGTTTTGGCTGGCCAAAATGGACCACAACCGAGAGCATCATTCTGGGTCTTGATTCCTAGGCACCCTTTGGGCAATTTAGGCTCTCCTCTTGGGCTGATTTTTTCCAATGACTAAGGCAATGAGAACTTTGAGGAAGTGATAAAGTGCTAAGATCTTAGAGCATAGGATGTGAACACGATTATTGTAAGAGTTATAGAGTTGATTGCCTTCTTTATTTTCAACACTCTCCCTCAAAGTTGGTAAATAGATATCTATGGAGCCAAACTTACTGAGAATGTATGCATATGCATAGCCATAGTCCCCTTGGTGAAATGACTATGGTTTGGTTTTTAACTTTCTGGCATACAAAATAACAATCAACTTTAATGTATTTTGTTCTCTCGTGGAAGACAAAGTTGGAAACAATATGCATGGCAGATTGATTGTCACACTATAGCTTGATGGGGTGGAGACTAGAAATCCTAACTCTCCAATCAGAGTCTTAAGCTAGATTATCTTACTGGTAGCTGCTGTTATGTGTTGAAAATGAGACATTCAACCAGTCCATTACATCTCATGAAAACACTCAAGACATCAAGGCCCAACTAGCTCATCAAGACATCAAACTTGTAAGTATGCTCCTCGCCATTGCTATTCGAAATCACGCAATCAAAAGCACCTCAAGAAAAGCCAGAAAATAGCTCCTAGAAAGCTCACAGGTTCTGGCCCAAAAATTATGGTTCTAACCCATTCTAGTCAGAACCTATAACCTTTCACTTGGTCGCCTGGCTTACCCATCTTGGGGTTTTGAAAAGCCTAGCCTGTGCCCTTTTGGAGGGAAGAGATAGAAGAGTTTTCCCTCTCTTCTCCTCTCTCTAACGACTAGAGACATTAGAGAGAGCTCTAACGGCTAGATTCTAGCCGTTGGAGCATCCCTCCAATGGCTAGAAAAGGGGAGCCTTAAGGCTTCCCTATCCACTCTCATTCTCTCCACTCTTGGGCCAAAACGCAGCACATCAAATTAGGGCTAAAAGCCCTAATTCTTCCTCTCTCTCTCTTTCTCTCTCTCTCTCTTCCTCTCTCTTTCTATCTCCGCCTCTTCCCCTTCTTATGACCAGCCGCTCCCTTTCCTCCATCGCCGCCGCCCACCGCCATCGCCTTCTCTCTTTCTCTCACTCTCCCTCTCTCTATTCCATCTCTCGATTTCTCTCTCACTCTCCCTTTCTCTTTCTGTTTTCTCTCTCTCTCTTTGGATTCGCCCGAATCCGCCACCCCTCTGCCGCTCCTCCGCCTCGCTTTCCTCCCGCGAGCGCCGCCGCTGCTCCGCCCTTGCGCGAGCGAGCGCGCCGCAACGTGATCCTCCCTGCACGAGCACGCAGTAGCGCGGGCTTCCCCACGCCAGCACTCCACAGCGCGAGCGCGCTCCACAGTGCGAGTGCGCTCCAGCCCACTAGCATACGCAACCTGCGAGCGCACCCTTGCGCGATCTCCCCAGCATGAGCGCGCCCCTGCGCGACCCTTCCCGCGCGAGCGAGCCACAGCACGCTACCTCCCGCGGGCGCACAACTGCAGACCAGCCCGCCAGCCCATCAGCCCGCCAGCCCGCCAACCCGCTAGTCGGCTAGCCCGCCAGCCCGCCAGCCCGTGAGCCCGCCAGCGCGCGAGCCCACCAGCACGCGAGCCCACTAGCCTATGACGGCTCGTGAGCCTGCAACGGCCCGCGAGCCCGCGACCAGCCATCTCCTTCGAGAGCTCACCTACAGTCCCCGCAGAAACCCTAGGTCGCGGCTTCTTCACTGCAGGTAACAGCTATGTTAATTGTAGTCTTAGGGTTGGATATTTAGAATTTGACTTAGTTGCTAATATTGTTCAAATTTGAAAATATTACAGATTTTAAACCAATTCGATGGACGAACGAAAACTAAGTCTGAGATTTGCGAAACCATAGGTGAGAGAGAAATACAATTACTTAAACGTTTGAAATAAATTTTATCAAATTTAGGATGAAATTAGAATCAGAATCTATATATATGTTCTGAAATATGTTAAATTCGAAGAAAATTAGAAAAATGAGAAATATTGAAAATTTGATCATTTGTAAGCCAAATGATTCGAAATTTATGAAACGGGAATATGAAAAGAAGATAGTGTAAATTAAGATTGTATTAATTAGGAAAGAAAATGAAAAATCCGTTAATAAGCTACTATCTGATGTTAAATTGTGATGATCTGATTATGTTGATCTTTTTGGAGACTTGAATAGTCAGATTTGATAATTTTTTAAAATAGGGAGTGACCACCCTCCCTAGAAATGTGAGTGCACCCTAATCTCTTGTATGAAATAGTGAAACCTGATTTTACCATATTTTTAATAAAACATGCTTTTGATATACAGTGTCTTGACGTATGGAATTGAAATTTAAATTTGTTTTGTGATTATTTGAGTATCGTATTTATGTTTCTACGATTATGCATCCATGTTTGAAATGAAATAAAATTGTGTCATGATTTGAGAAATGGAATGTTTTCTATTCTACCATTGCATTGGTTTGTTGAATTTAAATGATTTCGATAAAATATATTGGCACACGGATTTGAATTGTTTTGAGGATATGATGAGATTATTTGACTATGTGGGTTGAATGCCTAATAGCTTGAGATGATATGATGATATGTCATTATTTGATAAATTCCGTAGCTACGAAGGGCGTTTGTAGAGGTACCGGGTTGCCCAGATACGTTTCTGCAGGAGGTATTCGCAAACATCATATGTCTAATGGCTATAGGCGTGGCCGGTTGAACCCAATATAAGGGGGATGACATGTGTGACGCCACCGTCTAGCACTGGGTGGGATCCTATACACAATGATAAGTTAAGCCCAGCGAACTCATGGCCAACGTCGAGGTAAAGATCTACTTTTGGAAACTCTTTGCATTATAAAACCATCGATACGCATGTTCTTGGTTATGGTTGAACTTTGTCAAGATCCTTTCAGCTTGCTCTATAATCTACTTGATTTTAAATGGATGCATATATGTATGTTATCGTGTAAATGATTAAATGAGTTCATTTTAGCGAACATATCATGATTTACAACAAAAATTTGAATTATTGGTTATGAATAATATTATTTCATACTTCAATGTTCATCTACACTATTAGTACTTGAGATTAATCCCTTCACTCATTGGATATCTTCATTGATACTCACCTTTCTTTTTTCCCTCCTCAGACAGGATTATTATGCTAGAGTGATGCTTCGGCTCTAGAGGATTTGGTAGCTCGTTGGCGGATTTGAATGTTTTTCGACGGTGAAATTTAAATTAAATTGAGATATGAGCTCCGTACTTTATTTTCGATCCTGTGAAGTCTTGACCTTGAAGTCCGTAGTTGACCGTGTATTTATTATGAGATTGACTGTATAATTTATGTACATTTAATTGTGAAACTCTCATATTTCATTTGTATTGAGGCAAATTGTAGTGTTTGAATGTCAACTTAGGAAAATTGATTATAAATTATATAAAATTTAGGCCCGCTCAGTGTGTCGACTGTTTATACTCTAGTTGGGCATAACAGTAGAGATTTGTGGCTAGAATTGTTGGAAATTTACTTAGTCTGGCGTTGTTCTGGATGTCTATTGTGGTTGGTGGGTTGTTGTGAAGCCGGAATGACCATTTTATCTTATTTACAGGATGATTTTAAATTATACAGGGTTAAACAGGTTTATTTGTACAGGGAGATCTCTGATTTATGAAGAGATTTTGTCTGATTTTTTGTAAAAATACAGCTATCATTCAGGGCAACGGGCGGTTGTTCACGACCTCGATTCGGGGCGTGACAGTTCTATTGGTATCAAAGCATCTAGATTAGAGAAAAGATAGTAGTAAAAGTCTTCCCAAATACGTTTAAAAGTCCTCAATGCATTAGAGAGTTTTATACAGTCATTTAAAGTCTCGTACACGGTCATAGGCATATAAAATCATTTATTGTAAAGGGTACGATATATGAGGCATACATTCTATGATTACGCATTCGAATACCTTCATTGATAACTCAAATTCTATTTTTAGGGGGTTAGTTATCCAGTAACTAACCCTAATCCTTGCTTATATCTAATGAAACGATACTCTCTTTGCAGAATTATACCGCCTACATGTGGTAGGCGCGGTGCACCACCGGAGAGTCCCTCAGTGCCTGAGGCTTTTAGGGCACTTGAGGCTCCACGAGCACCGGAGGGTACTTCTTTTACTCACGTACCTTCTCCAGTACCACCCCCAGCACCTCCACCGGCTAGTACAGCCAAGATTTCTCAACCACCACTCGATGTCTTGAGGCAGTGGCAGGAGTGATACAGTAGATATGGGGCGCAGATGCCACCGCCTCCATTACAGACTTCAGCGACCGCACCTGCGGTCGTACCTGCACCTACGACACCGATTCCTCCTTTGGTGATCGGTCCTTCTGTTTCTACTCCGACCGATGAGACGTTGGCTACTTTGAGGCACATCCACGAGCTCACTCAGTTGGTGAAAGAGTCTCAGCAGCTCGGATGCACAGACTTTTCAGGATCCAGTGATGCCACAGCGGCGAAGCACCGGATCAACAGGACTTGTAGGATCCTTACGGATTTGGGGTTGTCAAAGCAGCTCAGATTGAGAGTTGCTAAGAGACTCCTCGACGGAGATGCCCTCTCATGGTGGGAGGCTATCCGTGACAGTGCTACACAAACCCTATGATGGGAGGACTTTCTACGAGAGTTCGACTGCAGGTAGTTCACCCTATTCCAGCAGGACCGGATGAGGACAGAGTTTCTACACTTACGCCAAGGGACGAGGTCAGTTTCAGAGTACAAGACTGAGCTCAGACGACTAGCAGCGTTCGTCCTCGATATGGCTACACCGGCTCAGATGAGATTCAAGTTTGAAGATGGCCTCCAATTAAGTATCATGAAGTATATGACGGTGATTCCCTCTTTTACACTATCAGAGGTGATTGATTCAACATATCGGGCAGAAGAGATTGTCCAAGTCGAGGCTCGACAGAGGGAGAGTCACCAGAAGAGGAAGACTTGGTTACCGGGTGGACGGTTTTCGAAGAGGGGTAGAGGTTTTGGACATCCTGGAGGTTCTTTTAACTTCATACCAGTAGGACCGGGACAGGGATCTCCACCACAGGGCTTTGGGATACCAGCCTCTAATGTCTCTACATAATCTACTATACAGAGACAACCTTTCTTCCGTAGATGCGGTAGCCACTATACCTTTGGAACATGTAGAACACCAGTTACTTGCTTCCAGTGTGGGAAGCAAGGTCACGTTAGGAGTGTCTGCCCAAATTTAGGTCGAGGAGGATTGACTTTGCAAAGTCATATTGGTACTTCTGGCACAGGCTAGCAGGGGGCACCTGCGCACTCAGCTCTTACCGCTTCTCAGACTGCAGCCGGGCGTAATACAGTGCGGGACCATCGCGACAACAGCCTAGGGCCCAAACTCGTGTGTTTGCGATGACGTAGGAGGACACACAGGTAAAACCTGATGTTATTATGGGTAATCCTCCCGTAGATCCCTCAATGTAGTACTTTTGTTGTATTTCTGTATGAGTTTTTTGTATATCATGATATCGATGTACAGTTTTGATTAGTTAAAATTTTAGAAACTTAACTAGTTTGATATATATATGAATTTGTCTACTTTTCATCGTATTTTAAATATCTTTAATCTCTTTCCCTTCCTCACATTTAGGTACCATGCGAATATTTGGTATCGATACCCGTATTCTTATAGATATCGGGTCAAATTTTTCATATGTGATCGACATGTTCGCTCGCCATTCTGATAGACCTCTCTCGCCACTTGATGAGGAGATTATGGTAGTCACTCTTCTTGACAAACATATCAATCAAGATACAGTCTATAGGGGCTGTAAGGTCGGTATTGGGGAGGCGATATTAGAGGCAGATCTGATTCCACTCCTTATAACGGATTTTGATGTCATCCTAGGGATGGATTGGCTGAATTTACACCAGACTTCTGTGGATTGTTTCACGAAGGAGGTTGAGTTTCGGAGGTTTGGGCAGTCACCATTAGTATTCCGGAGTGAGGGACAAGTATTGCTCCGTTGTATTATATCTATTATGAAGGCTAGATGTTTGGTACGCCGTGGTAGTGCGGCTTATCTGGCTTATGCTATCGACACCACCGTTGAGAGACCGAGACTTGAAGATGTCCCTGTGGTACAGGAGTTTCCAGAGATATTCTCCAAGGAGCTTCTCGGATTACCACTGGTTTGGGAGTTAGATTTCGAGATTGATCTAATACCGGGGACCAATCCTATTTTTATTCCGCCGTATAGAATGGCGCTTGCGGAACTGAGAGAGTTTAAGATTCAGTTACAGGAACTCCTAGACAAGGGGTTTATTCGCCTGAGCACTTCACCCTGGGGCGCTCTAGTGTTATTTGTAAAGAAAAAAGATGGTACACTTCAGTTTTGTATGAATTACAGGCAGTTGAACAAAGCCACCGTCAAAAACAGATATCCCTTGCCACGTATAGATGATTTGTTTGATCAGCTGCAGGGCGCTACGGTTTCTCTAAGATTGATCTCCGTTTGGGTTATCATCAATTGAGAATTCGGGCCGAAAATGTGCCCAAGATAGCTTTTCGCATGCGATACGGCCATTACGAGTTTTTAGTCATACCATTTAGGCTGACTAATGCCCCAACTGCTTTTTTGGATCTGATGAACTGAGTATTTTACGACTACTTGGATCGGTTTGTCATCATATTCATCAATGACATCTTGGTATATTCACGGAATGATGAAGATCATATTCAGCACCTTCGGGTGGTATTGTAGATACTCCGTGAGAAGTAGCTATATGTCAAATTTTTAAAATGTGAGTTTTGGCTAAGACAAATTAGATTCTTGGGGCACATTGTTTCCGCGAAAGGTATTTATGTTGATCTGCGGAAAGTTAAGGCAATAATGAAGTGGGAGCAGCCACAAACAGTTACTGAGATTCGTAATTTTCTCGATTTGACTGGGTATTATCGCAGATTTGTAGAGAGATTCTCCCGGATAGCTGGTTCATTGTCTAAATTGACCTAGAAAGGGGTCAAATTTGTTTGGGATGACTATTGTGAGGCGAGCTTTCAGGAGCTCAAATAACGGTTGACATCCACTCCTATTTTAACCCTTCCTACTAGCAGTCGGGAGCATACAGTATACAGTGATGCTAGCCGACAGGGATTGAGTTATGTTTTGATACAGGATGGTCGGGTTATTGCATATGCCTCGCGACAGCTGAAGAAATACAAGGTTAACTACCCGACGCATGATTTAGAGTTGGTAGCTATAGTTTTCGAGTTGAAGATATGGTGGCATTATGTTTATGGGGTGACCTGTAGAGTATTTACAGATCACAGAAGTTTGAAATATCTATTTACCCAAAAAGAATTGAATTTGAGACAGAGGAGATGGTTAGAGCTTCTCAAAGATTATGACCTCATTATTGACTATCATCCGAGTGGTATCAAGATGTATGAACCATTCGGGATAGTTATTGGTGGCCTGGCATGAAACGGAAAATCGCAGATTTTGTGGCTAGATGTTTAATTTGCTAGCAGGTGAAGGTAGAGTATCAACTGCCGGCTGGTATATTATAGCCCTTACCCATTCCTAAGTGGAAGTGGAATCACATTACTATAGATTTTGTGACAGGGCTACCACGGACTTCATCATGGCATGATGTCATTTGGGTGATTGTAGATCGACTCACCGAGTCCGCGCATTTTCTTCCTATTCGCAGCGACTATCCTTTGGAGACCTTGGCATGTTTTTATATTGATACGATAGTCCGGCTGCATGGTGTTCCTGTGTCGATAGTATTAGATAGGGACCCGAGATTTACTTCCAGATTTTGGCCCAAGTTACAGGAGGCAATAGGCACAAAACTGAATTTTAGTACAGCCTATCATCCGCAGACAGATGGTCAGTCAGAGAGGAACATTCAGACCCTGGAGGACATGCTGAGGGTATGTGTGATGGATTTCCGGGGTAGTTGGGATCGGCCCCTTCTACTGGTTGAATTCGCATATAATAACAACTATCAGGCCAGTATAGGGATGCCCTCGTATAAGGCACTATATGGCATGAAGTGTCACACCCCGATATGTTGGGATGAGGTCGAAGAGCGACGTCTCAGCAGTGTTGAGCTGATTGAGGAAACGAAAGATAAAGTAAAGGACATCCGTGAGCGGATGAAAGCCGCCCAGGACAGACGGAAGGCATGTGCCGATCGTAGGCGGTGACCTCTTGAGTTTGTCACTGGAGATATGGTTTTCTTGAGAATATCTCCTTGGAAGGGAGTTATTCGATTCAGGCAGCGGGACAAGTTGAGCCCCAGATATATTGGACCCTTCCGTATCTTTGAGAGGGTCGGAAGTATGGTATACAGATTAGAGCTGTCAGATGAACTATCCCGTATTCACGACGTCTTCTATGTCTCAGTACTCAGAAAATATTTGGCCGATCCTTCTCATGTACTTGAGCCTCCACCTGTTGAATTACGAGAGGACCTTAGTCTTCCAGTTCAGTCTGTGGCTATTCTAGATCGACAGGTCAGGAAGCTACGGAGCAAGGAAGTCTCATTAGTCAGAGTCTTGTGGAGGAGTGACCAAGTCGAGGAAGAGATCTGGGAGCCCGAGGAGGTTATGAGAAGACAGTACCCCCATTTATTTGCTGTTTAGTCCTATTTTAGTTTCGGGAACGAAACTAGTTTTTAGGAGATTAGAAAATGTAACACCGATACTGCGGTGTCCATACTATTGTACTCTTGTTCAGAAATTAAATAAAATATTTTTCAGTTATATATATATAGAAAATTTTCATTTATTTTGATTTTTTATTTTGGGGTATTTAAATTGAATTTTTTGATATATTTTAAATTTTACCGTATCCGCAAATTTTGGTGTAAAATGACTATATAAATATATATATATATATGTAAATAATAATAATAATAATAATAAGAGTAAAAAAAAAAAAAAAGAAGAGTGCTGTGTTTTGAGCCAAAATGCAGCACATCAAATTAGGGCTTAAAGCCTTAATTCTTCCTCTCTCTCTCTTCCTCTCTCTTTCTCTCTCTGCTTCTTCCCCTTCCCGTGACCCACCGCTCCCTTTCAGCCATCGCCGCCGCCCACTGCCATCGCCGACCCTGCTTTCTGCCTTCTCTCTCGCTCACTCTCCCTCTCTCTGTTCCATCTCTCGGTTTCCCTCTCACTCTCCCTTTCTCTCTCTGTTTTCTCTCTTTCTCTTCAGATTTGCCCGAATCTGCCACCCCTCCGCCGCTCCTCCGCCTCGCCTTCCTCCCGCGAGCACCGCCGCTGCTCCGACCTTCTACGAGCTAGCACGCCGCAATGCGATCCTCCTTGCACGAGCGCGAGCGCGAGCGCGGGGAAGTGCGTGAGCGTGCCGCAGCATGCGCTTCCCCACGCCAACGCTCCACAGCGCCCCTGCTCGGGAGCGCACCTGCTCACGAGTACGGGCCTGCGCACGAGCGCGCTCCAGCCCACTAACGCGCGCAACTCGTGAGCGCGCCCTTGCGCGATCTCCCCAGCGTGAGCGCGCCCCTGGCGACCCTCCCCGTGCGAGCGCGAGCGCTCCACAACACACTACCTCCCGCAGGTGCACAACTGCAAACTAGCCCGCGAGCCTGCCAGTCCAAGAGCCCACCAGCCCGCGAGCCCACCATCCTGCGAGCCCACCAGCCCATGAGCCCACCAGCCCTCGAGCTTGCGACGGCCCGCGAGCCCGCGACCAACCATCTCCTTCGAGAGCTCACCTGTAGTCCCAAATCCTAGGTTACGGATTCTTCACTGCAGATAACGGCTATGCTGGTTGTAGTCCTAGGGTTGGGTATTTAGAATTTGAGTTAGTTACTAATATTGTTCAAATTTGAAAATATTACAGGTTTTAAACCAATTCGACGGGCGAACAAAAGCTAAATCTGAGATTTGCGAAACCCTAGGTGAGAGAGAAATGCAATCACTTAACGTTTGAAATAAATTTTATCGAATTTAAGTTGAAATTGGAATCGGAAGCTATGTATATGTTCTAAAATATGTTAAATTCGAAGAAAATTAAAAAAATAAGAAATATTGGAAATTTGATCATTTGTGAGCCAAATGATTCAAAATTTATGAAACGAGAATATAGAAAGGAGATAGTATAAATTAAAGTTGTATTAATTAAGAAAGAAAATGGAAAATCTGTTAATAAGCTACTATCTGATATTAAATTGTGATGATCTGATTATGTTGATTTTTTTGAAGACTCGAGGTGTCAGATTTGATAATTTTTTAAAATAGGGAGTGACTGCCCTCTCTAGAAATGTGAGTGGCACCCTAATCTCTTGTATGAAATAGTAAAACCTGATTTTACCATGTTTTTAATAAAACATGCTTTTAATATGCATTGTCTCGACGTATGGAATTGAAATTCAAATATGTTTTGTGATTATTGGAGTGTCGTACTTATATTTCTACGATTATGTATTTATGTTTAAAATGAAATGAAATTGTGTCGTGATTTGAAAAATGGAATGTTTTCTATTCTATGGTTTGTTGAATTTAAATAATTTCGATGAAATATATTGGCACACGGATTTGAATTGTTTTGAGAATATGATGAGATGATTTGGTTATGTGGGTTAGATGCTTACTAGTTTCAGATGATATGATGATATGGTATTATTTGATAAATTCCGTAGCTACGAAGAGCGTTTGTAGAGGCATCGGGTTGCTCAGATATGTTTTTGCAGGAGGTATCCGCAAACGTCATATGTCTAATGGCTATAGGCGCGGCCGGTTGAACCCAATATAAGAGGGAGGACGTGTGTGACGCCACCGTATAGTACCGAGCGGGGTCCTATATACAATGATGAGTTAGTCCCAGTGAACTCTAACTCATAGCCAACGTCGGGGTAGAGAGCTAGTTTTGAAAACTCTTTGCATAATAAAACTCCCGATGCGCTTGTCCTTGGTCATGATTGACCTTTGCCAGGATCCTTTCAGCTTACTCTATGATCTACTTGATTTTAAATGGATACATATATGTATGTTATCGTGTGAATGATTAAATGAGTTCATTTTAGCGAACATATCATGATTTACTACAAAATTTGAATTATTGGTTATAAATGATATTATTTAACATTTCGATATTCACCTACACTATTAGTACTTGAAATTAATCCCCTCACTCATTGGGTATCTTACTTGATATTCACCCCTCTTTTTCCCTCCTCAGACAGGATTATTGTGCTAGAGTGACGCTTCGGTTCTAGAGGATTTGGTAGCTCGTTGGCGGATTTAAGTGGTTTTCAACGGTGAGATTTAAATTAAGTTGAGATATGAGTTCCGTACTTTATTTTCGACCTTGTGAGATCTTGATCTTGAGGTCCATAGTTGACCGTATATTTATTATGAGATTGACTATATAATTTATGTACATTTAATTATGAAACTCTCATATTTCATTTGCATTAAGGCAAATTATGGTGTTTGAATGTCAACTTAGGAAAATTGATTGTAAATTATATAAAATTTATACTCACTCAGTGTGGCGGTTGCTCATACTTTAGTCGGGCATGACAGTAGAGGTCTGTAATTAGAATTGTTGGAAATTTACTTGGATTGGCGTTATTTTGGATGTCTACTGTGGTTGGTGGGTTGTTGAGAGGGCGGGATGATC
This sequence comes from Dillenia suffruticosa, assembly GCA_033439265.1. Classification (NCBI taxonomy): domain Eukaryota; kingdom Viridiplantae; phylum Streptophyta; class Magnoliopsida; order Dilleniales; family Dilleniaceae; genus Dillenia; species Dillenia suffruticosa. Next base: position 9,534,299 of record JAVTVX010000030.1, on the reverse strand, counting down.
ATTTCATTTTATTTATAGGATAATTTTAAATTATATAGGGTTAAACAGGTTTATTTGTATATAGGAGACTTTCGATTTATGAGGAGTTTCTATTCAATTTTATGTATAAATACAGCCGGCATTCAGGGTAACGGGCGGCTACTCACAACCCTGGTTTGGGACGTGACACTGTCTCTCATGCTCCTTTTATCACTATCTATGTCTCTATCCCTCCCCCTTTGTTTCCGACTCTCCTTCCCTCTCCCTCTCTTTCGCTCCTTTTGTCTTGCTCCCTCCCTCCCTCCCTCCCTCCCTCCCTCCCTCTCTCTCTCTCTCTCTCTCTCGTTCTTTCTCTCCCTCTCCATCTCTATCGCTCGCTCTTGCTCTCTCCCTTCTCTCTCAGTGTCTTCCCCACTCTCTCCCGCTCTCTCTTTCTCACTCTCTCACTCTCTCATTCTCTCTCTTGCATGCTCTATTCCTCCCTTTCTTGCTCTTGCTCTTTGTCTCCAGCAAGATGGTATTCCTGGTTTATAATAGAATTGCAATTAAAAAATAACCTTCCAATTTTAGGAAGTTAAAAGGAATATACCTTCAAAGTGTCTGATACTTCAACAGTAGATGAAATAGAAGAGCCCATAGAAGAGCTCGTGAAAGTGCACCCCAAACTTCAATTAAATGAGCAATACAATTTCTAGTTTCCAAAGTGCATGATGAGCCTAATTAGACCTAAAATCCAAAACCCCTGATAAAAATATTTTTATACAATTGAATTCTATTATTTTTTCTTATTTTATACTTTATTTATGATTTTTAAGACTGTTTTAAACCTTATTTTTATGATTTTATATTAATTAATTTAATGAATTTTGTTTTAAATAATTTTTTAGTTTATTTAAAGAAATTCGGATTGTGCAGATAACTGTTAGTATTTTAGATATAACTTTTTACTCCGATATTTGATTGACATAATTTTTGTTGGGTTAGGAAGAAAAATTCAAGACCTACAAATCTTGTGAAGACTCTAGAAGCTAAATCAGGCCAAAAAGTATCCGAAATTTGGAAAGAAATTATTGTAGTGTTGTTGGAAATCAAGATAAGGATAAAGTTTTTAAATTTTGGGATAATGTTTATCACAAAAACCAAGTTTCCAAAGTATCCACAAATTCTTATTCACTTAGGGTTTAGTTTATAAATATGAGGCATCTTCACACATCTCAAGACATGAAAAACCCTAATAGTCACCTCCATAGGCCGTGATCTTTCATCTCATTCGGGTGCAAAAGGATTATAAAATTTTCTTTAGTTTTCATATTTTTCTTTATTATATCTAACTATATTTCTTATTTCTAGAACTTGATGAATTCTATTCTTTGATTAATAGTATGGCTTAATTTATTTCTTTCCCATAAATTTTTATTGGTATAATTATTATTTGATGAGATTTTATTATTGAACTCAATATTTCAATCATTTTAAACCCTACGTTTTGATAATTTGAAATCGAATGTATGCATGACGAATATAATAATAGAAAATTAGTTAAATATAATATAATCCATATAGGGTTATGAGATCGACGAATGATTAATCCTATATGTGGAGTTTTTAGAGAAAACTCTAAATTACATATATTTATAGATTTTAATATATTTCAGTTTAATCAAAATTGTATGACTATTTGATTTTTGTTAGTCAAATTAAGATTTTATTACATGACTATTGAGTGAAACTAATTTAAAAAAATCTGTCATTGTCAACAAAAATTCTTTAATCATTAAATTTGAGAGAATTGAAAGAATTCGACCATGTTAAATGATTAAAAACAGATAAAATCAATATTTTAGGGTTTTATAAAATTAGGATTTCTATCTATTTCTTTCGATTTTTAATATTTTCACAATTTTTAATATTTTCATAATATTAATTTATTTTGTCTAACTTAAATAGAATAGTTTATAATTGGTAATATAAAATATTTTCGTAAGAATGATTACTACTCATATTACACACATTACTTGATTAGAATATATTTATCTGAAATCGTGATATATCAAAATCACGTAACAACCCCCAACTTTCATCCACTTAAAAAAGGAGACATTGCTCCGGTAGTAACTAATGCCCAAAATTTAAAAATAAAAGTCAATTAATCAGAAAAGTAGATTGGGATAGATTTTATCCAGTTAAAGGTCAAAAGACAACCAGATCAGTTGTGACAGTACTAGACAAGACTAGTTACCACAACTTATATGCAAGTGTAAGCATCATACAAGAAGGTTTGGATAAATCCATCCTCCCATCACTGATTTGGCACACTTTTTGAAAATGATTATTTTTAAACATTTTGAAGATGAAGAACAAAGGAAAACAACAATACTATGGACTAAATATGTAGTTTGGCATAAAATTGTCTCTAGATTTTTGTTTTAGTGACCAATCTCCCAAAACTTTAAAGAGTAAAACTCGATTAACTCTGTAAATGATGATGTAATGTACTCATCTTCGTCGTTGTGCCATAAGAGAGAAGATTTTTGATAAGAGATAATAGATTTTATATTCAGAGAAATTATTACGTTAAAAGGAGAGAAATCAAAACCAAAGAATTTAACAAAAGTTATTTTTCCTAAATTTTGTGGATTTTTCAATGAAAAAAGAAAAAAAAAATAATTATAAGTAACATAATTCAGAGTTTGGATATGATCTTACTAAATTTAAAAATAAAGGTAAAGTCTTGTTTAACAAATGTTAAAATAGATAAAAAAATATATTTTTTATGGAGAAAAATCTTAAAATTTTTGATGAAAATAAAAAATTATGGTGAAATATATGAATACTAAAAAATAGAAAACGGAGAGAATGTTAATATCATATATTTATGAGGGACTGTAGAACCAATTTTAAAAGTTTAAAAGTAATTATTTATAATCAAAAGCTTGAGATATATACATGTATATATATTTTGCATTTTTCTTTTAAAAAAATTACACAAAAAGTAGAAAAAGAATTCTTGTTTTGTTGTCAACTCAGTTGCCCTTGCTTGCTGAGTTGCCCTTGCTCGCTGGGGTTCGAAATTCAAAGAACCTGTTCAACCAGAACTCCGTATAAGGCATTTTGATCAGAGCCCCCGCTTGTATTTTACTACTCCTCACCTGCGGTGCAGACAAAAGTGAAGATTGAAGAAGAATGAGTGAGACTGAGAGGAGAGACGAAGAGGCAGTGCAAGAGGAAGAAGAGTATCATCGACGATACACCCAAACCAAACTTGAAGAAGCCCTCGAGATCAAGTCTCTAAGGCGTATTATCAGTGCCTATCTGAAGTACCCTCTCTCTCTCTCTTTATCCTTTTCTCTTTCTCCACAACCCCAACATTTATACTTAAAATCAGAATTGGGATTTTTATAATCTAAGGTAATGTGGATAGCCTTGTTTGACATTCTTTAAAATTGTAATTCTAGCTATGCCGATGCTGCAGAGGAGGATGTCAGAAGATATGAAAGATCCTTTCAAAAACTTCCTCCATCCCACAAGGTATGCTATCTAATTCTATATCTTTTCTCCAACCCATTTCTCTTCTTCTTCTTCTTCTGTTATGGCATTCTTCCCCACGACTGACCTGTGCCAAGCGTAGCAAGTCCTGTAGCTGCAGGGTATATTCCCTTTTACTCGTGAGGACGATCCCTTCTAACTCCGGTTTCCAATTCAATCTTATTGGAAGATTATACCATTTTTTGACTAGTTTTTATGTCTCAAGTCTTCAATAGAATTTCTGTTATGCTGGGAACTTCATCTAGGTGATTGGCCTTGACCCACAAGTGAAAGCAAATTTATGTGTTTGTCAGAGTTGATCAGGTTGCAGTACTATATCATATAATCCTCTTTTTGGAAAACTTGTTCCCACCTATCATCTTTTGTTTACTGAAGTCCGGGAAGATGTATTAGTAATAAAGGTTTATTGCTGATGCATTAAAATTTAAAAGTAGTGTAAAAGCACCGACAGTTTGGAATTGCTTGTCTTATAGAACAAACAAGATACTGAATTGAGCAATAAGAGGAGTATCTGATTAGCATTCCTAGGGTTGTTGTAAACTCCGCATGTTAGAAAAGGTGGCCTCTGAACCTGAACCTGAAATAAACTGATGAACTGCAAATAGAACATCCCCACAATTGGAGGTAGGTTATCAATTAGTTCGCTGAATGTATAACAAACCTTGGATTATTATGGTTTTTTTATTTTATTTTATTTTGTTTTATTTTATTTTTTGCATCAGAAGGTTCTTAAGGTTTTCAAACGAGTGTAGCTAAGGTAGATGAGGGAGTTGACAAGGAAAAAAAAGGGATTTAAACAAATATATCGCCTATCTCAGTGAATTTAGGGGTGCCCATGTCATGACACAGGTATGGCTAGGCAAAGTGAAGTTTCTGGGTAATATGTGGTAGCACTTGGAGATAAAATGAGATAAGGTAGATTAAGATGATTGGGTCACATACATAGAGTAGCCATTGATGTGCAAGAGGAATTTATAGCATATTGATTGACACTGCCCCAAGAGCTATAGGGATGCCTGTGAAAATTCTAAGAGCTGTAATGATATTGATTTTCTAACTTTTAACTTTGTTGTTGATATGGCATTAAATAGATCACATACTAGAATTCATAGAGCACCCCTAACTAGTTTGCGACTTAGAATGTGAGTTGTTTTTGGAGTTGGACTTGTCAAATTTTCCATTTAGAGAGGGCAGAACTAAATTTGTTAGAAATCTGTTTACCTGTGCAAAAGTGCTGGTGCATATAATTTACCCATGAGCATCTTTGGTTGTCACTATGCTTTGCTGCAATAAATAAATTTGGGGGGTGGTGCGAAGAAATAGGGTTGTGATTTGGGCTTTTGATTTGATGTGTATATCCCGTTCATCTGGAATTTGGTTATTTACTGGATGGAGAAGTGCTTGGATGTGTGAAAGATGCTTGTTGAAGGAGGGTGTTGTTGTTTGCTTTTATCTTTCCTTCCGGGAAAACTTTGTAGATTTTGCCTACAACTTCCATAACTTATTCCCTGTTGTGATAATGGTGGCTAATGGACATTCAATACTTATTTTATTTTTTAACAAGCCTAGACATTAAATATTTATTTATTTTTTCTTTGGGGGGGATGTCTTAGAGAGGAAGATACATATCATTTGGCTAATTGGAGCGTGGTGTGCAGTCCCAATGTCTGGGTCTGATATTTCCAGCTTTAATATTCTGTAACAAATGGAGGTGGTGCTTGCAGAGTACAACAACAACAACAACAACAACAAACTGAGCCTTAATCTCAATATTTGGGTTTGACTATTTGAGAGACAAATTTGAAAAAGATAGAGAAAAGAAAAATGAAATAAAAAAATATATAAAATAAAAAAGAAAATAAAAAGAAAAAGAAAAAGAAAAAGAAATAAAAATAAATAAATAAATCAATAGATAAATATATAAAATATATTGGTTTAATTTGTGCGGATTTTTCTAAACCATCCATTCCTATCCAAAACAATTTTCTCTTCTAAACGCTTAACTTTCATGTTTTTACGGATAACTTGTAGAGTGAGGAAAAATAATTGTGGCACAGGATTTTTAGTGTGAGAGTAGAAGTGGATGAGGATTTTTAGTGTGAGAGGAGGAGTGGATGAAGATGTTGGTGGAGGCTGGGAATGGCCCTTGTGGATGTGGTCTTTGGTCAGGCATCTATTAGGATCTTAGTTCTTTTCTGGATTTTAAGGTGTGAATGTTGATAATGGTGAGAAAAGTAGATCCTAACATGAGCTTGGGCATGGTCATGGTGGCTGTGATACAAATGGCCCTAGAGATGATATTTGTGGCACAGGATCTTTTTTATGTTCTATATATATTTTGGTTGGATGGTTGCTCAGCACAAAGGTGGGAAGACCAAACCCCTCTTGTTACCATAAGGGTCTTTAGTCTCTACCTAAATTGGATTGTTTTGTTTGGGCCAGGTCCAACCAAGATGTTAACCAACCAAATACTCCTCCAAAGGTTACTTTTAAGATTTGATATATTTTTTTACATGCCTTATATGGGGTAGTCACCCACATAGACGTCAAAGATTTGCTGCTTCCATAGGGAGGCATGTACAGAAGAAAGATGAAGAGTGCAAAATTATGGAGAGCTGGCCCTTTCTGTCTTTTCTGTTGTATTTGCGTGGAAATCTAAGAAGCAGGGATTCAAATGCCTCCATGGGATATCACACGATATCCACATGGTGAGGGTGATAGGACAAAGTCCCTGAAACAAGGATAGGAGGTTAAGGCTTTAAATAATTATATTAATAAATTAATGATAAAATTTTACTATTTTTGGGTGACTTTTATTTGTAGGTAAATTTATTTTTGTGAATTAGTAATTTATATATTTAAAATTGAGTATTTATGAGTTATGATAAAGTCTTGCAATTGAGGGTTTTTGTTTTTATTCACTTGTTGTATTTTAAATTAACATATTATCTAAGTAATTAAGAAATGAACATATTATAAGTAATCTTAATGAATACAATGGTCACAATAAAATTCAGGTGAAATATCTCTCTAGTATCTGTCATTTTAAAACATAATAAATGCTATGCCTGTGGAGCATGTGAGTGTACCCGATAAGCATACATGAGTATGATATGGTGCTTGATGCGTCTATAGCTTCCTCTTTGAAAAATTTGTGCTTCCTAAGTGGAAATGAAACAATCATATGCTTAATGGTGTTTATCTAGCTTTTCAAAATCTTAAGCTGGCATAATTAGAAAATCTACACGACCACAACACCATATAACGTCAATAAGCTTTTTCCTAGAATGTGGTAAAATTAGAAAAGAAGCATTTTATTTAGTTTAAATGTGATGACTATTATGATCTACTCTTGGAGCAGAGAATTGTATTGAACCACAAACCCCTCTGGTGGAATGGTGAGAGGAGTGCCAAGGGTTAAAATTCCTATATCTCCTCCCCCTTTGTTTAGCAAAAGAAATGGAGAATCTTTTAAATGTAACAGTTGTGTTCAGAGAATTACGTGAGATTTGGGAGAAAAAGGGATGAATAAACATAGAAATGAGGTATAGTTTTTTTGGTTATTTGTTCACACTCTGCACCACTATTCTTTTCTTCTATCTCTATCTTGGAATTGTCCAACATAAATATAAAAAAATAAAATATTTAGTTCACTATTTGAGTGAAGATATGAAGTAGTTACCATTGAAAAATGAAGTATAAAAAATTGTTATAATCTATGTATGATGATAAAGTGCGTGATTATATTAAAAAGAAGTTTAAATGTTGAACAAATAAATATTCTTTAACAAAAGATTTATAATTGAAAATAGGATACATAACTATGACCAAATAGATGTAGAAAAAGTCTTTGCGATAAGATGCAAAAAATAATCTAATTTTGACATAGACACAAAAATGCAGTATTAGTTTTTATTTTTTTATTTTATTTTATTTTTATTTTTTTTACACTATAAATAATAATTATTAGATTTGACTCATATCTTAATAATTACTGATATGTTCATAATTTTTCTATCGTATTTTGTTACATATATTTGTTGTTGATAAGTTTAGTAATATTTACCATTATAATATAATTTGATGTTAAATTTGTTGTCTATTCTTAAATCTTTCTTAATCTACCAATAAAATTTAAGAAAAATTACAAAAATAATCTAAATTTTTCCCTGGGATTGCACTTTTCATCATGTAGTTTGAAATATTACATTTGCACCGACAAGTTAATGGTGTTATGTTAGTGTTTAAATTAAGCATTTGCTTTGTCTCCCTCCCTCTCTCTCCCCAAATTCACTATCAGTCTGCATTCTCCGATCTCCGTATCATAAGGCAATGTTGGTTTACTAGGTCAATGCTTATCAAAGTTCAATGTGTACAATTTCAAAATCAATGTTTTGATAGTCCTCTCTCTCTCTCTCTCCCTCTCTCTCTAATCAAAACAAATTCATATTCCAGAAGCTTTATGGTTCTGAAATTTGAAGACAAAACATGGGTTATCTTCCTCATATAAAAAATCTTAGAATGGTTGTGGTAATCATTCCATTGGCTATCCAATCACAAACAATTACGTAAATGACAAAACGGTAACTAAATCAATCTTCAATTATGATTGGTGGGTTAATTTTTCTCTCTTCTCTCTTTCTCACTACCTCTCACAAGGTCATTCTTCACTTCTCTGGGGGTGTTCTATGTTGCATTAACAACTTTACTTTATATTCATAAAATGTTAATTTGGGGTATGTTTTGGAGATTGAAACACTTTTGAGTCATAAAATTTCCGAACCTGGACCACTTTTTCTATCTCCCTCTTTCTCTACGATTTCAACTTTCTCCATGATTTTAACTTCTTTTGCGAAGATCATCAACTCGCCCTGGGGGGGTAGCTTCTTCATCCACGTTTCAAGTGTGGCAAAAGGGAAAAGCGTCTCCTCTTGTTGCACGCATCTTTGACATGATTTTCTGGGTTGCAAGAAGATGTACAGGGGAGGAGGCAGGGAGAGAGAGAGAGAGAGAGAGAGAGAGAGAGAGAGAAGAGAGCTTTTAATTACTTCCCCCTAAAAAAGGATCGAGAGAGACTCTGGAAACCATCTCCAATTTCATTTCAGGTTATTCTCTTGTGCTTTCTTGCTACGCCTAATGAACCATCATAGTTATTATTATTTCTTTTTGTTGATTGATTGTGATTATTAGCAACTTTTTCTGATGGTGCTAGTTTGGCCAAATCAATTTCTTTAGATTGATCATTTTCCTTCAAGGATTGCGATGATTAATGTTCTCTCACCAGGGGTGTTTGTGCAAAACATCGGAAGTAAGTATAATTGTTATTGCTATTAGGTTATTTGTATGAGATAATCAGTTAAACTGAAAATAAAAATGATTCTCAGATGATAGAAGAAAGAGCCTTTGTGCAGTTTGGTTTTTAATTTGTTATTTTTTAGGTCAATCAGCCAAGTAAATGCTAGAGATTGGAAAAATTAGGCAGTTTGTTTATTCCTCGACTCACTGTTTCTCCGAATCAAAGAGGCAGTTGAAGCGATGCTCACGAGGTGGGAGATGTAGATGGGATTATTCACTTGGAGATGTATATATATATATATATATAGAGAGAGAGAGAGAGAGAGAGAGAGGCAAGAAATTATCTTGGCTGCAAACCCTGTTCAAGGGGCGATGAGAACCACCGTTTTGGCCTAGTGTAAGGGCATTTCAGAACTTTTATGTTAAAAATGCCATACTCATTCTTTAACATGTCATAGCCGTTTACTAACAGAGGATGGAAAGTGGGATCAAAATTGAAACTACATGGCGCAAAGTATAATATTTCAACACAGGGTACAAAGTGTAATCTCAAGCCAAACCTAGGATGTTTCTTGTGATTTTTCTAAAATTTATAATATTTATCTGCACAAGATTTAGTTACTACGGGTGCAATGCCTGGTTTCACCACAGTAGTGTACTAAACCATTCTCGTTCCAGCAAAATTACTCTTCCTGCTAAATTTCATTTATGGTTTATATGTTCATCCTGATGGCAATGTGCCATGACTGTTCAATGGTCTCAAAATTTCATGCTGGGACTTTTTTTAGTAGATGAAAGTGTTGGGGGGGGTTTGGATTTGAAGCCTAAGTAGGTTCATCATGCACCTTAGAAACTAGAAATTGTATTGCTCATTTATCTAATGTTTGGGTTGCACTTTGACAGGCTCTTCTATCTCATCTCCCACTGAAGTATCAGGCACTTCGAAGGTATATCCCCTTTAACTCTTAAAATTGGATGGTTATTTTGTAATTGCAATTCTATTAGAAACCAGGTATACCATCTTGCTGGACTTAGATTTAAGTTAATTTGAATATTTTCATTTCAAGATCTTGGCCTGTGAAATTTGAGATCATATGATAATGCTTGATGCTACTTTTTCAGCTCGGTCAAGTTTCCATCCTTTTGCTTTCTCCAAAGCTGTTTTGTTTGAATGCATCATTGATGATTCCAGCTAATCAAATAAAACCGCCACTTAAGCCTTTTGTTTGGATGGCATTAGGGTGTAATGGGGGGGCGGGGGGCTTTTTGCCCCCTCATTTTGCATTAGAAAATTAAAGATCGTCTTTTTCTCTTCCCCATTTCTTTAGTGCAATAACCATCCGTGCTATTGGAGATCCTTATGCCACCTTGTCACACCCTGCCTCAAAAAGGGAATTTATTTAGTATACTTTATGCTTTAAAATCAATGTGAAAGAAAATTCTGAAGTTCAATGAAATTTTGAATTGGGGCATATGTCATTCTTTCCAATACATTCAATGGTAGTTTTTATTTTATATACCTTTTTTTTGCTGGATGCAGGTGTATCTGTATGAATTCCTACTTTATCTTGAGCATGCTCCAGGTGATTTAGGGCCCCAACCTCCACTACAAGTCTTATTTCATCTGCTAAGTTTTTCAGTAGTATATGTTTTTTTATTTCTTAATTTCATCTATTCTCTGAATTGTTAGTTGGTTAATGATATGAGCTTTAGTATAGGATTTAGTCAATGAATATCCTGCAGTGAATTCTTCTTTTCCGTTGCTCTAGTTTTTCCCACTTTTAAACCCTATTTTTGATGGCCGAAAACTTGTTCCTTAACAAGCTTCCCACTGCACTTCTTTTAGGAGAATTTAAACTTGTCTCTGTATTCATCATACTTTCTTTAAATGGAGAAAACTAGGGTTTACAATAGAATAGAATTTTTCTAAAACCAAATTCCTAAAATTATTTCTAATAAGAAGAATTCTGAAAACTTAGATAACTACTAATTTTAAAAAAATTGATATCATTTAAAATAAGAAAACTATTATTTTTTCTAAAATCCTTCTTTCTTATTGATTTATAAATGTTTTCCTAGAATATTTGTTTCAAATGAATGCATCATGCATATCATTATTCCTCTCCTAGACAAAGAGTTTGTCCTCAAGCTTGATCTTACGGTAGTTCCTCTCGAAGTCTTCCCAAGATTTCTAAGAAGCCTCATCCTTAGGCAGTCTCTGCTATTGCAGCAATGACTCCCATTTTCCCCTGTTGAGCCTGGCGCATGCGATTGTTTAGGGCTCCGGTCCTGGTTTCCCCTCCAACAATGGAGGAATAGGGACTAAAGTTGTTGGAGGCAGTCTTTTGTACTCCTTTAACTACGACACATGCACCACATCATGAATTTTACTACACGATGGCAAGGCTAAATGATAAGCAACCCTGCCAATTTGCGTGACCACCAGTAAAGGCCTGAAATACTTGGGTGCCAGTTTGGTAGAGTCCCTATAGCCACTGACAGCTGCCTATAGGGCTGTAATTTGAACCATATCCATGCCTGTTCTGAAAATGAGAGCTCATGATGGTGAAGGTCATGTGCTTGGTTCATTCTTGCCTGTGCCTGAGCTAATTGCCCCCACAACTCAGCCAATACTTTATCCTTTTAGGGCTTGATCTAACACATCCAGCTTCATGGTTCCACAATCATAATACAACAGACGTGTAGAATCATGAGCAAACACCACATGGAATGGTGTAGCCTGTAATGAGGAACGGGATGATGTATTATAACAAAATTCTGCTCAAGAAATCCATTCCACCCAACTTTGCGGTTGATCCCCCACAAAGCATCTTAAGTGCATCTCAATTGTTCTGTTCACCACCTCTCTCTGCCCATCCGATTGAAGTTGGTATGCGGATGAGTAAGCCAATTTCGTCCCACATAATTTAAACAACTCCCTCCAAAAAGTATTCGTAAAAACTGTCCCTATCACTTACATTGACTCCAGGAGGCCATGCAGTCCGAAAATTCTGTCAAAGAACATGTGAGCCATAGAGATTGCATTATAGCAATGTGCAATGGGAGTAAAGTGAGCCATTTTGGAAAACCTGTTGACTACCACAAATAGGGCAGATTCCCTTCCCCCACCTTAGGTAATCCATCAATGAAATCTATTGAAATGTCAAACCCAGATTTGGGTGGGAATAGCCAAGGGCCACATCAACCCTGTTGGGTGCAGATTCTTCCATTTATTTTGCTGAAAAATCCTGCACTGTTACACAAATTTTGTTGCCATTCTCTTCATTCCTTTCGAGTAAAAATCAGCCTTGACTCAGTGCAATGATTTCTGAATGCCCTCGTGGGCAGAGTTGACTTCCAACTAGGACCGTGTGAATCAGGGCTGAGCCCGTGGGTAAATAAACCTGCCCTTATACAAAATGAGTCCCTCTCGGACTGTCCAATCAACCCTTGCCTTTCCTACTTCCGTTTGTCGTCACATCTCCTGGAGTTCTGTTTTTGCTGTAGTTTCCTCCCTTATTACATCAAATAGTGCCAGCCGTGGTTGAGTAATTGCACATAGGAGACCCACAGTTTGCTCTCCTTGTCAGGATAAAGCATCTGCAACTTGGTTTAGAGAGTCGGCTTGATACTCTACCTTGAAATCGAACCCAACAATTTACTGACCCAATATTGCTGCAGGGAAGTAGACATACGCTATTCCAGCATATATTTCAGACTGAAATGGTCTGTTCGAATGGTGAATGACATTCCCCATAAGTATGGCTCCCAATGTTGCACTGCCTTTGCTAGCCCAATCAATTCCCTCTCGTAGGCTGACAATTTGCTGTGCCTCTCCACGATTCTCCTACTAAAGAATGCAATCGGGTGTCCTCTTTGTGTAGAATAGCTCCAATCCCTTTCCTAGAGGTGTTGCAGTTCATCACAAATTCTTCACTGAAATTGGGTAGTTGCTGCACCAGAACTCAGTTAGGGCTCTTTTTAGTGAGTCAAAGGCCTTAGTAGCCCTTTCATTCCACTGAAAAGAGTTCTTTTTAAATAAATCTGTCAATGGTGTGGCTAACTCCGCATAACCCCCAATAAATCTTCTATAAAATCTTGCCAACCCCAGAAATCCACGAAGATCCACAACTGAATGGGGAGGTTGGCTGGTCAGTGACTGTTTGGACCTTTGAGGGATCAACTGAGACAACTGCACCATGAACATGAGATGCACAAAACATATCATTAGAAAGAATTATCGTATAAAGTGTATATCATTGGAAAGAAATTTTGTAGGTGGATATTTATAAACTATTAATAAGGAAATATTTTTAGAAAAAATAGTAGTTTTCTTATTTTAATCGATGGTTATCTTTTTTAAAATAGTAATTACCTTAGTTTTGGAATTTTTCATATTAGGAATAATTTTAGTAGAAAATTTATTTATTGTAAATCCTAGTTTCCCTTATTTAAAGAGAGTATGATTAATAAAAAATTAAGTCTAATTTTCATAAAAGAAGTGTGACAGAAAATTTGTCAGGGAAAAGTTCTCAACCACCCTATGGTCTAAGAGAGGGAAAACTTTAGTAAGGGAAGAGAGGAATTTACTACAGAGTATTCATTGACTTGATCTTGTGCTAGAGCTCATATCAGAACAATGTGTCCCAAGTATTCCACCTGATTCTCCCCAAGCGTTCACTTGGATTTCTTTACAAACAAGCACTCAGCATGCAATAAATTCAAAAGATATGTAGGTGTTGAAAATGTTCAATCCTTGTCTTACTATATATCAATATGTCATATAAAAAAATCCATAACAAACTTACGTACGTGAGGCTGGAATATCTCGTTCATCATGACTTGAAAGGTTGATGGAGCATTAGTGAGACCGAATGACATCACTAAAAATTCAAAATGACCATAATGGGTTCAGAATGCAGTCTTCTCCACCGCTGCCTCATCCATCCAGACCTGGTGATAGCTGGACTTCAAATCTAGCTCGGAGAAATACTTTGCTCCATGCAGCTCATCTAACAACTCCACCACCAGAATGGGGAACTTGTCCTTCACAGTTTTGGCATTTAACTCTATAATCCACATAGAATTTTCAGGACTCATCCTATTTAGGAACAAACAGCACAGGAGATGGGTGATTGGCTTGGCCTGATGATGACTCAAGCCATCATCTCCTTGCGTTGCCACTGTCTCATCCTTTTGTCGATGGGGATGTCTATATGGTCTAACCACCACCGGTGCTGTCCCTGGAAGAAGTGTGATCATGTGATCATATTCATGGGCAGGAGGCTGCTTAGATGGTTCTCCAAATAAATCTAAGAATTCCACCTGTAACCTTTTGAGCTCAACCGGGGGAGAAAGACCCCATGAAGGTGATGAACTCTTACCTCTTTATCCTGCTTTTGTTCCTGCCACTTAACTTGTTTTCGTTCAAGGTTAAAACTCATAGTTAAATTAACAAAATTCTGTACAATTGGCTCCAATGTTCACAGCCATTTACCCCCCAAAATGACATAGCATATAAATCAATAGAAAAGTTATCCGTAGTAACCTGGAATGAAACAATCTTGCACCTGCCACATCTGGGAACCTTCTCGCCATTGGCCACTGATACTAGCAGCCCTGGCTTGTGTTTGAGCGTGAGACCTAGTTGTTTTGCAGCAGAGCAGCACTAATGAAGTTGTAGGTGCTTCCCGAATCTATTAGTACCCACATAGTACTACCTTCCACCAACATTTTAAGTTGCATAGTTGGTGAGTTCCTTACCCCTGTTACAGCATGCAAGGATATCTCTGGTTCTCTTGGATCCCCTCATCCTCCTTTTCGGACTTCGCCATTTCCACCCAAACAATTTCTTGCATCTGTGTCTCCAGGAAAATGCTTCATCACAATTGAAGCAGAGCCCTTTTGTCCTTCATTCCTCCATCTCTCCTTTGGTGAGCTCCTTAGAAGTGTGGCGGTGGTATTCCTAGTACTCGTTATTGCCCCAGCAGTTGCCTTCTCTGCAGTAGTCATGCTGGGAGTTATTTTTGGGCTGTTCCACACAGGTGTTGTCTCAGGTTCCCTCCTAACACTGGTTGGTTGATTCTTTGTTTTCTTTCATATGACCGGGCCAAATTCATAGCAACCCCGATGCTGTGAGGTTCGTTTAATTCCACCTTCAACTATAGCCCCTCTAGGAGTCCAACTGTGAATAGGCTAATTTGCTATTTCGCGGAGAGTTCTGAAGTGCGAGCCAGCAAGGATTTAAACTTCCTTTGATACACCTCCATTGTCCTTGCCTGTTTTAAATTGCCCATCTCGCCAATGGGGTTGAGGCTTAAGGGAGGGCTAATTCTCAAGTGGCACTGTTTGGTAAACTCAGTGCTATTTGCTGTTGTTGTAGCAACTTCTCATGGGACTGTTGTTCTTCATCCACCCTAGTGAGTCGCTACTCCATTCGCTGCTGGAATTGCCTTGTGAATCCCTCCATCCGGTCAAATCATTCTACATAGATGACAGTTGGCTTGATACCAAATGATATAAACGCTAGTATAAGATCTGATCATTGGATGCCCCGGAGGGAATTCCTCTCTTCTCTTGAGTTTTTCCCTTTCTGAAACCCTATTTTTGATGGTCAGAAACTTGTTCCCTGACCAGTTTTTCACCACACTTCTTTTAGGAGAATTTAGACTTCTTGTTTATTGATAATACCTTCATTAAATAAAAAAAAAAATTAGAGTTTACAACAGAATAGAATTTTTCCAAAAACACATCCCTAAAATCATTTATAATATGAAGAATTCTTAAAATTTAGGTAACTATTAATTTTGAAGAGATTGTTATCGATTAAAATAAGAAAACTACTATTTTTTCTAGAATCCTTCCTTCTTACTAATTTCTAAATGTTTTCGTAGAATATTTGTTTCCAATGAATGCATCATGCATATCAGTTAACTGAGTAGCTCTGTGAGGATCATATGAGGTAAAGTGGCAGCAATATTTTTTCTTTAACAAGTGCTATTTAAACTTCTGGGCAGGCATTTGAGCCCCCACTAGATATGAGTCAGGACATAGATTTTTGTGAAGACCATTTTGGGCGAGCCCCAGGAAAGGGTCCTTGTTCTGGGGATTATTGTTGTCATGATGAGTCTTCCTCTGCTAACAGAAGAATTTGCTGTATGAAATCTGAACAACCCATTTGTGATGGAGCAATATCTATTTCCAAGTTACCAGGAGGGCTGATTGGCAATGAGGTTTGTGCATCTCTCTCTCTCTCTCTCACACACACACACATAAACACAAGTGCTCACCTGCACGCACAGATACATACACATGCCCTACAATTAAACAAATGATGCTGGTACTGAACTAGAGCCCTCTTCAGTGTCCATCTGTTAGTTTAGAAATCTTACCATTTCAGATAACATCAGGTTCAAATTAAAAATTGTAGTGAGTCCTCTCCTAGCTCTCCTGCGGCACCTGAGTGCAAGATTGAAGCTATTGAATTTGGGGAACCTGCTGCTTCTAATGGAAATGTAAGTGGTTATTGCTAATTTGTCACGTTGTGCAAACAGAATCTTTAAGATCATATTATTAATTTTTCTTTCGAAAGCGGTTAATATGGAATTTAATAGCTGCTAAAAATTTGTTGAAGATATTGCCTTTTTAAATTGGCTGCACTCTCTGTGTTATCTTGATAAGACTATTGTTTTCTAGTTCTTCCGGACAGGATACCTCCCTTGGAGGAATATTACATGACTATCATCTTATTACTGTATTATAACCTTTATTACTTTTACTAGTTTCGTTGGATGACCTTTTTGGTGGTTGAAGAATTTTGTATAATATGATTTTCATGGTTAGACTACTGAAATCTTGAATGTAAGTCATCTGTAAAGACATGATAGGTAAGAGCTTAGATGAGGAGATGTCATTGGATAGCAATAAGTGGCGTAAGAGAGTCCGCACAAATTAAACCAACGTTCCCTTTTTTTTAATTCCTCCCCATATTTGCCTTTCAAATGGCAGACCCCAATTATTAGAATTAACGCTCAAATTGTTGTTATGGTTTTCATGGTTAGGTTGGGATTTGGCCATTGGGACATGTAGGAGATTAGTCCATGTCTGACTCATTCTTCAATAATGTACAATAAGTTGGGGCTGCTCTAAAATTTTCTGAACATGCTAAGTTAATATACTCATTTGTGCTCAAATTCAATTTGGAGGTTTGGAGGTTCTGGTTGTTTCTCTCCTTCCCTCTCTCTCTCTCTCTCTCTCTCTCTCTCTCTCAGCTTACTTAGCTGAACTTCAAAAATAACAATGTTCATCCATATCTTGGCTGATGAAACTGGCAGCTGAACTGGTTTATCTTGTTCTAAAATAATTCAAATTACTTAACCACACAGATGCGCTTATTTTGTCTACAAAACTGCCTAATGTGTTGTATCATTCACTTCGTATAACTTTCTGATCAGCTGTTTGTATTCAGGTTACATCACCTTGCAATTGGCTGGATCCATCTTTTCAGCTGAAGGTTCCACTAGTCGACGTAGATAAGGTATCATCAGTATCATAATTGCTCACTTCTTATTGTAAAATATCTAGGATTTTTTTTTGAATTTTCATTTTATTATTATTATTGTTCAGAAATAACTCTATTTCTAGTATGAGGGTTCTTATAAGGGGAGGTGTAATTCTAATTTAGTTTTACACCCCACACTCCCTTCCTCTCTCAAACATCTATTTTAAATCCTACTATACCCCTTTATGAACCTTGTTTGATATTCCATGCATTTGGTATGTTGAAATTCAAATGTGAGCTGTTCTCTTGCATTAAACCCCGGAATAGATGTGATGACACATATGCAGAACTGGCCAAACACATACAGGAATAAACTTTTGGGCAAAATGTTGGGGGGTGTGTGTGTGTATATATTCTCACGTGATAACTCTCTAGTATCTGACTAAGCCTTCCCCCAAATCCTCATTTTTCATCAACCAATTTTGTTTGGAAGGCGAAGGTTCTTGTGGAAATTAAGGTTCTTTCTTCGTCCATGATGCTTAATAAGATTTATACCAATGACTTGCTAGAAAGAGAAAAACCTCCAAAGTTATCTCCTCTGATGCTACAACAATTCTAAAGTTAGAGATTACATGTTTGTGCTTTGTTGTATTGTGCAAATATGTGAATCGCTTATTTGATATGTGATAGTGACTCAGTTGTCATATAGGCATCCTTGAATTGTTTTCTCATAAAATTTAGAGGTTTTGGAGGGTGGAAAGATGTTCGTTCGCTTTTGAGATGTACTTCTATGAGATAAAATTGTATTTTATGCTTTTCTGTGGGTTTATGCTTCAAGGACTTAAATATTATAGTTTGGAGAAGTTGAAGAGAAATTCAAGAGCAGTTTCATTTGTTTATGTTTTATTCTTTTTCTTTCGTTCAAGGTTGTCTCATTTCTGGAATTTGTATATTATTTATCTCACTTAATAGAATTTCATTTTCAATCTAAAAGAAAAACTCTCTAGGATCCTGCTAATATGTGCTTCCTGACAAGTGGTATCAGAATTAGTGGTTTAATTAGGCTAACAACAATGGTTCGAAAGATACGGTGATGTGAACTCATGGAAATTGGCTGATGCTGTATTGCTAAACATTTTTAAAGCCAAACAGAATATCAGTTCTTTTGTAGCTTAAACCAGAGCAGTGGTCAAAGTAGAAAAAGTGGTTCAGTCAGGTTCTTGTTTTCACTCTAGTGTGCTCTGATTTTCATTTTTTAAACTGGTTTCGGGCCCAAATTTGGGCCGTTCTTAAACTTAAAATTTGGGCTTCTTTGGGACCCTTTCTTTTTAGCTACTGTGGGGTCTTTCCCATGCCATTAGTGGCCCATTTTGTTCAAACTGATACGTTGTTTTCAATTGAAAATTGAAGGAAAGAGAATTTGAGAAGGAACAAAGTCAATCTACTATTAAGCATCTCTTCCCGGTGCATTGAATTAATATTTTTAAACATTGTGCTACATGGTTAAGAAGGTTTTTCTATTCTATAATTTTAGAAAACACTAGACTGGGTAAAAAGGGGTACATGTTTTGCCATTTGGGCTTAAATGGGTACTTTGGTTGGTTTTTTGGTTTCTTTCCCACCCCTAGTGACTCCCATGGTTAGGCCATTCCCATGGTTGAGTAGGACTCCTATGTAAGTTTCTGGTTACAACGGTGGACTCATGAATACAATCTTGATGGTAAAAGAATGTAGTGCACATATATAGAGTTAGCTCAGCACCACTTATGCTCGAGTAAAATATTGGTGTTTAATTTTGTATATATGCACTCACGTGCTAACTCAAGAGTATCCTACTAGAATGAAATTCCTAAAACAGAACCCTCTTATAAGATATCACGTGCCTATACATGAGGGGAGTGTAGTATGAAATTATAAAAACGCTACTGAATGAGTTTAACCTTTTGGTGGAGTTGATTAAGGCATGATATTTAGTGTTTAACTAAGGCTTCCATGAATCTAAATTGGTCCAATTGTTGCTCCACATATGTTTCAACACAATAACAATGCAAGACATTTGCATTCCCAAGAAGTTGCTTTCAGATTATAAATTTCAACCTTCTTTGTCTCGTATGAATCTGGATGCTACATGTGACATTTATTAGATGGAAAATAATGCATTCATTTAAATGGAATGACTATATGTATGTTTTGTAGTTTTTCTTAAAGCTACGGGGTCTGAAAGCTTGAGCATGATCCGAGGAGCAATGGGCATCTGTTATCATGATGGCATTTTGTAATATTGCTGCCTAGCTTAATTGATTTATACAAATTCCTTATTGTTTCTTAGGTCCGCTGTGTTATCAGGAACATTGTTAGGGATTGGGCATCAGAGGTACTCCAGAGTTCCAAACTTATTTTTTCATTTCAATCCAGCATTGTGCATGGGTTCGAAAATAGTTCAAGAATGTCCTTACACTGTCTTTATTATACAGGGACAGAGAGAACGTGATCAATGCTATAAGCCTATTCTTGAAGAGCTTGATCGACTATTTCCCGATCGTTGCAAGGAGAGGTGCATTAATTCAATTCCTGTGTTTGTCATCTTTAAATATTTTGTACTACGCATAGAGACTGCTGTTGCCAAAGAACTGCATTGAAAAATGATTAAAGAATTTATGTACATGGCTTATTTGTTTTTATCCGAAGAATACATTATGGACTGTAATTCTTTTTCATTAATGCATATTTGATATTTACGTTTCGTTATAGGATTTGGCAATGCATTTTGTCAAAATGGATTCTTTGTTTTACATAAACAAAGTATTTGTTATTTCTCCTGGTTCTCAAAACGAGTCTTAATTCTTAATTTTTAGCAAGTTTTGAAGTAATCCTAAGAATACATTATGGGCTGTAATGCCCTTTGATTAATGCATTCTTAATATTTATGTTTGGTTAGAAAGGTTTGGCAATGCATTTTGTCCAAAAGCATTCTTTGTTTTACAGACCCAAAGTATAGTCTCAACAATTGACTTTTTGTTATTTCTTCTGGTTCTCAAAATGAGTTTTAATTCTTAATTTTTAGCAACTTATGAAGAAAAATTCTATTTTTCAGTAGCTTAACATTCTATGTTGTCGTTCCAAATCTCTCTCTCTATATATGTTCCAAATCTCTATATATATTTCACTCAGGAAGCAGTCCTGCATTTGGTTTGTTCTTGATCTCTAACCTGTTTTTGATTTGAGGTTTTTCTTGTTTCTATCTAATATAATTCTTTTTTTTTTTAAATAAAAAGTGTCACTTTAAATAGGAACAAAGTTTAAATGGAAGGCATTTGCCAATTATCCACAGAACATCCCATTACATATACAATTTATTATTTATTCCAAAAAGTGTCTTATTTTTTGATTTTATTTTCTTTTAAATTTAAGCCAAACGAAAATCTTGCAAATCATTTCTTATCAAAATAATTTGTTTTTCTAAAATTCTTTATATATTAAAATTTGGTAAATCATAATGCTTTCCAAACTCTACCTTAATTAATACTCTAAAATTGTGCTTTTTATTAGCCCTCCTTGCTGTTTAGTTCCTGGTGCTGGACTTGGGAGGCTGGCTTTGGAGATTTCATGTCGTGGTATGCATGTACTCAAGCTTAGATGTAGAATGTTGCTATTTTTTATTTTTTATTTTTAAATTTTCTAAAACTCGTCATTATGTGCAACAGGATTTATAAGCCAAGGGAATGAGTTTTCATACTACATGATGATATGCTCAAGTTTTATTCTTAACCAGTAAGAACTAATTTCCTCCTTTCATGCAGGTATCTTCAATTTTTCATATCATTTTCCTTTTGGTTTTATTTTATTTTATTTTTTTTCCATACATCTTCAAGTACCCAATCAGTAGGCGAGTGGACGATATACCCTTGGATCCACAGCAATTCCAACTCACTTGCAGATAGTGATCAACTTCGTCTTGTTACCATTCCAGACATACTCCCAGCTGGGTAATGTGTTCACTTCTTACCTATTTATTTGCTTCTGGGTGGACATATTTGAAATCTCTGTACTTTTAATGAAGAAAGGTATTCTTTTCAGTTAGACATTAACTTTACTTGGTGCCATGTCATTCATACAAACACTCATTATTGTTCTCTTTTATGGTCATTGTGCATTATAATTCCTAATTAGCCTCAATAAAGTTATTCAATCAACCCCTCCCCAGGAAGAACAAGAAAGATTTGTCACTTTGATTTGCAATGAGGGATTCAATGACGTAGTGTTCACAGTAAGACATGATACCTTCTACTTCCTAGTACCTAGCTCATAATGCTAATGCTAATTTGCTTTTGTATTTTTGGTAATATTTGTGTTTTGGTGATGATCAAATAGTGCATATGCTTACCACATACCTTGTCTTTGTGTTTTAAGGTGCATTTAAGTAAATACGAAGATCAAGTTCTCAAGTTCTTTGGCTGCCAATTGGAACAATAGTTTTCTGTTGCCTATTCAGAAAATAATATTCCACCACAATCATATTATAACTGTTCCACTGCATCTTCACTGTGCCTGCGGACATAGCTGCATGTACCAACTCAAAGTTTGCCTCCATCATACTGCAGAAGTACATCTTTTTTTCTCCATATTATTTTTTGTTCGACTTCTTTTCAAAGTCACTTCCTTTGTCCCCATCCTCACCCCCCAGAAAAAAAAAAAAAGAAAAAGAAAAAGAAAGGAAGCAAATAGAAATGCCACCTTTAGTGGACCTCATTTCTCCACAGGGACTTGGTTTCGTCCCTCTGTGTTTTCCTATTACTACTCACAACTTTGTGTTACCTAAAAAATTTCACTCTTTACCCCTTCTTCTAGCGTGATCTCTCTGCTTACCATCATTACCTCATAATATAATATTTCATAAGGGAAAATATTTTGAAAGGCCTCAGATGCTAGACTGCTTACAATGGCTAATATTCAATCATACAATGGTCTGCATGAAATTAGTGTGAAATAAGAAAGAGAATTGAGATGAATAAAATCTCAAGATGTCGAATTTTTCCGCTTATGTTGTGATGTGCTCCTAAGTTCAGTAACGTTAACAAGATATGGTATAATAGGGTGAAGATCAATAGGAGCGGTGGGTTGTGGGTGGGGCTGCACAGTGCATTTTATTGCTTCTGCAGTAATCTTCACTTTGAACTGCATATATATGGAGAGGGTTTAGAGGTGAGTGAATTAATTGTAATGAGGAAATACATGATTGTTTGGCTTTAATGCCCTTTTAAAATGGAGCTTTCACACTTCTTGCTGGCTATTAGCATGGATGCTGTTATTCGCAACCATTTAATTTTTTTGAATGATTTTCTTAGATAATAATTCCCTATGATCACCTATTATGCTTTGTTAGAAATGCTCATTCCTCGCTATTTAACAAGCAGGGCAGGAATCACTGAAGGCTTTTCTATGTGTGGGGGTGACTTTGTTGAAGTCTATAGTGATCCTCTTCAAGAAGGTTGGCATACTGGTCGTTTTTTTCTTTGCTTTAATGTGTTTTGTGAGTGTTTACATTCGCACGCTTCCTTGGAAATCTGAATGATTAGAAAGTTCCAAAAAAAATTATCTAGAAAATGAAAAAAGAAAAAAAAAAAACATATACGCTTCTATGAAAGAGAGTGCTACAGTACATGCATCATTTCTCCTATGCAATGACTAAAAGAAGTGACTGAACTTCTGGTGTTGGACATCTAAAGTTAGAGCAATTTTTCTCCAGGCCCATATGTTTTTCAATTATGTAAAAGTGTGACATCACAATGCCTACTACTTTTATATATTGTCGTAGAAAAAGTGGGTGTTTTGCTCCTTTTTTACAATTTGTTCTAGTTTCTGTATCTTACCTGATGTTTTCCAAAAGGTGCACTTGAATTTCAAGAATTTGGATGTGGAGACATCAGATGGTTTACATGTATATCCTTTCTGGGAGTATTACATACCTTTCAATTTGTACCAACAATTGCCATTTGGAAGAGTCTAATTTAAATTGTCATTCTATCTACTCCATTTTCAATAATTGACATAGTTGTCATAGTCTTTCATAGAGATGATTTTATTGTTTAATTTATTATTCATTTATGTATTTATTTTTTAACGTGGGAAGAATGTTTTTGTGGATATCATTGTTGCTAGCATGCAGAAGGTGCTTTCATTTCATCAATTATTTATTCCATTCCTCACTTTCACTATATTATTACAAAATGACCGTTAGTTGCAATTTTGAGTGTCTTCGAGTTTATTTGACTACAAATTTGAGCTTTCTAATTCTCTCCATTTGATTGTCATTTCTAATTATCTGTCTCTCTCTCTCCATTAATAATGTTTGAAGTTCCTCTCAAAAAATCTTTAGGATATTCAACTATACTTGATACGAAGGATCTTCAGATTGCATCCACCTTTCTCCATTAAGTTAATCTCAAACTCACTTTCAGTCTTGGCATTTCTTGAGTTGGTTACTCATGTAGCGAACTGGTTAGTTAGGTTGCCACTGGTTTTTTATTTTTATTTTTATTTTTGTTAAATCTATTCTTGATTAATATCTGCCTTTAGATTGTAAAGTGCTATGTTTGTCAAGGCCAATGATAGACTTCGGCTTCTTGTTTTTGGCATGCAATACTCCGAAAAGATTTATGACAGCATTG
This sequence comes from Dillenia suffruticosa, assembly GCA_033439265.1. Taxonomy (NCBI): domain Eukaryota; kingdom Viridiplantae; phylum Streptophyta; class Magnoliopsida; order Dilleniales; family Dilleniaceae; genus Dillenia; species Dillenia suffruticosa. The sequence continues at coordinate 9,510,311 of JAVTVX010000030.1, read as the reverse complement.
ATTTTGCAATCCTTCTTTCAAGTTTTGTTTAGGTTTAACACGGACATTGTTTTATGTTTTATTCTTATTGTATGTCTTTGTGCATATATGCTTTTGGGCGTGTGGTTAGGGGCAATTTGCTTTTATGGATTGCTGATATTAGTGCATTTTGCACCTGCAGGAGTTTGGGATTCTGTTGTCACCTGTTTCTTCATCGATACAGCTCACAACGTTGTCGAATATATTGAGATCATATCAAGACTTCTTAAAGATGGGGGAGTGAGTGCTTCTTGGCCATAAGATTGGATTCTAGGTATTGTTTTTTTCTAATACTGACTGATGAATACCTTCATCATGTCATTTAATAGGTATGGATTAATTTGGGCCCCCTACTTTACCATTTTGCGGATATGTATGGGCAAGAAGATGTAAGCTTTGTTCCTTTAATGTACTCATTTGTAAACACAAGATAGTTTGTTTAGCTGAAGATTGTTGATGTTATAGCTTAAATATTTTCTTTCTTAAGGAGATGTCCATTGAACTAAGTTTGGAAGATGTGAAGAGAGTTGCTTTGCATTATGGATTTCAGATGGAGGTAATGTGAATTCATGGTTTTTCATTCTATATGAATCTTTTGCCTCGGTTTTGACTCTTTGTTTACAACAGAAAGAGAAGACAATAGAGACAACCTACACTACGAATCCTCGGTCAATGATGCAGGTGATCCTTCTTTTTCTGTTGATTTTTCTGTAAGTATGTGCCATGGACTCAATCGTGCTACATAAATGTAGAAGCAGAAAGAATCCTTTCATAGTCCTCCCTCACCTCAATTGTATGTACTGATTGGAGAGTATGGGGGGATTGCAGGGAACTTACTACTATAAGCAGCCACTGACTTATTAGTCAATATTGATAAGCCCTAGCACTTACTTGGATCAATGCACATTACATATTGGAAACATGTTGATGAAACTAAACTGATTGCATAGTACATGATATCTTTTTAAAATATTGGTAATTTTCTTCTCTTGGAGAAATTTCAAATGAATTGTACCATAGTTTGGATATTGAAACTGCTGTTTAGAAAAGGCATTTTTTTTTTTTTATCCTTGAAGCCTACAGTTTCAAATTAAGTTGCATGATCTAATAACTTGACCTTGGATTAGATTCTGGTAAAAGAAACATTCTATTAGGTTTGGTAAATCTGTGAGATAGTTGTAGGCCTGGTATTGAAATGCTGCTATTTAATGTTTCCACTGCATAAACAGATTCAGGAATTTTCTTTTCTTTTCTTTTCTCTCTCTTCTTTTTTTTTTTTTATTTTTTTATTTTTCCTCCAAAGCCGGAAAATCCATAAATGTCCTTTACAAGGTGTGTCCAAATTGTATTATTAAAATATTGCTAAATCAATATGAAGACAAGCTTGATCTTTCACCATAAAATCTATTGAACATCGAAAGGAAACGGATTATTGTCTATGCTTATATGTACATAGAAAAAGAAAAATGCAAGCAAAGAAAGGTTTCTAGTGTTACCCCATGACAGGTATCCATAGCATTGCGTAAAATCTAGTTAGAATATATAGTAACCCATATGCTTCCTAGCTTATGTTTCTGTCACTGTATTCTAATTGAAAACCAAACACGTAACAAGAGGATATATAAAATTTTGGAACCATATGAGTTTTCTATTTTATTTTGATTGACCACCATTTGGTCCAAGTGAGCTATGGTTTAACAAAATTTGGGTGAGTGATGCATACAAAATGTTGAGTTGTATATTGCAGGAATTGGGTGATTATGATTCACACAAGATAGTTTTGGAAAATGAAAGAGAAGGGATATCGATTGAGAAATGCTCATATGAAAGGCTATTGAAGAAATTGTAACACATCATTCGCTCTTCACAGTCCATTATGAGAACAATGTGATTACATCAAAGATGAATCAGTTCAACAATGGGTATTGGTATAAGGATAGAGAAGTAATGTAGTAATGCTAGAGAAGTAATGTAGTAATGCATGAACTTGGTCTCTAATGTCAACTTCATCTTGATCATGATCTTGTAACTTGGTCCTCTTCAAATTTGCAGAACCGATACTATGCTGCATTTTGGACAATGAGAAAGAAGGCAAGACAAAGGTGAACTGCATGATGTGCAACAAAATATTCTTTTGTCATATATAGCAAAGGATAAATTTTTCATTGTTGCTGAAGTTGGTTTTGCAATGATGTATGAGTAGTTACTATGACTCAAAGTGTTGAAAAAAACTTTTGAGTTGAAGTCTTGCGTATCAATGTGAAGTGTGAAACCGTTTGTACATTTTGCTGTGTTATAGTTGATCGAAAGTGCAAGTAATTTCAGTTGTCCTGTTATGACACTTTTTCATACCAGTGATACTAGAGTAATGCACCCTGGATGTCTCTGGTAATTAGTCATATAAATCAGATGTTCCCCGTCAGTTGGCTTAAGTGGCTTATGAAGGGTTTTGTCTCACCTGTTGCATGACTTCAGCCAGTAGATCTGCAGATATTTCCTGCATAATTTGTGCCAAACTTGTTATTTATTTATTCTTTTCTTCGTGTTTAATTGTTGCTGTGTGGAGTATCCTGTGTCATGTAGATAACCAAAAAAAAAAAAAGTATCCTGTGTCGTGTGCTGTGTCTGTCAATTGGCCAAGTAGGCTTTTCTATACTTAATAAAAAAAAAGTTCTTACCTAATGAATTATGCATATATCAAGTACATATACACCCTAATTGCCAAAATAGGTCTGGTTTGGTCTCGACATTACATACGAATCTCCAACACGTACTATAGAGCGGAACGGGGAAACCTATAAAGAAAGACATTTTTTTTTTTTAATTATTGAAAAGGAAGCCTGGAACTTCCAGACTTCGTCTTCTCCTTTCTTTAGTAAAATGAAGGCAAGCATCTGAAAAGGCCTCTGGATTGAGGCGAGGCCTAACTAATCCTGTTGTGATGGATTCAAACTGATGGATGAAATTTCTGCATATAGTAAGGAGGTTAGACTTGATCGACCGTAGAATGAGTACAGGGAAAGACATTGTAAGAGAAACTCCAAACTTGGCGACTACCCCCCAACACAGAGGGAGAAACAGAGAAGTGCAAGTATGAATGCAAATGCAGACAACGAACTACGTTTTCTGCCTGGTAAATGCAAACGCAAATGCATACAACGAACTAGGTTTTCGGAGACAGCATCGGCTGATGTTTCCCAAGTGATCATGATGATTACTGTTGAATTTTAAATCTCAATGGATGCGGGCATCCTAGGACCTTATATATATTTAGAGCCGGTGGGGTGGGGAGAGAAGAGAGTTGAAATCATTGCAAGGGGAGAGGAGAGGTACATATATGACAACAACATAAGACAATTCTCTAGATAGGTTTTCTTCCAACACCCTTAAAAATTAGTTACCTCTTAAAAACCTTTTTTTTTTTTGGGGGGGGGGGGTCGAAGAGCAACATCAATTTAAAATTTTGCAGCAGTTTACATAAACAAATAATAAAAAAAAAAGAAAACAATAAAGCTTTATTAAGCGACATTGAAAGAACTTGCAGTGCTCTCAATGAACTTTCTTGCACCCTTAAACCATCTCTTGTCTCCAGCTTGTGCCTTGCAAATGAAAAGCTTGCCATCGGAGACGGTGGCTGTGATAAGTTGATGCTTCCCGCCCTCATCTCCATCAGCAGTCCTTGTCAACACAGATAAGTAGTAGTATTTCTTCCCAGCCACCTCCGGTGAGGATGTCTCCAATATGTTTGCTGTTGCCACAGCATCGGGGTCGAAACCACCCTAAGCAAAATATATTGTTCACATTCTATTAGTGCCTCATGACCATTTCCCTTTCGGTGCTTTCACTAGTGCAGTCAATAAATATTCTGAGAGAACACTGTGGATACAAAATCTCTTGCCTGTAGATCTGCATTTCTTAACATCCTAATTCAATAACAAGTTTGCTATTATTCATACACACTTTTGAACTTGATTTAAAAGTTTCGTGGAGTGACAATTTTTTGTGCAACAAGTAATGGAAATTTGGTATGTTACCTTTTAGTTAAAGAATAAAGTCTCTCTTTTTTATTGCAATTAGGATTCAAACTAATCATAATTTTGGAGAAAAACAACGAGCGGAATGTAAATTGTTACCTCCGCATCGGTCTTTCCAGCGTAGGCTTGCTTCCCAAGCAAATAGTCAACCTGCAAATATTGAATGCATGTTATATTTTGAAGTGATTCATCAAATTAAAAAAAAAAAAAAAATGGAGGTGTTTTTCCTTCTTTGGGGGTGGGGGTTACCTCAGAAAGGAAGTCTTCAGGGGTACCATAGTCGGTGATGGATTTTTTGTCGGTAGGAGTAACTATAACAGTGACATTGCTGTTGGAATCAAAGTTGTCCTCATACCTCAGAACCTGTCCTGGGAACTCTACCTCTTTGCTTGGGTTCCATTTTGATGGTATCGATAGCTTGAATCCATCTCCATTGTATGGCAAGAAGTCTGTGTTTGTCTTTGGCTTCCCAAATATATTTGCTGCCATGCAATCCAACCCCAATTCAATTTTTGTTCATAACCCATTAAAATTTTAATCTTAATCTTAACTTTTTGTTCATATAATAATGGGTTTTCGTAAAGAATTATATATTACACTATACCTGCTTCACCATAGGCAGCATCAGCCGGGGAGACTTTGGAGCCAATGGCAACTGTACCAATGAGGACTGTGAGAGCCAAACGGCGAGACATGGCTGCATCACTATTATCACTTGATGATTCCTTCTGGGCCCGTACGACCAGCTGGATGGTCGGTTTGATGTTTGCCACGTGGCGTTGTGATGAGGATCTAGCGGTTGCTGGGGTTGAGAGTGCATGGTGATGCAGAAAGCATGCCGTTGAAGCCATTTTTCCTTAAAAACTCCTTTCGGTCCTTTTGGGAAGTAAGAGGAAGCGTATAGTTGAGATGAAAAGAGAGGATAGTGATATGATAGGGAAGTTAAGGAGGAAATAGCTGTGAGAGAGAGAGAGAGCGTAGAGTGGCGTGGGATGTGGAGTGCTGCATTCTTTTGATTTTGTGAAGAGAAATGACTTGTTTTGGATTGGGAGATGAGATTTTTGATGTTGGATAAGGTTTTCTAGGATGTTATTGGTGCCACGTAAGAAGTATTAAATTTACCTTTATAAATGTACCACCAAACGAATCCAGAAACCAGGAGTACTAAATTCAATATTTTTGGATCTTCATCTTAGACAAGAAAAGTTAATAAATAAGATTTATGTTTCAAAAGATTTTGTTATATATATATATATATATATATATTCTATTTTTATTACCAAGTTTATGAGTTTGAGATTATATAATAAGAGTAACAGTTATTCATGCAATTACTAACGGGCCTTTCACCATACAATTATTAAATAAATCAAGAGACATTATTAAAATTGAATATATTTTATTAAAAAAATATATATATCAGGTTTAAAATCATTAACCAATATCTATTTGTATTTCATTTCGTGTTTTGATAATAATTAAGACCCCATTATATTAAAATTTTTTGGGCAGGATTTTGAAAATAAATTTGGATACCCTTTAATCTTTATGGATGGTGGGACTGGTTTCTAAATCTATGATTTCTAAATTTTCTACATTCATATGATTTTATATTCCGATGTATTGATTATTATTTTGCTTCCCTAAGTATGTGTTTATATAATCTTAAGACAAGGGTATTGCGCCATGATGCGTCCAAAAACTAAATGCATTTGAAAAATCATTATGAGAGAAAAGAGAATTTTTAAAAGTAGATTTGAGTAAAAGAAAAAAAAAATGGAAAAGAGAAATTATGGTGGTTATGGAAGTACTATTGGGAGGTTTACTTTTTAAAAGAAAAAATAATTACTTCATTTTCTCCCTTTACTATTTTTCACAGAAGATAACTTCATTCGAGGACATTTTGGCCCAACAAATGTTGACCGGTATTTTGAAACCCGGATCGAAACATGAGCCGGTCATGCCAACGGATCAATGGATCACTGTGAATCAGACAAAAAAAATCGAATGACGTCATTATGACATCATAAATAAATTTAAATTTTACAATATATTAATAATTTAAAAAGTTTATATATTTAATCACGTTACCATATCCCAGCATTTTTTGAAACAAAAAAGAAAAGAAAAGAAAAGAACACCTTTTGAAACAAAAAAAAGAAAAGAAAAGAAAAGAAAAAAAGAGGTTGGCTGATTTAATTTGGTTCCGATCCAACCTGGGTTTGACCGGTTTTCTCAAAATCTAGTTATGTTAGGAAGCCGGGACCAGCTACCGGTCCAGTTCCCAATCATACCCCGGTCGGACAGGCAGGTCTGGTTCAGAAACCTGGACCAGCTAATGGTCCGGTTCCCGGTCACACCAGTCGGACCCGCAAGTCCGGTTTGGGTTTCATAACTAATTATAGTAAATTTACTTTTAGAGATCTTTAATCAATGAAAACGGAATCTGAATATAATAGTTCTTATGATTATTCTTAAAACAATATATAATTAAAATATATCGACTCAATTTCAGTTAATCGGTTGATAATTCAGTAATAACTCACCCTCTTTTGTATTTCCTTTTTATCTAAATGATTGAATTAAAAAGGGGAGTCGGCTCGTTAAAAATTGGTTCCTACACTAATAAAGAAAATTCTTGATTCATGGTAGATTGAATTGATCCGAAAATATAAAACTTCTTATTACTTGAAAAAGGACTTTTAAAGATGGGTTTAAGTTGGACTAAGAATGACGATTACAAAATAACAATCAAAAGGATATCGATAAAAAGTGTAATTCGAGCGGTGATCCGACTTCTAGGAAAGAAAAAACAATAAGCAAAACAACAAAGTAAAATGTAAAGTAAAACTATATTAGTTTGATGCCAAATTATGGACCCTACCGGAATTAAATTAATTTTGTAGTCATAGTAAAACCATCTAGACCATGACCATGTCCCCCTTCGAACAATCCTTGGTCTGCTCATTTTTAAGCTTCGCAAATAATATAGTGGATAAGTTTATTTCCATGAGAATTAAATGATTTATATAATTATATTTGTGACAATATGTTATTCAAGTGTCGCATCTTTTAACAAAATAGAAAAAAACATATTCTAAACTAAAATTAAATCATTTCAAAACATAAAATACTCAAAGCACATTTGTGAAAATATATAAAGAAAAAGTAGAGAAAATTTAAACTTTATTTTAACTAGAATTTTTTCTTTTTTAAGAAAATTGGGAGAGTTTTCCTTGTAAATTGGTTAAAACTAATCACTTAAAACTAACATTAACGACATACTAATCTAACTGGACTTCGCAAATTGGATACAAGGAACCTCTCGCTGATCATTTCATATTACAAAAAAATAGGCGGCTTAGCGACGCCTTTCTGAGATGCCAAAACCTAAAACATTGCGTCACTAAATTAATTTGCAGCACCATAATCAAAAAGTTAGAACCGCATAGCAAATAACCTTGTCGCAAAAATACAACATTGCTAATGGTTGTCCGCATCGTAAACCTTTTGCAGCGCAAAGGTAGTCATAGGAAGTGTCAGGTTATGTCATGATACATGCAATTACCATCACAAATTTGCAATGGCTTTTCTCTATCACAATAGGAGTCGCCATAGTGGTGATGGTTTTTGGGACGACATGTCCGTCATAAATTTTTTATGCTCGTGTTGCTACGTATTTTGACATTGTATATGTTTTCGATAAAAATGTGTTATTGCTATAGGCGTCACAAATGTTACGACGACTATGTCATTACAAATCTACCTTTGTGATGCCCTATTATGTGTTGTTAACAAGCATTGCAACCTGTTAACAAAATGAGTTTTGATAATGAGCAAATGATAAAACAAAATGAGCTAAAGTTGAGAATAAAAGGTTAGACTAATGAAAGATTAATTTGGAAAAAATTAGAATAAGATATGAATGATTTAAGATACTTATACAATTTACAACTCAAAAGAAGTCGACTCACCTTCCAATTAAGCCTTATACAGAATGACAAAATAGTCAACTTATGTAAAAACACAAGTTGACTCACACAAGTGGCATAACAGTAGAGCCTAACTTTTAAAATCCTAACAGTCGAGAGGTAACGGTCAAAATGAAAATTGGATACACTATAATTAGGACAGGTTGACCAACTATATGTCACAAGTCGACTTACACACTTAACAATTAGAAAACTTTATGAGAATCGAGATGACACACAAGTAGCTCACTAAGCATTGGGCACTAGACATATGTCATAAGCCATAACATCAATGTGACATATACTGTGCCACATGCTAGGTTACATGTCAAGCCATGAGCCAAAATGCATGTCATGACATGAGTTATGACATATGCCACGACACACAACAAGACACATGCCAAGGCACTACACTTCACTTACATGTTGGCACAAGTCGACTTGTTTGGAACACCAAGTCGACTCATGTGTTTAGAACCTAGAAAAATCTAAGTGAAAACATATTTGTGTTGACACAAAAACATTGTCACGTCAACACAACTTGTTTAGAACACATATTCGCTCATGAGACATTAAATCAAGTTGACTGGTACATCATCTCAAGTTGACTCATGCTTTAGGAACTCAGAAAATTTGCAAGCATGGAATGAGCATGACACGAGCCTCAAGCCATCAGCTATGAGCCATAGCATAGGCCATAATACATATCATGACATCAGTTAGGACATAGGACATAAGACATAAAGCCAAGTTGACCTGCTCTATGCAAAAAGTTAACTTACATAATATGTCGAGTCAACTCATGTTTCACCACAAGTTGACTCGCGTGTCCAAAGCTTAGAAAAACTCTTAAGTATGTGTCAACACAAACCTAACCAAACCATACACAAGTTGACTAGCGTTACACCTAAGTTGACTTGCATCATGCTTGCTCCTTACAAAACAACTCACTGGCCTAACACTACAAGAATGCCCGGCTTCACCGACGGATTTTTACCGATGGAAAAATTCCGTCGATGATTGCGACTAAATAGCATGGGATTAACGTTAGCGGGAAGGATGAAAAAATTTATACATTTCCAATAGATCAACGACAGTTTTATCGGACGGAATTTACGACGGAGACTTTCTGATGGTGATTTTCACGGAAAGATATTGATTATTTTTCCGTGTTTGTTTTTTCCTAGAGAATAGCGACGGTTGAGCGGTGCAACAGTGGGCAAATTAAATTCCATCGGAAATCCATCGTAACTAAGAAATATAGTTATAATTAACAACGGATTACGGACGGATAATCCGTCGGTGAAAAATAAAGAGGGAAATAAAACCCTAAGTCATGAGAACTCGAAATGTTTCCTCGTGTCTCTCTCTGTCTCTATCTCTCACTCACACTCTGTATCTCCGTGGCGTCACTGTCCTAATCACAGTGGAAAAGTATTGTTGTGGCATCTCGGCAGCGAAGATCAAGACGAAGTCGAGTTTGACCTCCTCCTCGTCGCCGTCGTTGGTCCTTCAGGTTTGTCTTTCTATATGTCTCTCTCTTTCCCGCATACTTTAGGGTTTCTTGGCAGAACATAGATGTTTGTTGTGCAAAACATACATGAGAGTGGAGAGAAAAAAAAATCTAGATCTAAATAATTCGTTGTAGAACATACATGAATAAGACCTTGATGAGCATATTTTGGTGATTTGAATTGGACCATTGGTTTTGACTCCAATTTAGATCAGATAGCATAATTATAATCATAAGAAGGAAAGGTCAGATTATTTTGATAATGTCTAAATACTTCGTTACTAGACAAATGTCAGATTATTTTGATAATGTCATCTCTAAGTATGACTCACTATAATGGAATAATGGCTTGGAAGACAGTAGCAATATTTTCTCAATTGCTTGTTGATATGAAATAGGCTTACATCTATGTTGCTTCTAAACTATTCAATATCTATAGGGTTTATAAACACATAGAGAAGATTTTTCCCAAATTGCTTAAAGGTTGAACACTTTAGCTACAATGCCCTACTAACTAATTTTTTCACAATATATGTGATTGTGATTCATATTATCGTTTTGTAAGCTTCATTATCCCTTTTCCCTCCTTATATTTTGGATAAATTAGTCACATAGCCCTTCCTTCCTAAGCGAAAATCAATCAAAACAAACTTCTTTCATCGACATTTCCTTTTACGACAAAGAAAAGCTGTAATTAGTTTGTATATGCGTATACATATTTAAAACATTGTAATCAATTTTAATTCATGTCTTCTTTCCAAAATATACCTTTCTTGTTCTTTATTTGTTTCTAATTTAATACCTCTCACGTATTGAATAATACATTTTATGTCCAATTAGGTGAAATTTTTAGATGAAGTGAAAAGAAAACTTGCATGATTTGTATTAAATAATTTTTTGTATACATATCATTCCTTTATATATATATATAAAAGAAAAGACTGAGCAAATTATTTTGGCCGATGGTATACTTTATGTAATGCAATTAATTAATATAAGCAAGCGGATCTAGCTACCTTTGGTTTTTTTCTTATTTTACCTTGCAAATGACTTGTAATGTGAATCTTGTTCATAGTTTTTCTCTCATTGCATGAATAAATTAAATTTTGATAAATATAAAAGTGGCTAAATTCAAATTAAAAACTTCTATTTGTGCCAAAATTCTGAAATTATATGGGCAGTGAGAGGATGATTCCTATTGTGTGAGTTATAAAAAAGGAAATTTGAAAATTCTTATATTGAAACTGTCACACCCTGACCCCATTGAGTCAAGCATACAACAACCAATGCATTACTCCTAGTCACGTGTGAGCCTCATGAGATACCGCAAATCATTCCAATACGATATATCTTTAAGCACGAGCTATGGTTTACCCGGATAGAAAAGATATTCCAAGGCTATCATTAAGCACGAGTCTTTATATTTTCTTTAAAAAACCTAATTTAAAAGAATACCGTATATCTTTATTATTTTGATTTCCGTTTTTTCTTCATTTGCGTTTTCCATTATTTTAAGAATATCAAAGAAATAAGTTTATGCAATCCTAACAATTTGTCATCTTAGGGTTCATTACCGTAGTCCGCTTTGTCTTGCATATACCTAGCCATCCGGGTCCTATCAGCTTCGGGTTAATTTCAAGTTCTGACTAGTCATCCTTCATTGAAGAAGTAGAAAACTTGAGCTATGTTGCAATAATTAGTAGGTGATCGAAAACTAGAAATCGATTTCATCGTTTACCACATACATCGCCAGTCAACCTTTCGTGTTATTACACATTATATTTGTAAAGCTTGGTGCATGCTTCCCATATATTAACATTCCAATAACCTTAGCCGTAATCTCCTTTGTCTACCATATGCTATCTTTTTTCCATTAAATTGTGCTATAGACTTCCTTCCTCTGTTAAGCAATTAAGTAACTCCATGAATCATGGTTTACGATATTCGTACATGCAAAATCCTCTCTCTCTCTCCCTTCCTCCCTCCCTCTCTCTCTCTATGTCTCTCTCTCTTTCTCTCTCTCTCTCTCTCTCTATCTCTCTCCCCCTTTCTCCCTCTCCTTCTCCCTTTCAGAATCTGTTATTTGTCAAAGGGCGATGTTGGAGACACATTTTGGCATTCTTTCCACCTCTATGAATAGAGATATCGGTGATTTCCTTTCATAGCTTTAACCATGACTCGTAACAAAAGCACTTCTAGCTGTTTTTTGTTGCGACGTTCATGAATTTGTGTTTGTTGTTAACCTTATATTTCTCTCCTATATGTCTCGTTATACAGTGTCTAATTGGGATATGGGATCCATTGATCGTAATTGGATGTATCGTCGCTTAGCTAATGGATACCTGAGGAATGAATTTGTTGAGCATGTTAATGAGTTTTTGGAATTTGCCTGTGCTCAACATAACTTCATAGATGGATCCAAAATTAGATGTCCGTGCCTTAAGTGTCGCAACCATAAATTCTTGTGTCGAGATGATGTCGCAGTGCACTTATTGTCAAGAGGCTTTGTTCGTGGTTATACCATATAGTTTCTCACGGCAAAGTAAGAAACACAGAATTCTTTGATAGGGAATCATCAAGATGTAGAGAACATGTTGAGACCCCATATAGATCAATGGTTGCCGATGCATTAGGCCCTCAATATGATTGGAATTGCAATTATGAGGAAATCAATGTGGTCAATAATGACGCACCTAATCAAGAGGCAGTGTTGTTTTATGAGTTGTTGAGAAGTACAGATGAGCCATTATGGAATGAGTGTAACATGCACACAATATTGTCAGCAGTGTCACAATTGTTAAATTGTAAGTCCGACTTCAATATGAGTGGAGCCTGTTATGATCGCTTAAACGGGACTATTCAAGCCATGTTACCCGAAGAATCAAAATTCCCAAGCAATTTCTATGGAGCGAATAAACTTTTGGAAAAACTTGGATTTGGGTATGACAAGATTGATATTTGTGAAAATTATTGCATGTTATATTATCAACAAAATCGGGATAAGATGAAATGTGTTGTATGCAGTCATCCACGGTATATAATAAGAAATGTTGGGACTAGTAGACAAAAGAAAGTGCCTAACAAGTTGTTACGTTACTTGCCTCTTACACCAAGACTTCAAAGGCTTTACATGTCAAGAGCAACATTAAAACACATGACATGGCATACTAGAAATGAACGTAGTGACGATGAATTTGTTACACATCCGACCCATAGTGAAGCTTGGAAGTAATTCGATTGTAGTCATCCATCCTTTGCGTCCGAATCTCGAAATGTTCGCTTAGGGTTATGCACAGATGGATTTAATCCTTTTTGTCAATCAACCATTCCATACTCCTGTTGGTCGGTATTTGTAACTGTGTATAATTTGCCTCCCTCTATGTGTATGAAGCAGCCATTCATTTTCCTTAGTCTGATTATTCCAGGCCCAAGAAATCCGATAAAGCATATTGATATTTTTTTGAAACCTTTGATTGAAGAACTAAAATTGTTATGGACCGACGATGTAACCACTTATGATATTTCAAGAAAGCAAAACTTTATTATGAGGGCAGCCCTTTTATGGATCATAAGTGACTTTCTGGCTTATGCAATGTTGTCCGGATGAAGCACTCATGGAAAGTTGGCCTGTCCTTACTGCATGGAGCACACAAAGTCATTTGTTCTCGGAAATGGTCGAAAGACTTCATTCTTTGATTGTCATCGCCAATTCCTTCCTATTGATCATCCATATCGGAAATAGAGGGATAAGTTTCGAAAAGGAAAAGTTGAGAATGTCGAGCCGCCTCCTAGACTGTCGGCGGAGGAGATGTTTTATCGGGTATCTTCTATTCCAGATATAATATTTGGGACAAAATACGGTAAATAAACTATTCAAGATTTTGAGGTCGAACACAACTGGGTGAAAAGAAGTATTTTTTGGGAGTTGCCTTATTGAAAAATACTTCTGATTCGTCATAATTTGGATGTGATACATATTAAAAAAAATGTGTTCGAGAATGTTTTTAACATAGTTATGGATGTTAAAGGAAAGACGAAGGACAACATTAATGCAAGACTGGATTTGAGGTTGTATTGCGAACGGCCAGAATTAGAGTTGAAGCAAATTAATGGGAGGACTTGGAAGCCAAAAGGTTCATACACATTAAACAAAGAGCAAATCTTTGATGTATGTCGTTGGGTGAAAAATTTGAAGTTCCCAAATAGATATGTTTCGAACTTGGGTAGATGTATAAGCTTGGAGGAAGGCAAGTTTTTTGGCATGAAGAGTCATGATTGTCACATTTTCATGCAGAAACTGATACCTATTGCCTTTCGTGACCTGGTTCTGAACGCTATTTGGGATGCGTTAATAGAACTCAGTAATTTCTTTATAGAATTATGAGTAACTGAGTTGCGTCTGCATCATATGGAGTTATTAGAGAGGAATATAGTTGTGACACTACGCAAACTCGAGAAGATCTTCCCTCCCTCGTTCTTTGATAGTATGGGGCATTTGCTTGTTCACTTAGTTATGAAGCTAAGGTCAAAGGACCCGTTCAATACCGATGGATGTACCCGTTTGAAAGGTAATGTGTACAACTTATTATCTATTAACATTATAAATTCCTTTTGCTAATTATGGTTAAATAATGTTTAGGTGTATATTTCGTTTAAAGAAGAAAGTCCAAAATCAAACGTACATTGACGGTTTCATATGTGAGGACTATATTATCGAGAAGATTTCAACATTTTGCTCATTTTATTTTGAACCGCACATTTAAACAAAGTTGAATAAAGTTCCTTGAAATGATGATAGGGGGTCCTCGATCAATGGAGAGATTATCTATATTTTCTCTCTCAGGTCGGGCAATTGGGGAAAGTCATCGTAGATTTCTATCAGACTCAGAATACAAGGCCGCAGTTATATATGTGTTACTGAATTGCATTGAGCTCACTGAATTTGTAGAGTGAGTATCTTGGTGTCCTCGTAGTACATACTATTTCACATTGGAATTTACATGGTTATGAGGTCTAATTTCATCTTGTTTAAGTAGGATGTTCGATGATGTCGTTAGGGAAAAAAATGCCTTCGTCATTGATGCACAACTAGAGGAAAGGCGTGAAGAACAATTTGACACTTGGTTGAGGCAATTTGTATGTAAACCATTTCAACTTCCAAATATATGTGTCTAATTACGATATCTAACTATTCTCTATTTATTGCTTTCATTAATAGGTAACTAATGATGGCAATTCCGTATAAAAAAATATCAGAGATATAGCACAAGGGTCATCACGCTTAGTGAAATCTTACAAGGGATATTTTGTAAACAATTTCAAATTTCATACACAGGACTATGGTATAGGGAAATTAACAATGAATAGCGGTGTATGTGTAAAAGGGAGTTGTTACAATGATTATGAGTGTGACTTCTATGGCATGTTAGTTGAGATCGTAGAGCTGGCATACTTTGGAATTGCTAACAGGCTGATGTTTTTTAATTATATTTGGTATGATACTGAAAAAGGAGTTAGGGTGTGCCCTCAACATGGCTTTGTTGAAGTTAATTATAATTGAAGATTGCATTCGAATGAGCTATTTGTGTTGGCAACCTAAGCTCAACAAGTATACTACACTTCCTACCCTTCTAAGAAGAGAGATAGAAATGACTGGTGAGTGGTATGTAAGACTAAGGCTTAACGATGTGCTAATGATGGCGTCACGGTACCGATTGTAGCTGAAAGCTTTTATCAAGAAGATGAACCATCAATTCCTCTTGTCGTTGATCCTACGATTGATCTTGATGAATTAAGGATTCTAATTCGTGGTTATATGGAAGAGGTAAATACAACTGAACTTCCTGTAGATCAACATAACAACTTTGAATTGTCAGCAGATATTGAAGAAGAAGATGATGAAGACGATGAAGAAGAAGCAGATGAAGAAGGAGAAGAAGAGGAAGAGATGTCTTCTTCAGAAAGTGAGCAGAATGCAGAAAATGATTCAGAAAGTAAGCAGAATACAGAAAATGATTCAGATTCAAACTAAGTAACATAGGCCCCAAATGCCCAAGCCCACGTCTCTAACTCTCTCTCTCTCTCTATGCGACTCACTGACACTATCTTCCTATCTGGATTCTCAGAACCTGAACTTTGATCACTCCTGTATTCCATTACCGCCAAGTGAGCAATTGTTAATTTTTTGTCCTCTTGCTATTTTGGTGTATTGATTTTACGTAATCTTTATAATTTTGCATGTGTCAAAATGGGGAAAAAAATTTGGGGCTGGACCTGTTTGTCTTGATTACTTGCCAGCTTTATAGTTCAATATGGGGAAGATCCTTTGGGCTTATCCTAATTTTCATTGTTCAATACGTAACACCCCTTCAAAGTGTTAAAAATTCATGGCTCAGTTATTTTTAAAAATTTTTAATATATACAGGGGATTATGTTGTTTATTTTCAGATTCAAAAATGTTTCGCTCTCTATCATGTTGACCATTAAAATTCCCAGGATTTTCAGAATGATTAAGCTACATACTATGTGTGATAGACAAATTTTTACATTTACTTTGATTTCAATATACATACCATGCATGATCTTAGAGTTGTATATACAACTATATTACAGGTAAAGAAATATGGTACGAGGCAGAGGATCTACCTCGAGGGGAAGCTCAAGGAGAGGGAGTGAGAACAGTAGATGCACATCACCTATAACTAATATCCCGATACCCATTGTTCAGCCGGAAGAGTCAAGAGTTGAGGATGAGGGTATTGTAGGTTCGTCATCCCCTCAAGGTAGAGGCTCAAACCATGGGATTGATGTGCCACTAAATTGGGAAGGTAGAACCCTCATTGAAGCCGCAAATCATACGTGAGAGAAATAGATTATATATATATATTTTTAATAACATTTGCATCGTACATTATGTGTATAATTAATATTAAGTCTTTTTATTTTTTTTTCAACAGTTTTCTTGATCCTCATGTTGTTCGTTCAATAACAAAGGATATTAAGGGTCGTATTACTGGCATGTGGCCTACTTGGCAGATGGTTCCAAAGGATGTCAAAGAGGGGCTTTGGGAGCAATTTCAGGTAACATTTTATTTCAATCAAAGAGAGGTCATACAAAATAATGAATGCTATAAAAGAGACTTCCTTGCCTGATCCATGTTTTTTATAGACATTTAGATGTGACATTCCTATCCACTAAGTTAAAATGCCCACTAAATGTATTATATGTGCACAAACTATCATTGTGTCCAATTTTACTTACATCCAACGTAACGCCTGTGGTCCATATAGAAGAGAGCTACCGGGACTATAGCAAATGTGAAACCTGACAACACATATACCCACTCATTTAGGTAAAATGTAGTATGGCGACAATGAAAGGTCCTTAAACCTGCAGGGATATAGACCTAGGAAATCTAAGGTCTGAAGTACACAAAAATCGACATGGATATAGAGAAACAACACAGACATGCTGGTAGAATATAACAGCACAATATGAACTGATACAGTTCATTGGGGTCTGCAGAATAAAGTTGACAAGCTTCCTATGTTATGTACTGATAGTTGTAAATGCTATTGCATTGCTCTGTAGCACTTGATGGGAGCCTGGTCTGTAGCAAAATAATGTTGTACATTCTACTTCAGTACTCTCTACCAATTAAGTGCCATGAGTGGAACTCCATTTCCCATATTTAAAACATAGCTCAATTAATAATATTCAATTATTTCTTTGAATATTATTTCTAATGTTATTAAAAATCCATCCTCTTGGGAAAGTCTGGGCTTACCTGCTTAAAGGTTGGCATCTCGTGCACTTGTGAAGTTAAGGGAATTCCCGATCGATGCAGCAACCTTTTTGTTAAAAAGAAAAATTGATTGACATTTTGCCATGTTAATTTGGCTGGTGTTATAGGGTGGTTGGTAGCTGGTCTTTATTGTTTTTCCACAACAAGATTCTTTTAGGTGGTTTCTAATTCTAGTGTCTTCTTGTTAAGCTTGTTTGTGTTCTTTTGGGTGTTTTGTTAGTTGCTTTTCTTGCATTTCCATGTTAGATACATGTTTTGGTCCAACTTAGGATTTGTTTTTGTTTGTCAGTTTTATAAGTCTTGGTTGTTTTTTAGGTTGGTGGCTAGTTAGGTGTTCTTAGTGTTTAGCCAAGATTTTATATTTACAGCCCTAAAGTCTCTTTTAAACAAAATTCAACATGCTTTTCAAAATGTCTTCAATAAAGCCCCCCACCCAATCAACTAGCTAGTGAGGAGTTTTTACGGGCCCGAAACAGGTCACGCCCCACATAAGAGCATCTCAAAAATCTTCACCGGATTGAAAAAAAAAAAAAAACTTTCACAAGGTGGAAGATTAAAAAAAAGTTGGTAGATATCATCTAAGAAGAACAATCAACTTTCAAAAATTGTTGTACACAATCGACAATTATGCATTTGATTGCCAATTTAATTCTCCTTGAGATAGATTTCACCTTCTGAATGCAGCTTTTTTATGCATGCTTTCATTGTTTTGCCTTCATTTTCAGGTTTTTCATGTTGAGTAATGAACCTTTAAGCGTTTATTCGACAATTGTTATGCATGCTTTCATTGTTTTGCCTTCATTTGCCTTCTTATTTCTTTCCTACAAGTATCTTAGGTAGCAATTATATGCCAGAAATAAATTTTTTGGATTAAAGATGCCATTTTGTTCCTGTTGAATTATCCAACTTATTGCTCAGCTTACAATGAGTTCCTTATGTTTCCATTTATATGGTCTGCGGTCATTAGGTTTCCATAGCATCCATAATTGATGACTTATGTACTAATGCACAGCAAAAATTCGCACGGCCAGAGGAAGAATCGCAGTCAATAAATAAAGCATGGAAAGCGTCATGCAGACGGAGATATTTAGATATGCTAGGCGCGGCACGAAAGCAAGCAATGCAAGTGGTTGGAACAAGTATAGCTCAAACGAAAGGTCATCCACCTATGTTCTTGACATCGGCTGTATGGGATGAGTTGATTGACAAATATTGGACGACACCGAAGTGGCGACAAAAGTCAAACGCAGCAAAGCAAAATCGCAATACAAAGAAAGACAGGGAGATTACGAAACACACTGTTGGCTCAATCCCATTTGCCACTCACATGAAGAGCATGGTGTCTTTTCATTTATTCTTTAATTTGTTATATTTTCATTATTTAAAAGAGTCATTTTAGTAATGTTAATTTCAATTTGTTATTTTTTTTTTAATTTTTCAGGCTGAAGAAACATAGCAGCCCGTTTCCCATCTAGACCTATTTAATTAAACTCACAGGCGAGATAAGGGAAAAGGACAATTTGTTGATAAGAAATCTGAATCAATAACTGTCAGATAACTTCATTTTTATTTTTTTTGTATTATTTAAACATTATTCATTTTAGCGATCAAATTACATATGCATATTGTAGGGCAAGTACAAACAGAAGATCGAGGAAAAATTTGACTCAGATAGCGCGTCGCAGCCAGTTTGATGTGGGGTCATGGTGTGAAGTCACTGGAGGTCCGACGAAGGGTTGTTTATATGGTTTCAGAGAGAGAACTGATGATGTTTTGACGATTAATTCATCTAGTGCCATTTCATCTCCATGCATCGGTTCAACTCAGATGTATACAAAGGAGGAGGTGCAAAAAATGATTGACGAGATTAGAAGTCAAATGCATAGCGAAATTTTGGAACAAGTGCGAAGTGAAGTGCGGGCGGAAACGGAGGCAAAAGTTCATGACATCCTCGCACAAATTCGTTTCGAACAAACACCACCGGACCTTGATAACACTCAGCCACCAGATTTTGATCATCCACCAATGTGAGAGTGCTGCTATGCTTTTCATGTACTTGAGTTTCATTGATGTTAGACGGATTGCACTTCCTTTGACAATTATTGTACTTTGACAATTTATGTATTGTGTGTTAGAACTATCTGGCAATTTGATTGTCAATTGTTGATTGGCAATTTGAGCTGAATATGTCCTTTGAGATGAAACAAGTTGATTGCAAATCAGGTTTACAGGTGGATTAAAAACATTTTGCAGGTTTAGGATAGGAACTTCTCAAACACCGACGGATTACCGATGGAAAAAAATCCATCGCTGATTAAACCGTCGGTAATTCGTCGCTGAAATGTGACATTCATTGACTTATTCAGCAACGGAATACTAATGGAAAAATCCATCACTAAAGGAACTGTCGTTATTCCATCCGTGAAATGAATACTGGGATAAGTCATTCAGCGTCGGATTTCATACCGAAATTATCCGTCGTTAATTTATCCGACGGTATTCCATCGCAGAGAGAGTTACTATTGGCCATAGATAAGCGATGGATTTACGACGGATATATCTCTGACGGAATTTTTTGTCATTAATCCGACGGTGAATTACCAATGGAATATCGACGGACTATATTAGCGTCGGATTTTAATATTGCAAATCCGTCGTAAATTTTAGTGACGGAATAAAAACCGTCGCTAATAATTTGTAGTGTTTCTTTCAACATCGGAATTACTAACGAAAATTTCCGTCAATGATTATTTTGACCGACGGAAATCCAACTTTCACCAACGGAATTTTCTGTCGGTGATATCCCCATTTGTAGTAGTGTAAGGACATGAATAAACTTTAGTACACTGTGTCACCTGACACATATTCTAAGCCCAGATGCACTAAACCATCATGTTACACTTAGCATGCCATTCTGCATAACTCAAGTAGGTATAGGCACAAAGTTGACTCATCAGAAAGCTCGAATCAACCGACACAAGGTATGGAGCAGAATTGACTAAGTATAGAAAACTTGTGTCGACACAAAATAGAAGTTATGTTGACAAAACAAAACTCCACAAGGCATTTACTTAACCAAAACAAAAAGACAATCGACTCGCCAAGGAGCAACTCAAGTCAATTTGCTCAATGCATTGAAGAAAAATGGCTAAGTATAGGAAGTTTGTGTCGACAAAAATGGAAGTTATGTCAACACAATAGAGGAATTATGCACAAAAGTTTGAAACAGAAGCTAAAGGCAATCGACTCATCAAAAGAGGGTAGTACTTACACAATTGAAAAACAAAGAGAAATTTAAACTTTAGTCAACTCAAGGAAAGAGTCAACTCGTTGTGTCTACCAACTAATTGTTTAGAAAAGCTGTTCATGCATTTTATTGAACTCCAACTAGTTGTAATGGTTACATTTGTGCATTAAAAGCTCTCCAATGGCTAGATCATGAACAAGAGTTATAAATACAACTCCAACCAAAGATCAAACAACTTTTGGAATGCTTGACAACATTAATTGAGTTTAAGTGTATAGTCGATCTTTTGTAACTTTAATTTTCTAAGTCGCATTTTTTGTGAGCTACCAAGGTCACCCTTTTCACTCTTAATCTTGTAATTGTCCCGAAAAGAAGGGTCTTCTTGGCATAGGCTTAGTGTGTCTGTGAAGAGAAATTAGGTTTGTTAACACTGTGAAAGTTAGTTGTGAGTTTTCTGAGTATAACACTTATGAGGTGTAACTAACACTTATAGAAGTTAGTTTGTTGTACTATTTGAGTTACAAATAGTAAATTAGAAACTCTAGATATAGCCTAAGAGTTGATATATACCAAGAAGATAGAATCACTATAAATCTTGGTGTCTATTTCTCAGTCTCTGTCTTTCAAACTCTTTTCAAACTCTCTAAGATATAAGGGGAGTCAGGTTACGGGACATCTAGATGAACCTGGGGCTGGACATGGAGCTCAAGCTAGGCCTCGAGCTGGGCTTCAGGTGAGTCTAAAGGTAGGGCAACACGTGGTTGAACATGTAACTTAGATTACGAGTCACCCATTCAAGTTGAGCCCCAAGTTTTGTGTTCTCGTGGGTGATCGCATATTTCCCCTCTTACTTTGACTGTGGCTAGGACGATTGAGAGGAGCTTGGAGTGACAAATCTGGACTTCTTGTTCTTTTATATGTGCTTTCGTGACTCTACACTCCCTTGCCTGAATATCTGATATTTTAGCTTCCACATGCCACTCGCATCATAGATCACAAAATTGGATGCCACGGCCCATAGGCCCATATTGTTGTTAGTTCATTTGCCGAAGAACTATTGGACTGAGTTCTGGCATGTTGAACACAAAACTATAGGTACCGCTACTAAATATCAGGACATTCAAAAACGCCAAAACCAATTACATAAATGTTGGATTTAATCGCGCATGCGGAAGCGTGAAAATAAATAGATCGGAATTTTTGGGATAAATATCTCGATAGGGCAGTCTCCAAAATCCACTGTGTCACGATATCCCTCGAACGGATTGCTCGGTCAGATGGTGATCACGCAATCGAACCACCACCTCAAATCCACGACGCCTCAAGCCTCGTGTCCGGTGAATCGTCTGACGATGAGAGATTTTCCTACGCGAAAATCTCCATCCCTCACTCTTTTCTCTCTCTAGAGCATTGTGCAGAACCCTAGCCATGGTTTTCTCCATCATTGTTACTGTTCACACCACAAGGAAGGAGAAGGAAGACTTTCCTCCATTGTGCCCTCTCACAGAAGGAAGGTAAGACCAATTTCACTTAATTGGTGGGGGGTTACCAAAGTATGGTTAATGCTAATTAATGATGGGAGTTACTCATTCCTTAATTACCCAAATGCTCATAATGGGCATAAATAACCAACAATAAAGAACATTAAAAAGAATAATTTATTAAAAATAAAGTCCTTAATGTTAATACCTCTACTCAGGTTACGTGGGATGCTTGGTGTTATCTTTCCTTATCTATCCCATCCTAAATGTCTCGACATAACTAGGTTGCCTGCTGCCTACTATGCTTCTCAACATACAATATAATAATATAAATATTGCATAAAAATCCCAAACATTAATTATTTAATTAATTTATAGAGAATATAAATTTATGAAAAAAATACTTACAAAAGCCTTCATATGTGACTTTAAGTCCATAAATTCCCAACATATGTCGTAAACCACCTTTCACGCTTCTCTTTCTATTGTTCTTGTTTCTCTCTAATTGGTTTTGGAATCCTCCAAGTTCCATTTGGTTGTTAGCGTGTTCAAGTTCTGAATAAAGATGAACTTCAGCTTCTTCCCTACCCACGTAGCCTTGTTCATGGTATAACATTTAAAAATGCTAGCCTTTTTGTTAAAATTTGTTTTGACAGCCCACCCAAAGGTGGTCTACATCAAAGAAAAATAAAAATAATTAATTAATATCAAAAAAATTTTAATAACAAAGAATAGTTCTCAACCGTATAGTAATCACATCCCGAAATTAGTAGTCATACCTTATGGTTGGGAAGGGTTTTAATTTTTTTATTAAATTTTTGTCTCTAATCATATGATAGTCACACCCTGAAACTACTAGCAATTTTTCAAGTGGAACAGAGAAGTTGAGACAAGTATCTAGATTATTGGCGACTTGTTGGATCAGTTTAAAAAATTCATAGATTTTTTCTTCCAATTCACCATTGATAAATGTAGCTTTGATATACATTCAATACAACTCAAGATCCAAATAAGTAATAATAGTAAGGATAATTCATATTGAAACGAATCTCTCCACAAGCGAAAAAAATCTCTTCTTAATCTATACCCCCATTTTAGGTATAGCTCTTAATAACGAAACATGTCTTATATCTTTTAATAGATCCATTTGCTTTATATTTGATTTTGTGAATTCATTTGTTCTCAATAATCTTATGCCTTACAAGCAGATCAACCAAATCCTAAACATAATTTGATTTCATAAACTCTATTTTCTCTTCCATTGACTTTTTCTATTATGTTTTATTAATTGATGAACAAATCTCTTCCAATTTTCTATACTCATTGTCATCTAATGAAGTTACCATAAAAGCTTACTTCTCAATTTCAAAACAACGATGAGGAACACTTTTACAATTAGTTATATGCTATTTAATTTCTAGTGGAATTGAGTCATTTGATGAAATTTCGCTCATACTAAATTCAAAAGAATGATTCATATTCTTATTTCTTATTGTTGAACTAGTTAGAACATTAATACCACCATAATCTTGTATTTCATATAAAGTAAGATTTTTATCCATTTCACCTCTGAATTTAAATTTATTTTTCAAGAATGTGGTATCTCTTTACTTTATTTCAGTTATACTTTTATCTTCGTATTCTCCAATGAGCACATATAGATATTAGCACACAATATTTATTAGCACCGAAATATTTTAGCCTCAAAATATTACTGAAATAATATTTACTGGTCATATAGTATAAGAACATAAGTTTGCACAGCTCTCAATCATCTTTTGTATATTAAAATGTCTAAAATAAATTTATTTTAGTATATATACGCTAAATTCAAGGGTGGGAGTTTCAACTCAACAATTTCATACTCCCATTGGGATGCATATATCTATATTTTCTAAGTACCACTACAAAACAAGTGAGTTATTCTGACGGACTAAAACCGTCTCCTAAATATGATAAAACCATTGGCAAAAGCTTCTCCGACGGATGGGGTTTTAGTCGGTAATACACCAGTCGGGATAGGTGTATTCCAACACTTTTCATAACCGTTGAACCATGTCATATATTTATAGTAACGGTCAGAAAGTATTGGTAAAATTACGTTAAGTATGGGTAAAAATTACTATATTTTATCATCAGTTACCATTCGGTTACTACTTGATTACTACTCAGTTACTACTTGATTTTGATTATCACTCGGTTACGACTCGGTTATTATCACTCGGTTAACACAAGTATTATCTTTTGTCGTCGGTTACTACATAACTGTTAAGAAATATAACTGTCATTTAGAAACGGTTATTTATATGTTAGGAAATGTTATAACTTTTATCGTCGGCTATCACTCGATTACTACTCGGTTACCACAATTATTACCTTTTATCTTCGGTTAGTCATTTATGGTCGGTTAGTACATATGTTCACATGTTATATCGGTTATTGCAGTCATTTATCCGTTAGCAAATGTTACTATTTCGTCAGTTATCACATACTGTAAGATTACCACACAAGCTGACATTTTAGAAAATATTATAAACTATAAAATAAAGAAATTACTAAAATAATAAAACATCTTGTATTATTGAGAATCATTGATACATTAATAGAATAAGAAAAAAAAATATTACATATCAAATAACTATATATCTTCTCTTCTCTTCTCTTCTCTTCAGCATATCTTCTGCCCCAAATATGCTTGAGTCGCAACATCAACCTTCATGTCAATCTATTCATAAAAAGGGTTATAAAAAAATATTATCTTTTCTCTGAATGGAGTATGTCAATCCATTCATAAAAATAAAAATTGTTATAAATAAAAATATTACCTTTTGGATGCAGTCACGTAGAGATAATGATTGTTAATTTAGATTATTATTAAAAGCAAAAATGAAATTGAAATTGGTAATATTGTGTGAAAACAAAGAAATAATATTCGTACTTAAATCTGAACTAAACCAGATGATTGGGTTTCTTCAAAGTCAAGTTGCTCTAGGATGATTGTGATTCTTCAAAAATACACATCCTTCATTTAATTCATCCAAAATGAGTACAAGCTGTGAAAATTTAAAATATTTCAAAATATAATATAATCTAAATTTTACTTAAAAAAAATATGTGATTACCTGTTTCATGAAGATTTTGGTTGATTCACAAGCAAGAGCTTTGAGCAGAGATGAGAGGTTTTGAGGGGAGGAAGGGAAAGAGGGTTCAGAGGGAATGATTTATAGAAAATTTGGTTTATTTCACCGCCTAAACAAATTTTCAAAATTTTCAAAAGCCCGTCAATTTTTCCCGCTTTTTTTAATCTTTTTACCGCCTTTAGATCATCAAGTTTTTACCGCCTTAGAGTTTAATTTCATCTTAATCTACCGCTCTTTTTTTTATTATATCATCAAAATTTTGTATTTTCATTTGTATTTTTATTTCTGTTACCAACTATTACTATAACATTATAACATTATTACTATATTGTTACTATGTTATGTTATAATATTATTACTAAATTATATTAAAATCTTTTAATTTTATATTATTACATTATTTAAATTAATAATATTAATTATACCATTATTCTACACAATTCATATTTAAAATTTTTTATATATTAATTATAGCATTATTGATTGAAAGGCCGGTGCTCGTCCCATGACGCATACCTACACGGGTGCCTGCGCGGCATGCATGGTAGCCCATGCAAATGTGTGCGTGGGCGCCCGCATGGCATGAGTGGCATATGCCCCCGCGTAGGGCAACAGCGCATGCAAGCGCCTGCGCAAGGGGCCCGCGCGGGCGCCCGGCTATGCCAACGCGAGCGCCCTAGCATGGGGCATGCACACATGGAAGCGCCCCCGTAAATTAGTATATTATTAAATTAGTAATTTATATATTATTATTTTAAATTATTAATATTATTATTTAAAAATTATAATAATATTTACTCAATCAAACAATTCTCACAAAAATTAGGCAATAAATTTTGTTAAAGTCCCAAAAACATTTTACATTTTGGTATCAGCCGCCAAAATTTTTTATTTGTTTTTTGTTTCAACCACAAAAAATTTAGTTTTTACGTCAAATTATCATGTTACTTACTTGCTATATGTCTATTTCTTTTTTTTTCTTTTTTACTTTCTTTGTTTGCTTTTATTTAAACAAAAACAATCTAAAACAATTATTAAATTAAATTGACTTTGTATTAGGAAAATCAAACCACCTTACCATCAAATTCAAATAAAATTCATTAAAATTCATTGTCTCATTATGGTTTGGAAGATGATATGATAGCTTTAACAAAATTAATCAAACCATTTAAAAATAAAATTCATTGTGTATGATGTTTTGCCTTTGATAAAATTGGGGCGAAAATTTTAGATTACTTTATTGTTAAATTTTGTTAAACTACTTGTAAGATTAACATGATAAACTAAAAGGTGTTACTCAATTGCGTTTTTCTAAGATTGGTTACTTTAATCAATGAACTAAAATAAATCTGGCCTTAAGTATCTATCCAAGAATAATGTTACTAGTGTAACATAAATTTTATCTTTGTCCCTAACAACATTAACTTAGTCTTGGTGTCTAAATGTTAATAATGGTAATTGAGCAATTGAGTAAATATTTGTTCTATCTTATCATATTATTTGTTAGTGGGTGAGATGGATATTGTTAGTGAGTAGTACAACTAATAAACACGATGTTGTTAGTTGTTGGTGAGTGGTATAATCTTAAATTTATTATTACATAATTTGATATTATTTTTTTAAATATTATTCTTAAAAGAGATGACAAATACTATAGATACATACTCTTCAATACATACTACTCAATAGTGACTCAATTGCGAGTGTAAGTATATACTGTCATATATATATATTAATATTAAACTCTATTAAATTCTAATATCCTATGTACTGTTTCATATGAAGTGAATGTAATATGTTCGAAAAATAAATCAATCATGGTTGAAACTTTATAGTAAATCATAGTAAAGACTTTATTATGTGTTTATTCATCGTGTAATAAATGGGTACAATGATATTAACAAATGGAAACAGTATAATTTTGATATGAAAATTTAAGTAAAAACTAGATTTAATCATTTGTTTAATTAGATTAATCTGGCAAGACAAACCGTGAATACTCTACTACTTATAAGGAGTTGTAAGAGTATAGATATGAAAAAATTAACAAATTCTAAAAATTAATTCTAAAAATTACATTGCATGAGAACTATAGAGAAATTGAGGCAATGAGTATAATAATATAGTGACTAAGAAAAAAAGAGAGAGGGTTAAAAAATTGTGAAATGTAGTAATTAGTTAGTAAGTACTTTGTAAGTAAGTAATAAAAAACACAAGACGGTATTAATTAAAAGTATAAAAAAATTGTGAGAAATTAAAAAACGCGGTAATGAAAAAAGAGGCGGTAATGAAAAAAAAGGCGGGAGAAAAAGCACGAAAGTAAAGTTTTAAAAATTTGTTTGTGAAAATTATATATTATAAATTCAATCCAGAACAAAATTTCTTCATCCTTCCCAGTTTTTCTCCCCAAACTCTAACTCAAAAATTTTTTATCCTTCCCTTCAAAGTTCTTCTCCCAAAACTCATTTAAACTTCTCACTCATACTTTACAAAATTTTATCTGGGCAATCTCTTCTTTCCTAACTCATTTAAACCTCTCACTCATACTTTATAAAATTTTATCTGCCATCAAAATTTCTCCATCCTTCCTTTGAAAGCTCTTCTTCCCTAATTCATTTAAACCTTTCACTCACACTTTATGAAATTTTATCTTGGATATTTGAAATAACAACGATGAACATTATACGAAGAAGCACAACTACTCCAAGTTCAGTCGAACAAGCTCAATCATCCAACATATTACCCAGATTTTAAAAAATAAACATATTATTTTTATTTTAATTTGAGATTTAATATTAAAATAGAAAAATTTCAAAAAATTGGCGCAGAAAAAGAAAAATTTTGTGAAAACTTATTTTTAAAATTTGTT
Source organism: Dillenia suffruticosa (assembly GCA_033439265.1). Lineage (NCBI taxonomy): Eukaryota > Viridiplantae > Streptophyta > Magnoliopsida > Dilleniales > Dilleniaceae > Dillenia > Dillenia suffruticosa. Next base: position 9,482,233 of record JAVTVX010000030.1, on the reverse strand, counting down.
TATGAAAATAGAGAGAGATTGTTACAGTGAAAGTGCAAAAATTTTGTAAAAAATTTGAAAATATTTTGGGAGACAAATAATATAATAAATATATTATTATAAATTATATTATAAATTTACCAATTTAGATCAAATTATCGAGGTAATGTACTTTTTCATTATATAATATTTGTATAATAATCATTTAATTATTATTAATATTATATTATATAACTTAATTAATTATTTTAGATGTAAAAAAATATTTCAAGCGGTGTCAATATTAATAATTTTAGATCATTAGGTTCGTTAAACTGGAAATAATTTTCTTAATTTTTATTATTATTAATTTAAATAAAATTACTAGTAATTTAAACAATTAAAAAATTGCTTGCGTGCACCATATTAGGCTGCTACAGGCGCTTGACCCTGCTCGCGCGGGTGCCCGCGTAGGCAGGCGCTGCGCGCATGCAAGTGCCCATGCGGGCGCCTGCCCTTGTTCGCGTTGGCGCCCGCGTAGGCAGGCGCTGCAGGCAGGCGCACATACGAGCGCCCGCACTGGCACCTGCCCATGCTCGAGCGGGCGCCCGCGTGGGCAAACGCCCCTCGCAAGCAGCGCCCGTGCGGGCGCCTGCCCTTGCTCGCGCTGGTGCCCGCGTTGGCGGGCGCTGCTCGCAGGCAGGCACGCAGCGAGCGCCCACACTGGCACCTGCCCATGCTTGAGCGGGCGCCCACGTGGGCAGGCGCTCAGCGCAAGCAGCGCCCGTGCGGGCGCCAGTTGCTCAGCTTCCTTTTATTTATGTAAAAAAGGGTAAAGTGTTGCAAGCACCCAGATTCGTACCTATGACCAAAGGTGAGCTGGATATTTGGGGTGTTAACCATTAATCCATAACTTTCTTGTGTACATTTTTCTCTTTTTTTTTTTATTTCTTTTTTTCTTCCTACCAATCTCAATCTCACTTTTTTTTTGCCTCCCTATTTCACTCTCACTTTTTTTTCCCTATCTCACTCTCACCTCTATTTTTTCTTTTTCTGGGAGTTTTTTTTTTCGTTTTATATTCTCTTTGAATTATTTTTTTTCCGATTTTAACATATTCAAAACCAATGATATTTAAATTGAATATTATGAATGAATTATAATTTATTAATTTTATATATTTTGAAGGGGAAATATTTGTGATTAAATATATATATATTTTTAAATTATTAATATATTATAATTTAAATTTCATACTTATTAGAAAAACAAAAAATTAGAAAAAAAAAACAAAAACAATAAAATTAAATGAAATAGAATAATGGATGATATAAAAATTAATTGTTATAAGAAATTTAAAATATATTGTTAAAAATTAAAATATAGAAAATTTTGAAAAATTGATAATATTTTTATAATTTATAAAATCTCGATACTATATAAAATCTAGGGAAATAGTGTTATATAGTTTTTAAAAATTTCATAAAATAAAAATAAAAATTAATATATGTAATTTTGTACTATTTAGAGAAATTTTAAAAATGAAAGTAAATATAATATTTATAAATAAATGATATTTTTCGATTTTTAATTTTCAAATTATTAAATCATAAAACTTATCAAAAATTCTTTATACATTTTAAAATTTAAAAAAATGTATATAAGTTAATATTAAATTAGTATAAATAATTAAAATATTTAATAAAATTATTTAATGTATATAAGTAATGTATGTTAATAAATATTAAATAAATGTTTGTTAATAAAAAATAGAAATAAATATAATGATAGTAGATAAAATAACGATTATATATCATAAATTTACCACTATATAAAGTTATTTATCCACTTACCATCTACTTAATATCTACTTACCACGACTATATATCACACATTTATCACTAATTTATCACTAACTTACCACTATATAAACTTAATTACCCAATTATCATCTACTTATCACTAATTTACAACTAATTTACCACTATATAAACTTACTTATTCACTTACCATCTACTTATAATTTACTTACTATCTATTTACCATAACTATATATCACAAACTTATCACTATATAAACTTACTTATCCACTAACCATTTACTTACCACTAACTTACTACTATATAAACTTACTTATTCACTTATTATCTATTTACCATAACTATATATCACAAACTTATCACAAACTTACCACTATATAAACTTACTTATCCACTTACCATCTACTTACCACCTACATACCTACTACTTCTACTTATCATTATCACAATTGAATATTGCTTTACAGACGGTTGTGGTAGCTTTACTTACAGTTGATAAATTTTTCTTCACGGACATTTTAGTCAGTTGATAAAAACCTATATTTTCCGACGGTTTTGTCATAGTGCGCCTTTATAAACCATAAAAACCGTCACTAAAAGTCACTGTCATTAAAAATTACCGTCAGCACAGCGTTTTAATTTTGTAGTGTACATACATAACAAACATACAAAAACATATGCATTTCACCAAAAAAAAAAAAAAAAAAAAAAAAAAAAAAAAACAAAGACATATGCATTAATATTCATGAGAATAAATAATTCACAAAAAAATATATTTTTCAGATATTTCATCTACTTTTTTATTTATCCAAACACATAAATAATGATATGTCCTAAATTTCAAATATATATATAAATAATATCTTATCTTTTTTTTTTTTTTGACACAACAAGGTGTTATGGTTAACATCACTCTTAACACCCTCTAAGGATTCTTGATTGAGTCCCAGGAAGCCACTTTTCTATCCTTTTTTCCCTAAAAAAAAAACTTGTTTAGTGTATGATTCACTTGCCATCTTCTTCCCTAGTTCAGATTTCCCAGTGGAGAGGTAGGTTATTCAAAGCTACAACTTCGAACTCGATTTTCTCACAATGCAGAATTAGTTTCAGGCTTATAATATATCGTTCGAAAGCTCTTTTAGAGTAGAATATGAATATGCAAGGAATTCATCACGAGTCAATTCATACAAACCGCAGAAATTCGGAGAAAACATCCACTAGTCATGGATTCAAAGTTGAATTTCTTAGTAGTTGTGGTGAATTAGATCATGAAATTTTGCATGAACTTGTATGCAAAATTTTATGATACTAGAATAACTCTGGATAAATAGCCATGAGAGCTCTGACTTTAAGGTTTCATAAATTCTGGAAAATATTTGACCCTCAAGCACAAATTCAATAACAATATACTCTTATACCAATAGAAACAACAATATCTTATACAAATTTGAAAAAAATTACTTTTGCTAGATGTATTTGGTGTAACAAATTCGAACCGTCTGGATTGAATCATGTGCTTCACATCGGTGTAGAATCACAGTTGAAAAAATCATACTCAATCCACAACCTCACTTATTCTATGATTTTTGGGGAGAACATGGTAGGACTTACACCACTTACACACAAAAATCTCTATTTCATGTGTAAGAAAAACAGAGCGGCTTCTCACTCTATTTTTGTTTTAGGCTTCTTTTGAAAGCCTCATTTAGGTCGTGAGGTTGGAAAGTGGGTTGGGTTGGATTGGCCCAATATGGGCACCCATCTAATTTTTTTTTTTTTAGTCCCCTAAACTTGGTTTATTGTCGGATATCTGGAGTTTTGTTCTGACTAATCTCGACCGAGCTACTATCAGGTCTCAATCAGGAGGAAACTCTCTTAACGTCGTTTTTGTCACTATCAAAACTATAGGCACCCATCTATGTTGATCCCTTTTTTCTCACACACATAAATCCTAAAAATTATTTCTCGGGCCATCAATATGAGACCACGTAATGTAAGTTTAGTTGTATGGCAGTCAAAGAGTTTTAGTTATCCCTAATGAGTATCTGAGCACCTTAAGGCTCTTTGTAATGTAATTAATTTGATAACCAACAATAGAAATTTGTAAGTGTTTACATAATGACTGTTAAAACTGTAGAATATATGACTTCTTGTACAATCATTTTTAAGAACAAACAAATGAAAATCATGATAATTTTGATCTTTATTTTCAGTCATCTTTTTTATATCTTTTAATAGATAACTCTGACACGAATCCCACACCAAGAACTCACATCGGTTGCAAATTTAGGGGAATATGAATACTTTGTAGCTAAAATAAGAGATATTTTAACAACTTACTTTAAAGTAATTAGAAAAAACAAAAACATTTGCAAAAAATAAAAATATTAAAAATAAAAAGAAAAGTTAAAAAAAAAAATTGCAAAAGGGTTGAAAAGAGCAAAAAGTAAAGATAGAAGGACGTACAGATGAAAACCGGAAGAAAAAGCAGATGGTATCGTGATGGTGGAGTTTTTGAAATACAATTAATTAAATTGAAGAGAAGGAGATGATAATGCTAATTTAAGAAGAGTACAAACACTTTCATGATGATGAGAGGCAAGAAACAAAACTTCATTTAATTTGCTAATGTTAAACTCAAAGGAAGGGGTTGGCCACGAAATGAAAAGTAGGAAAAAAAAAGGGGGAGCGAAAACACTGAGATATGTATTAGATACGTCATGTGGCATATTCAAATATTTTATTATTCATAAAATTCAGAAAATAGACAGGATAATGCCCAAATATATTAAAGATACAAGAGATGGGTATTGGGTATGGTTTGAATCAATTTGAAATATTCTTTTTTAAGGGGATCAAAGTATAATTTTATAGCTATATATATATATATGTGTGTGTGTGTGTGTGTGTGTGTATTTTTTTTTTTTGTGTTCTTGGACTTGATTACTTGTGTGAAAGAGACGACCACGTCTACCTAACATATCTTTTATCACAACATATCATAAAATATATGACAATAAATGAGTGCAATTGTGACCTAATGATACACGCATGTCATATATTTCAATAAGTATCAAAATCAGTATATAGTGAAAAATATCGAAATACACTAAACCCAATGATTCTATGTCTCACAAAGAAATCTCCCACAATGGGTTTGGTGAATGGATCAGTCACCATATTATGTGTAAAAGTGTACTTAATCGTCACTATACCATTCTCAGTGATGTCTCTCACAATGTGGTATCTGGTATCAATATGTTTGATCTTACTGTGATACTTAGGATCTCGGTTGTTGGCAATGACGATTTGATTATCACAATAATCATCACCGACCTCCCACTTTCTGTCACAATCCCTAAATTATCCAAAAATTTTTGGAACTAAACATTTTTCTGAACTGCTACTGAACATACCACAATCTTGGTCTTTATCGTAGATAGAGATATATAGGTTTGCTTCTTACTGTTCTAAGAAATGACACTTCTATTGAGCAAGAAGACAATATCCAGATAGCTACCCCCAGTCAACGTTTGAATACCCAATGAAATACAAATCACATCCTTCGTAACACAAAGAGAAGTCCGTAGTTCTCTTTAAATATCTCTAAATCTTTTTCACTACTTTACAATGATCTCTTCCAGGATTCGATTAATAACTATTTACCAGATCGGCTGCAAAATAAATGTCTGGCCGTATACGCCTCATCGAATATACTAGAATGCACCTTGCATGTGTATGCTTCATCGCATATACTAGAATACATATTGCACTGGTATAAGCGATTCTACTCATCTCCCTTATTTTTTTTTAATTTTAGAACATATGTCAAGAGTTAGGTTTTCACTTTTAGTGATGAAGTATCTACTGGGCTTTCATCGCTCATCTCGAAATGCTTAATAATCTACCTAATATAGGACTCTTGTTAAAGAGTCAGCATCCTTTTCAAGTGATTTCTCTATCCAAACTCCAAGAATGAACTAAGTTTCACCCATATTCTTTATATCAAAATTTAACAATAATCATATTTCAATAGTTATTAGATACTTTCTGTTGTTCTCGGCCAACAGAATTCACCCACGTATGAGAACATGATCATAAAAGAGTTATCAGAATGTTTCAAATAGATACAATGATTCTACTTGATTATTAAAAAATCATAAGATATCACCTCCTTATGAAATCTTGGATATCATCCTCTAGATGAATGTTTAGGCCGTATGTTGACTTCCAATGTCGATAGACCTTATCATCATGATCTACTAGAACGAACCCAGAAGGTTGCTCTATGTAAATCGTCTCATTCATACTTCCATTATGGAAAGCGGTCTTTACGTTCATCTAATGCAATTCCAGATCCATATTCGTGACAATCACTAAAAAATAAATAAATCGAGATAAATTGGACTATGACTCCCCCGGTAGTCCACCTGTCAATCTAAGTGTAACCGTGGCTACTAGATGGGTTTTATATCTCTCCATTGATCCGTCGGCATTTCTCTTGACCTTGAGAATCTATTTGCTCCCAATAGTTCTTTTGCCTTTAGGCAAATCAACTAAATCCCAGACCCTGTTGATTCTCATCAACTCTTTCTCTTTATCTATGGCTTTCAACAAATGAAAGCTCACTCTCAGTCGGGAAACGACGTTTAAATATGCATTATCGATACTCTTACGAGGAGAGAGAATCTCTTCAATTCTAGATGGACCGCTTCCACTAGGATCAAAATCCGTAATGGATTCTTGTATCCCGTTTCTGGACTTACCCGAATCACTGAGCTCATCCATCTCATAGAAGGTATAGTCTAGATTGATTTCATTTCTCTTAGGGAAATCATTCTCAAGGAATGTAGTATCACGAGACTCAATCCCGATAACAATACCGTTCGTATGTTCACCTAAAAACACATACTTTTTTGCGAGTCTAACTTGCCGTATGGATGCAAGAAAACGTGATCATACGCAACACAACCCCATAATCTCAAATAGGTAAGGTCAGGTTACTGTCCTGTCCAAAACTCATATGGGATACTGACTGTAAACTTTATTGAGTCACGATTGAAGACGTAGACTGGTCAATACAATATCTTCCCAATGGGAGATGGACACATTGATCTACGTCATTATAGACCTCACTATTTCTAACAAAATCCTATTCCTTATCTCGACTACTTCATTCTGCTGAGAAGTAGAAGGAATAGTCAACTGTCTTGCATTATCTTTCTCAAAACAGAGTTCCTTGTGTAGTTCAGACAAATACTCGCGTCCCCGATTGGTTCTGAGAGTTTTCACTCTCAAGTCTAATTTATTCTCAATTTCGCTAATAAACCTCCTAGAGCATTCTAATACCTTAACTTGTGCGAGATCAAATAAACATAACCGAAACGCGTGTAATCGTCTACAAACGTCATAATATACACAACTCTATTTCAGACTCTCATGCTCATAAGGCCACAAATATCGGAGTGGATCAACTGCAATGGAGTCCCAGCTCTCATTGCGTTGCTAAATAGTTTTCTTGTCGTTTTGCCGACTAAGCAAAACTCACATACGGGTAACTCGAATTTAGTTAGCGGGTTCAACAAACCACTAGCTGCTAACCGATTCATCGTCTTTTACCCTATGTGTCCAAGTCTACTATGACACTCATTTACATCATCATTTACGCAATCAGATGTAAAGGTAATAGAAAAATGACAAGAAAACCATTAAAAGAAGTAGCACTCGGTGCATATCATCCATCATAGATATAAGCGGAACAAGTCAAAAGGCTATCGTATTTAATAAAATAGATGATTTTCTTGCATATTCTAGGCAATCAAACAAAGTACTAAAATCAAATTTCGTTGAATACTCAGAGCATAAAGAACGTCACAACAAGTATTGATTCCTCTGACAAAGACAAATGCTCTGTTCCTCACGTAAATCCTCCTGTTCTCACATAAATCCTCCTAACTTGAAAATTCACTCGGTGAAACTCTATTTACGTGCTCCTGTCTCGAGCTATGTAGCCATTGGCTCCTAAATTTACAATCCACAAATGAGATAAATCAGTGAGCGTCACAACAAATGAGACAAAGCTCAAGCCACATAAAGCAGAAAGGCATTCTTTCTGCTCATCACACTCATGAGTGAAATGATTAAGTCTACCACATACATGACACTTCGCATTGGTCTTATCAGACTCCTTCTTACACTTTTGTACCTTGTTGTCGATTTTCTCTGATGGTTTCTTATTGTCTAGATCTTGAGTTTCCTTTACATGCTTATGTTGTTGGTTTGGTATCATGGGAGTCCTTACTTGACTCCTTTGCATAAGCAAGACTTGTGTGTAGCCAACTCGTCTTCAGGCGCTCCTCTTCGAGTTCACTATGTTTGCTCACATTAACGAAAGTAAAAATACTTTTATCATTTGTGAGATATGTTTTCATGATTTCCCATGCTTATGTTGAGTCTCCTTTGGTTTGGTACCATGGGAATCCTTACTTGACTCCTTTGCATAAGCAAGACTCGTGTGTAGCCAACTCGCCTCTAGGCGCTCCTCTTCGAGTTCACTATGTCTGCTCACATTAGCGAAAGTAAAAATACTTTCATCATTTGTGAGATAGGCTTTCATGATTTCCCATAAATCAGGTAAAAGACTGGATCACACCTAGTACCTGAATCTCATTCGAAATGGGTTCATCTATATTATTTAACTCGGTAATCATACTCGACATTTATATCAAATGTTGCATTATTGTATGATCAACCCTTTTCTTCAGCATCCTCACCTTATGAACTAAAAAGAGCAACATAATGCTCTTTTAGGGTGAGCCAAACCGAAATTATCATAGGATAATGTTTGTAGAACGGGATCAAGTCATCCTGCATGCTATTGATGAGAATTGCCCTAACTTAGCTATCATTTTTTTCCACACACGATAGACCTCCTTATCTCATCTATCCTGAGATGCGGTACCCTCCCTGGGACCTACCATCTCATATCTCATAATCTCAAATAGATTTGCTCCTCGAGAATAAACTGAATCTACCGGTATAAAATCTCGCAGATCACATCATTCAGTTTACTTTTCTTGTAAAAATCTAATACGATAGTTTTCAATACAGTAAGAGAGACTTTAGTAACTTTAGTGACTTTAGTGACTTTAGTAACTTAGTGATACTTACATTCATATTTTGTACACCCTACGAATCAATAAATTCAAAATAACTCGAGTATAGACTCCAAAGCGAGTGTATGAGTTAATGAACACCATATACTATCCAGAATCGTATCTTACCGTTCAGATTTGGATTCGGCACACAAAAACCCACAAAAGTTACAAATATGGAGGTGGGACCCTCAGAAAATTGGATAAATCCAATTCCATAAGACCTAACGCGCAACTGGTGCCGCGCGCCTCCACCCGCAAGCAACAGTCTAGCGCACGTGCCAGACACGTAGTGTGTCTGCCACGTGCCTTCACACTCGCCCAGGTTGCATCCCAAGTAGGGTCGCAGGTTGGGGATGGGCCCGAGTCCGCTCTAACTCGGATCAACTGGAGCGCGTGAACGTCACGCACCAACTTCACGCTCCTCCCTTAGCGTGTGCATCTCATACGCCTGCTCCAGCATGATTGAAGTCCCTCCTCGCGTGTACATTGCACACGCCTGTGGTTCTGGGTTGGGTTTTCTTCATTTGACGGGTTCTGCAATGGGTCCTTTGACCCGGCTTCCAGAAAACTGAATTTCGGGCTATTTTTCATGCGGTTTTCACCAGAAAATTGCTATTAACCATCATTCAACTTGTCACACCCCAAATCTACCCCCTCGCCGAACCTTCATCAGCGACGGACTGCTTGGTTCTCACCAGGGCTCAGTCACTTGTAGGATAGTAGAAGTCATATTAAAATAGTAGATTTTTCATTTATTTAAATCACTGTGTATTACAAAAGTCTTCTATATATCATGACGTAGTGGGATTTTCTATACTAGAGAGATTATCCACGATAAAACTCTCTACTCGTTCATGTAATTCTCCTTGGCTTTTGTTCCTACAAAATTTAAAAATAATTTTTTTTGTGAGTTTGATAGCCCAATGAGTCTCATGTGTGCATGTGTGGAAACCTTTTATTGTCCAGTTGTACGGTAAAGTTTTCATAGTAAGATAAAAAAAAAAAAAAAAAAAAAAAAAAACTTTCAATGCAACAACAACATGCACAAAATAATAATAATAAGAGTAACACGTAACATTCTGTACAGTTGACAGCTCACTTTCGTCTTATCACTCCATTATGAGGATAATCACCTTATCCCTCCCACGAGATCCATTTTTAGAAGGGCCTATCACTCTCGCTCACATTAAGTGATAAACCTTTTATTTGTATTAATGGGGTGCTACCGATATGCATTTTGATGTTCGAAAAAGTTCTTATTTGTTCGAACTATCTCCACATATATCGGTTTATATAACAATCACAAACACATAATTGACATAGCAGTAGGAAATTATTGTAATAGTAGTAAATCATGGTAGCAGTAGAAAATTACGATAGTTATACATAAAATTATATGAATACAAAGGATATTCACCTCAAAGATTTGTTTTAATCAGAGTTTAGTCAATCGACTCGTTTCCTCGGAGCTTACTTCTTTCCTTTTCTTCCTCTCTTTCTTCCTCTCTCCTTTCTTTTCTTTTCCTCCTTTTTCCCTCTTTTTTTTCTCTCTTGGCTTAATTGGTCTGGGGATGGAAGGAGGATGGTTATTTACAGGTTTTAGGATATATGATGAGTAAACGATTAGGGGCCTACGGTGACGACACATGGCAAAGGATTTGACACGTGTATGGACACGTGTCATGCGGTGGCGTGTAGACAGCATGCATGATGACACGTCAATGGCGGTGCGAGGAAGGTAAGGTGGTAAGCTTAGATGTCCAAGTTTGATGTACTTGCAACCAGGTCACAGAATATTCAGGCATCCAACACTGGATACTTATTTACGTGTAATATCATTTAAGTAAATGGTCTTATATTATTTTAGTTCATTTATTTAAGAATTGCACATAAATAAAGAAATATCCCTCATTTGGATTCAATAAAAATAGTTTTAGGATCTAATTTTTTAAGAATAAAAAATCAACTCTCCCTTTCAAGAATAAAACTCGAAACGACTAACTTTGATGGACTTTATTTGAAGGGTTAATGGCTTAGAAAAATTCTAGAAAAATAGATTTTAATCTATTTGATATATAAGAAATAATTACCAGGACTTTTCCTCCTCATTTCCTAAATATTTCAGATACCTCATTTTTTGGGGTGCTTAGTTTCTAGCAGACTGGTCAAATCTAGATTTTTAACATTCTAAATATCCATTTTTGTACCCAATTCACATATTTTTGTTAACATCCTCAATTATTATTAACTATAAGTTATTTCTTACAACTAAAATCGGAGTATGTGACATAACTATCGTTGACTCGATTTTAGTTGGATTTATTCCCTCATCTCAGCAAATCAAGTATCCAAAGTTTCGTCCCTTGGCGGCGATATTTAAACTCAATTTTCGATAATCGAAACTCATAATAAAATGCATCAAAATATAGATCCAAGCATAAGAAACACGCATAAACCATTTTCATGCATCGATTTTCCCTATAACTTGGTAGATCTAGCTTTTAAGTTTTGGACACTATTAATGTCTGAAACTTTGGTTTCAAATTTTATGGTTAAAACATGTTCGAAAAATTTAACAAAAATCATTTTTATAATTCTTGGGCCATGGGTATTCATATGGTATCCTCGGATTCATGAAACTCATCCGTGATTCAGAGTCTAAAATTTTTTATCCTACTTATTTTATATTCAAAATTTCCGAAAAAAATTTTTATTAAATCTAACAACGCTCTAATACCAATATTAGATTTAATTAATATAACATACGCATGCGAAAGCGAAATGAATAGATCGGAATTTTTGGGAAAATACTTCAACGTGTAAGTCTTCAAAATCCAACCGTTTCGTGAAATTTTTCGAACGGATTGCTCGATCGGGATGGTGATCACAGGATCGAATTACTATCGCAGTATCACGACGCCTTAATTCTTAAGTCCGGTGATCTCCAATGATCGGAGAAATTTTCCCACACGAAAATTTTTCATCTCTCAATTTGTCTCTCTCTCTAAAGATGTGTGCATATCTCAAAACACTAGCCGATTCCCCCAAAATCTCCCCCAAAATCTCACTTGGGTTAATTAGGGAGACAATAATGTGGTTAATGAGATGGTTAATGGGGTGGTTAATAAGATAATAGGAATTATTCTATTATCTCAATATTATCAAAATATCCCTCGTGGGCATTTTTCAACAGAGATGGTTACCGACGATTTTGCTGGCGGTTCCAAGATGATCACAAGCGGAGGACCTCTCTGGCAATGGAGATAGCAGCCGTTCAGATCAGATCTGTTGCTCTGAGTGCAACTGCGATGATTTCCACTCGATGACGTGATTGGCCTATGCAATGGAGAAAATAAAATATTATTAAGATGAAATTACCCTTCTTATTTATACCCAGAACGAGAACACCAATCCTCCAGTTCCCAATCAACACTCAATAGTTACAAAGAAAAAAAAGAAAAAAAAATAATTTTTTTTTAAATAAAATGTTAATTTTCTTTTATTTCTTTTTTGGTCTTAATAATATTTTTCATATTAAGACCAAGATTGGGGTGGAGAGAGAAAATTCACCTATTGGGCACAGTTTTTTATCTTTTATTTTCTTTATTGAATACATTGATTGCTAATTAAAATTTTCTTGCATTTTGCATGGTAAAGATAGAAAAGTTAATTGGGTTTGGCGGGCGATAAAGTGGAAAGACTTGTACCAAAATGCAACAGTGGTAGGGAAAAACCATATTCAATATTATTTGACCGACTCTTTTGATATGCTTGTTTTTTGCTTTTGCCCCTTCTCAATTCATTTGAAGAGATTCTGGAAATCTCAAAAGAGTGGTCAACTCAAGGGGAGCTTTAAGATGCCTCTGCTCATCAATTAAGCATAGTACCAAAAAATGGGGGAGCTGAGCTTCTCAAACATAGCCCCTAATATTAACTTCTCTGACATGAATATGAGCAAAGTCTTCGGCCAAAAAAAAAGGGTAAAGAGAGAGAAGGGAGAAGGGAGAGACTCCAGTGTAGTCATTTCTTGTAACGTTTTATTTTTCCTTTCTACTATCCTATTTGTTAAGGTGTCATACAAGTTGAAAAGTTACGATAAATACCTTAATTGTCATAAAATTTTTTCATAATTTTATTTTTAAATTTTTTTTCATGATCACTTATGATACTCTAATTGAAACCCATTTTTGGTCTTGTATTTTCTTGCATAGTTTAATGAAATTTTCACTAGCTTTCTCATTCTTGGCTAGAAATAATATCCAAATATATCTAGAAAAGTTATCGATAATCATAAATTCATAATATTTTTCTTCTGAATTTTAAGTTCTAGTTGGTCTGAATAAGTTTATGTGCAAAAGTTTCAAAGGACTACAAGTGGATATACAGATTTTGGATTTAAAGAAAGTTTTGGTTTATTTTCCTTTCATCCATGCGTCACACAATTTATCTCTCTCAAATTTAGACATCAATCTATTTTAAAGACATGTCCACCAATTTTAAATTAACATAAAAGTATATCGATGTGAGTTTGAACATGTCAACTTGAAGTAAGATATTATTTAGACATCACATGTCGCCCTAAACCTTAACCTTGTCGACACACCTAATATATCGACCAATTTTAGAAAACAGGTTTACAAATTTTTATTAAGTATAGGTAGTATATCAATGTATACTCTAAACACGTCGACCTGATGTTAGTTAACCCTTAAAAATCACACATTGACCTATATTTCAATTTTGTCAACATACCCAACACATCGACCAATTTCAAGAGATAGGTCAACCAATTTCCTGTAGACACAGGAATGTGTCGATGTGAAGATATAATTTGTCGACCTTGGCTATTGATTTGTAAGTAAAGACATGTCAATGTCTATAAGAGTCATGTCAACATATCAAAACATATCGACCAATATAAATCTACATGTCTACCTATTTAATTTAGTATATGTCCTTGTCAACCTAGATACTCTCTTGTTGACCTGATTAGTCAAGAACATAATACTGAATTTTTAAATTCAGGTCGATATGTCATTTAGTGCTGTCGATCTGAAATTGTCAAAAAATAAATTTTCAAAACAAATTTGAACTCAACGGTCATCATCTTTTTCTAATTCTTTGAATATTTCTATTTCGATTAAAACTAACTTTCAAATGTAGCAAAACCAAACTTTGATTGATTAACAAGAAAGTGGTGCTAGTGAGAGAACGGAAATTCAACGAGAAAAATGGATATTGTTATAGAGCATTTATTGACGAACATTTATGAACAACGTTTGGAACAACTTCATTCCTTGCATTAATAACTCTTTATTCTTTGTTCTTATTTCTTTATCCTTCTAAAGTGTATTTAATTTAAAGTTAGTTTTGTCAAATCTAAGGATTAAAACCTCCAATCTTTGATATTCTATTCTTACTTGTATTGAGTGTTCAAAAGACCAAAAAGTGTATGTCACTGTTTTGCGTCTGGTATGAGAGAAAACCAATCTATGTAAGATTGGGAAAGTGTGTTAAGAAAAAACATTATAAAGATTTAACTTAAATTTGCAATCAAGTTTATGTCATTGAGTTGATAGTGAAAAATTCATAGGAAGTCTAGGAGTGGACATACACCTAGTTTGGTAGAATCACTATAAAAAACTCTGTGTGCTTTTTATTTTTCTGTTTTGATTTTCAAACTACTCTGTTATAAGATTTTTAATTACATAATTTTTTTAAAAAATATTTATATTCAACTATTCACTTCGTCTAGTCGAACATCAGTTGGTATCAGAGAGGGAGTGTTGATAGAAAGTCTAATAGGTTAATACCAAAGATCCAAATAGCCATTAACGGAGACAATATACTAATAGAAGCATGTTCAACAAATCGTATACTCTTCTTCAATGGAAACAATTTTAGCTATTGGAAGAAAAAAATACGCAATTTTATAATTTCACAGGATCTCAATGCCTGGTAAATAATCGAAAAGGTGTTGAATTTTCCACAGAAGAGGTTGATGGTGTACGTGTGTCAATCAAGTTAAAGAACATGATAATAGAGCAAAAGAAAACCTATCAAACAAACTGCAAAGTTATAAATCTCTTTCACCTTACCCTAAGTATTAATGAATACAATCGAATTTAATCATATATCATAATAAAATTTGGAAAAAACTGGAAACTACTTATGAAAGTACTGATCAAGTTCACAAAAACAAAATTAGATTACTGAGAAAAAGTATAAAGTCTTCAAAATGAAAAAATGAGAAACTATCAGCAAAATTATAACAAGATTTAATAAGATAACAAATGAATTAAACTTACTTGGAAATGGAATTTCTTAAGAAGATATGGTGGACAAAATTCTAAAAAGTTTCCCAAAATCTTGGAAACCTAAAATTATAGCAATAGAAGAGTCCAACACTCTTGAAACCTTGATCATGGATGAACTCGTGCGGTTTTTAAGAACCCATGAGATGAAATTGAATGTGAAGGGCTCCTGTGAAAGATGAAAGAGGAAAATGAGTAGCTCTCAAAATGACAGTGATAAAAGCACCTCAAACCCAGAAAAAGAAGAATATGAAGAAGATGAAACACTACTATCCAGAAGATTCAAGAAGTTTAAAATGAGAAGAAGAAATAAGAACAAATTATTCTTCAAAAGGTAAGAAAAGAAAGAGAAAATCAGGATCTCCCTATGCAAAACAGACCAACACTTGTTGGCGTAGGTGGGAAGGGCACCTTCATCTCTTAACCAGGTCGGGAGTTCGACTCTCACTAGGTACGGAAAAAACAATGTTGGGAGATCTCCCCCTCAAATGAGGCCTGACAGTTAGGTTGATTCTGGATTAGTCGGAATGAATTTCCGGATACCGAAAGGTCCTATAAAAAAAAAACAGAGAGAGAAAATCAAATATTTTGAGTATAAAAAATTGAGACACATAAAAGCTGATTGTTCTCAACAGAAAAATGATTAAAAGATAAAAAAAAAAAAAAAAGAAGAAAAGAAGAAGGCACTTCAGTTCGAAGTGATGAAAACTTTAGCTCAAGGGAAGAAAAACAAGCAGAGTAACAAGCTAACCTATACTTCATAGCCAATGAAAAATTCTCTCATTGTGAGGTAAATTTTATTTCCTATTTCTTTGATTCTAATTCTGATGAAAACAATTTCACCATCACTGAATTGCATAAAATATTAATTGAATCACTCAAAGAATTAAAAATGTTAAAAATAAAAAATAATTTGTTAAAAAAAGACGTGACTGAAACTGTTAAGATATTACAAAAATCAAGAATAGAACCAAAGGAATTAAGAGAAAAAAAAATATTAAATTAGAATTGAAAATTGCTGAGATCGAAAAACAATTAGAGAATAAATATTTGGATCAGCAAAATGAAAAGAATAATAAAAATCATATGAATGAAAACATAGATCTAAGAAAAGAATTAACTGAATAGAAAGAAGAACATTATGTAAAGTACCATATTAATGAAATTCATACAGGGTCAAGGAAAATTAGATGTCATTCTTGGAGCACAGAAAGCAGTGTTTGATAAGGATAAGTTAGGAAATAATCCCACTCAAACCCAAAATCATTTGATTGCATGAAATATATGTGTTTGCCATCTTATTACTTACCTTTTTGCTTAATTTTTGTATAATCTTCTGGTGATCTTATTTGGTTTTTATTTATTTGTTGTTAAGAATAAATTAGAAGGTAAAATACTAATGCAAATTGATCAGACCACCTCAGCTACACAGGTTGGGGACAAGTGCGTCGATGTGAAAAAGACTTGCCAATTCCATGTTGAACCATTTTGAGTTATTGACTTCTAATTTTTTCTACTTTTCGAATGAAAATATTGGTAGAAACTTATTTATTGCTTATAAACATAATTGACTAGTCTTATGAAGAGAATATATAAATATGTAAAGGAATAATTAAAAGAGGAGGTTTTACCATTCTAGAAGAGAAAGCAACAAGGCAAAGAGAGGAGAAATTTCCAGAACAAAAGGAATTATTCTTTTCTTTTTCCTTTTTTTTTTCTTTGAATTTAATTATATTTTATACCCCACGGGTGACTAATTTCCTTAGTCGCTACAAATCCATTGTAGTAACTATATTTGTTTAAGTATTTTTTTTTTTGTTACGCAATAATTCTAACCCTGGATCTCAAGATTAGAGAAAGAATATTGTGACCATCAGACTCTTCCCTTAAGAACATATTTGTTTAAGTATTAATTGCAATACTATTGATTTTATAATCATGAGTTATTTGACTATTCTATGCTTAATGCTTTCTATTTGATCGACCATCTTTTATATTGTTTTCGATATTAATAATACATAACGAAAAGAATTGTTATGAATAAATTTAAAAATAACGAATATTTGCTAAATGTGTAAAAACAAAAAATTAATGCGTTAACTATCCAATCAATTAAGGAATTTGTTTTGAATGTGTTGTTTACAATTAAATTGTTATTAGAGATGGAAGATTATTATATAACAATAAATCTGATATAATTTAAAAAGAACAATTATGGTAATTCAGTGTCCTCATTGATAACAATGGAAAGAAAATATCAGCATTTGACATTCAGAAAACAAATGACAGAGAATAAGAATAGAATTGAATGTACAGGAGATATTTCACCTTATTAATCATATTTTTATTAACTTATGTATTATAGTTATTTAGTAGATTTTAGTTAATTAAAAACATAGTTATAAATTGATATTCTAAATATTATAGGTAGTTAGTTAAATCAATAATCAGGTAACAATTTTCCTGAAAATTATCTCTATTTCACTAATTTATTATGTGAGCAATTCTTGCACTTGAAAACTTTTCATATCATGCTTTCATAAAAGCAACATGTTGTCAATGAGCTATAGCTTAATTAGCACCGATCCCCTTCTCTTACCAAAGCTCCTATGTTCGTGCCTTCGCACTGTACCAAAAAAATAATAATAATAAAAGCCACAAGTTTTGCATTCCATATGAGCGTCTAATGACTTTGAAAAGGTGAAGCCCATAAAAAGTATTAAAAAAATCCCAAAAAAATAATAAAATGAAACAAATACGATAAAGTAGAATAAAAAATAATAAGAAGAATATGAATAACATCAATTTGCTTTTATGAGGAGACTTTTAACTCGTGTATGATGAATGGCGCACCACTGTGCCATTGTTGGGCAAAAGGAACAATGCCAGGCTATTCATCATAATCACTCTGCACTGCAACAAAAAACTTCCCCAGGCTGGCGGTACCATTTCTTCATGGCTGCAGCCAAGCTACTTGGCATCTCAAGAAACTTCGCCATCTTTATTGCCAACACTAAATTTGGCTATGAAAAAGCCGATAGTGTCAAGTGTAGATGATGGATCAAATCTTTGGACAAGTTCTTCCTCCCCAGGTCTTAGCCACTCCCTGTGAAAACAGCCAGTTGTAAACCATTAAACAGTCAACTACAATAAGAATAAAACGTTGAAGCTAAAGAAATTGTACCATATTCAATATGGTCAGCCAGATATTTCAAGGGGATATAGAATAAAATGAATCTCCAGCCCTCCTTTCTAATGTATAATTATCAACTTTCCCAATACATCAAAAGGAGTCACCTGGTGCTTAACATATCACATTAAACCACATGAAGTTCTGAACGGGCAACAAACTGACATCAATTAAAAACGAGCTACTTCCCAAAAAATTGTATTTATGAGAAACTCTTCTTACTGGCTCTCCATTTTTTTCATCTTCCCTCGATAAAATCAACTTTTTCACCTGGTATTTCACAGCATGGACTCTTCTGGCTTCTTTCATCACCACTCTCTCTTTTTTGTATTTCCCAGTCCTAACAGTCTACTCCAAAAAGGAAGCCATATCCATGCCAGACATGTATAGGATATGATGCTCAATAGAACACATTGGCCACATGTCACATACTCCACATTGGCATAACAATTTTTTCTATTATTTTCTTTTAATTGTAGGATATTTGACATAATACTTGTGTGGCACTTCCCATGGAATTTTTCTGACAATTTTACTTACCAATAACATGTATGATAAGAGTATTTGAATGAAGAAATAACATTTGCTATACCTATTTGTCATTCCTTGTCAACACTCACTTGTAAAAGTTTAAACAACTAATTAGAGTTATTAATGCATTGAACTATCTTAAAAAGGCAAGATTGTATCACTACAAATATGAAAAAAAACTATATCAATTCTTACTTGCCAATTTGATACCGAACATTTTAATAATTATAATTGTAACAAATTTGAGACATTACCTTCTAATCTCTTTCTAAGCATGCGTTTTTAGATCATGTCAACGCATGTAAGATCCTCAAGATGATAGTCTTATGTTGGCTAATAACAACACATGCCAGAGTGGCATGTGACTTTACCCAAATGTGAAACAACTGCACAGCCAGGCTATGTTGCTCAAGCACATAATCCACACACCAAATTGTGAAGAGTGCTATAAGTTCACCTGAATAGGAATTATAATCGATATAAATATCTCATTTAATGTCATGAATTTCTTGATCTTCCACTTTCAGTCAAACAGGTCCTTAAATAAGGCAAAAGCAGTTGACTAAGGTTTATGCCTCTTTCAAGATCATAAATTGGTTGAAAAATAATTACATAGAAAGAGAGAGAGAGAGATTTTACTGTACTCATTAATGGCTTGGTAAAGTGCAGTTGAACATGAGAGAGGGTTGAACCATTATCTCATTATGACTAGACTACTGAAAATCATGAACCCCCACCCATTACAAAAAAGAAACCTCACAGAAAAATAGGCATAAATTATAATTAAAATAAGAATTCATAAGTGAGTTCATTTGCATCAATAGAGAGCAGTACTGTTAAGCACAACAAATTCTACTGCAAGTCTTATTCTTAAGGAAAAAAGTTCAGGAAAGTCTTTCTCACTCTATATGTCCATCAGGCATCTCAAAAGAACCAACCAAGCCAGGTCCTCCAGCTCTTGGGTGCTGTAACATTCACATAACCCATGATTAAAGAATAATTATTGATTACAAAAAGAAATGGGACAAGTAGTTCAAATTGCACACAAATCAAAGAATGTCTTAGACAGAATAAGGAACACAAATTTTAAAATTAATATATAACCATAATCCTAAATAACCTTAAAACTGTTGCAAGAACTAGCAGTCAAGATACGTATCCTAGTGCCGGTACCCTCTAACAAGTATCACAAAAAAAAAAAACAAAACAAAACAAAACAAAACAAAATAACAAAAGAACAAAAACAAAACACGTTTGTCATTTGCAAAGTGGTGCTCATCCATCCGAAATTTGGATCCAAGTAAAATTTTCTTTTCTTCTGACTTAAATTATAGGCACCTAAGGAGTCCTATCGAAAACATTGACAGAATTGGGGGGGGGACAAGAGAGAGAGAGAGAGAGAGAGAGAGAAACTGGAAAAGAAGATTAAATTGCATAGTTCGAAAGTGCATTAGAGAGGATTTCGCATCCCATATCACTCTGACAGGCCTATATTGGTTTTCTGCGGTCATAACTGGGATGGTCAACAACCACTTGCCTAGTCCATAGTAGAAACCGTATCAGCCATTAGTGGGCTATTTTTTTAGCCTGTGCCACTACATCAGAAAAAAGCAAGCCTAACATTAACCTTGAAATAAGTTACCAAGGCATCTTGATGCATCACAAAAGCACTGATACTTAGAGATGAATATTGGGCTTATTTTGATAATTGTAAATTCGATTTATCAGTTTCATTTATGTTTAGGATCTTTGTTAGGCCTTTAGTCATTTAAGATTTTATTCACGTCTCTCTCCTGCAGAGTGCGCCCCCCAACAAAAAAAAAATCCCAAAAAAAGACCAGTTCTTCTGAATTATGGATACCATTCAATGTCATCTATATTCAATTATCTTACAAATCACCAATAGAAAGTAGGCTATTATCCATTCATTCCAAATTTTTCATGATATCTTCCAAAGCACTTACATAATGTCCCTTTCTTTCAGGAAAATGATTTAAGCTTTTGGCCCTTCGGTCTATTTTAAAGGCAGTAAGTCTTGCAGTCACTAGATCTTGGTTAAGACAAACACTTCAATTTACCAAGAACGATGTGTTGAGTGTGTGTCAGTGTTTCAGTGAGGGACATCAGAGGTCCAACCTGTGATGCCAACTTCAAGAACTTATAAGTATCCAAAGCATAACGAACTAGCGCCTCATTCTCACCAGGATTTATCGTGCACCTGAAAACACAAAAGGTGTTTAGTGTTTGATCAGGGAAAGAAAAACAAAGCATTGTCGATAGTATTTATAGAAAATGAAGGATTCAGCAAAGAATTGACAGAAGACACATGACACAAAAATAGGGATAGTAAATTCTCCTAAATAGAAATACAACAGAAATTTTCGAGGAAAAATTCTCCTATATAGCCTTGCATCTTTTAACATCTACTTCTTTCTTGCCTCTGCCTCAATTGAATTGTTAGATCCTCTTGGAGGATTTTTGGTAATTCAATTGTCTTTGAATTATCCTCTTCCAGATTTGGTAATTTTCTTTCCTGTTCAAGAGCCAATGTATAATCTTTGCAGTAAATGACTTCACCCAAGCCACCACCTTCTTGTTGCCATTTTCAGTCATGGTATTAAACCAGACTTGATATACATCAAATAAAGGAAGAAACAAAACCCCACTCACCAAAGCAAGAGACTCCGAAGTAATTAATTAAACCTATGCATAATAGAAATTCCTGTCCACCAATCAGCATAATATCAGCCTTGTTCAAATCTAACCAGCTAGCAAATCTAGCCCCTGCGACACTCAGCAGTTTGCAGATCCCCAAATAGCACATTTGAGATGTGAGACACCTAGCTCACACCTAGAACTGCAATCCACCCTTGGGACACCTCACTTTATCAACATGCGACAATACCTAGGTTGTGCAGCACCAGAGAGGAGGATAAAGAAAAGCTAGATCTGAATCAGCAATTGGCCCGAGATACTAAGGATTACACAGCAAAAATAAGACCAGCAACAACCTAATTGTGGTTAGCCTCTCTCTATTCATATTATTCACAGGAGGCATTATAGCATAATAAAAAAAGTACACACTCAAATAATAGGCAGAACATGCAGAATCTGTAATCTTCCCTCACATCAAGTGCCCGATTCTTGATACTCTGTCAAGAATCCTCTGATATCATTATCACAAGAGATATCAATCATCAGCTAAATTTAATTGAGAAACCTGAATGATCCACTTGTCCCTTTGCCAACACAGAATCACCAAAGCCAACCCAAATCCATCGCCCAAAAAGCATTTTGCTAGCACCTAAACAACCAAGATGAACAAGAAAGGTGAGGGAGGGTCTCCTTGTCTTGTGGCATAGGAGGGTCAAGTTGATGTTCATTGAGATTGAGAAAGTGAGGGATGAGACACACTATGTAATTCTACCTACTTTCCTGATAACACACAGAAGTACGTGTGACAAAACTGATCACAGGCTTTTTTCTAGAAATCATACCCTTGTTCCCGACTCCAAATTAGAGTCAACCATTTCTTTAGCAATCTAGGCTGTATTCAATCTTGTCAGCCACATAATAAGGCATGTTGAAAATACCCTACCACCTTCCCTCAAAGTCGAAAACATTCCAGCCAAAACCCTGGATACAAGCTTGTTAATATTCCCCATATACCTTAAGGAGTAGTATATTTAAAATTTGTGGACCCATTTTTTTTTTTTTTTTTTTTTTTGAAATTAAGACCATGAAGGTGCCATTTTGCTACAAACAAAAACTCCAGACCCATGAATGTCCTCCAACATAAGCATACTTTTCCTTTTAATAATCTCCCAATTCTATTTCTGGAAATCCATGCAAAACAGTCTGCCCCAACCCACCCCCACTTTGAAAAATTTGCTTTATGTAGATTCACTAATTCTTATAACACGAAAATTTGTCTCGGGACATAGACACGCCAAATTTAGTTGTAGATTTAAATCTTTTCAGAATTGCAGTAACTCAAGGATGTAACAGGACCACCAATTTAAGCTCAATTAAACATGCAAACCATTTGACTATTTCATTTCAACAAAACATAGAGAACTCTAACCAGAATATCTGCTATATTCTATCAATATTAAGATAATAGAATCTTCAAGAACCTGATGACAATTATATATATATATGCTCCATTATTAAAGTCTTGGAGTGAAGAGGATGTATAAGCATTAAAATTCAAATAGAATAAAAAAATGAATAAGGAAGATTTTGTCAGATAACATCACTAGTGCTAATATATATGAATATAGGGGATCAAAGGCTTTCCCAATTAAGTTGTATTTATGTAACAGTTATCGAACATTGACAAAACAAAATCATTTGATGGTGTATGCTCACGTTGAGTAAACAATAACTCCACCAGCACGAACTAGCTTCACAGCTTGATCAAACATCCTTCTCTGATACTTTGCATGGTTCCTTAGAGACTCTATTGTTTCCTGGAATAAAAACATCAATTCAGTATCTAGCAAATATTACCTAACCCCAGGAAACATTTTAAAACATGGAATAGGATCTCATTAGTCCATTGACTAAAATGTTATTGCAACTTTGATAGGAAATATATACGTCAGGAAAGTATACTATAGATGAAACAGAAATTAAGCATATGACATCAAAGACAAGTGGAGTGGCATGAAGATCATTCTTCTTCCATTATGTTCTGAGGAAGTGCCATTGGATCTAGAAAATTACATTATTTCTCTCATTCTCTTGCAATCCTTTCTCCCTCGTCCATCCAATTATTTTTTCTCATGAGAATATTCATGTGTTATACAACATGGAATTAAGAAAACACCAGTGTTCTGGTCGTACTTCATCCAATCTACAGCAAAAGGATTAAAATTTATGCAGCAAAAGCCTTATTTAAATTATGATGTAGAACTGCTCTCGACAGAAGGTGTAGATCAATTCTGTCAATATATTTGTTGAGATAACGCTAGATAATTACTACATTTGTTCTTTTTTCTTTTTTTTTATTAACCCTCAGATATAGTATTCTTCAGGGAATTTGGAGCCAGTAATTCTGAAATTGCCCTCTAATCCACCACCCAAACACTCCTTTCCATTTGGAATTGTTGTAACAATCAAAGATAACCGTTTTAGAACACCTGGGAAGCCAACAAAACAATGATTCAGATAGTGCCTATTCAGGCCATACCACTCATCAAATAACAGTAGTGGCCACGATCAATGATTACAACCTTGACACACATCTTAATGCCTTAATGGTAATAACAAGTAGTGAAATCACTGTTAGGGCCATATGAACCATGGCATGGCCATTATGGCAGTGACAAGCCATGTTAGGTTCGCCAACTATGTCATTACAGCTTTAGCATGGATAAAATGCTGCTGCCTCCGACACTACCTGAACATCAAAAACCTATCAATCCTTGATGTTGGGATTCCATTGCTTTATCCTACTTAAATCCTTACATCTTAAGGAAGTTATTCAGACATTTCATCTGCATAAATTTATTGACGCAAGAAATCAGAACTCAAAAAATTCTAGCACATCCTGCAGCATATTAGGCAGGTTACTGAACAACCAAGAAACCAAAAAAAAAAAAAAAAAAAAAAAAAAAAAAAAAAATTTAAGAAAAGATAAGATAGGACCAAATCTGCAAATGTGCCACAAAATAAACATATACAGATAGAGCCTGCACCGATCCTCATATACAGCATGTTGCTTTTAAATCTTTTTGGCACTGAAGAGTAGGGAAAACATTTCAGTTGGGAAAGAACAGGCTCTTCAAATACCATTTGCAACCAGAAACTACCATCTAGACTAGATGGCGACAAAAATAGATAAAGAAAGATCATGTTCTGACTACATCTACAGCTTCCTTGCTCCTTGACCATGAAATTCTCAAATATCACATTCTTATACACTACCCAACCCGGATTGAGGCACATACCTAGCTTTCACCAACAACCAATATTAAATTAACAACGCTTGCTTTAACAAACCATAATACAAGATGTATATACATGTAATAGAGTTTGTAATTAGAAAATACACACTCTACAAGAGGTAACTGTGAACGAGTATCATGAATCCAAGATGCCTGTAAGGAAATTTCATCCCATTTACATTTACATGGCAGTTTTTTCTTAAGCTTAAATGATAATTTTAACGGTTCAGAACCAAAGCAAGGATAAAAATGTTAAGAGTAATATATTCTTAAATACATGCATACATTGAGACACAATACTAATAAGAAGAACCCCGTTACATGTCCAACAAGCATATATGCATATCACCCATTTTGAAATCTATATACATTGAGACACTTACATGTTTTCAACTAGGCTTGTATGCATGTATTCCTTTTTGCACATACAACACTAATGTCCCATCTTACCTCGCCAACAAAGAGTCGAGGTCTCAAACCAAGTGCGGAACAGGGTGCATCAAGAAGTACTCTATCAAAGCTATTTGGCAGAAAGCCTTTTGATCTTTCGACCCTGCCACCCGTACATTGATTTCTTCCAGGCCCATTTCTTTGTCTCCGGGAAGTCTTCCTAGCTTCAGCTTTGCTCATGTAAATCTTTTCATTTGCTTGTTCACTGTAAGCTGAGAGAGTATTAAATTATAATTCTGAAATTCGACAAGAAACCACTTAAGATTACAAAACAATGCACAAAAAAGTATATGAGCATGACATAAAACTAATTTGATATGGAAAAAAAGTGAGATGTAAAATTTTTGTGAGCTTTGGAAAAATAAACTGAAAGGAAAATATAAAAGGTGAAATGTAAAATTGTGGGGCTTGAAATAGTGGAGCAATGGACATTTAAATTGAAACCAGACCATCAGTTTAACCAATTTCACCTCACTCAAAATTTTTGTGCCATTATTTTATATAATTTAAAGAATTCTAACCTCCAATGCTAAAAAGAATTCCCCTCAGGAAATCTGTTTCAGTAATTGACAAAATAACTTGTTGACATTCCTATCTGATGCAAGTACAAAGGTTTCAAAAAGATAAGCTACGCATTGTTATGCCAATGTCATGGAAGTTGCTGCGGCTAACTTCGACACAGCATTCACACAAGTAAACCCTGATAGCAGTCATCTCAAGGGGGCCCAGAATTGGACATTGGTCCTTTTATAGAACTAGGCAATTCCATATAATATAGTCTTCTTCACCTATATCCCCAGAAATCATGAACCGCACTGCTCATTATGCTATGGAAAGAAGAAAAATTATTACACAATAAAAAATTTAGCATCCTAAAAGGTAGAGAGGAATCTGACATCAAACAAGACCAACTTAGTACAGGGTTAACCCAAAACCTGAATTATCAATGATCATAACCATCTCTTTCAAACTACATACGATATTAAAAACACAAACACAAACACACACACACACACACACACACACACACAGAGGGAAATAAAAGAACAAAATCAAAGGACTGGTGGGTAAAGCCAGTTTGAGGCCAGAGCCAAGGCTGGAAAAGGAAGATATTTTCAAGCTCAAGCTTGCTAGCTTGAGGAATGAGCCTAACCTTTAAGACCAAGCCATCACAATGATTAGGTGAAGCTGGATTGGACCTTCTCATGCTATTATTCTTGCAGCGAAGAAACCAGGCCGCTAAATACAGAATCCTAATTGCTGGTCTAGCACACAAATCAAAATGTTGCTCTAACTGCCATAAAGGACCTCATAACCATGCTCAAGTCGGGAAAAGCAGACACAAGTAGAACCCGAACAAGGAAATTCTATTCATATTTGTAACGAAATATTAAACGTAGAATTATATAGGTGTGGACAGTATACACACTGGGTTATACTTGTAATTACACACTAGGGTATGTTTGTAATTAATCACATAATTCATCCATATATATCTATGAATGGATCTCTGGATAGACACAACCTTATTCTCCAATGTCTCTCTCTTGGTTTTAATCTCTACAGGAATCAAAATTGTCTAATAGAGAAACCCTACTTTCTTCTATGTAAGGAAAAAAAAAACCCTAGCTGTTAGAGTTCTACACCACCTCTATCCGTCCTACTCATCTTAAGTAATTGCAGTATTCTACACTATCTCTGATCGTCTTTTTCAACCAAAGTAAGGTCAGAAATATGCACCATCATAAACCCTAACTACCCCTTGCTTGAATCATTTTTTTTCTTATGGCCTCAGAATTTTCACCTCCCCAAGTTATGTCACCTGTCACTTCTTCTAGTGTAGTCCCTCACTTTTCACCCACGCCCGTGATCACTACCAAAAAACTGAATGGACGAAACCAATCTGTATGGTCTACTACAATGGAAATATGACTTCTTGGACAAAGACTCGAGGATCATCTTGTCACTGAAATCTCAAAGATTCAACAAGCAGATCATGCAAACTGGGAACGAGTTGATGCCTAGTCATTAAGCCTACTTTGGCAGTCTATCAATAATAACTTCGTGTCAATTTTTCGGACTTTTTGTTCTTGAGTGAAGATTTGGAATCATGCTTGTCAGATGTATACTCGCAATACTACTCGGATTTATATTGTTATTGGTTAGCATTGACTTCATAACCAGGATATTACTATTATGTTTGGCAAGTTTAAATTTCTATTGCTGAATTTAATGAGTTGATGTCGTTTGCTACTAGTTTGAAGGAACAACATACTCAAACTAGAGTTACTTTTTACCATGCTCTTTCTACATGCCACACATCCGGAACTTGAATCTGTTCATAAACAAATCCTTGGGGCCTACAGTTCCTTCTTTAGATGAGGTGAATGCAAGACTGTTTTGAGCCTATATATATCTTCTGCTATTATGGATTAGCCTTAAGTGATCGAACTGCCCTTGCTATTCAATATGGAAAGGCCCTTTGGAGGTAGAGATGGACAAGGAGATTAAGGACAGCAAGGAGGTAGTGGACAATGCAGTGGTTATGGTGGTCATCCACATTGTACTCATTGTAACCATCTTGGTCACACACAGGACACATGTTACTCTCTTCATGGATACCCTTCACGTGGCCAATGTTGTTCAGTCTTACCTCATGGCATTGGAAACCAAACTAATCCTTTGTCTAATTGTAACTCCACATGTTCTTCACATGTGGCCAATGTTGTTCAAAGTCATCAATTTTAGACAGCTCAAAGAGCCTACTCAGTCCATAGTGTCTAATGTCCACACTAATAATCCTACTGCAAACCTTGTGCACTCTCCATGGATACTTGATTTTGGTGCTGATAATCACATAGCTGGTAATCGCTTTTTGTTTTCCTCTTTTAATTAGACTACCTCTCTATCAAATATGGCTTTTGCCGATAGTTCCATCATATGTCATCCTCCATCCTCAATGATCAAATACTTTTTCACTCTTATTTCCTAATTACCTTCTTCCCCTGTCTTTGGTAGTACCTGTTTTGTCCATCATCTATCACCCGGACTAACTTGTTCTATTAAATGTGTCTTCTTGGACTATTTTCATTTTACAAAAGGGTATTATTCATATTCCCCAGAACTACGTTTTTCTTTTGTTTGTAATGTTACCATTTTTCAGTCTATCCCCTTTTTCTCTAACTCATCAATACACTCATTTGTTGATGATGTGTTTACCCATCATTTGTTTGCACAACGTGTGTCTCCTTCTCGGTCTGCCTCATCTTTTGAACAAATTATTATCCAACAACGGATGTTCCATGTGCTACAATAGTTGATGATCATGCATCCCCAATAGAACCTGCCCTTGCGGATTCTCACCTTGCGCTTGTTGCTCCTTCAGATCCTAAATTCCACCACTTCACTAACCTTGATATCCCTATCACTTAGAGAAAAGGTATCCGTTGTTGTACCCTATTTTTAATTTCATTGGTTATCATTCTTTATCCCTTACATATACCACCTTTGTTTCCTCCTTGTCTTCTATTTCCATTCCTAAGATAGCTCCAGAAGTTATGTCTAATCGTGGTTGGAGGGGTACTATAGTTGAAGAAATGTCTGCTCTTCATGCCAATATTACCTCGGATTTGGTACCTATTCCACAAGGTAAATCTGTAGTTGGCCACCGCAAGATATTTATTGTGAAAGTTACACCAAATGGACAAGTTGACAAATTAAAGGTTCACCGGGTCACTAAAGGTTACACTCAAATCTTTGGTCTTGACTACGGTGATACCTTCTCCCTAGTTGCCAAGATTTCTTCAGTCTGCATTCTTTTTATCTCTAGGTGCCACTTATCAGCTCAACATCAAGAATGCCTTCCTTTATGGTGATTTATATGATGAGATTTATATGGAGCAACCACCTGGATTTGATGCTCACAGGGAGTTTGATCTGATTTCTAGACTTCAGAACTCTTTATATGGCCTTAAGCAATCTCCTAGGGCATGGTTTGGTAGATTCCATTTAGTTGTTTTAAAATTTTGGCATTTGTCTTCTACCAATCTGTATTTAATCGTCGTATATTACTAGTGGTCTATGTGCATGACATTGTTATTACTGGAGATGACACAGATAAGATTTATCAACTCAAAGCTCATCTTCGTGGACAATTTTAGACCAAAGATCTGGATCAGTTAAGATACTTTCTTGGTATTGAGGTTGCTCAATCAGAACAAGATATTTATATTTCCCAACAAAAAAATATGCTATGGATTTGTCAGAAGAAACATGAACATTTGGAGCCAAAGTAGTGGACACTCCAATGGACCCACTGAGCCTATTTCTAAGCTAGCACAACACAGTATCTTAGACCTGTTGAAAAATTAAACTAGCTCACAATGACCAAACCTGATATTTCATTTGTTGTGAGTGTAGCAAATAAATTCCTTGATTCACCTGGATGCTGTGATACTCATTCTCTAGTCTATTAAAGGAGAATTAGATAAAGGTCTACTTGTACGCAAATAGTTGAGTATATAGATGCAGATCGAGCAAGCTCTATAGTGATAGACGCTCCATTATTGGGTACTATGTGTTCGTTGGAGGTAATTTGATCTCATGGAAAAGTAAGAAGCAAAATGTAATTGCAAGATCAAATGCTGAAGCTCGGTATAGGGCTATTGCTCTAAATACATGCGAGTATAGGCCTACGGCTCTAAAAACATGTGAACTGATATTATTAAAGAATTGGGTATTATACAATCTACACATATGAAACTTGGATTGCTTTACACATTGCCTCCATGGTTGTTTTTCATGAAAAGATGAAGTATATGAAATAGACCGCCACATCATCAGAGAGAAACTGCTATCCCAAGAGATCAACACAGAATTAATAGGCTCAAATGACCAGTTAGCAAACATGCCTACAAAATCTCTTAGGGGTTCTAGGATGCAATACATTTGCAACAAGTTGGGTACATATGATGTATATGCTCCAACTTGAGGGTCGTGTTAAGAAATATTGTAATTATACATGGGTATATTTGTAATTATACACAAAATTCATCCACATCTGTGTGTGTGGATCTCTAGATAGACTCAACCCTATTCTCCAATAACTCTCTTCGTTTTAATCTCTAAATATTCATCGGCTTCTACAATGTAGAGATTCATTATTAATGAAGAAAATAGCCCTTGAACGTTAGAGGAGGGACTACGTAATAGACTCAACTGAATATGCTAGACTTCAATGCTTAATGATGCTGCAACTTTATAAAAGTAAACAGTATTGAAGTTCTTTGTCCAGGAGAAACTACTTAACGAGTGAAGCAAATTTAGAGGCTAAGGGTGCATTTAGTTATAGAAAATGTTTCCTAATTTTTCATCTCTAATTTTCTCATATTTTCTATCTCTAAAGAAAAAAGTAAAAAATTTAAAAAATATGTTCAAAAGATACATACTTTTCTAACTTAGAAAACTATAAAACATGTTCAAATATAATTCAAAAGGTAGGCTTTTATACCCCAGCCCTTTCCAATTAAATGAGCCACCCACTCTTCGTGTTTTCCAATTCTCCAAAGTAAGAGAATTTTGAAAAACACAGGTTTTATTTATAATGAAAAATAGTAGAAAACAACCCTAAGTCTGTTTTTTATTTCCTTTTACAAATTGGAAAACCGTATTTTCTAATTTTCATTTTCTAAAAATAAAAAATGGACTATTTGAACATAATTTCGTTTTCTTAGAAAACGTTTTTGGAAAACACCTTTGTTTTCCACAACTAAACGCACCTTAAGTTTTCCATTCATAGACTTCTTCATAAAGCAACATTTTTTGAAACTTCCACACATTAAATTGACCAAAACAAGTTCACATCTTATTTAGTTTGCCACATTAAATAGGTTTAAACATACAATATTTTATAATTATCACAAAATAAAAGAAAAATGCAACACACATTGTGATGTACTAATATACAAATGATCTTGAGCATTTCTCAGCTTCTTTGAACTGAGAATGGAAGTGTTATACATTTGTAGGTCAAATGAATTCTCTTGCTCGAACTATTAAATAAATGATTTTTAACTTTTCCAATTATTAATAAATAAAAGTAAAAACACTTGAGGGCTTTCTATTTCAGTTATTTAGACTCCTTTCCTACCTAAAAAATTTAACCAAATTCGGGAAAATTAACCAAAAAAAGACAAAAATGAGATGATACCATTTTCCTCTGAGGTGACATCCTCAGTTAATTCTTCATTACAAGTAGCATGCTTGTCTTCCATATTCTGTGTAGATGCTTCAGTATTCTGATAATCCAAGCTGCATGAGTTAATTATGCCATTTGTCTGACTTCCATGACAAACAGCTTTTGTAGCATCCAGTTTATAGGTTGTTATACAAGTTAAATCCATTTCAGCAGCTAATTTCTGGATATCTAGCACCTGTGTTGAATGCAGAACTAAGGACCACATAAAAAGAAAAACTCACATAATTAAAGAAATTCGAGAAATGGGTAAAAATGGGAAAAACATCTAAGAAACCAAAACAAGCATGCAACACACACAAATAAAGATACATTTGTTTACTTATTTTAGCAATGTAGTACCACAAAATCTTTTAAAACTAGAGAAAGCACACAATACTTTAGGTAACCACCTGTTTTGCAGGCCGACACGAACATAGGCATGAAAACACAGAGAAATCCAGAATACAGAGAATATAACATGATATATTTATATTAAGATATATATATATATATATATATATATATATATATATATTAGTATATAAATGCTAACATTTATGAGTATAAATCAAAGTTGGTGAAGATATATTACTAAAATGTATAGATTATCAACTTCTTAAAATTTTAAAAATAATCATATTTCATTGAAAAAAAATGACCTACCATGCTCGAGCAGGGTTAGCAATTTGCCTTAGCCATGTTCTATATCAATATGAATATATCATTTAGACAATGGACACCTCAACAAGTGTCACAGGGGTCAGGCTTCATGGGTTGCAACTACAACTTTGTAAAATAAACTCTATTGCAACTATATCCTATAATGATGGGGTATTACACATCTTAAGGGAACACAAGCGACAAGTCTATAAAGCATGATTGCTCCAAAATATGAGCATGGATATCATACTTTGCAAAATTTAGCTGGATCAAGATAAACTGCCAGGTGTATTAAAATTTTGTTTTTTGTCATGAAAAGAAAATTATTCACAAAAACGAAAAATTGAAGGACAAAAAGAGAAAGTAAAAAATAAATAAATAAACATCTATAGGAGAATCAAAGGACTTTATAGAAATCCAAATAATTTGCAACATCTTGATTTCCTCAAAGTTCTTCAAGTAAGGTTCATGTGACACCCACCAAAACGAGGCTAAAGGGAAAATAATCAAGCCACTCTAAGCCTAAACTTCACCTTGCACTAAGTTTAAAGTTGCCCAACTTATAAAAAGGACAGAGAAAGCCTACACCAGCAACCTGACTCAAGTTTTTTGATTTTTTCAGTTCTACAATTTGGGCACTATCAAAGAAATGGCAAATTAATCTCTTATTTGGCAGGAAAGCCTTGAGAAAAACCTTTATATATTGCATTTGCAAGAATCCATGAATCAAAATTTTCACATGTAAGTTCAAAGTTAACCAACATAAAGGAACAAAAACTTTTCCAAACCCTCTGCAACTAAGTCCATGCCTCTTTCACTCATCCGCTATTGTCAATCAGTGACTAATGTCCCCACACATCCGATGTCAGTCTCTCTCTCACTCTCTTTATCATACACCCTCAAAGCGCTAGTTTGGTCCAAGACGGTTACAGCCTTTATTCTTTCATGATAAAGAGGGGCTAGGGTTGGATTGATGCTATCATATCTTTCTAGACACCCCCCGGGGACCAAAAAAATACCAAAAATGATAAATAAAGCTTTTGTTTATTTAAGTGGAATTAATGGTTATTTATCTTTAAATATATGTGCATGTATATGTTTTTAAAATATCTTATATGTTTAGTCAAATAGCTAATGCCATTTTGGTTTAACAATGTCTTTTCAATAACTGGACATAAAAGAGTATAATCAAATCAATATTAATAAAAATACATTAATATAGTCTATGTCTTTCATCATATTAAAATAATCATACTTAACATCCAAAAATATTGCAAAAACACTCTTGATATATGTTAGCATACACATGAGTAGAAATAAAACACTAATTCTTTTAACATGTTCCTATAGCCATGTCCAATTCTGTATCATTTAACCCAAGCCCCAATATTCTAGTTGTGAGGATTAGCCAAATAACATACCTGGATATGTTTGGCATCAATACTTGAATCTATGTACCATCAATGATGGAATATCAAGCTTTATGCTAAATAAAGATTCATACCTTATTATGAGATCTATCCATTGCTATAACCTCCCCTTTGTCCTTCATAAGGATTGCGATTGCCGTTGTTTTCCCTCCTGGAGCTGCACACATGTCCAATACTCGCTCACCTGGCTGCGGATCTGGTGAAATAAAGGAAAAATGACAATAAATTGGGTGCAACAAAATTTTCACCTTAAACCAAAAGAATAATGATTATCGGTTCATAGTGTGTTCATTAACGAAAGATGAAGGTTTAAAATCAGTTTGTGTGGTTGGCCCGGTTACAGAGTGGGTTTAATCCTTCGAATTTGGTTCGAACAGAAAAAGGAATCCTATTTCCACTAATATAACTGTTCCATGGAGATGGAAAATATATTTCCTGCTGTAAGTGTTAGAACAGAAGAAGGTTTACTCAGGGTTCCATGTGGATCTCAAAAAGGAGGAGACAAGCAGTCAAGGTTGCCAGAAAGAGTTGAGCAATACCCCTTACATAACCAGAGTTGAATAAAAAAAGTGTTGGATTTGGTTGACGGGCATGAGTATGAGTTTGAGAGGGCTCTGGGTGGTAGCCTGGATAGTGATTAGGAGGGTGATGAATAGACTTTAATGGGTTCTAAAAAAGGCAAGTTGTTTGAGGAAAATATGCAGTTTGGGGATGGTAATCCAAGTGAGGTAGATGTCGAGGATTTATTTGAGGAGCTTCAGCTAGCTGATTCATTTATGGGAAAGGCACTTCAGAATGACACTCAAAATGATTAAATTCTAGGAAACCTGTCCCAAGTTACTACCCCAAAGGATAATAAGGAAGCTTGGGAACAGAATCTTTTTAATAAAGTGCGCTTGAGATTGTCCAGACCTAGCATTGCCCCCAAATGTCAACCCACTCTATTGGTCTATGTAACCAAGGGAAAAAAAAAAAGAAAAAATAAATAAAAAGAAAGGGGAAGATATTTTAAAGTTTTGTAATCAAAGAGATAGGGCAGAGTGTTAAGTCTTTGACTGGAGTTGTGTGCAGTCTTGGGGTGTTGGAAAAAAGCATGATGTTAAACGTGCTAGGTTTTCGGTTCATTTATTCGTTGGGTTCAGTTCGTGTTATTTTGGTCCTTTGTGGCCGGAAGTTCAGGGTTTCTATTCGTGTCTTAGTTTAGAAGAGGTGACATGGGTTTGTAGTTTTTTTTTTTTTTTTTTCGATGATTCTTTCCCTTGGCTTCTTTGTGCATTCTTCTTTCACCTAATATAATTTCTTTTTCTTAAAAAAAATAAAAATAAAAAATAAAAAAATTGTCTACTCACCAACCAAATGAAAACAAGTAATTGCCTTGCACATTATGCAAATAAATAAACTAGTAAATAGCAAATAAATCTATGTTATGCTCCTATTGTTGTCCAATGGAACCTTAAATAGACGATATTACACTAAAGGGAAGATCATGGATCAAATCTATCACTCCTTTCCCATGACCTTAATTAGTTGGTGTCGGGTCACAAATTAATGCCATTTCAACAATTAAATTAAAATTAAATAAAATGTATGATACGATAACTCTTTTCTCAAAAATTTTGACCAGGCTCAATATTCAATTATAAAAGACAAAAATTTAACAAGTTCTTAAAACATCCAAGTAATATATTTTGGTCATGATAGCCAATGTGTATACAGTATTATCTTCACTTTTTTTTTACTAAGAAAAGATTGCTAGCTCTAACCACGGGTTCCTCAAAATTGAAATTAAAACTGAAATGGAGATCGTTCAACAATTCCCAATCCCAAACCAAACCAAAACTGGGCTTTGAATGTTCCAATCTGTTTTTCTCAACAATCAGAACTGGAACCCTTTTTGGAATCGAAACTCTAACTACAGAACCAAAAACTCAAAAAAAAAATGTAGAATGAAGAAAAAAATTAAGAATTTAATTTTTGGCCTAAGACTAAAGCACCCCTACAATAGTCAAATGGTAGCTAGTTCAAGTGTCCTTTTTGTTAAAAATGGCTACTTAATGTTTTTATTTGTGTTCAGGTTCAAAGTTTCTCTAACAATGGAAACAGAATCACTGGAACCATGGTCAGCCTACTCCCAAAAATTGCATATGAGACATGAGTAAAGGTATAAGCAACTTTACCATGATGCTGCATGTTCATCCACTTCAATTATAAAACAAGCCACAGTAAAATATCATGAGAATCAGCTTTCTAGCACCACCTTTGCATAGAGGCACAGAGGCTATGTGCTAACGTCCATTAAGTTGCGACTGTAGCACAATGTAGGCATCTAAAGGAAAACATAAACATAATTTACAAAGGAAAACAACATGCTATTATTCTTACCCAGGCAATGTGCTGTTATTATGCTTGGAAGGTTTTGAAGAAAAATTTCACCTTCGAGCACATCTGTTGACAAAATAAAATAACAAAAAGAAATGAAAGATTAATCCCCAAATAGCACAACAAAGTGCAAGATCTATTAAAACAGACCACACAGGACAACCATTTCACTACAAATGCAATGTATCATCCGACTGCCTTAATTTTAACCAGATTGTTCTTTTTTCTCCTTGTTTGGGAGGGGGGTTTGGCTGGACAAGCTGAAACATACATTTGAAGAATCTCCACTAAAATCAAAAATAAAAAATAGAAAATCAAATGAAAATGTAAAACAGGTTAGAAAAATTAATGTAAGTATAAAGATAACATGTATAAAAGGTAATATTCTCAATATCCCAAATAAATGCAATTGTTGGTCATTTCAGGTGGGAATTCTGTTTGGGGGTGATACCAAAGACCTAGGTCCGACTTTTGCTTACTGCAGGATTGGGGAGTTCTCCGCATAGGAGAAGGGCAACCCCTTTTGTGTGGTAAAATACCTTTGGACCAAAAAAAAGAAAATTGCAGATTATTACAAATAGATTTGAAAACTAATCAACATCAAAGAAAACAGCTCAAAGATGGGTTCCTGAGGGAGATAGCTTGAGAAAGGGAGAGATACGTGAATTATTATAAAACGATAAGTTTAATTTGACTTGGGAAAGCAAACTAGTTAAAATTAGGATAATTCAATAATTAAAATCTTTTTAGAAACCAGACCACATAATGAATCTAATTGAATGACCTCATGATATTTAATCATATTTAATTTATCTCTATCAATTTATGCATCATAATTAGATTTAATAGATTTTAGTTAGATATATTTTTTATCAATTTCATCTTATAAATATTATAAGTAGTTGGCTACATCAATAATCAAATTGTAGATATCATGGAAACGATCTCTATTTCATTAGTTTAGTAGTCGAACAATTTGTATACCTGTGAATACTCACATCGCATACATCATCCCAACTAACAAAATATTCTTTTTTAATCAACTCAATCCCAAACCAATGAAAATCTATTATCAATTTTTCAAGCTTAATTGCCACACCAATCAAAATCCTAAAAAGAGAGAAATTATAGGGTAATAATAGACATACAAGTAAGAATAAGGGTAATATGTTCACCTAAGGTATTAAAAAAAAAGGTTCTACCCATCTATTTTTTTGATGGATTTTATTCAAAATAGGTCTTAAAAGTAAGCACCCGTAAGATGTACTAAGAGAACCCTAGATAGGTAATAGAACACTTCCTCTTCAAACATTTACTAATACAGGCAAATGATCAAGAATCTCACTGTAAACATTTATGCCAAAAAATTCCATCTCACACATATTGATCTTAAACCTAGAAATTCTTTTAAAAATATTAAGAAGAGCAATCATATCGCTTAAACCTTTACTATACTCTTTAAGAAAGAGAATAGTCACATATTTAAACTAACAATAAGATAAACAAAACTCGTCACTCCTTACACTGGCTATCTCAAACATCTTAGTCAAAGGATTAACAACAAGAATAAAAAGAAAAAAAAATGAAAAAAGATCACCAGATCTTAACCTATGCGAGGCTAAAAACCAAGTTTTTTGCTCTCCATTCATAGTAACACAAACGTAAGCCAAGCTCAAGCATCCGGAATCCATCGCCTTTAATGATTCCGAAACCTCTTATCTCTGATACACTAGCAACGAAGTTCAAACAAATCCTATCATAAACTATCTTGAAGTCTTATTTCAAGACAACACCACTATCATTTTTCTTGGTGAAATCTACGATCTCATAAGCCACAAGAACAACATCTAAAATTTGTTTACCTCCAATAAATGCATTCTAATTATAGGAAATGGTCTCATCCAACGCCATACAAAATCTATTAGCAAAAATTTTATCTACAATACAATAAACACAGATGGTCAAATTGATAGGTCTTATATCCTTCACGTTGAATAATGAAGATTTCTTAGGCAAGGGTAGTAAATGTTGAATTGATTGGTATAAAATTTATCAAACATTTTAAACAAATTCTCATGTAACATCCCAAAAGTTTTTTTTTCAAAAAAAAAAAAATCATAGTAAAACCATATAGACTAAGAGCTTTTTCAATATCAAAACCAGAAACAACTCCTCGATCTCTTCACTTTCAAAAGCTCTCTAGTCAAGAAACTTCAGAACACACAACAGAAAACCAGTCGAGTCCTCCAAAGATACGGTGAGCCCCTATCCTTGTTGGAATGTAAATCATTTTAAAAACTCATGATAACTTCCTCAATAAAGCTTGCTTTCTCAATAGAGGCAAACTCGGTGATTCCATTATCCTTAGCATATTCTAATTGTCCTAAAAAAACTCTTTTGTTGTCTACCATTTGCCACCTAATAAAGAAAACCTAATAATGCAATCCCTCTCCGGAACCCACTTCACGCAAGTTTTCCGTGCCAACTAATCTCATCATTAAGGATAAACTCTTCAAAATCATTCCTAAGATTCTTTTTATGGCTAAAAAGGTTATCAGTCAAACCTCCATCAACTTCCAACATCAATTTACTCAATACCCCAAAGAGTAGCACTTTTTTGATCTCTAATATCACCAAAAACTCCTTCCAAATCATAAGATATGTTTTAAATTCTTTCATTTTCTCTTAAATTTAAACAGCTCCTAAATACCTCCTCACATCTCCGACACTAATCTCCAAAAGTGTTTATGAGACAACCGCATTGTTTCAAATGTAAAGGGTGTAGAACCCAAATCGAGGCGATTAGACTCCAACATATAGAAAATTAATTTCAAGTGATTCTAGTAAGTGTCTCCTGTTACAAATTAAAATCCCCTCTCAATCACCAATTGGGGGAAAACAAACCAAAACATACAACTCTTCCCAAAAAGAGCGTTGTAACCTAGCCATGTTCGTGATGCATACAAACCATCACCGGAGATGTCTAACCTGAAATAGAATGGAAAAAGAAAAGGAACCATGAAAGCTATCAACACGGTGAAAGTTTCTAACATCCCAAATGATAGCTATCCCTCCCAAAGAACCAAAAGAGGGAAGACATTCCCAGTCGTTGAACTTAGCCTACCAAATGAAATTAAACAAACCAGTATCCACCTCCTCTACCAAAGTAGTCTCCTAAATAAACACTATATCATGCCCAGCTCTAGGAATAGTATCTCCAAATCCCCTAACATTCCAACAAAACATCTTCATTTGTCACCTAAACTATCCCTTGATAAGCCCCTACAAATCCCTCAACTTTCCTTACCCTTTCTTTTTCCTCTTTGTGACATAAACCTAACAAACAGGATTGACTTCTATGGGTATAAGACTAGGACTTAAGTAACCTCAAATCTAATCTATTGAGAGCTGATTGTTCGTGACAATCCTTCTCACTCTAAGCAATAAGCTTGCCTTCTTTATTTATTTAAATCATATTGATTAGCTAACCTAAAGCCACAACTATTGTGATTAAGAGAAGGGAAAAAAAATCACTTTAAATCCTGTTGCTTGGCCAAAAATCTTTTTGGCGCTTGTAGTCCAAACTCTTAAACATGTCAATTTGCTTTCTCAAGTTTACAGTTTCATCACTTTGATCCCTCTTTTTGGTCAAGGGGTTTAAATGGGACTATATAATAAAATAATCAAATCAAAATAGATTTAAAATCCAAAGAAATCAAAATTTTCCAACACAATAACAAAAAAGTTTTAGATTTAACTATTAAAGTAAACACTTTCACTATTTGTTTGTGATTGTAATACTTTTAACTTTGGAACAATGGAAGTGATGATCGTGGATCTTTGATTTCATGGTGGTTGTGGCATTAGCTTATCTAAAGCCACAACTAATGTCATTAAGATAAGGGAAAAAATCACTTTAACTCGTGGTTTGGCCAAAAATCATTTTGGCCCCAGTGGTCCAAAATCATCAAAGATTACCAGGTTTAGATCTAGTGAGTATGTTTAAATCTCATGTACCAAGCTAGTGCAATGTCACCAAAGATTACCAGGTTTCATCAAATTTCACATGTCATGAACTATGTTAATGTTAACACAAGTTGCCCAGGGAAAAAAAATAAAATAATAATGAGAAAATGCATATAATGATAGTCAATAAAAAAACTACAATCCATCCGAGGAACTAGAAATATATTGATCGAAAGTGAAAAGATATGGAAAAATAGTAATTTAACAAGTTTTAAGAACAAAAATAGTAATCTATAAGAACAAACAAGGTATGTGAAGTGCTTAAACTTGTGGGAGCAATGAGCTGCTTATGGTGAACGAAGAATCAGATGCCCTTAAAGTAGAAACTCAAGCTAAGAATGAATAATAGCAGACAGAATATCCATAACAGGAGAAAATAAATATATGTTGCTTGCAATCAACATAGTCGAGAATTTATTAAAAAAATATCAGAATGTCATGATCTCATCATTATGAGAAAATAATATATCAAACTCAAAAATCCAAATTAAACTATAACTCATACCATTAAAGGAAGGAAGTCTGAATACTCGCTTATGCATATCCACCGCAATTCCCTCTCGGGCTCGAAACAGCCCAGCCCTCGACAACATGGCAGTTCCAAGACCAATATATAAACCACTCCTTTCCATGTATTGGGGATCTAAATAAATAAATAAATGACAGTGACCACTATCAAAATATGCTTTATGTCGTGTTAGGCTTTTCTTAGTTGAATCAAAAAGCATAGAAGACAGAAACAAAAGATGAAAGATATTTCACACAAAATGATGAAAGATATTTCACACAAAATGATAACATGTTGTTTGCCTCATCTGTGGTATAGGTACTTTCACATACCAAATACACAACAATTTAGATAAAATATAAAGTGTCTGTCTCAACATTTAAAAAAAGACAGTCCCAGTGGCTTTTTCATGAAATTGTGTAACTAACTCCTCA
The DNA here is from genome assembly GCA_033439265.1 of Dillenia suffruticosa. Classification (NCBI taxonomy): domain Eukaryota; kingdom Viridiplantae; phylum Streptophyta; class Magnoliopsida; order Dilleniales; family Dilleniaceae; genus Dillenia; species Dillenia suffruticosa. The sequence continues at coordinate 9,441,192 of JAVTVX010000030.1, read as the reverse complement.
TGACATGCGTGATTTAAGTATCTATAGTTCATGATTTTCAATAACAGAACCGCACAAAAACCTACAATGGAATTTTTGCCCACATACTTCTAAACACACATCAAATACACCATGCATTGTCTCTAATCTTTTGTTATTCTTTTATACAATACCACTAGCCACTTGTTGGACTCTTTGACACTTCTATGATACTTTTCAAACACATGATGTCACTTAAACAATTATATTAATGCAATTTATTCTTGATGTTATAGATAGGGACGTCTCTTTCAAGAGTAAATCTATAACTATTAGTAAAAAACCCATGCTTATGGATATTCCAAACCCGTCATACTTCTAATTCTGCAAATAACATCACATTATTAAGTATTGGATTTCATAAAGATAACTTAAAAGGACCTAAGAAGTATTAGTATTACCCATCGTCAAATAACTTACCCAATAATTCCCAATTATCTACTACTCTAGCCAACTTTCACCTTTTTCTCTGAAAGTCATCTCTTCCAACACCATTTCCCTCTCCCCTTTTTTACTCATGCATTACATATAGCAGGAGTCTAATGATGATATAATATATGTAAAATGATTTTCCTTTAGCATCATGTAGCATTGTGTGCTTTACAATACAAAATCCTAAACTAACAAATACATCTCATAGATAAGGTGATCAATCAAAAAAAGACTTGAAGCATTAATAAGGATAACGGATAAAGGTCTTGGGCATTAGGCCTTGCTATAATATGATTTAAAGTAACACGAGTATGCAAAAGTATCAAAATATTAATAACTAACAAAATATTTATTACTTTAGCATCTTGCAATAAGATTTAATAACTCATTTACTATTCATCGATATTCAAATTGTGAAACTTTCTTGAGTTTCTCAGGAGTGAAAACCTCAAAGTTGGAGACTTTTGTGACATTTCAAGGAATTAGCATTTTCTACAACTTTTAAACAGCTGATATTCAAAAAGATATGGATAAGAGCAGAAATGATTAAAGGTTGAGGCTGGTTGAGTCCTCTTGCTATTATGAACCACCACAATAAGTAAGGTTAAGAGCAGTTTTGGCCCCAAAAAGAAAAGCCCAAATCTGATTTGCTCAGTGAACTTTGATTTTAAACATTTTAATTCTCAAACTCTAATCATTACATTCATTTTGATCCTTATGTAAATGTGGCAGAAAAAACACTTTGCTAACCACCAGACAGCATGAAGGTTAAAGTAAATGGAAAATTAAAGTTCGAGTGGAAAATGAATAAAAACAAATTTTCATAGGGCAAATTGCATTTAGGCCATCCCAAGGACCAAAAAAGTACGTAACCCTTGCAACTATTATTTTTACTAATGGATTGGTTTGATTATATCACTAACAAAAAAAAAAAGAAAAAAAAAAACAACTATACATCAAAAAATCAATTTTGTTTCCCAAATTTAACTCATACAAAAAATATTGTATTACAAAGTAAAACTTTTAGAATTACTTTTATACCTTGTTTGTTATTGGACTTTCCCTAATAAAATGAACGTATTATGGACTTTTTACATGGTTTGTAAGTTTGTAAACAATAATTTCTTTGTTAAGACAGAAATTATTTTTCCTTCACAATGGTAAAAAGCACATGTTTCAATTTCATAAATTCAAAAGCATGTGATAAGACCGTTATGTGTGATGGAGATTTTCGAATTCCATGTTTTATATATAAGAATATATATAAAGAAGAATATATTAGATTAAAAAAATATACAAAAACTAAGAATAAGAAATTATAAGAAGTAATTAAGAATGATACAATACATAACCAAAATAACTAATATACAGTTGTACTCCAATCACTTTTCAAATCTTCTTGACTATAATTTTTATAAATCCCCAAGATCTATGCCCAATAGATAATTATAGGAAACTATTTTGTCCCATGGAGAAAAAAACAAAAAAAAAAACCTTCAAAAAAATTCTAACATTCCGTTTTCTCCAAAATACATGGGATGGCTAAAAATATACATTTTCACAACAATTAAGTATCTTTTTCCATTGAAAATCTCTAAAATTGGTAAGGAACAAATTAGAGTCTCATACAGAAAATCCAATCATTAAAACAGGTAGCAAACAAGTGGTTCCACATCTCACTTGTAATAAAACAATATAAAAGTCAGCAATCTCTAGTTTTAGAGTTGATATAATACAAGACACATACATCAGAGCAGATGACTTTATAACATTTCCTTTTTTTAAGAAAATCATTGGTATTAATTTTATTAACTAACATGATAAAGCATTAACATTGCTAAGAATATTTTCTGTCAAAATGAAATTATTTAATTGGAAAGAAGGATTTTGAACTAAACCATATCCATTTATTGTCATGAGATGCATTTTCTGATTCATTTTACGCTGCCAAGGCAACTTAAGTTAACATTAACATTGTATTTGGGAGGTGAAATTTGATGAAATCTTGTAAAGTTTGTTGAGATTTAATTTGTTTGGTTAGTGAGATTTAAACATACTCAATAGTTAACATTATCAAAGAATATTTCAGGTGTTGGTTTGGATAGTGATTGGGACAATGAATTATGGAATTTTATGGGTATGAGAATTGTATATTTTTTTATATAATTCTTTTGATAGCAAGAGAAAATGTATTAGATGAGAAGAAGAATGAAGCTCCATGGGAGATCCTTAAAAAGGAAAAAACATGATCAACACAAAAACAGTACTTAATAGTTGTGCAATCCCTCATCTCATCTAAATAAGGAGCTAACACTACTGTGAGGATGGTACGATATTGAAGGAAAAATAAATAACTTGAGGATGAAATTTCACATGACTCAGACATATCGATAGCTTGATTGTGGAGGTTTACTTAGCTTATCCTTTTTTAGACAAGAGTTTCAGAATGATGCTCACGATGATTCAATTCTCAAAAACCAACCATAAAATAATAGCATGCGTTCCACTTTTACAACTTCTATCCCTAAGAAGGGTTGTTCTTTAAGACTTCACACCAACGGAGTACACTCATCAACACATGGCATGATGCAAATAAAGTGAGACAAAAAATAATAAAAACTTTACATTGTTATAAGCTACAAAGTGCAAAATGATATCGTGCATAACAATGTGAAAACATGCTGAGGTCAATTATTTCAGCACAAAATGCTAAAGTTAGTGGAGGAGTATTTTCACGGGATGTGATATCGTCTCTTGGCAGAGTGTTTTCACAGGATGGTAGTGAACAGATTCTAGATGATGCTTTGGTGAACAATAAATTTGTAAACTATGTCAAGAAGAATGTTAGTGGAGGAGTTTATAAAGTTGGTTTTCAAGAAAGCTTATGATAAAGTTAGTCGGAGATTCTTAGATTGTACAATAGAAAGAAAAGTGTAAGGGGTGAAATGGAGAATGTGGATGAAAGGATGTCCCCAATATGGCTCTTTGTTGGTTAATACTATCGGAACCTAGTTTTCAAGCTCACATGGTTAGTGCAAGAGGCATCCACTCTCCCATTTTCTCTTTACCTTTGTCGTTGATCCTTTGATGAGATTCACACGGTAATCCAAGCCACTGTCTTTTATACTCCTAAGGTGGGAAATGAGGAGGTTTCTATATTGAGAAAATTAGTTGTCCAAGGTTAGCTCACAATTTTCTATCTCAATGGGGATAGAAATGGCAGCCACTATTTTCAATATCTTTTAGAAAGTACAAGGACTTGAAATTAATATGGCTAAGAGTGAGCTTCTAGGTATATGTCCAATGGGCGTGAAAGGAACTCCACTCTTCTTGGATCATTGTGGCTAAGATTAGTAAGAGATTTCCCTATTTAAGATCCATATAAGGTGGCTACAAATATTTGTAGGTTGATGAGTAGGAAAGGTTTAAATAAAGAGTTGATCTTGTGAGTTGTAAACAAGTTTTTAAAGTTAAAGTTGAGAGGGATTGGATAACTTGCTTGCTAATAACATTTTTCTCATTGGAGAATGGCATTAAGATTCCCTTTGTAACCAAATTCTTTATAGCATAATGCCATCGAGCAAGTTAGTCGTCGTTAAATCAATGAGGGGCCAAAGCTAAAACAGAGGTTTCCCATTGTAACCTTTAGTGATTCATCTCCAAATAAATAACAACTTTCTTCCTCTATTATCTATCAAAGTAGGAGACAGAAAACTTTCTTCCTCTATTATCTATCAAAGTAGGAGACAGAAAACTTTCTTCTTCTTATATCTTTCAAGCGAGAATGGTTCACAAATTCATTTGTCATAGGATTGGTTAAAGAAATGACATTTTTTTCAACCATCTATTCTTCCTTCTCTCCTAATCAAAGAATTCTATTATCTGGAGGCAAGTCTTTTAGAATTTTCATTTCCTTATAAATCTTGATGCATCATGCATATTCTTTGTAAGTCCTTCTTCCATCATCTTGCCTTTTTCACTCATAATCTGCTAACCAAATTTATATGTAAAGTAAATGTTCATGCAGAAGTTAAGGCCTTTACATGATCTATGGTGTTTAACAACATCAATACAAATGATTTCTGATAGAAAATTTGTCCAATGTGCTGTAAGGAGTCCAGGTTTAAAGATAATTTGTTGTTTCATTGCCTTATAGCACAGGAGATGCGGAATCACCACTTTGCCATATCTGACGATCAATGAGTTTGTTACAGAAGGATAACAAAGTGTTGAGATTTTGGCAAGCAGAAGGATGTCCATTTCCTCTGAAGGTGTGTTAACGTCAAGCTCCCTTGGTACATTAGAGGATTACTAAGATATTCAGAAGTCAGGCAATTAATCCCGCTCTTCTTTAGGAGAAAATTCCTTTTTTGTGGTTCTCTTTGGGCCCACACACTTCACAGGTATTTAGGAATTATGGTCAGAGGACTTGGGCAGCTCTCTGTTAAGATTTTTCTTCTATGTGCACATAGTCCCTAAGGATTTCTCATCCTCTAAGTCCTATCAAACAAATATAAGTTAAAATAGGCTAGAGCCTCAAAGAAATTCAGATCTTTATTGAATTTGGTAATTGAGTAATTCAAATAAATTTCCCAACCCTGGTTTCTTTCTCTCCAATTTCATTTTGATCTTCCCCCATTTGTGTGATCTCTCACACTCCCGTTGTTTCTCTATTCTCTCTTTATTCTTTTCTAATTTTGGATTCTCTTTATCTTTTTCCTTTTTTTCCCCCTTTCCTGCATCACTCCCTTCACAACATTGCAATGTCCCCAAAGGTTTCTATCCATTTCATCCATACCACCACTCAAAACATAATAATCAAGTCCAACTGCCTAGGATAGGCTCCTAGTGTTCAATAAACTGTCAGTGCTAGCCTTGTTAGGAGCCATCGCCCTGACCCAACCATCAAGTAATCATCATGTGTCCCAATCATGAGACCGCATATACATACAGAAAAGGCTGCAAATAATTAACCAACTCCAGGCCCTGATTGCAAAGCCTTTACAATTGTAGATATATTTATGAGCGTATATCATCCAACTTAGATTAGCAACATGCTTGAATCATGACCAACATTAACGCACAGTTGCAACGGAAATTATTTCTCTAAAAGATAACTTTCTTGCCTGAATGCGACCCTTGTAGGACAGTCCCTCGGGTGAAACCAACAGCCCAACCACCATCAGAGCTGGGCTGCTCTATGGCAACTGAAACTGCAACTTCATCGCCTTTCTCAACATGAGAACTACAAGCCAACACCCCAGGAATGTATACCTGCAAATATAAGTGAAAAAATAAGTAATCTAAATCACTTCTACAACAAAAAGCGCATATGCACAAGTTCGAGATGAATCAATTCTACAACAAAAAGCGCATATGCACAAGTTCAAGACAGATAAGAGAACTATTTACTTTTTAGCAGGAGAAATTGAAAACTTGCTTTCCAGACAACAATCCTCCCTCTACTTCCATCCAAGCAATCTCTAAGTTCCCAAAAATAGGAATGAATGATTAACAGAACTATGTTTACAGAAAAGACTCAGACATGCCTAATCATTTGACCATGCCTCCTCATGTTTTCATGTTTGTGGCGTAAGGTAATAAAAATAAGTGCGATCACCAATAGATGAAAGGACCCAAGGCAGGGGGTGCAAGCTTATTGTTCTAGCCCATGGAAATTTGTCTCCCAGGTATGTCATATCTTTCTTCCTCTTTTAATGTGGGACTTGGGTCTTGAGTTCTCTTTTGGGAGGATTCTTAAACTGGCCATCACCTTTTTCATTAATTTTTTAATCTCTATTTATTGTCCATGCTTCACTTCGCCCTTGCCAAAGATTTCTTCTTCAAAGAGGGTAATTTGGTCCCTTGAAATTTTATTTTTTGAGAAATGTAAAATGATAAGAAAGCAATAGAGTTTATCTCTCTATTTCCATGCTTGAAGGAAAAGAACACTCACCTGATGTACCTCATACCAGAGTTTGCAGTGTTGGCTCATGTATCTTTTATTGTCAAATTCTGTTTCATCATCTTATTTGCCTTCTACACACTCCTAATTTTCTCTTAGCCAACTTTAGGAAGTCAAAAGTTCCTACAAAAGTTAAACCTTTTCCTTGGTATATAGAGCTTAACAAAATTAGTATAACGGTCTTTAACAAAAACAGGAACCTTTTAAAACTATTTCTGCAGACAATTGTGTGATGTGCAGCACAGATTCTGAGATTAAAGATTTCGTATTTTTACATTGCTTTATAGATCAGGAGGTGAGGAACCATCTCTTTGCTATATGCAGTAATCAATGGCACGATTCCAGAAGCATCTCTAGTTTGTTCAGTTACAAATTTTAGCAGGTGGAAAAATACCTATTGGTTTTGGAGATGCACTCTTCTTGCTATTGCTTGGTGTAGTTGGATGGAGAAAAATGCTTGGATTTCCTTGAATGAGAAGATGGCTCATCTCCCATTAGGATAAGTTGTCTTCTATGCTTCTCATGAAGAGAATACTTTAGGAATTTATAGAGAGTATGGGGTTGCAAATTTGAAGAAGGATTTGCCATAACTCTTAAGATTTCTTATCATTTGAGACATATACATATTCTCTTCTATATCTAATACAATTTCTTTTTAACCAAAAGTTAAAGAGGGAATATTATACATGCATGGTGACAAAACCACATGAGGGATTACCACCAGAAAATTTTAGTTCCGTGCTTGGTGCTTTCTAACATGCTTAGTCCATTTTTAACCAGAAAAATTTGGAGTCTGCACGATAGACATGAGGGATTACCACAAGACGAACATGCTTAGTGCTTTCTCCACCCCAAGCCCCACCTTTAATTGTTAGGACCAACTAACTCACAAAATAAAGAAACTGAAATACAAGGCTAAAAGCTTTTAAAGCATGTAGATTACCTGAGCACCCCGAAGCACTGCCTCGGCACATTTTCGACTTACGATTACCTCCTTCACAGGTCTGTAAGATTCAGTTCCATATTCAATTTGTTGTGGGCCTGAACCTCTGACAAATAAGACGTAGTCCAAACCAGGTAATTGGCACTTAACAATGGGATCAAGTTCTAGGCCTTCCTCAAAAGTACACACATCTCCAGACATCCTTGAGTCTGCCGGATGCTGTTCTGTACTACTTTCTTTTAGAAAGCCATTTTGCTTGTTGACCAAGTTTCTGTCAGTGTCTTTCGTATTTAAGGCTTTCTCCAGGGATGTTCTTTGCAGAACTCCCAGCAACTTCTCCGAAACAACAGCAGTCCCTGTCTTGAGGGCATTTACACGAACACAGGAGTAGCAAGATGGGCGCCTAGGATATTACCAAAAAGTAGAATGGAATTAGAACAAAACTATTTTTTTATTTTTCCTCTCAACAAAATTGGAAATCTTTAATTTTTCAGATATCAACATACTAAAGGACAACGTGAAGTTTTCATTATTGGGAAGATTTAGTTCCTAGAGTTGTAATATAACAGAAGAGTAGAAAGGCACCATGAGTGATTCCTGAAACTTTACTAAATAGAATCAGCCCCAAGGCTAAGAAGTTTTTGAGTCTTATGCATAATATGATCTATATGCAAATATTTGTATTTATTTTTTTTTGATAGAACACATACTTGTATTTATCTAAAATGTTAGGCAAATGAAGAGAAAATATTAAAGGAAATACAGTCTCCAAATTTATTAGAACAAATTTTTAACAAGAAATTACAAAAGCATATTGAAACCTCATTTTTGGCACAATAACTCACAGAACTAGGAGATAAAACTGTGACCTACCTCTGCTTGCAACTTTTGTTCTTAAACAAAAGAATCACACTCGATCAAATGTCAAATACTATACAAGATTCAAAACTTAGTGGGCATTCAAATATGTAGACACTACAGGGGTCCTATTTCATAAATTTTGAAGTTTGAGAGCATGATTTCCATAAGGGAAAGTTTTTATTTTTTATAGCAAAAGAAATTGTATTACATGAAATGAAGAATATATATTTAAAAAAAATTCCAAGGTTGAGAAAACCTCAGAGGTGAAAGTCAGACTCTACGGTATGTGCCCTACCATATCACTGGATTTTTTTTTCCCTTCTTCTTGGCATTTTCTCAATGGATAACACTCATATCTAAGTCTGTGCACCTTCTCAAACACATAATAGGTAATGAAAAATGAAATTCTTCTGCTTAATTGATTAACAAAAAGAAATTATCTATTAATAAATCTATGCATGAATTGCAGTCAAGTAGTCATATTCAAAATTTTTTACTAAGAGAATATCAATGCCTTTGGAAAAACACATCTGTCCAAAAAGATATTAATACTTCCATTGGATAACTTCCATACTAAACAATGTAGAAAAAAGATGCCTCCTAGATTCCCATCTTGATAACATAAGATCAACAATGAATCTCAATCACAATCCTAGTTTCAACTGCAGATTTAATTATTATTTGTAATGGGCATTATAATGGCAGTTGGAGACATGAACCAAATTTATTTTCCCACTGATTTACATCAATGTTCAGTATATTGTTAACAATTACATTTCTATATTTGCTACTCAAGTGGTTCTGGGCTATCAGATAGTTTATGCAGCATTAATAGTTTAACAAGACTATATGAAAATACATCAAATAAAAGTGAGAAACCAAAAGAGAAACGCATTAAAATAGAAATGGTGAAAATAGAAGGGGTTTATAATATTTTATCAAAAGTATATGAAAATTTATTAATTAAAATTATAAATTATATAATATGTATGTTTCACTTGGAATATAGATGGCAAAACTAAAAATAAAAATAATGATAATGATAATAACAATACAATTAAGGATTCATTGAGATTCCTAAAATTTGACGATACTTGTTTTGGATTTGCCAAGCCACATGTATGGTACGTCTAACTATCTACTTCGGCCCAAAAGGGGGGAAGGAAAAATTAAGAATCAATTTTGGAAAATGTGGTTTTCATAATAATTTAAAACCAAAAAACAAATGGCAAAGAGCAAGTGGAGATCCAAGAACTTCCACAAAGATATTTTATATAAGAATCCCTCCCCTTGACTTATTAGTAATTTGAGAGTGCTTCCACTTTATTTGTGGATTGAGAGTCTTGAAAACTATGATTGTGTTACACTAATTGCAATGCAACTATTCAACAAGTATCTTCTTCTCCAACCGCTGCAAGGCTTTATTTTCAGTTATCAAGAGGTAGAACTCTTCTTTCTTACCATCTTTTTCTCCTAAAGCTAATAAGTCACTTCTTTTTTCCAGTTGTCATATGGCCGTGAGTGGCTCTCACACAGCCATTACACAACCAGCATAGTCATGCCTCTATCGTGGGTCATGTTCGTATCAGCAACAGCCAATTACAATAACTGATGTGACCATTACACAGTGCATGAACACAACAAGAAAAAAAAAAAAAAAAAAAAAAAAAAAAAAAAAAGAGAGCAAGCTTTGCTCTTGTTAAGAACCTCGATCCTTTCAATAGTGCCAACAAAAATGAAAAGAGTCACTTGTATTTTGGTCAAGATGAGAAAAGAACAAATTGTACAAAAAGAGTCCATAAGTGAGAATAGTACAGACCCTACTATTATAAGATTTGAAAATGGAATAGACGGAGCATGTTTGACATGGAAATACTACAAGGGCCACTTGATCATATAATGAGAGGGGAAAAAAAGCGAAAATTCCAGAAACGATGGGAATCTCATAAGGTGACAATATCTTTAAGGAAGCATCCTGTGAGGTTGCAAGGCTATGTTACCAATTCCTGTATCTTTCCAAGGCAAAAAATGATACCAATTTCCACTCCATATCTTGATTAATGAACAAAATTAAGAAAAAAAATGTGAGAAATGTATTTCCATATGCTCGCATGAGAATCCATAACCCCAACCTTGGCAACCCCATTCCACATGTTCCATTGAAGACCATGATTGCCCTTCATCATCTTATGCCACCAAAAAATAGGAAAATCTGCAAACCCACTTTCCCACAAAAGTGAACCAACTACTAAAACAGTCCTCCTTCTTGCTATTATTCCTCCTACAAGAACTCCATGTTTTCCTCTCAATTTTGGTCTGCAATTTTATAAGGCATCTTAGAAGGAGAAACACTCAAGATTCAAGCCTGAATAGGAGTAATGAACCTAAAACTAAAAAGGGCCCCCTAGGCTTACAAATATTGTCATCATGGGATCGAGAAAAGGAACTGGGATTGCCCACTAAAGGAACATCTAGACATGTAATAGGGCATGCAATCCTAATAGGGCAGGAGGGACACGTTTTCCTCTCATGTAAATGTAATCTTAGACAAGTGAAGATTGAACAAGGGTTATTAACATTGATGATGTGTGGAAGCTATTTTCAATTCTGTTATCTCCGTTAAGGAGGATTCTGTTAGTTTGTTAAAATAGATTGAGGCAAAGGCAAGGAAGAGAGAGTGAGAGGAGTTAGTTACTAGTGGAGGGAAATTGTCATGTATGTGTTAGTATAAATGTAACTCACAAGACTCACCAATTTCATTGCAAGAAGATCTTAATCAAACTCTGAATTTCTTTCCTTTTCTACTCTTTCTTTCTCTACCATGTATCATTGGTATCAGAGCAGACCTTTCTGCGACCATGGAGACTGGGGTCACCACTCGGCTACAACAAGAACAAAAGGAGATGAAGCAATTGATTCTAGAATTGATTGAACAATTGAAGGCAGTGACGGACATACAAGAATCTGAATTTACAAAAATTAAAAGATTTATGGCAACTGCAAAGGGGAAGATGGTTGTTGATGAAGAATTCCATGAGGATGAGTTTGAACAAGGAGGAAATTCTGCAGGCCAGAATCCGGCCATTCATGTTGGTAGAGGTACTGCCAGCAACTACATAGCTTTGACAAGACAAACAAAGGTTGAATTTCCTAGATTCAATGGTGACGATCTTAAAGGGTGGCTTTATAAATGTGATAATTTCTTTGAGCTACACTTGACGCCCTGGGATATAAAGGTGAAAATTGCAGCAATTCATATGGAAGGAAAGGCTTTACAATGGCACCAGATGTATATGAAGAACCGAGTAACCAGGGAGACACCACACTGGGGAGAATATGTTAGGGCTCTCCAGATATGTTTTGGCAATAGCGTATATGAGGATCCAATGGCAAAACCAGTGAATCTAACTCGGTCAGGGAGTTTGGATGAGTTTTTGGAGTCATTTAATTCACTGTTAAGTAGCTTGAATCTGGCAGAAGACTATGCAATCAGCTGTTTTCTTGCCAAAATTAAGCCAGAAATTGGTAACATGGTAAAACTTCTCAGACCTAAATCTCTGCAAGAAACATATGCCTTAGCTAGGCAGCAAGAACTTAACCTAAAGTACTCGTATAGTGGGATGAGAGTACCACATGTAAAGTCTGGAGTCGTCAAGTATTCTCAGCATTCTAGCAATCCGAATTCTGTGGCGATTTCTGGAGTATTACCTACTCCTAAAGTGTACCAGAAGCAGAAGGAAACAAAGGGAAAGGTAGTCAGAAGAATGACCAATGCAGAAATGGATGAGAAGAGAGCCAAGGGACTTTGCTTATGGTGTGATGAGAAGTACTATTTCAGGCATAAATGTAAAAACAAGCAATTACACATGATGACAGTGGAGGCAATACTTGGCAATGAGGAGGAAGGTCAAGAAGAAGATGAGAATTGCGCATTCGAAGTAAGCCAAGAAGCTCCCTGTCTCTTGCTAAGTGCTCTTATTGGAACAAAGATAAGCCAGAATTGTAGCACAATGAGGATTGCAAGTCAGTTAAAAAAAAGAGTAGTGCATATATTGATTGAATCCAGAAGTTCTCACAATTTTTTGGATATGAAAATAGTTAGAAGAATGGGATGTTTAATTTTAAAAATCAAACCTATCTATGTGACTGTGGCTAATGGAGAGAGACGGTTGCGCAGGGGAGTAAAGTTAAGGCAAATGTATACTTAATTCCACTCGGTGGCTGTGAAATGGTTCTGGGTGTACAATGGCTTGCTAGCTTGGGAGACATTACTTGGAATTTTCAGGAGTTGGTGATGAAATTTACAATGAACGGGGAGGAGTGTGAGCTTAAAGGAGTCACTGAGGCAACTCTAAAATCCATGGAAGCACCTACTTTCAGTAGGATGATAAGCAAAAGAGATTTTCCTCTGCTATTTGTGTTGAAGGTGTACAACAATCAGCCAGCAATGATGGTGGAAGGAAGCAATAGACCAAAAGAAGGCATTCCTGGGAAGGTTCAGCAGCTTTTGGCCACCTTCAAGGATGTATTCGCAGAACCAACTTCATTGCCCCCACATAGGTACTGTGATCACAGGATTCCTCTGAAACCGGGTTCAACATCGGTAAATTTGAGACCCTATCGATACTCCAACTTGTAGAAGGATGCCCTGGAGAAATTAATCAAAGAGATATTGAATACAGGAGTGATTCAACCCAGAGCTAGTCCATACTCATCACCAGTAGTGCTAGTGGAGAAGAAAGATGGCAGCTGGAGGATGTGTGTAGACTATAGAGCTTTGAACAACAACACCGTAAAAGATTAGTACCCTATCCCACTTATAGAAGAATTGTTAGATGAGTTACATGGTGCTATTATTTTCTCAAAGATTGATTTACGCTCCGGTTATCATCAAATTCGAATGTTTCCAAAGGATATGTATAAAACAGCATTCAAAACTCATGATGGTCATTATGAGTTTGTGGTAATGCCCTTTGGGTTATCCAATGCTCCTGCCACCTTTCAGCAATTGATGAATGATATCTTTAGGGAACATCTTCGTAAATTTATCTTGGTATTTTTTTGATGACATACTAGTTTTTAGTCATAGTTTGGAGGAGCATTTGCACCACCTGGAAGTAACACTGAAGCTGTTAAGGAAGCACTATTTGTTTGCAAAAGAAAGTAAATGTTGCTTCGCTCAACCAGAAGTGGAGTATCTCGGCCACATCATTAGTGACCAAGGGGTATTCACAGATCCTCAGAAAGTTAAAGCAGTAAGGGATTGGCCAGCACCGAGGGATGTAAAACAGCTTCAAAGTTTCTTAGGATTGGCGGGATATTAAAGGCGATTTGTTCGTGGCTTTCGACAGATTAGCAGGCCACTAAATGATCTAGTCAAGAAGGAGCAATTTACCTAGAGTGCACAAGCACAAGCTGCCTTCGATCAGTTGAAAGCAACTATTGTTACAGCCCCAGTACTAGCTCTTCCTAATTTTCAGTAGACGTTCGTTGTCGAGACTGATGCTAGCAGCCACGAATTGGTGTTGTGCTCATGCAGAACGCTCATCCTATTGCCTATTTGAGTAAGGGATTATCAGATTGTCAGTATATGATAGAGTTGATGGCTTTAGTGATTTCAGTAACAAAATGGAGGCATTTCATTGTTCGTACAGACCACCAAAGCCTCAAATATCTTCTTACACAGAAGGTACACAGCGCAGGCCAACTTAAGTGGCTAACTAAATTGTTGGCTTTTGATTATGAAATTTGTCATAAGCAGGGAAAGGAAAATCTTGCTTCTTATGCCTTATCAAGGGTGCCAGGAAGTGAATTGTTAGCATTAACAATGACAACTATCCATCCCACACTACTTGAAGAAATTAAGCAAAGCTGGGAAAAGGATGAAAAGTTACGGCAACTGATAGAGCAGCTTAAGGTGGACAAGGAAGGTGATAAGATATACAGCTGGTCGCAAGGCTTACTTAAAAGGAAAGGGAAACTAGTGGTCGGTCAAGTGGAAGAGTTACGAAGGAGAATCATCGAAAGCATACATAGCTCTCCTGTGGGAGGACACTCGGGTGTAGGAGCTACTACCAAAAAGATTGCAAGCATGTTCCATTGGATGGGGTTAGAGAAGGACATTCGGAAAATCATTCGAGAATGTGAAATTTGCCAAAGATGCAAATATGATCGGACTGCACTTCCTGGTCTTTTACAGCCATTACCAATTCCTGAAGGAGTATGGGAGGAAGTCACGATGGACTTTATTGAAGGTCTTCCGAAATCTATGGGAAAGTACGTGATCTATGTGGTGGTGGATAACCTAAGTAAATATGCACATTTCATTGCATTGCAATACCCTTTCACAGCAGCAGGAGTAGCACAAGCATACATTGAAAATGTCTATAAACTCCATGGATGGCCGAAAGTGATAATAAGTGATAGGGATACCATCTTTCTTAATAGATTCCGGTAAGAATTTTGTAAAAAACAAGGTGTCGACCTACATTACTCTACGGCATACCATCCTCAAAGTGACGTCCAAACAGAGGTGGTAAATAGATGTTTGGAAACGTATCTAAGGTGTATGACAGGAGATTGTCCGAACAAGGGGGTACAGTGGTTACCTTTGGCTAAATTATGGTACAACACTAGTTATCATAGTTCTACAAAATATTCTCCTTTTGAGGTATTGTACAGATATAAACCACCTTTGCACGTTCAATATGTTCCAAAAGATGAAGTTCTACCTACAGTTGATCAGAAGCTAAGAGAAAGGGAGGAAATGATTAGATTGCTGCGGGAAAATTTGCAGAGGGCACAGGATCAAATGCGGAGCCCAGCAAACAAATGAAGAACAGAAAGGGAGTTCCAAGTAGGGGAGTGGGTGTATGTCAAACTGCAATCTTACAAGCAGGGAAGCATGCTCAGAAAGACTAACAAGTTGCAATTTTTGTACTATGGCCCTTTCCAAATACTGCAAAGGATAGGATCAGTGGCCTACAAGTTGCAGTTACCGCTAGGAAGTCAAATACACCTAACTTTTCATGTTTCCAAGCTCAAGAAGAGGATAGGAACCAATGAAACAGTGCAGCTGCAGTTACCTCAATCGATGGACGCTTTAGCAGTTACACCAGTTCGCATTCTGGATAGGAGAATGGTTCAAAGAGGAAACCGAGCTGCTACTCAAATTCTCGTTCAATGAAGCAATGGAACCGAGGATGAGGCTACTTGGGAGTTCTATTATGATATTCAGAAGAAATTTTTGGATATAAACCTTGAGAACAAGGAACAGTTTTAGCGGAGGGGAGTTGATATGTGGAAGCTATTTTCAATTCTGTTATTTCTGTTAAGGAAGATTCTATTAGTTTGTTAGAATAGATGGAGGCAAAGGCAAGGAAGAGAGTGAGAGGAGTTAGTTACTAGTGGAGGGAAATTGTCATGTATGTGTTGGTATAAATGTAACTCACAGCAGTGGACAAGACTCACCAATTTCATCGCAAGAAGATCTTAATTAGACTCTGAATTTCTTTCCTTTTCTACTCTTTCTTTCTCTACCACGTCTCAATTAAACATATCAATTTACAAATCAAAATCCTTTCAAACACTCTAAACAAGTTGATAATAGTATCAAAAATCTCCAGAATCTCCATCCATGCAAAAATTTGCAAATCATGTGGATAAGCATAATATCGTCACAACAAAAGTGAAGACTAGAAAAATTTCCTCTCTTAACACCCATATCCAAAAAACAACTTAAAACATCCACAACTTATATATATACGTATGTATGTATGTACGTACGTACGTATGTATGTATGTATATGCATATTTTAGTGGCCATGGGTTCAACTGGGGCAGAAGGTGAGGCGAACGCAAGGAACCAAAATTCTCGAGATATTTTAGCCATGCATCAAAATTAATGGGCTAAGTAGCACGTAAATTGGAACAGATACCCATATCTAAAAACCCTAACATGTAAATATAAAATTAAAATCAAAATTTTATGAGATTGAAATGCTCAGAGATTCAAGATCAATACTGAGAGACGTACGTAAGGGCTTTGGAGATGCGAGAGAAGTGATCAGCTCCATATGCCTTGATGAAGTACTCTTCCACCTTAGGGTTCCAACGCAAACTAGGATTGTAGCAGTAACGTTCGGCCTCCGATTGATCCATTTGGGAGAGGGGAGTTGAATGTTGGAGAGTTGAGATGCTTCTTCTTCCGATTCTTACGCTAATTATGGGTTTAAGCCGATTCCCTCCGTTTCTCATTTAAAACAAACCCTTCGAATAACGCTTCCGCCGCCGGCCCGGCGTTACACCACTGGGTGACCATACCTGGGCCCTTTTATTTTAAATTTTTTAAGTGCAATTTTGCCCTTGAACATTAGGTCAGACAGCCCAAAATAATTTTATGCAAAATCTCCGCCCATTTATAAAAAATAAATAAAATTTACAATTTAAATCATTTTGGTTAGGATTTATTAAGATTTGCTATTAAAATCACATGTGTTGTACGTAATTATAATAAAAAAATAATTATTTATTTTTATACTAATTTTAATGGATTAATTTTTTTCTTTTGGACCTCTTTTTATAACCTTCAATAATTTCACTTTTGATTCTCTTCCATCTCTCTTAATCTCTCATTTTTCCTTTGATGTCAATCATATTTCATTTTTCTAAATAATCATATCTCGAGCACTGTGAGACTTGTTATGGAGTTGGATATTTCAAATCTCATTTTTCTATTTCCATAACTCGAACTCAAAACTTATAATTAAGGAAATGCAGTGATCGACTGTTACACCAACGGGAGTTTGGTTAACGTTCACTAAATAAGCATATATGACCATAGCTTACATACACTCTGTGAGTGCATATGGGTAAGGATGCACAAAGGGAATTCAACTTTTAGAATTAGAATTCTCACAATGACACTTCTAAATTATCAATGACATGTTTGATATTAAAGGCTCTTTAAAACTCAATAAATGTAAAATAAAACCCATCTGTGATGGCTAGTCAGTTGAGTGTCACCTGAGAATGAATTTAGCAACTAGATTAGATAAGAGGACTCCCGACATTAGTTCATTCATATTGTCACCACAGGAGTCCATATTTTACTCTCAAATAAAGTACCAACACTCCCCAACATACTCCAAAGATTTAGAGGCATCAATGGCTTGTTCCTCTTGAGGTTAGAAGAATTAAACATACTAATTTGGCAAGCTCCTTATATGACTCGATAAGTAGAGATTTTGTACTCCCTTATTTCCTTTCCCTATGTTTTTTGTTTGTTGATTATCGTCATTATATAATTTGTTTTTGAATATTATTAGCTTTTTATATACTTTATGCAAAATAATTGCTTTATGTAATGCACATGCCATATGTATTTCCCCTTATCCCATTGAGATTACTTACTCAATCGATGATTACTTGACACAAATCTTTATATTTCAAGTGATTTTAAGAGATAAGAAGGAGCCTCAAGGGGTAGCTAAGGAACGACCAATGATAAGTCATTTTTATTCATATATTTTGAATTTAAAATTTAGGACTTTTTATATGTTTTAAGTAAAACTTACTAGATTTCTTATTCGAATGATATAATTATGCGTTCAGATATAAAATTAGCCTAAAATTGGTGATTAAGCCCAAAAGATTTGAGAGCACACATAAAATAATGAAAATTGAATATTTTGCACGGTAAAATATTGTGGCTAAGAGCACTATTTTGAAAAATTATAAGTTAAGATATAGTTATTTGATTAAAGTGGTTCAAGGATGCATTTGAAAGCTTGAAGATAGAACTATAAGAATCTAGTTCATCTGTAAATAGAAGAAAATATAATCGAAGTTGGATCTGAGTTAATAAATTACTATTGAAATTGTGTTAGAAAAAATTTATATCTTGAAGAATAAAATTCCGACTGAGATGATTAAAGTGGTGTTAGAAAAATAAAATCAAGATCTCCAACTTTTATGTTTTGAGAAAAAACTAAAGTCATGTTTAGTTTAAACTCAGGAATTGGAATTGAATTGGGAATCAAAGGCCTTATAGATGGGTTTCAAAAACCTATATTTTCACTTGAGTTTCAAAAACTCTATAATTTGAGAGTTTCATACCTAAACTTCATTCACATTCCATTAATTCAAATAAATCATATGGATTTCAATTTGATTTTTGATTGCGATTCATTTTAATCAAATACCCCTTAATTCAAATTGGAAGATAGAGAAATCATTTGTTATAATCAGCTCTAAACATAAGGCATTTTGACCAAGTGGTTAACATTTATAAAAAACTAATAACCAAAATTTAAGTTCAAACCTACTTGGTTCAAGCTTACAACTCCATCCTTATGCCCAATTTTATCAAGCACAATCTTATGTCAATTGCAATTCACCAACAAACATGGGTAGCCAGGAAGAATCATACTAGCAATTGGAGAATATAATTAGAAAAGTTCTTAGTTCAATTGAAGACCAAAGATTGAATTGCAACAAAATCCAAAAGTTGAAGAATTCTATAAAGAGAAGTTGCACAAAATGGAGCAAAGTATTTGACTAGTTACAATAAGGGGTGTTATAAGAGTCGAGTAACGTCACGGGTACCCGTGACACTACCTAGTCAAAACTCAACAATCAAAGCTCGACTCGAGTTCAATCAAACTGAGCTCGAGTTGAGCTCAATTTCAGGTAGTTTGGCATCAAGCTCGAGTTCAAACTCATACTGTGTTGAACTCAAAAACTTATCAAGTTACTCGATATAATTATATATATTTTTAAAATAATTTTTATATATAAAATTACGTTTATAAATATACTCTTTTGAATATATTACAAAACTCGGACTCTAGTCTCATATAGTATTTAATAATCAATTTATTAATTTTAACTAATATGACTTGATCTAATTATCAAATCTATTAAGCAACAAATTCTCCCAATACCCTTTTTTTTACTTACAAAACTTGAATCCAAAAATTTGGTTAAAAAAATTTAGTATTTTTACCATTAAACTAATAAGGCGTTGGTAAGCAAATACTTTTTTACTTGTAATTTGGTCTTTATTTATTTATTGAGATAATTAATTGTTTAATTCCTAAAATTTGTATAAAATTCACAATTAAATTCTTAAATTTCAAAATACGATACATGAGTATTCAAAATTTCAAAAGTATAAAGGCAAAATCCCTATGTCACTAACAGTGTGAGCATGACCATTAAATGTTGAGGTGGCATGACAAGACAGATGATGCGGAAGTAGTAATCTGAGCTACCATAACAGGTGCGTTAAAATGCTAATGTATTAATTAACATGCCAATATATTCAAACATAATTGTGTCCACATTATCCAAAAATATTGATGTGGCAATACCATAGCAGCTTCACACTAACATGGCAATGCCACCTCATCAAGGTTGGTTAAATTTTGATCCCAAATTAGTGACATGGCAATGTCATCTCACCTTCAAGTTGATGTGACAGACCCTTGACCAAAAACTCTCTCATTCTCTCTCCCTCTTCTCTCTCTCTCTCTCTCTCTCTCTCTCTCCTTCAAGCTGTAACAAATAGATATCGCCCCCGCACTTATAGTCCGACAACCCTAAGCCTCCTAGCAATGGTAAATCATTCCTTGCCACCAGGATGGTCTCTCTCTCTCTCTCCACTTTCTGTAGGTGAAAAGAGGCCCTCAACTTCAAGTAGTGCTCACGGCTATGGCTGACTCTTGTTTAATTCACCGATGATCTCGAACAGCCACAATAAGTTCTATCTCCATATTTGTCGGTGCCTGCTTCTCATCTCTTTCAATTTTTGTCACAAACCCTTCTATCACCACCTAAATTCGACTCAAATTTGCCTTCGATTCTTTATCATTGTTGTTAATTTTGATAGTTTCTTCATTGATTCCTTCCTTCGCTCTTAAGCCACTAATCATTGCTTTGATTTCATTGTCAATCATAGAATCGGCTTCGGTCACCTTCATCTTCACTGTTCAAGTTCTCACAACTATCAATTTTAGTTCAATAATTATCAATTTTATTCCCAATTTCAATTCATCATCTTCAGAGTTCATTGTCTAGCCAACGATGTTCAATTGCACTGCTAGAGAAGTTCAATTTCATCACGGGTTATTCATCACATTCTTGATCATTCTTATTGCCACCATCTTCCATCATCGTTGTCTAGAGATTCGGCCTTCAGCATTTTAAGTCTTTGTTGGTTGTCTGCTCATGTTCAATTCTTCATTAGTCTTTATCATCATCAATTTTAAGTGCTCAATTTCATGAATAGCTCGATTTCTCCGCCGGTTGTTCAAAAGCTCAGTGTTGTATGGTTTCTTTGTTTCTATCATTTACTTTGTAGGTAAATATGTCCATGTAATGGCATTTACCACACAAAAATAAAAGTCATTTAAATTTAAATTTAAAACTAAGGGATAATAGGTGGTTAACCTATTATCCCCACTTCCCCTAATATCTCCCCATGATATTACGTGATTTATCATCTTCTTCAATTTGGGAGAATTGATAGATAAATTATTCACAGAGAACACATATTCTTGGAGAGAATATGAGTTTCGAGTAAAATACTAAGATCAATCGAAGGATTAGGAAAAATTCCGTATAGTGAATTTTTCTGTGTTATTTTAATTACCAAATTTAGGGTTATGATATTGTGATATTACAGTGATAACTCATTTGGTATAGTTATTATCTTGACTATGAGATCGTCAAGAAAGATATCGTGGTCCCAGATTTCTGCATTTATCTACTGAGTTATACTTGAAAACATAATTTTTTAATTTTTTTTCAAAAAATCATCATGCTTCCGCTTGTGACTATTAAATCTAATTTTGGTCTCATAGTGATCGTTATATTTATTAAAATATTTTTCAAAATTTTTCAGGTATAAAAATATAGAGTAAAAAATTTTGGGTTTGAATCATGAAAGAATTTTGTGAATCAAATTTTACCACGACATTATCCATGATTTGTAAATTACGAATATAATTTTTTCGTAATTTTTGGAGTATGTTTAGACCATAAAATATAAGATCGAAGGTTTCGGCCCTTAATGATGCCCAAAACATAAAATCCTAAATTTGTCATGTTAGAGTACAAATTGACCTATGAAATTGGTATATATGTGTTTCTCATGGTCTAATCAATATATATATATATATATATATATATATATATATATTGTGTATTGTTGTCGTTCGAAACGGGGTTTCCGATACCATCACGAAGGGTCAAAATTTTGGAAACTTGATTCACCGAGATTATAGCTTAAATCTCTCAAAAATAAAGTTAAGGATGACTTCGAAAAATCTATTTTTATTTTCCCGATGAGATCATCATCAAAAAGTGATAGAAAATGACCCGATTGCAGACCCGTTAGGCAAAGAAGAATAGACCCAGGCCTATGGGCGTGTAAGCTACATGTACGCAGAGGTGCATGATGCTTGAAGGTGCAAGCATGTAATGTTCACGTGTGCTAAGGCGTGTGAATAGGGTCGGACAGTCCGGGTCGATTCAAACCGTGATCTGTGTTTGACTCGCGTTCCGATCCAGTCCGTGACCTGGGGGATGTGGGTCAAGGGTATGAGTGTGCGTACAAGATGTGTCTTATATCTGGCGTATGCGCCAGATTGCTGCTAGTGTGTAGAGGTGCATGGCGGCCCCTAGGACATTGAGCGGTGCATCAGCTTGTCCTGGATTAGATTTTTTCAATTTTCTAAACTTCCCACATCTATATATGACTATTTATAGGTTTTTGTGCATCGAATCTAAGTCTGGATGGTAAGATACGATCATAGGTTATAGTATACGGTATCCATTGACTCATACGCTCGATTTGGGGTCTATACTCGAATCATTTAGGATTTATTGATTCGTAAGATATGCAAAATTATAAAAATAAATATCATATATCACTGATGTCTCTCTTTTCTGTATGACAAAGACAATGATTATAACAAAAACTATCGTATTTGATTTCGTGAAGGGAAACAAACTGAACGATGATAGTTATGAGATTTGGTACCGGAAGTTTTAGTTTGTCTTCAAGGAACAAGAATTAGTAGAGGTTCTACAACACAAGAGGAAGGATCCCGGGGAGGGTATTACGATCAAGCGAGATGGGATTAGGAGGTGTTTCGTGTATGGAAGAGAAAAAATGGCCAGGCTAAAGCAATCTTTTTGAGTAGCATGCACGATGATATGATCCCTGTTTATGAGCAGTATCCTACTACAATGTTGGTCTGGTTTGCTCTCAAAGAGTATTTTGGCTCTCGGACAGCTCCTAAGTTGAGGATAATGACCTATAGATTTATTATCTATAAGAAGAGATCGAATCATAGCATGAAATAGTGTGTCGAGTATGATTACCTTTTTGAAAAATATGAGGAAGCCACTATCGAATGAGTTTCAGGTACTGAAAGTGATCAAATCTTTACCTGACTGTTGGGAGATTGTTAAAACCTACCTCACACATACCGAGAGTATTCGTATTTTTATAGATGTGAGTAGACACTGTGAGCTTGAGGAGGAGTGTCAGGAGGTGGCTAGATCTATTTTGAGTTATGCTTACATGGTGGAGTTGAGTAAGGACTTCCAGGATATCAAACGCAAATGACACAAACATGACAAGCAGACCAGAGATCTTGGTAAAAAGAAATCATCTATCAAGACTGATAATAAATGACAAAAGTATAGAAAGAAGGAGTTCAATAAGAGTAAAGTCAAGTGCTACATTTGTAGTAAATTTAGGCATTTCGCTTACGAATGTAACAAACGGAAGATATGCCATTCTCCTTTACATGGTTTGAGTTTTGTTTCATCTAATGTGATGTTTACTAGATCCTATTCTTTGTGGATTGTAGATTCAGAATTCACCAACCATATAACTCATGATAGGAGCATATATGTAGCATTCCGCCGATTGAATCCCCATGCGATGAGGTTGTATGTGGGGAACGGACCATTTATGGCTGTTAAAGTGATTGGTACATGCAAACTGATACTGCAAAATAACTAAATCCTATATTTACATGATATTTTTATGCTCCCAATGTAAGGTCTCATTCATAGGAAATATTAAAGTATCATTTGCAATTACATTTTGTTGAATATACTTAAAATTTTCGTATCGCACTGTAACAAGTTCCTTGATTTTTTTTTATTTGCGATGCATGTTTCGATTTTCATGTTTATGGTTTAAAGTAGAGGTCGAACATATTAAAATTAGCAAGAGCATGAACATATTGGCTTGTGAAAACAATCGGAAAGATGCAACAAGTGAATCAAACTAGGGTTTAGTGCGAGACCAACAAAAGAAAAAGAAAAGAAAATGGAAAAGAAAAATAAAATAAAATGAAATGAAAATAAATTGGGGACACCGTGTCACATTATCACCCATAACATGTCACCCTTACCTTTGACACCTTATCATGCTTGGGCCCTACATTCCACTTTGGTAGAGAGATAGGGATAAGAAAGAACTCAAAACTTAACATTCATCTTCCAAAATATTCATTCTCGGATTTCATGTTCCTTCTCCAAAAACTCTTCCTAAACTCTATTAAAACAACCCTTTAAACTTGAAATAAAATACCTTCATCCATATATATGTTAACTCTAGCCTTTAGGAAGTAAAAGCAAGTATAAAACACCTAAAAAACAAGTTAGAAATCCAATGAAAGTTTGGAGAGAAAATGAAGGAAAACTCAAAGGAAGAAGTGCAAATTTGAGATAAATATCTTGTATATGTTTGTTACATTGATACCTAATAATATTATAAAACATATTTTAGATATAATTGTGTTACTGGAATTTGAAGGAAATGAATTAAGGAAAAGAAAATCACGTTCTTGAATAAAATCCTAGAAATTTTGTATACTGAACAGTCTAATCATGCCCTTTTATTTATTCAATATCTTTTTCTACACGACCGCAAATTGAGTAGGTTTCTCATGATGAAACTAGACTTCTGTAGTTTTAAAATGACATAAAATTCAAAGAATTTCGAGAAGAATTGGATTTTTAGTGAATTTTTGAAATAGCATGTTCTCTTAAGAAAAACTGTTCTATTTATAGCATGATCATGCTATATTATTTATACAATATCTTTTTTTATATAACTGTAAATTGAGTAGGGATTTCTTCTTAAAAAAATTAAATTTTCATAACTTTGAAATGATATAAAATTTGAAGAGTTTCATTAAAAACTAAATTTTTTGTGATTTTTCAAAGTGGCATATTCTCTGCAAAAAATCCTATTTCTGCCCGTTTCTATGCTGAACTTTGCTTTGATTTTGAGATGCTTTCTGAACTGAATTAGGTTAAACTCTGAACATAAAAATTGTAGTCCTACTCTTACCTTTAAATGACTACTAAAATCACCTCAATCTGATGTGTATAGAAGAAAATATGTTATTTTTTATATAACTGCATAAGTTGTATTATGAATTTTTGGTTTAAAATTATTTGATATGGTGTTCTTTGTGCAAATAGGTATTGAATTTTGCTATGAGTCCTATATAATCTTTGTGATGAATTAGAATTTTTGTGATTATTACTCATGTGATACTACGGTGATTTCTCCGAAAGCTTTGCAAAACCTACGGGCGAAATTTAAGGAGAATAATTGGTATATGGAGTTCTGAAATCTTTGTGAAGCCTGCAGACGAAACTTAAGAAACTATGGATGTATCTCTTCTCCCTACGAGGGTGGAATTAGAAGCATGTGAAATATTTGAGGTATCTAATCTAAAAAAACCTAAATTTCATTTAGAAATACCGAATTTTGGTTTACTCTTCCAGACCCTCATACATTAGCTTGGTTCGATATTCTATTCTTTTTTTTATATATCAATTTAAATTGAAACAATAAAGGTAGAGAAAAATAATAAATCTAGAGTCGTAATTGCTCATATTCCTTTAGGATTGATTGAGATAACATGTATCTCTTGTATACTCTTTAATGTCACGCTATTGCATGTTTGTATTGATATTTCTATACTTGCTTACTCGACATGCTTGCTATCGGTTCCCTGTATACTTGTTCAACTTAGGTTGATCCTAATATCCTCATTTTCAGGTGATCTGAGAGACGAGAGGAAAGCCCAAGGTAGAGGCATTTGAGTTGAGAGATTTAGATCCTTACCCATCGTGGACCCATTTTATTTTGTTTGAGACATATAAGTATTTGTTTTCTTGTTAGTAATTTGGGATGTATTTATACATTAATGTATAGTTTTGACACATGAAAACCTATTATATATAATTTTGTGGATAGGATATTCATATACTATAGTACGTTATACTAAGTGGTTGGGGGGCCATTGGTACTAGCTTATTTGATAATAGAAGTGTCATATTAATTTGGACCAGGTTTCTTATTCATCTCAGGTGGCTAAATGGTCACTGAATATGGGAAACTCTGTCGATATTTTATTTGGAATAAACTAGTAACTTTTTGTTTTAATATAAATCTCATTCCGTGTTATCACACACGGGGAGTGGGATTGTCACGAGTTTAGATGTCGTATTTTAATTGAATTGATTGTTTCGGTATTTGTATATTTATCTCCTTTTACTAGGGGCGATGTTTGGATAGCGGGTCGTTACACCCGAGATTCGGCAGAATCTCATATCTGTAATTTGTCTTAATCGTTTATGATATTCTATTTTATTGGAAAACTTTAGACAGTTCTTTGATATGTACCTGTTTAGTTTAAGATGTACTATATGCACTAGATATTATTTCTTTTAACAAGATTTCTCAGTTATCTCATATTGTCTTTACATTGATAGCACAATTGATAATATTACTATTTGACATAGTAAACTTGACCACATAGAGTAAAAAAGGATGAACTGCTTAGCTAGAATGGCTTGTTGGGCCTACTAATTAGGGTCAAGTTGTCCTTATGTGAGTTTTACCTAGTTGGCAAAGGCACAAGGAAATCATTTGGAAAGACAACGAGAGCTGAGACTCTATTGTATTTAATCCACTTCGATATTTATGGGCCTATAAATGTGAGAGTTCGAAATAAAGTTACGTATTTCATTATATTACAGACGATTACATGCGTTTTGGTTATATTTATCTAATTTCACACAAATCTGAGGTATTTGAGTAATTCAAGAGATTTATCAGTGAGGTTGAGAATCGATTAAATTTGAGAGTTAAGACTCTCAGGACCGATCGAGAGCTAAGTATCTGTCTGAGCAGTTCAAAGAACTATATTTCAAGGAGAGCATTATTAGACATTTGACTATTATTGCTACTTACCAGCAAAACGGAGTAGTCGAGAGAAAGAATAAGATTTTGTTGGAGATTGTGAACTCTATGATGGTACATACCAATTTGCCTATCTCTTCATTGGAGAGATGCATTATTGACTGCTACTTATATTCTCAATCGTATTCCAACAAAATCATTAATCAGTACCATATGTGACTTTTGGACATGGAGGTAGTCTGATCTTAGCTACTTGAGATTATGGGGTTGTGCCATATATATTCACTATTTCCCGCTTCCACACGGCAAATTAAACCTGCGAAAAAAGAAGTGTATTTTTATAAAATATTCTGAACATTCCAAGGGATATGTTCCTAGGTGAACATACGAATGATACAATCACTGAGATTGAGTATCGTCATGCCACGTTTTTGGAAACTGATTTCCTTAAAAAAGGCAAAATCAATCGGGATTCTACCTTTTATAAGAAAGGTGAGCTTAACAGCTCAACTGAGTTCAGCAACGGGTCTCAAGAACCCATTACGGATCTTGATCCTAGTGAAAGTAGTCCATTTAGAGGTGAGGAGACTCCTCCTTCTCGTAGGAATAGTCGGGGATAAGTACCCTGACGTTATTTTTTGATTAAGGATGAGATTCTCATTGTAACTCCTGAGAATGATGAGGAGTTTAAGACATTTAAGGAGACTCTTAAGGATCCTATGAAAGACAATGGTTAAAGGCCATGTAAGAGGAAATGGAATCCATGATAGCCAACGAGATCTAAGGCCTAATTGACTTACATGAGGATAGAAAGGCTATTGGGAACAAGTGGGTTCTCAAATTCAAAATAAAGGCCGACGGATCAGTAAAGAGATATAAGGCCCATCTAATAGGCAATGGTTACATGCAAACAAAGGGCATTGATTACGAGAAGACATTTTCTTTTATAGTTAAATTTATATTGATTCGTTTACTTTTGGCGATTATCGCGAGTATGGATCTGGAGTTATACCAGATAGACGTAAAGATTGGTTTCTTTAATGAAAGTTTGGATGAAAAGATTTATATAGAACAACCCTCTGAGTTCGTTCTAATAGATTAAGAGGATAAGATCTATCGATTTCAAAAATGGATTTATGGTCTAAAACAGTCATCCAGGCAGTGGTATTTGAGATTTCATAAGAAAGTGATATTTTATAATTTTACAATGATCGATAAGGATTATTGTTTCTATCTGATACATTCTGATGACTCTTTTATGATCCCGTCTCTATATATGGGCGATATAATGTTCACATTGAGTATCTGATAACTATTAAGATATGGTAATCATTGAGTTTCGACATGAATGACATGGGTGAAGCTGAGTTCATTCTCGAAATTAAGATTTAGAAAGATCATTCAAGACGGATGTTGGCCCTTTCACTAGACATCTACATTAAAAAGAGTTTCAAACACTTTGGAATGAACGATTGTAATCCCATAGATATTTCTATTGTCAAGTATGATGGCCTAACTTTTGAGATGTGCACCAAAATTAAGGAAAAGTATGAAAAATAAGTAAAATATCTTATTTTAGTCTAGTGAAAAGTTTAATATATATAATATTGTGTACATGACTAGACATTTGTTATACAGTTGATCTGGTAAGTAGATATCAACTAAATCCTAGAAGGGGTTACTGGAGTACAACGAAAAGGATTTTTAGATATTTTAAAAGAATTGCAAACTTCTCGTTGTGTTATGGAAGAGGCGATTTGCACCTTCTAAAATATTCAGACCCCGATTGGGACGGTGATTTAGATAAAAGCAAATCGACATCAAGTTTTACCTTCTTACTCAATGGAGATGTCATTTCTTGGAGCAGTAAGACGCAGACTTGTGTAATTCTATCTATGATGGAGGCTGAATTCGTGACTTGCTCAGTCATAGTTCAAGATAGTGTTTGGCTCCGGAGACTATCGGATGACTTAAGGATTGAAACAGGTAGTAGGAGGTCAATACTCGAGACCTTAAGTATTATAGTAGGGTCAAACACATTGACACCAGATATAATTTCATAAGAGACGTCATTGAGAATTGTGAAGTAATCGTCAAGTATAATTTTACACACAGTATAGTGGCTAATCTCTTCACTAAACCCAATACTAAAGACTTGTTTATAGGACATACAATACTAGAAAACATGTTATCAATAATGAAAAATTACCGACAGAAATAAATCCGTCATAAATTGCGACGGATTAACGAGAAACGAGTAACTGACATATTAGCAATAGAAATTAACTACAGAAATATTTTTATCGTTAATCTGTCGTGGTAGTGGTTTAGGGTAAAAAAAAATTATAAAACTATCAACAACGGATTAACGATAGATTTTTTAATGACAAAAAAATCGCTTGTTGATAGTGGACCAGGGAAAAAAATAAAAATAAAAAAAATTATCACTGACGAATTAGCAACAAATTTTTAAGAGACGGAAAAAATTCATCGTTAATCCATCACTGATAGCAGACTAAGGAAAAAAATAAAAATTAAAAAAAAGAAAGACTATCAGCGATGGATTTTTTAGTGATGGAAAAAATCCATTGCTAATCCGTCACTGATAGTGTCCAAAGTTAAAAAAATTAAAAAAAAAAAAGAAAACTATTAGTGAAGGAAAATTTCCGTGGCTAATATTAGTCAAAGGTAAAAAAAAATTTTAAAAAAAGAACTATCAACAACGGAAATTTTTCGTTATTAATCCATCGCTGATAGTTTTTTTTTTATTTTTTTTCTTTTCTTTTATTATTTTATTTTATAATTCTTTTCTTTATTTTTTTATTTTATTATGTAAGAGTGAGATAAATATTATAAAAAAGCGAGAGTTAGATAATAATAATAAAAAAATACTTTACAAAAGTTATTATGGTTCCGTGGTTGTAACACTCAAACATCATTGCCTATGCTTAGGTTTGATTTCAGGTGAAGGCAATTTTCACAAAAATAAAAGATGGCAGCAGGTGGGGTGCGCGGGGGCAGGGGAGAAGGCAAGTGAGGGGGCGGGTAGGGGTACTGGCAGGCGTGTGCCAGAGCACAGGCCCACGCGAGCACAACCAAGTCTAAGAATCAGCGACGAAAATTTTCCGTCACTGATAGTTTTACATGCTACTACTATCAGCGACAGATTAACGACGGAATTTTTCTATCACTGATATCTCGCTGATAGTTTTACATATTGTTTGGTATTAGCGATGGATGATTTCCATGGGTAATATTTAAAGATGAGATTTTCAGTGACAAAAATTTTCGTCATTGATAGTCTTTAACGATGGAATCTTTAGTATCAGCGACGAATATTTTTGTCACGGATACCATATTTTTTAGTAGTCATAGAGAGTTATTGAGTTTGCATATATTTTGATATTTCTCATTTGTACTACATTGACGATGTTAGTACTTATTACCTTTATATATATGTTTCTTGTGCATTTTTTAGTCACATGTGCTATTATATTTTTTTAATTAATGCACTTGTTTCTTAATATATATATTCTATGATTTGATTAAGAAACAAGTGCATGAGTAATCACCTCCGGTTCTGAGTAACCGGTGATGAGACAGTTTCTAGTTGTAAGAGACTTTGAGAGTAACCATGTTAAACATAAGTCGTCTTGATATGTGTTTAGAATGAGATCATATGCGTTATGACCGATATGGACATATTCACATCCATGTTACCTGTAAATAGCTAAATTTGAGATCTCAGATATCACTTGTATTTAGTGATATTGTCTCTAAGATATTTTTATTAGACCTTTAGGTAAAATTTTAAGTATAGACTGAGTCTCGTATCTGCACAATATTAGAGATATCTGGCATATACCCTTTTAAGAGATGGAAGAATAATATTGTGGCATGTATTTCATACCGCGTGTGATAAAATAATTATGGGATAGTGTGAGTTATTATTTGAGATGATAGTATGATCATAATTTTCGTTTCGACTGTGTGAAATCTAAGATCCATTAGATGAGATCTCTTATACTCTTATTATTTTCGATTGTTTCTAAAAGTTTTGGTTCAATATTTGCTATTTTTGTCTGTTTATCTATGATTCAGAAGATAATTGAGATCTAATGGGCAAATCTAGGAAAGCAACTAAATTGAAACTGATGGATTCGAGTTTGGGAAAAAGAATACCAATTGACGTTATATCATAATATAATATTTATCGACCGGTCTGTTTTGTTTATTCATATTGGAATTCAAACATAATAGTAAATATACAGTCGAACAATAATTGAGGATCACTTTCAATTAGAAAAATGACTCGATGGAGTAATTGTATTGAGTTTGGGGTACAACGAATTCTTTTTGATACTAACAGTGACTTCTCGATCATTTTAATAGGTACATGAAGAAATTTTTATTTGTAGGTATACTTGTCAGTCACACGACGCTCAATCTTAGATGAAAGTTTAATAGAGTAATATTGAAAATCACATGAGTTGTGATCTTGTGACAAATATAAAATGCTTTCGTACACAAATGGGAGATGTGGATAAATATGCCCACGTAGGGGATTACTGCACAAAAGTAAAAATTATTTAAATTTAAATTTGAAACTAAGGGACAATGGATGGTTAATCCATTATCCCTACTTCCTATCTCTTCATGACACTACATGATTTATCGTATTTTTTAATTTAGGAGAATTGATAGATAAATTATTCATAGAGAACATATATTCTTGGAGAGAATTTGAGTTTTGAGTAAAACACTGAAATCAATTGAGGGTTTAAAAAAAATTCTGAGTAGAGAATTTTTCTATGTCATTTTAATCACCGAATTTAGTGTTGTAGCGTTGTAGCATTGTAATATTGTGATGATAACTCATTTGGCACAGTTATCATTCTAACTGCGAGATTGTCGAGAAAAATATTGTGACTCCTAGATTATCAGCGTTTATTTACTGAGGTATACCTGAAAATATAATCTTTTAATTTTTTTCAAAAAATCATCGTGCTTATGCTTGTGACTATTAAATCTAACATATTTTGTGTTTCCGCACTTCTTTCTTTTTTAATTATTTTGCTATACAACCATTATAGATGATATAGAGAGAGAGACTGTGATTTTTGTTTTGAAGACCATTATTTATGTTTGTTGCGGCTTGAAAGAACACAGGGGAGAGAGTGAGAGAGAGAGAGAGAGAAAGAAGAGGGAGAGAGAGTTTCGGGCCAAAGATCTGCCACCTCAGAATTTTGAAAACTCAATCATAACATTTTTAAATTTAGCAACTTAATTGTGAATTTCATTCAAAGTTCAGTGATTTTTACAAGTTATTTGATCCCCTCAACTTTAAATTAAATGATTTGTTTATTTATTGGGTTGTGGTAGAACTTTAATCTGACTGTTTTAAAGAAAAGATTTTTGCAAGGTGGAGTCTGTGGACTTCCTATTCTCTCTCTTTCATTTTTAAATTTTAACAACTCCCCTATTTTCATTTACACTCGTATATTTTGGGAGTTCACATTACTAGAGACATACATCCCCTTGATTGAGATGGTTTGCACTCACGACCCAAAAATTCAAAGAATCAAAATATGGTATCTAATCTAGGCAGAGATATACTTAATTAAGACCAACATTATAAACATCTCATTGAATTTTGGTACCTAAATTTAAATATCTTCTAAACTTTTGAAATTGCATTCATTTATGCCCTTACCAACGTTTTTTTCCCCCATTTGGCCTTTGATTCCCCAACCTTTTTCCGCCTTTTGCGATTGATGCTTTTGTCCGACAAAAGGAGTGAGAGAGAGAAATGGTCAAGACGACCATGAAGGCAAATCTTGCGATTCTTGTTTCTTTTTTTGGCGACAACCTCTTCCTCTTCCTCCAATGATCTCTTAGTCACAACATCCTGTCATAACAAATGTCTGTCAATTCACTACTCATCTTTTCCCAACATTTAGCCTCTTAAGGATTTGTGTCTCAAAACCCTAAATGGTCAAGGCTCGTTGCTTTTGATCATTAATTTAAAATTATTATTATTATTATTATTATTATTATTATTATTATTATTATTTTTGGGTGATCTAAAGCATGATGGATTCAACCCCACGTGCATGCAACTCTTAAGCCTTTGTGGAAAAGTTAAGATTATTTTTTAGCTTTCGTGGGTGGTTACCGGGGTGGGGTGGGTGCTATCCTTCCTTGAGCATGGAGGATAGGTAAGTTCCATAGATGGATTGCATTAGCAAAAATTTTCCAGAAGAAAAGACAAATAATTAAAGAATTAAAAATACTCATACGCCGCTCCCACTGGTGGAGCTGCATAGAAAGGAAGTTGGGTAATTACCCACACCGGATTAAAATAATTCTATTAATTTTTACGTGTTAAATAAATATTATCCTCACTAAAATCATCGTATCAACCAATTAGGATCGCTATTCTGTCCCATGAAAATATTTTATCCCCACTATCATTGGATCTCGGATCCCCCACTGCCTCCCACATAAATTATATACACCACAAGTCCCACAAGTCCTGGGATGAGAACTTTGTCCAAGGCTAAACCATAGCATAAACATCTTCAAATATTTCTCTAATATATTAAAAAGAATGCTTCACTGTATTTGATATAGAGTAAAAGATTAGAGGAGGAAAAATAAAATAAAATAAAGAGGTAATATTTCCTCTTCTCTTATTTGCTATGTACATTCGCCACCACCCTTCTATAATTTTATTATTGGTTTTTATCTCTTTTTCAAATTGAAATTATATAACTTATCTATTTTTAAAATGAAATACATTAATTTTCTTTTTTTTTTAAAAAAAAAAATCAATTTATTTCATACTTTCTCATATTACTCTTACTTTTTCTCTCTTTAATTGAATGAAATTTCATTTTTCTTTAAAACTAATCAAATTAATTTTTTCTTACTAAAATGATTAAATTATTTTAAATTTTATCACTTTAAACATATTAGTTTTAATTTTTCTCTCCCTACAAAATTAAAATTAATTTTTCTCTTTAAAACTAAATAAATTAATTTTCACACTCTAAAAATTATCTTAATTCACATTTTCTCTATCTTTCAATGCATTTGTTTTGGATTTTCTCTCACTAGACTAACCAAAATTAGTTTTTCTTTCCATAAAACTAAGCATATCAATTTTTCTCTACAAAAATTAAATTATTTTTTTTGGTACTATGACCATAGATATTCGGAACAATATTCCGATTAATCCGGCTCGAGTATTGTGGGGCCTGATAGAGGTTGACTCTCCCAAATTTTGCATCTTTATTTCCATAACTCAAATTCAAAAGCTATGGTTAAGGGAGTATAGCAATCTTACCGCTATACATACGGGAGTTTGGTAAATAATTTTAAAATTTGTCACTCTAAATACTTTGATTTTAATTTTTTTCTCTAAAATTAAACAAATTTTAGATTCTTTTTCTAAAAAATCAAATTAATTCTTATTTTTTTTTATTTTAAGTTCTCTCTCTATAGAAAGCCAAATTTCTTTTCTCTCTCTAAACTAATAACATTTATGTCTCTCTCACCCAAAAAAATTATTATTTTAAATTTTATCTTCTTAAACACATTAATTGTCGATTTTATTTATTTAGAAAAACTAAATTTGATTTTTCCATTTCTATAAATAGACATATTAGTTTAACTCTCTAAACAGTAACTTAATTTATATTTTCTCTTTTCAAAAGTAAGCACATCAATTTTTAATCTCTAAAAAAATTAATTGATTCATACTTTCTCTCTTTAAACACATTGATTTTAAGTTTTTTGTTTAAAATAATAAATTTAGTGTAATCTCTAAAATCAGGCATTTTAATTTTCTCCATTTTAAAAATTAAAATATGATATCTATAAATATATTGGCTTTAAATTTTTTCTCTATAAAAATCTAAATGCAATATTTCTCTTCGTAAAAATTAATTTAGTTGAAATTTTGTTACTAATTTCAGGTACCTGACCTTCTTCTAGAACTGCAATGTCATTTATGTCAAGGGATCTCTTTGTAGATTCTTCCGAAGTTACTATTTTCTTAACCTATCCATCTTGAATCTGTGCTCATTTTTTCTCTCGAGAATTCTTATCTTTGGAACCGATTGGTCTTCCATGCTTCACGTGTGCTTTAGACTCATTGGTAGCAAGAGATTGTCCTTCTAGAACATCAATTTTAATTGGATCATTATGAGCTGGCATACGAGACTTTGTCACTCTCTTTAGGTTAGTAAATGTGTCTGACAATTGATTTGCTAAATTTTGTAAATAAATTATCTTTTGAACTTATAGTTCACATTATTTTGTATTAGAATCAAGATAAGATAATAATAATTCATTCCAACTTATCTCCTTTTCCAAATGCCTATTTTCCTCCCCTAATGTTGGGAAGACTAACTCGGTGAATATGGCTATAAATAAAATCATTGTTGATGGTTCTAAATATTTAATTATAGATGGAGATTCATATCCAATATATATTCCTAATCTTATTTGAGGGCCCATTTTAGTACATTGTGGTGGAGGAATTGGAACATATACAACACATCTGAAAATTCTTAGATGAGAAATTTTTTTGGTTCCTAACCAAAAACCAATTGTAAAGAGGAGGACTTATGATAACTTGTTGATTGTATGCAAACTAGTGCTGTCACGTGTAAAATAGCATGACCCCAAGCAAAAATTGGGAGTTTTGATGTCATTAA
The DNA here is from genome assembly GCA_033439265.1 of Dillenia suffruticosa. Classification (NCBI taxonomy): domain Eukaryota; kingdom Viridiplantae; phylum Streptophyta; class Magnoliopsida; order Dilleniales; family Dilleniaceae; genus Dillenia; species Dillenia suffruticosa. Next base: position 9,406,006 of record JAVTVX010000030.1, on the reverse strand, counting down.
TAATGATTTGGCAATCAATTACGACCATTTGATAAATGACTTAGCTAAACCATTTTGCACATGAACATAAACTACAAAATGTTTAATATTAATATCAATACTGTAACACCGAAATTTTATATATATATATATATTTATTTTTGAAAAAAATAAAAAAAATGGAGAGCCAAAACGCAACGTTTTGGCCCTCCCCAAATCGAATTAGGGCTAAAGCCCTAATTCGTCCCGTCATCTTCCTCTCTCTCTCTCTCTCTCTCTCTCTCCCGACCCTTCGTCTCTCTCCCCCACCGCGGCGCCGCTCTTCGCCGCGAGCTCCGCCGCCATCGCCTCCTCCTTCTCCTTCTTCTTCTTCTTCTTCTTCTTCTTTTTCTGCTTCTTCTTCTTTCTCCCGCGGCTCATTTCCTCGCGATCTCTCATCGTGATCTCCCGCGATCTCTCATCGCGATCTCGCGCGATCGCACTCTCTCCGCCTCGCCTTCCTCCGCCGAGAACCTCCGCGAGCACCGCCTTCCGCAACAGCTCGAGCTCGCAGCACGATCCCCCAGCCCATAGCGCGAGCCAGGCCCCGAGCAGGACCCAGCCCGCAGCGCGAGCCAGGCCCCGAGCAGGACCCAGCCCGCAGAACGAGCCCAGGCCGCGAGCAGGACCTAGCCGGCAGCACAAGCCCAAGCCCCGAGCAGGACCCAGCCCGCAGCGCGAGCCCAGGCCTCGAGTAGGACCCAGCCCGGAGCGCGAGAGAGCGCGCGAGGCAGCACACGAGCGCGCGCGAGCCAGCGCAGGAGAGCGCACGGGCGTGCAGTAGTGCAGGAGCGCGCACCAGCTCAGCACACTAGCGCGCGCGAGCCGGCGCATGAGCGCACACCAGCTCAGCGCACTAGCGCGCGCGAGCCGACACACGAGCGCGCACCAGCGCATGGGCGAGCATCAGCCCGCAGGCCCATTAGCCAGAGGCCCGCCAATCCGCAGGCCCGCCAGCTTGCAAGCCCACCAGCTGCAGGCCCATTAGCCGCAGGCCCGCCGGGCCACTAGCCCGTCAGCCCACTAGCCCGTGACGGCCCGTGAGCCCGTGACAACCCACGAACCTCCACGCAGATAAATGACTTAGGGTTTTGCTTCTGATCTAAATGTTTAGATCTAACAAATAAATCTTATTTTGATAGGAAATCCTACAGACTTTGGAGTGACTGAAGCGACTTTCGGACGAGATTCGGCGCTTCGAGAAAACCCTAGGTGAGGAAATTTCGGCTCTAATTGATAAATTGAATGAATCTAGGATTGAATCTAAGATGGAAGGTTTTGTATAAGTTTAGAGTGTAAGTGGAATGCGAATAGAATACAATTTCTAAAATGATTATATATGACTTTGAAAGTTAAGTATAGAATGTTACAGAAATTAGATGATCTGATACGAAAGAAACGTATTATAGAATCACAAAATCATGTCGAGTGAATTTGAATAGTTTCCTTAGAGTTAAACTTTGAAATATGCATGAAAGTATCTGGGTTATAAGGTTGGATTGAAATGAGCCGTAAAATGGAGGATATTATACATTCATGTCTTTCGGATAAACCCTAAAGATACTTGAGAAATTGATATTCAATTTTGATGATCTGATTAGGTTAATCTTTTTGGAGACTCGAGAAAGCAGATCAGATTTGATTGGCTTTAAAGATAGGGAGTGACCACCCTCCCTAGAACAGTGAGTGGGACTTTGACATTCGCTATTGATTGAAAAATCATGTTTCAAAAATATTTTTTTAAATAACATGTTTCTGTAAAATGTATAATTTTTAGAACTTTCGAATATTTTATGAAATGTTTTGTGACCTTTGGAGTGTCTTAATTTCTGACTTTATTGATATGCATCCATGAGTTTTGATAACTGTATATTGTGCCACATTTTCGACATATTGATATGTTTTAAATGCTTCCACTGCATTGGCACATGGTTTGAAATAGATTTACTTATATATTTGGGCTGTATGCCCGGCCGACGTTATGATATGATGCATGGGGCTATATGCCCGGCCCATATGGTAATGGGATGCATGGGGCTACGTGCTCGGCCGATATGATATTGTGATCCGTAGCTACGAAGGACATCTGGTAGAGGCACCCCTTGTGTCCGGATACGCTTTGGCCGGAGGTATCCGCCAGATCGTCATGCTTTATATATTTTTGAAAAAAAAAAAAAAAGTGAGAGCCAAAACGCAGCGTTTTGGCCCTCCCCAAATCGAATTAGGGCTAAAACCCTAATTCGTCCCTTCATCTTCCTCTCTCTCTCTCTCTCTCTCTCTCTCTCTCTCTCTCCCGACCCTTCGTCTCTCTCCCCCACCGCGGTGCCGCTCTTCATCGCGAGCTCTGCCATCGCCTCCTCCTTCTCCTTCTTCTTCTTCTTCTTCTTCTTCTTCTTCTTCTTCTTCTTCTTCTTCTTCTTTTTCTGCTTCTTCTTCTTTCTCCCGCGGCTCATTTCCTCGCGATCTCTCATCGCGATCTTGAGCGATCGCACTCTCTCCGCCTCGCCTTCCTCCACCGCGAGCCTCCGCGAGCACCGCCTTCTGCCACAGCTCGAGCTCGCAGCGCGATACCCAAGCCCACAGCGCGAGCCCAGGCCGCTAGCAGGACCCAGCCCTCAACGCGAGCCCAAGCCGTGAGCGCGAGCGAGGCCGCGAGCGCGCGAGGCAGCGCACGAGCACGCGCGAGCTAGCATAGGAGCGCGCACGGGCATGCAATAGTGCAGAAGCGCGCACCAGCTCAGCGCACTAGCGCGCGCGAGCCGAAGCACGAGCGCACACCAGCACACGGGCGAGCACCAGCCCGCAGGCCCATTGGCCGCAGGCCCATCAGCCAGAGGCCCGCCAGTCCGCAGGCTCGCCAGCCTGCAAGCCCACCAGCCGTAAGCCCATTAGCCGCAGGCCCGCTAGCCCGTCAGCCCACTGGCCCGCCGACCAGCGAGCCCGCTAGCTGTAGCCCACGAGCCCGCGATGGCCCGTGATGGCCCGTGAGCCCGTGACAGCCCACGAACCTCCACGCAGGTAAATGACTTAGGGTTTTGCTTCTGATCTAAGTGTTTAGATCTAACAAATAAATCTTGTTTTGATAGGAAATCCTACAGACTTTGGAATGACTGAAGTGACTTTCGGACGAGACTCGGCGCTTCTAGAAAACCCTAGGTGAGGAGATTTCGGCTCTAATTGATAAATTGAATGAATCTAGGATTGAATTTAAGATGGAAGGTTCTGTATATGTTTAGAGTGTAAATGGAATGCGAATAGAATATAATTTCTGAAATGATTATATGTGACTTTGAAAGTTAAGTATAGAATGTTACAGAAATTAGATGATCTGATACGAAAGAAGCGTATTATAGAATTACAAAATTATGTCGAGTGAATTCGAATAGTTTCCTTAGAGTTAAAATTTGAAATATCTGGGTTGTAGGGTTGGATTGAAATGAGCCGTAAAGTGGAGAATATTATACATTTCATGTCTTTCGAATAAACCCTAAAGATATTTGAGAAATTGATATTCAATTTTGATGATCTGATTAGGTTGATCTTTTTGGAGACTCGAGGAAGCAGATCAGATTTGATTGGCTTTGAAGATAGGGAGTGACCACCCTCCCTAGAATAGTGAGTGGGACTTTGACATTCGCTATTGATTGAAAAATCATGTTTCAAAAATATTTTTTTAAATGACATGTTTCTGTAAAATGTATGATTGTTAGAACTTTCGAATATTTTATGAAATGTTTTGTAACCTTTGGAGTGTCTTAATTTCTGACTTTATTGATATGCATCCATGAGTTTTGATAACTGTATATTGTGCCACATTTTCGACATATTGATATGTTTTAAATGCTTCCACTGCATTGGCACATGGTTTGAAATTGATTTACTTATATATTTGGGCTGTATGCCCGGCTGACGTTATGATATGATGCATGGGGTATATGCCCGGCCCACATGGTAATGTGATGCATGGGCTACGTGCCCGGCCGATATGATATTGTGATCCGTAGCTACGAAGGACATTTGGTAGAGGCATCCCTTGTGTCCAGATACGCTTCGGCTGGAGGTATCCGCTAGATCGTCATGTGTATGGGTGTCCCAGGTTGACCCTCATCGGAGAGGACGTTGAGTATGGCTTCGTCTAGCACCAGGCGGGGGCACCATACACGGCCGACTAGTTATATGTACATCATTATTATTTACAGGCTAGTTGGGGTAGTCTGTGGCCAACATTGGGGTAGAGAGCCATTATTTAATACTTGCATTTGGAAAAATCCCCAATGCGCCGTCCTTCGTCGAGGTAGACTATTGCCGGAAATATTTTATTGGCCGGCTCTTCATGACATTGATATAAATTTTGGATGCATATCTTGCTTTCTGATGTATGCGTATGATATATGATTTTGAAATAATATGATCGGTTTGCACACTGTGGATATTTTCTTATCTTATGCTTTGACACTCCAAATTCACCATCGATATTGATAGTATGATGTCAATCCCCTCACTTACTGAGTATCCTCCCATAGATACTCACCCCTCGCTTTCTTTCCCACAGGATTAGTGTTGGACCGATGAGATATCACTGGGCTTGGGTATGGTTATTTTTCATCTCTTCCGCTACGATGATTGGTGATATTATTATGTATTGGAGATTTTAATTTGACCAATATATTTATCAAGTTTTTTTTGGATGACTGTATAAATTATGGACATTTATTCGTGAAACCCTCATATTGATTTATTTCATTGCATTGAAACATTTGTAAATATTTAAAAACAACTTAGGAATTTATTTTATATATGCGTAGAATTTAAGTCCGCTGGGTGTGGCGGCTGCTCATGCTTTAGTTGGGCATGACAGTAGAGGTCTGTTGCTAGGACTGCTAGAAACTTTATAGTTTTGCGTTGTTCTGGATGTTGGCTGTGGTATTTGTTGATTTTAGAGAGATCGGGATGACCAATTGTTTATTTTTACAGGATGAATGTGATATACATGTGAAATTGTATATGGGAAACCTCCGATTTATGGAGAGATTCTGTCCGATTTTCTGTAAAAATATAGACGGCATCCAGGGACAACGGGCGGCTGTTCACGATCTCGATTCAGGGCGTGATAAATACACATAACAATCATCAAATTATGAGAGGAATATTTACCAAAATCATCTAACCGAATTTTTTTAATTGGATACTCTGAAAATTGTATTCTTAAATATAATAATTTGAGCAAATAACCTCATAAATGATAGATTGCTAGTTGATCATAAGCAAAACATGTGGCCATCTGGTAGATGTATCAATAACCACCATAAAATATCTAAAAGGTCCGCATGACGGATGAATTGGTCCGCATATATCCCCATATTCTTTTCAGACATTCAGATAGATTTAATTCCCACTTTAATTGGTGAAGGTTTCATAATAAATTTCCTAAAAAACAGGCAGTATATGAAAATTCGCTTGTTTTTAACACCTTTTGACTTTTCAATTTATGGCCATTTGAATTTTCAATTATCATTCTCATCATTATTGATTTAGAATGTCCTAATCGATCATGCCAAGTGAGAAAAATCGTTGGGATCAATAAATTTCTGGTTTACTATATGGTACATTTCAATCATACTAATTTTAGTATAGTATTAGCCACAAGAAAGAGATGACTTTTCAACGATACATTTCTTTTAAGAAATCATAGTCGTAATGCACAAATATTCAATCTTTGCATTATTCATTGTCTGAATATGATACACATTTCGATGGATATCTTTAAAAATTAACAAATTTCTTTGAGACTTGGTAGAATATAGTCCATTATTTATGACCAATTTTGTTCCTTCAAGGAGACATATTTGTGCTCCATTAGAGTTTTCAATTAATTTTGCACTAACACTTATAGTATTAATAGTTGTTTCTCCTAATTTCAGGTGGGTAAGTGTTTTTTATTTTTAAGTATTGTATGTATTGTAACACTATCAATGAGACATTCATCTTTTTCACCTTTTATTGATTTCAGATTTTTGATAATATTCATATTTTCTTTAGAGAGAAAATACAAGAGATAATAATTTTTTTTTCGATGAATTTGTGTAGCCACTTATGGTGGTTTGATGAATTTGCATAACTACAATGATCGTTATGAAAATTTTTCTAACCATGATCTCAACCCTTTCCATATTCATAAGACTATTTAGTTGCATTTGCTTTAGGGAATGGACTAGAACTATTATGTCTAGTTTTATGATTTTTATCAATAATATTTTGTTCAGTCACAATATGATATAAAGTTAATTCATAATATTTTGAATCACTTTTTTTTCAATATTGCTACTACAGGAACAAATTTGAAGCATAAAAAGTAAAAAAAATTTTGACATATCTTTTTCAAAAATATTTTCTCCGCATAACTTCAATTCGGATATGATTTTAAACATTGTGGAGTTGTGTTTATTAATTGAATTGAGATCTTGTAACCTCAAATGTAACCAATCATAAATAAACCATTTTCAGATGATTTTACCTTTCCTTCAAATTATTCCATAAATCAAAAGGGTTTTAATAGTAGAAAAAACAACCATCTTTAGGTCCATTAAATTATTTCATAAATCAAGAGAATTTCAACGGAATGAAAAACAATCATTTTCGAGTGGTCACATTTTCACATCAAATTGCTCCATAAATCAAGAGGGTTTTAATGGTAGGATGAACAACAGGTGGGCATATCTTCCCATCATTATTGTTCCTTCAAATTATTTTAATGGTATCTTTAAAACCCATTGAATCTAGATGCATTTCAACATTAAGGATCCATGATGAATAGATCTTTCCGTTAATATCAAGAGGTAAGAACTTGAATTTGATAAAATTAGTCAACTATAAATAATTTTTTTTCGTAATATCAAGAGTCACATATTCGAGTTTTATAAACTTTGATATTATCAATTATAACAAGTGAAGAGAAAATAAATAAATAAAATAAATAAATATAATTATAATTTATTTATCTTTTTAATTAAAACTTATTGATTAAATATGTGGAATTGTTACACAAAATTTACATTTTATAAATGACTTTTGGACCAGTAGTTTGCAAGATCCACTACTAGAAAACACGGTTTCAGCAACGGAACATATCAGTCGCTGAAAACCGCATCGCTAATTTATCGACGCAAAAATATTCATCACTAAACTATCAGCGACGGAATTTTTCCATCACTAAAAAATCTATCGTTAATTCGTTGTTGATAGTAGAAAATCTGTAAAAATATCAGTGACAAAAAAATCCATTGCTAAAAATTCAGTCGTTGACAGAAAACTATCAGCGACTGAAAAATTCCATCGCTGATAGCAAAACTATAGGCGACGGAAAAATTCCATCGCTGATAACAAAACTATCGGTGACGGAAAAATTCCATCGCTGATTCTTCGCGGTTGGCTATGCGCACACAAACCCGTGCTCCTGCACACGCTTGCCTGCACCCCTACCCGTGTGAATGCCCCGCCTGCTGCCCTCTTTTTTTTTTACGAAAATTGCCTTCACCCAGAATCGAATCCGAGCATAGGTGGCGATATTTGAGTGTTACAACCACTAAACCATAATACTTTTTGTGAAGTATTTTTATTTTTTTATTGTTATTATCTAACTCTCACTTTTTTATAATATTTATCTCACTCTCACATAATAAAATTAAAAAAGAATAAAGAAAAGAATTATAAAATAATAAAAGAAAAGAATAAAGAATAAAGAAAATATAAATACAATAAAAAAGGAACTATCAGTGATGAATTAGCGATGAAAAATTTTCGTCGTTGATAGTTTTTTTTTTTAATTTTTTTCTTTGAATATTATTAGCGACGGATTTTTTAGCAACGAAAAAAGTCCATCACTAACAGTTCCTTTTTTTAATTTTTTACCTTTGAATATTATTGCGCCGGATTAGAGGCGGATTTTTTAGCGATGAAAAAAGTCCGTCACTAATTTTTTTAATTTTCTTTTTCTTTTTTTCCCTTCGACCCCCATCAGCGAGGGATTAACGATGAATTTTTTAGTGACAGAAAAAATCCATCACTAATCTGTCTGTAACCCGTTTCTCGTTAATCCGTCGCAATTTCGTTGCTATTTATGATAGATTTTTTTTCATTGGTAATTTCCGTTACTGAATCCATGTTTTCTAGTAGTGATATTGTTCCCAGCCTATATACTTAATCAATAATGATATTATTAAACCAAGAAAATAATGAACACAACAAAACTAAGATAGTTCCTTTTCTAATGTGAAAGATTAGACTACATTGCATCTACAAAGCATATTTTAAAAAAAGTATAATTTTTAATAAAATCTCTATATAAAATTATAAATAAAAGTTATTGAAAATTGATACAAAAAAAAGTTTATTTTTCATTGGTAAGAAGTTGAGACTCGGTTGAGTAGAATTTCGTACTGATAACGTATTAAAAATACTAATAATAAAGAAGAAAAAAATAAAGAGAGAAAGAGAGAAATTTCTTATTCTCTTGTATATCAAAAGAAGTAACAAGGGGAGGTGTTTATACAAGTTAGGATGTATACATGTATGGAAAGTTATAAAGTCAAGTTAATCAAATATTCTCTCAAATATGTAATATTTTTATATTGTAATATTTGAAATAATATAACTTGATATATATAAAAAAATACTGCTAATAGTAATATTAGTATCATGTGTATCCTTTTAAAGTATTCACCTTCCATATATTAGATATTCACCCAAATTCTTTAGGATTTATACCCCATATTAATTTAATATAACTGATTTGAATTTTACATACAAAATATGAACAAATGAGGTAAAAGTTTATCGGTTAACATAGACCCCATTTTACCTTATTCATACTACCTATATGTGGTAGAAGAAAAAAGAGGTGAGAAATTACCCCTTCAAACTTCTTCCTTTAAGAATGCATGGTAAACCAATTTTCTTCCCTAAACTTTTATGGGATAATATTAATTATCCCAAAGTGGGGTAAATGTTATTTCTGAGATAGAGTAACACAAAGCAAAAAGGAAAAGAAAATTGATTCCCTTAAAATTGATTCTTTTATATGAGGAAAACTTAAAATAATTTTATTTTTTAGAGACAAAAAACCAATGTCCTTGGTTTTAAAGAGAGGAACATTTAAAACTCTAAACAAAAAAAAAACATGAATTAAATTGATATTTTATGGAGTAAAAACTAACATGTTTAGTTTTAAAGAAGAAAAAGAAACAGAAAAATCAAATTTAGCTTTTTTAGAGTTGGAAATTAAGAACCAATGTAGTTAGGAGGAAAAAGTTTAAAATAAATATTTTTCTAGAAAGAAATTAAAGATTTTATTTTTAGAGAGAAAAAATTAATTATGGTTTTCTTAAAGAAAAACAAAAAGTGTGTTTTGAGAAAGCAAACATAAACTATTTTAATTGTTTTAGGAAGAAAACTGAATTTTAGTTTTATTAGCTAAATTTAGTTTTTCTAAAAAGATTATATTTCTTCAAATATAATATATTTAAAAATATTTCTCTCTAAATAATTAATATACTTATTTTTAGAAAAAAAAACTAATTTTGGTATTTTTGGAAAAAGAAAATTCAAAATTGATGTGTTTAAAAAGGGAAGAGTGAACTAAGTTAACTTTTACTGAAGAGAGAAAATTAATTTGATTAATTTTAGAGAGAGAAAATTGAAATTTGGTATTTGTAGAGAGAGAAACTTAAAATCAATATATTTAATGAGAGAAAAGATGAATTAAATTGATTTTAAAAAATAATGTGATTACTTTTAGTGACAAAAAAATTAACTTTTGATATTTTAGAGAAAGAGAACTTAAAATCATTATGTTTAAAAGAGAGAAAATACGAATTAGGCTAATTTTTTAAAAGATAAAATTAATATATTTATTTTTAAAGAAACAAAAACTAAATTTGACATTTTAGAGAAAGAGAAAAAATATAAAATTAATGAATTTTAAGAGAGAAAATATGTATTGAATTAATTATTCTAGAAAGAGAGAAATAAGTTTTTATTTTTTAGATAGAGAGAATTTAAAATAAATATATTTAGAAAAATAGTAAATAAACAGTTCACCTCACACAAAATACTATTTGTTGATCAAACAAAATACTATTTTTACTCGAACATTTTTACTCCATAAAATATTAATCTTATAATTTTTTCCCCTCAAATTTTATTCTCATATCACACGCAACCTTAATAAAAAAGTTATCATTATTTATGACTTCGAAAGATATGATATTATAAAATTATATGTATAATATATATATATATATATTCTTTGTGTGTGTGTGTGTGTTTGTGTGATATTTTAGAAGATTAGCCCCTTTGTTGTCAAGTGATTAGGCGAAGAAGGTGGCAGTTTAGCCTTCTAATTTGGTTCTAATATTGGTGTTGAAATTGAAATTCATCATGTCTATTAAAAATTATTCTTAATTTAGGGTAAGTTTTGCTTGCAGAGGGGAGGGGAGGGGAGGGGAGGGGAGGGGGAGGGAAGGAAGAGATTTATTTCACCTTGTAGAAGTAAATATATATTTTTTTTATTTTGTTTGGTAAGAGTGGAAGAGAAGAAAATGAATATTATTTTCCCTTATTTGGTTGGAGTGAAAAGTAAAAGGAGAGAGAGAAGGAAATGGGTATTACTCTCTTTAAACCATGTAAAATTGAAAAAACAATATGATAATTTTGTCCATAAATTTTTATTACAATCCTAATCCGTCCACAAGTGGAAGAAAATTTTCTCTGATGTGAAGAGGATGTTATTTTACCCCTCTTTACTTTCATCTTCCTTTTCATTTTGAACTAAACGAGGATAATTTTCTATTTTACTCCATATTTACTTCTCTTCCTCTTTTCTTCCTATTTTACACCCTAATCAAACTTATCATTAAGAAGCTCCACCAAATATATCAATGCCTTTGTGGTGCAAAAAAATCATTATCTAAAATTAAGGACCATTTACACTATAATTCAAATATTTTTAAAATTATATTCAGGGTAATTGTTTAAACTATTCTCCAAAGAATTGAGCTGGTTAGTTAAACATTTTTAGTAGAAAAGTTTTAGACTTACACTTTTCAATCCCAAAATTAGAAAATAACCCTTATTATTAGGGCAAACTCCAGAACATATTACCATATGATGCACAATATTCTCTTCCTCCACATATTAACACTTATTAATGAAGACATCATTAGTTACATTACTATAAAACTCAGAATGAGGATAATGATTTCGAAATCATTGTTCTCAATATCTTATTTCTATTAGATAACTTTAATTGTTCTCAATATTTTATTTCTATTAGATAACTTTAATCATTATAAAGAAATTGAAATGTATAATAAAATCACAAATGCTTCATATTCAATCATTGAAAACATATACCACGGAATTTATGGGAGCTGACTCGATGTGGTTCGTATGGCTCTTGATATTCCAAATTTGTAGTGGGTTTTTCAGAGAGTGATGCCTCTATGATCTTTAATGGTAGGATTAGAAATAAGAGTTTAGGGTTTTCACGTACAATAGCAGAGGGAGAGGGTAAGAGTTTAGGATTAGAAATAAGAGAAGGAGGATCACCTAAGAAGGAGCACTAAGAAAGCAAAAGCAGAGGGAGAGGGCAATGAAAATGTATCAAAAACCTCCTTCAAGGATATATTAATGGGGTAGCACAAAGTAGGTCCAAGTTGGGAAAGCTTAGAGAATCTAAACATCAATGATGTGACGAGGACCTTCTTGAGGGAGAAGGAGAAGTAGATGAGATGCTAGCAGACATGCGGGATATCCTAGAAATCAGTGTTTCTAATGAGAAATTCAGGGACCTAAGGAAGCCTTAGAAGCAAAACCTTATTGTCAAATTGCTTAGAAAAGACATAGGCTATCAGCTAATGTTAACTAAGGTCACACAGATATGGAGACCAAAGGGAAGCCTAGATCTTTTGGACCTAGGGAATGGGTACTTTCTAGCTAAACTCTCACGAAGGAAAGACTATGAGCATATTTTAACTAATGGCCCCTGGCTTATTCACGACTACTATCTAACCGTGAGAAAGTGGAAGCCTTGGTTCACCCTAGAAGGTCAAAAGATCAAGTCCACGACAGTCTAGAAAAGATTCCTCCATTTGCCAATCGAGTTCTACAATAAGGGCATTCTTTCGAGATAGCCAAGGTGGTGGGTAAACCCATAAAGGTAGACACCGACATAGCAAACACTTTGAGAGGAAGATTTGCTAGGGTTTGCGTTGAAATCAACCTAGATAAGGCCTTGGTTCCCTGGGTTAAAATCAGAAAGAGGGTGTAAAGAATTGAATATAAAGGTCTACATACTATCTGCTTTAGCTATGGGAAAATAGGCTATAAGACAGAGAATTGCAACGAGTAGGCAAGCAACAGGGAGGAGAAGCCATCGGAATCGGGTGTTGAGAAGCCTGTGGAAATCTTAGGGAAAGAGGACCTCCCCGCGATGGAGTCCACGGCGGCGAAGGACAACTGTCTCAGGCCATAGATGGTTGTGCAAAGGAGATAAAAAATTAACAAAAATGGCAATCCTAGAGGCAATGGAAGGAAAGAAAGCTTATACCTTAATCGATTCAATCATCTCAGCGAAGTCAACGATGTGTTGATTGCAGTGAGCTCAAAGTCTGAAGACAAGGACGAAGGTGTCAAACCTAGGACAGAGCAACTCAAGGCATTACAGGGAGATGGGACAAGATCTCTTATCAAAGTGAGAGGGACAAAAGGGATCACAATTGGATCGAGCAGAGAGGAAAGAGATTTGGAGGATTCGATTCCTGAGAAGAAGATGAAAAAAGGGAAAGTAAGCATAGTAGTGGTACAGTAGGAACTGGGCAAGACCGAGCATGTGATTGAAGAGCAATCACTGGCTTGTAAACCGGGGTTGGGCTGGACTCCTTTAGGAAACAGTGGAAGCCCTTCGGGAGTTCAGATGTCAATTGAAGTTGGGTCGTCCCAACACTTCATAGCCCCCCAAGATTTGAGGCCTGCCTCAAGAGATCAATCCATGTCTGAGGCCTTCAACCGGGAACTCGATCCCAGTAAGTTTTAGGAGCCCAGGGGTATTCAAACATAACAGATAGTTGGTGCGAAGGGATGAACTCTGTGGTGGTGCTGGATGCAATTATGGATTGTAAGGATTTCATAGAGGAGGAGGCAGACAAAGTCCTAATGGAAGGGAGAGGAGAAGACATGGAAGTCCAGTAGTTTCCTCACTGGTACTGTTTTCTTTCCGTCTCTGTTTTCTTTATAGGGATTCAAAGTATTGCATGGAATTGTCGGGATATAGGCAGAGTGGTTTTAGAAGAGTTGGTCTTACGTTTACTGCCGGCCCCATTTTAGACTTAAGATGGCCTATTGGAAGGACCTAGGGTCTATTGTAGAGAAAATGACAGATCCTTGGATTGTTATGGGTGACTTTAATAACATTGCAAGCTTGGAGGAAACAAGTAAGGTGAATCTCAGCACTTGGAAGGAGGAGTCAAAGATTCAGAAATTAGTGCTTCATATGTAAATTACTCAACATAATGACAGGAGGCTCTAAGTTCACTTGGTTGGCAAGTACAGAAGGGGTGCCAGTCTATATCAGAAACTAGACAGAGCCTTGAGCAACTTAGAAGCCAAGTTACTTTTCCCGGAAATGAAAGTTCTTAATATGACAAGATTTCATGGAGATTACTGTCCAGTGTGTTTGAATACCTGTCTCTCAGTTCCGCCCAGCAAAGATAAGAGGCCTTTCAGGTTTGAAGCAGCTTGGCTCACGTACCCTGAATTTAGTCTAGTCTTTGAAGAAGTTTGGAACTCCCAGCAGGGTCCTTTGGAAACTGCTCTCAATAGCACTAGGGAGGAAGTGAAAATTTGGAACAATGTAGTATTCGGGAACATTTTCAATAGGAAAAAGGAGCTTGAAGCTAGATTGAAGGGTATCCGGAGATCTCTTAGGCTTAGGCACTCAGTTTTTATGCAGAGCCTGGAGCTAGAGCTACTTGAAAAATATCACAGAGTCCTTGATCAGGAGGAGACCCATTGGCTTCAAAAGTTAAGAATCAGTTGGTTTGTGGAGGGAGATTACAATACCAAGTTCTTCCATGCAATGACCAAAGTGAGGAGAAATAGGAACAGGATCGTGGCTTTGAAGATTAATTGAGTTTAGTACTCAGATCAAGAGAAGCTTAAGAATCATGCTGCAAACTACTTTTCGGTATTGTTTGTAAGTAAAAGAGTTGAGGTGCCAAGCAGCAGGTTCCCGATGGGGAGAGAAAGGATAAATGAGGTGGATCAAGAGAGATTGTGCAGACTATTCACGGAGGAGGAAATTAAGACTGCTTTCTTCTCTATGAAGGCCTTAAAAGCTCCAAGCCCCAACGGAGTTCAGCCTATTTTCTACCAAAATTTTTTGCACATTGTAAAGGACAAGGTGTGTAGATTCGTTGACAAGGAGCTTTTGGATGGTTACTTCTACCCAGAGTTGGCCAAAACACACATGATCTTGATCCGAAAGTCTAGCTGCCTGGAGGAGATTTCGGATTTCAGGCCGATTAACTTGTTAAACACTTCCTACAAGATCTTAAATAAATGTTTAGTGGCGAGACTTAGACCGATCCTTCAGAATCTCATTGGTCCTCATATGAACAGTTTCTTGCCCGGAAGAGGGATGTTAGATAATATTGTAGCTCTCCAATAGTTGTTGCATGCCGTTAGACCTCAAAAAGTTCTAAGTCCTCTATGATCATAAAAATCGACCTTAAGAAATCGCACAACAATGTAAGTTGGGAATACATAGCGAAGGTGCTTGAGACTTTCGTATATGATCCACGAGAAAGTGAGGAAAGGAGCTTGGAGAGTGGTGAAAGTCACTAAAAGAAGCCCTCCTATCTGTCATCTATTTTTTGTTGACGATCTTGTTCTATTTGCAGAGGCAGAGCACTTATGTTTGAGCAACGTCTTAAGTTGTCTGAAGGAGTTCTCTAAAGAAAGTGGGCTTCAAATAAACCCTTACAAATCCAAAAATTGGATATCCAACGAGGCCCCTAGACACATCAAAGTGTCTTTAGAGGCGTGCAGCCACTTCTCACTCATGGAGAACTTAGGCAACTATTTGGGAGTCCCGATTATACATGAGAAGCAAAATAAGAACTACTATCACTATGTGGTGGAAAGAGTGCAAAACAAGCTAAGTTACTGGAAAGGTAACCTTCTGAGCATAGCAGGAAGGAGAACTCTAATTCAGTCGATTATAGAGGCTATTCCCCTATACACCATGTAGTTAACTTGGCTCTCCGAATTCATCTGCAAGAAGTTGGATAAACTGAACATAGACTTTCTTTGGGGCAGTAATGAGGACAAAAGGAAGATCCATCTAGTCAAGTGTGACATAGTATATGACCACAAGAAGAAATGTGGGTTGGGCATTGGAACCATAAGAGAGTATAATGTGGTTCTAATGGCAAAGCTGGGGTGGAGAGTTTTAAATGGTGATGGGGCCCTTTGGTGCAAAATCCGATAGAGCAAATATCTCAATGGAAGAAACCTGCTGGACCATAAAAGAAAGAGGAGTGCCTCTGCTATTTGGAGAGGTATATGTGCTAGTAGGGACAACCTAAAGAAGGGAATCATGTAGAGGATTAGGGAAAGGAACTCAATCAGTTTCTGGTTTGATAAGTAGGTGGGTGATAAGGAGCTTAGAGAGCAAGCCTTAATTCCCCAAGATTGTTGCTGCTCGAATACTAAGGTATGTCATTTTTGGAAGGAGGATATTTCGTGGAATATGGAGGAACTCTCGGCTATCCTTCCTAGTGCAAAGGTGGAGGAAATTAAAGCTGTGATCATCCTCTCCAGTAGGAGAAAGCCGGACTCTATGGTTTGGAAAGCTACCCCAGATGGAGAGTTCACTATCAGCTCCGCTTATTGGATTCAAAAGAAGGGCTATTGTCCTCAAGCGGCAGAGTATCCTACTTGGAATTAAGTTTGGAAACTTAAGTACTCGGAGAGGGTCAAGCTCTTCATCTGGATGGTTGTTAAAGAAAAAATTCTCACGAATTTAAAGTTAAAGAAAAGAGGCATTTCAGCAGATGGGATCTGTAGTATCCGCAGGGAAGAGAAGGAATCTATTGGGCATGTTCTGAGAGATTGCGCCCATGCCAAAAAATTTGGAGGAGTCTGGTGGCAGGCATTGACAAGTGCAGTAGCTTTTGGAGTGAAAATGTGGTTGATTGGCTGAGAATGTGGTTGATTGTCTAAGAATGGGGTAAACAACGCTTTTAAGCTAGGGCTGGTGGAAGAGGAGATTACTTTCTTGCTTGCTGTATGGGAAATTTGGAAATCCAGATGCTATATTGTGTATCAAAGCAAAATGGAGCCAATTTCCTCAATGGCTAACAAGATGATATGTTTAGGGAAAGTGACCGGGGGGAAGATGAGGAAGGAGAAAAGTAAAGTGGAAGAAGCTTCAGTCAATTGGAAGAAGCTTGAAGATGGCATTTTCAAGCTCAATGTGGATGGCGTCGCTAGTTTGGTGAGAGGACAGGCTAGTGCAGGAGGAATCTTCAGAAATAGTGATGGCAAGTGGGTCTATGGCTTCTGGTTAAATGTTGGTACGACAAAGGGTGATATAGCTTAGTTGTGGGGATTGAAAGAGGGCCTACTGATTACCGAAAGAAAGAAGTTCAGCCCGCTGGCCATCAAATGTGACTCTATTTCTTTGGTTAATGCGATCAACAAAGGAGTGGGTTTGCACCACCCATGGAAGAACTTACTGAAAGATTATAAATATGCGATGCGAGACTTAGGAGTCAGGGAAATCCTTCATATGCTTAGAGAACCTAATAAATGTGCTGACAAGTTGGCTAAATTAGGGTTGTATTTGTGGAGACAAGAAAGAAATGTTGGCATTCGGGAATCAGACATCCCTCCAGCAGAGGTGATTCTGCCTTTAAAGCTTGATGCAGCTGGAGTTTCTTGGAGTAGGAAGAAGGGGCCTCAGTGCCCTGTCTTCTTGTGAGGTGTTTGTTTCTCCCTTGTCCTGCGTTCCCTCTTTGTGTTTCTTCTTCTCAACAAAAAAAAAAAAGTATACAATTATCATTTATATATAATACAATATATATGTTTAAAAGAAAGTATAACTATCTCCCATTTGGAATACATATGTACATATATACAATACTTTATAATTGTTTATCATAATATCAGCTTGTGATCTCAAAATGACTATTGTTATTAAAATTATCTCTAATCAATATGGTCTATTAATCATATCAACATAAAATCAAGATGATATTTGCTATAATTATTGCAACTAGATCTATTCAATGATCATGTATATCAATATAATCAACAACATCAATCAAGTATGGATGTGTTTTGTGGAAATTTCATGCATTTTGATCTTAAGATACATATTTCTAATTGTTCTAAAATCAAACAAAATCAAAGTGTAAATGCACAAAATCTATATATTGTAATAAATATTCATAAAGCATATCCATGGAAGCATCAATAAGTACAAATTCTCACTAAACTAACATATTATCAAATAGTGCAACACCCATATGAATGTGTCATCACGTAGGACTTTGGATGCTAAACCCTTAGTAAGCAAATCTATAACTATGAAATTTGTCCCATTATACTCTATAGATATTTGACCACTCTAAACTTTTTTCTTAATAACTAAGAATTTAATGTCTTTGTATTTTGATTTTGATGAGCTCTGACTGTTATTGGAATATAATACTATTGATTTATTGTTAGAAAATAATTTTAGTGGTTTTTCACTACCATCCATAATTTGCAAGACGGTGTCACATAATATCCCAAAACAAAGTTTTCAAGTTCCATGATCTCGGGATTAAGAAGAGTTGTTTTGGTTTTAACATTAATCTGATTTAATTCAAAATCAAAATGTGTAACAAGTGTCATTATAATTCTAAAAGAGTCTTTCAGAAAAAGGGAGAGAAAATCTTTTTATAATCAATGTTTTCCTTCTAAATAAAAACCTTGGTGAGATTTTTAAGAGCTGAGATTTTTAATAACCTAGGTGAAATTATAATTCTCTCCATGCTAAAAAGGGAGAGAAAATCTTTTCTCGTTTATAGCATGGAGTCACTTTTAAGAGCTGAGATTTTTAATAACCTAGGTGAAATTGATTGAATCATCTTCCTCCATTCTAATATCTAGCTCATATTTGTTTGTTTGTTTTTTATTTTTTTTATTTTTGAGAAAGACTATATAATCATCTAGAATCACACTTCTTGTGCATGTTCTTAATGACATTTGTTTTTGAGTTTATTAAGTTTTTTTTTTCATGAATAACTTGTTCACCTTGATTAAAGAGATTTTCAATATTATCTTGTGGTTCTTGAGTTGCTTCTTGAACAATGTCAAGAATAGAAGTACAATTATGGTCAATAATAACCGTAAGAAGTGGAACAATTTTCTAAAAAAGGACAAAATTTCTAACTTTATCTCCCCCAAACTCAATATTCTCAAAAAACCCAATCATTTCCCATCTCAAAGAAGTACCTAGTTGTGGGATTATAAAACTTAAACCCCTCAGACAAATCATAATACCTAACAAAATAGCTGGTGATCATTTTTGAGTTCAATTTCTTTTCATTAGGGCTATAACACTTTTTCTCAATTGGACAACTCTAAATACTCTAAATGTGTAAATGTTTTATATTATGCTTCCTTCCTAGAAGAGCTTTTGGTGATTGCATTAGTTGGAACTCTATAGAGAATGTATGCCTCTCTGTAGAGTTAATCGGATAAGTCAGTATGACTAATTATACTACTCACTATGTCTTTTAATATTCTGTTTCGTCTTTCAGTAACACCATTCATGTTAAGACTTTTTATTTCAATATACTATAGGAGAATACCATGTTCCTCTAGGCATTCGGCAAACAAGTCTGGGTATTGTTCATGTGATCTGTGCTATCATCCATAGTATTCCCTATCATGATCAGATGTGAAGCTTTTAATTCTTTTGTTAAGTTGATTCCCACTTCAGTTTCAAAAGTCTTGAACACATTCAATGCCTCAAACTTTTAACAAATGAGATAAAGATGCCTATAACCAAAGCGTTTATAAATGTAATAAGATATGATTGACTATTCCAAGAAGCCATAAAGAATTGACCGACAAATGTCTATATTAGTTTTAAGATGTTTGAAAATCTTTCGGCACCTAATCTCTACTTACATTTTTCTATTTTCATTTAATGCACTCAACACAAACTTCAATTAATAATAACCTTTTCTCCTTATACTTCCTTTTCTTATTTATAATTTGTCAGAATTTCCACAAATAATAACTCATATTTAATGAGATAATTTAAATCCATTTAGTTTTAAAATTTATTAGATCACCTTTTGAGCTCTTTTAATATAAATATTTACAATGAAATGTCAAACTTTCTGACTTACTTTCATCCGAAATACAGTCTTTAAAACATTATTTTTCAACTTTTCATACCTTTGAAGGAAGAAAAATAAATGGTTCGGTCAACAATATTTTCTTGCACCCGAATGGAAAACCAAAGCAAATGAACCAAATGGCCCGCGGCATCATATATTTTGAATACAGTAGTCAACATAAAACTGGAATTCTGGTTTTTTTTTCTTTCTTTTGGTGGGGGGGGGGGGGGAATATGTAATAGAAAAATCTTTAAGGGAGGAAAATTATATATAATAGATGAGTAGAAAAAATATAATAGAACTTATTTAGAGTCAACATGTAGAAAATAACATTTTCTACATACAGAAAATAATAATATTATAATACAGTCGCTGCCTTCTCATTGAAGCAAAAGACTTCAGAATTTGCTCAACAATGTTGTTACTGAATTTAGGAATATCAAATAAGAGGAAGAAGAAGACATTTAGGAAAGCAAAATGGAGAATGTTGAGGAGAAGGGTCAAATTTGGAATGCCACGAGAAGAGCAGTTCTCAGTCAAGAATCTTGCATATGTACTGTCAAACTCAATATCTACCCTTGATGAGTCGAGGGTGAAAGACATGGTCTATGACTTTTCTTAATGCATTATTACTCGTCTCACGAGAAAATTCTGCAATATGGTTATTGTCTTAAGTGCATTTTTAATTGTGTGATATGATATAGGCTTCAATAACGAAAACTATCCCCTTCAACTTCACCTTCTTTCTTATTTCCCATGGCATTCTCGATTGTTCCCCCCCCCCCCCCCCCGAATTATATGTATAGGAGAGGAGGGCTATTACCGGCACATGTGTGGCACTTTGCAGGGGAGAGCTCATTCTGAACAGACAATGGGTTTTTGGGTGAAACTTGAAATTAAGGACTTGATCAGATATGAAGAAAAAGAAGAAGAAGATACTGAGAAAAATAGCTGGCAACAACATAGAGACAATATTGCTATCAAAAAACAAGAAACTGGCCAAAAGGCATTAAGGTAGCATTATTCTAAAAAATAATAATAGAAGTAATTAGGCAAAACACACCACCAGTTGACCCCTTTCTTTGTTTCCATAAGATTTATTACAATTATATTTTTTTTATTTGATCATTGATATTAAAAAAAATATGATTAATTTGACTTGAACAATTGTAAAACCAATTTAGGGACAGCCAAAGTCCAATGTCCAATCTGAGGATTGACCAAAAAGAATATTGATGCTTAATCTTGTTTAGACGAACTGCAATAAAATGTCCAAACAGTTATATTTTGATTTGGCTCTAACACCGACAAATGAAAACAAAATCGTTCTTAATATTGTTCAAAAGGTGTGATAATGAATTTGGATACCAATAAGTATAAAATTGCTGGACTTGATGGTCGTTAAATCATCATTTGGTAATCACTTGATATTCTTTAAATCTTCATTTGATAATTATCGATTATTTTATTATTTTCAAAAGAATCCTACGTGCAATGCACACAAGGAGTGTTGAAAATCCTGCACTAACCTCACTTAGGTCAAATAGCCAACAGGCATAAACCAGAAGAAGAAACAATATCATTGCCATTGCCATTGCCATTCATTCAGTCAAACAGATAATTAAGTCGATGTTAATCAATTGTATATAACAACTTTAGACTACAAACAAAATGAAACAAAGGAAACACCAAAAAAAAAAAAAAAAAAAAAAAAAATCTAATTTCGCTGTATGTCACCTGTTTGTAGAAGGGATTAAAAAAATGAAAAGCTCTCCTCCTCTAAACCATCCTGTTTACAATTTTCCTCCCCAATAAAAAATGATCTTAAATATGTAATGCGCTGCACTATCTAATCAAACATCCGCACACTTTGTTGGAGCAAATCCCAGCCTAGACTTGTTTGTATCATACAGGATATGGAAATTCTGCTGCTGATAATTCCCAATAATGGAAAGTGCAGACCGAGGAGTTCCCAAGACTGCCAAGCAAATGATTTCATCAGAATCAAGCTGGATGAAGTAATTCTCAACAGGAAAATTCCATATAGCACCATCTTCAAATAGGATTCCAAATTCAGGAAGCTCAACTTTCTCTATACCAGACACATTGTAACAAGGGTCTAAAATGGGAATACCCTCAACAGATTCATACCCTTGAATCTTGCTCACAAAAGCCTTCTTGATTATCTGATAAGCAGGATCAGCAAAGTAGCTCAAAGTTGTTCCAGAATCAATGATAGTTCCACCTGAACCGTACTGTGAAAATCGCCAAGCCTCTGCAGGGATATCCAGAGCTTCACCCCCGACAAAAATGGACTTAATCTGAACATAGTAAAATGTTTCAACGGGGTTTTCTTTCCCAGCCACTAGAGATGTGAAATTCAACTCAGGATGGCTTAACAGACTCTTGTCCTCTCCAAAAATCAACTTGCTACTAACACTTGTATTGCTATTCCTATCAACCATACAGTAGGAAAATGAATGACCATAAATTGACTGAAGCTGAGAGGCAAATGAGAGTGGACCTCTTCCAAGTCCAAGCAATCCAGCAGCACCATGAAACAGCCCTCTATTCCGATGCCCACAGCCAAACATCACATTCTCAACTTTCTTCAACTCAGACTTGCCATCGTGTGCTGTAAAATTCACTGTAAAAGTCTCAAGTGCAAAATCACCAGTAGTGTTTGAACTATCCCCATACCAATAGTAATAAGGACATGACTGATTCTTGCAAGGCAATGGAGGGTCTGGAGAAGAAACCAAACCACACCTAGGATCACTGCAGCTCACATTCTTGTACGAGCTCGAGCTGGAGGGATCATAAAAGGGTCCATTTTGCTCGAAACAGTCATGGCAAGGAAGACATTGTATCCAATTAAGATCACTTCCCGTGTCAAGGATGAGAGAGAAGTGTTTCGGAGGAGTACCCACAAACACATCCATGAAGTACTCTCCTGACCCAAGACTTACTCCTGATTCTAGCGTTGCTACTAACTGACCCAAGTAAGAATCCTGTGAGCTCACCGGAGAAATCTCCGATTTCCCATCATTTTTCAGCCTGGAAACCGTGTTTTGATTCTTATTCTCCAGTATTCTTGTGTGGAGGCTCTGAATTCTCTTCCAGTCTGATTCAATTACAGCTCTCTTTGACTTGGATTGGATGTTTTCCGATCGGCGTTTTAGATGGAGCTTGAGTGATTGATTTTTGCCCGATAGATTAAATTCATCGTCTTCTCCATCATTGACCTGGTATGTTTTGTGCTTTGAGGAGGGGTCAACTTTGTTTGATTTGGAGAGATGACAATGGGTAGTTGCTGAGGCGGAGACGGCATTGAGGCTCATAGGATCAGGCAATTCGATTGCCGCAAGAAGCGAGCTGTTGGATTTGTGATTGCCATGACTTTTAACTCCGGCATAAAACAGAGAAAGGAGAATCAAAATCAGAAGAAATCTGAAAAAAACCATGGACGAAATTTGCAGTTTGACTTTAGTTCAATCCTGAGAGGAGGGTGAAGATGATGTTTCAAGAGATGAAAAATTTGGAAGTTGGGAATAAACAAAATTGAGAGATGGGATTTATTTTAGGGGCGAGAGAGAGAAGAGGAACACGCAAATGAGAGAGAGGTGGGCGAGGAAGAAGGGAGAGTAAAAGGGCGTGGAAGGGAAAGTCAAGGTATTCAAAGTCTTTATTAGTTTAGTTAAGACTAAGGAGTGGAGAGAGAGGGAAGGGTTTGATTTTGGGCTTGAGAAATGAGAAGACAGAGTTTGATTTCAGATACGCCCAAGCCAATCTGTAGCTGCACGCGGTTTCTCTTCAAAGTTACAAGTCAACACCATCATAAAAGAAGAAAAAAAATTTGTTTCAAGTTTCTAATGTGATGCATGAATGATTGTGATTCACATGAATACGAATGTGATGATTTCGGGGGATGGGGTTGTCGTAAGTTGAAAATTCAATTATTTTACCCACCCCGTCTACCTTCTTGGGGACTCCTCCTCCCCTCCCATATTTCCATGTATTTGGGTTTTGAAATGCCCAATTCTATCTTTCAAAAACCAATACAGAAAAAGTAGAAACAATTTAAATTCTTGCCAAAAGAAACCCCATTAATGCTAATAGCGCATGCATTTACATGATTACAAATTTAATCTTTTAACAACAATTTTGTATATCACAATTCTATTCGACATGAATCAGTAAATTTAAAATTATAAAATGGGATAATCATTCCTCATATATAACACCAAGCGTTCTTTTGGTTTAACCGTTAAAATTTAACTAATATTACATATAAAAAATGATTAAAAATTAAGTATATATTAATTAAATTTATTTTATTTTTTAGTATATTTCTTTTCCTATTATTATGAAAAATTGAAATATAAAATTTTTAAATATAATATCAGTAATTTAAAAAATACAAATATATAAATATCTAAGACTTTATAAGAAAATATAATTTTTAACTATATAAAAAAGATAATAAATTAATCTAAATATATATGATAATAAGGATTTAAATCTTATTTTACAAAAAATTAAAAACTAAAAATAGTAAAAAAAAAAAAGTAAGATGAATAAAATAATTTTTAACTACTTAAATTTATTTTCTGTCGTTAATATAAAAATAAAAGTGGTAAAATAACAAAAGTCCAAAATATTTAAAAAAAAAAAAATCAAAAACTCTTTTGAATGTCTGACTACATTTTGACAACTTTTGAATAATCAATTGTCATGAACTCAGTTATCAAATAATATTTTTTACCGTTAAAAAAATTAAATTATTAAAAGCATTCACTCACAAACTAAAATTACCGTTAGAATTTGAATTTTCTCTTCCTAAAAAAATGATCGTGTGTACTACTTGACAGACTATAGCTATACATGGGAATCACTTTTATTTTGGTGCAATCAGAAAATAACCCATTGAATAATAATTATCACATAAATTAAAATTTTTTTAATTAGGCGAAATCCTTAAATAATACATAAAAGAAAACGCAACGAAATTACTAAATTGACGAGAAGATGATATAAGAATTTTTTTAATAAAAAAATTAAAAGTGATTTTTTTTTTTTTTTCAAAACATGAACTATAGATAATAAATAAGGGCAGGAAATCTCAAGCTCGCAAATTACGGAAGCATGAAAATTCTACGCCAATGGATCAAGAAGGGGGTGGGGGAAGTGAATAGTCATCCGTTTGACCTGGCCTTGTTCCCGTGTGTGCCTTTTGAGGAGGAATGTGTCCAAGCTCTTTGCCCCAAGACAACGCGCCCCCCACTCCCGCGATATTAGTAAAAATTAAATAAATGAAACGCCTCCGGCCACGTACCACGCAAACCCCTAACGCGCTTAATTTTTTTTCTTTTTCTTTTTTATTGATTAAAACATATGTAAAGCTAAAATACATATTATAAAATAATTTCTTTTCACAAAATTATTAAATAATCATAATTATTAAAATTTAAATCTATTTCACTAAAAATAATTATTAGTATATAATAATTTGCCTATACCGTTTGAGAGGAAAGTTGATCATCCCCGTAAGGACACCAAGAGAGTGAAGGGTAATGATGGAGTGGAATGGACTGGAATGTCTGACTCTTCATTGGAGTTTCAAGGATTCTCTTTTTGGGTCAAATCGATCTCTAAATATGCTAAAAACTATACTATTTTCTAATGTTGACGAGCTTTTAGATGCGGAAGAGGAGGATGACTTCTTATGGGATTCAATGATACCCTCTATAGAAATTTCGGATGAACAACTACATCTTCTCTGATGACGGTAGAAGTGGTCGTTGATTTTGAAGTTTTGGGGATAGTCGAATATTATTCCTGTGGAATCGCATTTTGACACTCCAAAAGGTTGAGAGAGAACTTGAATTGATAAATATGGAAGATGGCTTTTACCTTGTGAAGCTCTCCGATCAATTGGATTTCAATCAAGCAATGATTGAAGGTCTATGATTCATCCAGGACACTATCTGGTGGTGATGAAGCAACACCCATGGTTTATTCTATCAAAAAGCGAGTTATCGGACAACTGTGTGGGTTCATTTACCAGAGTTGCCAATTGAACTGTTCGATGAGGAGATACTATATCCAATTAGTAAATAGCATGGCCGGCCCCTTTGAATTGATGTTAACACGGTGACTGCCTCCCACCAAGTACTTGAAACATCAATGTTGGGAGGGGAGTAAAGAGGAAGCGCCTCCTAATTTCGATAGACCCTCTACTCCAACAACCTCTATTTCACAAAATCGAAGCTTTGGCACCAGATGCACCATGGATGTAAGTCTACCGGAAGTCAAGAAAGGTGGGAGGTTGGTTGGCTGACCTTGTTACTTCTTTTGACAATAGATTGCACAACTGGTATAACCGTTTGGAGTCATTGACCGATGGTGAAAATCTTTTAATAGCACTCGTCACTATGCTACAGGCCTATCTCCTGCTATAGTTCTCGGAGTTCCCAACTTTGTGTGGAGATTGATTTGACAAAGGTGTTGGTTCCTAGAATTCGAATTCGAAAACAAGTCTAGCAATGGAGTATGAGAGACTCCACCAGGTACTCGAATGATCAATATCAGGAGGCGAGTAAAGAGAAAGTGCCTCTTAATTTTGGTGAGTCCTCTACTTCATTAGCCTTTGTTTCAAAAATTGCTAGATGGACCGTGGATGTAAGTTCAACAAAAGCCTAGAAAGGTGGGAGAGACCTTGTTACTTTGGCCAACAATAGATTGCACAACCAGTTTAACCATCCAGAGTCACCGACCAACGGTGAAGATCTTTTGATAGCACGTGTCACTATGCCGGTGGAGATGGAGTGTCGAGCTAATCTGTACATGAGAAGGGAGAGAAATGGGCCAAAGCCCATGGACGTTCACCGAGGAAGCCACAAGGGTAAAAGCATTGCATAAGATCCTCTAATAATGGACCATAAGGCTAAGCTTAATAGTGTGGCATCAGTCCCTTTAGACCTTGATCTGGCCAAACTTCTTATGGCCCAACTCCTAAGCAAATCGGTGTTGCAACTTCTTTACGTAGTAGGTAATAATCTAATCAAGTATCCTCTGGACTACTTGCTAAGCAGACTCATCAGGATCATCTAAAGCCACAGGCCTAGCTCTAGCTATAGTTCCCAGCATTGCATCTTTAACCGTTGGCTATACTCTGATGTCGACCCCACCCCCATATGCTTATCACCTCTGGGAAAACCATAATGGCACTATTGATTTTCCTAATGAGGTCAGCCTCTACTACCAAGACTAGGCTTCAGGTTACTATCTTTGGTGCGGTGTAGTTCTAGTGTCGATGTAGGTAGACGGGGCAATAACTCCAACAAAGTGGACTATAAACCCTAGAGACTCCTCTACAACAATCGGAGTTTAAGAGGAGGCCTTACGGGCTAGCCAAATGCATGCTATTCTTGGGGATTCTATACCTATATTCATCCCAATAGTGATGGTTTTAAATCTCTCTCGTGAGGTAGAAAGAGGTGTGATGGCAATCGATAAAGGCTTTTAGGCTTAACTGATATGCTTTCTTTCTTTTACTATTTATCTTTATGATTGTCTAGCACTTCAACCTTAGCTGTTGGCCATACTCCAATATTAACTCCGCACCCCCAAATGCTTACCCCATTTGGTAAGGCCATGTTGCATCATCGATTTCCCTAGTGAGGTCAGCCTCTACTATCTAGATTAACCCCCCGGTTACTATCATTGGTGCGGTACAGTTCCAGGCCGATATAGGTGGATGCAGCTATAATTTCAATAAAGTGGACCATACCCTAACGACTCCTCTATAGCAATTGGAGTTCATGAGGAGGTTTCACAGGCCATTCAAATACATACTATTCCTAGGGATTCTGTACCTATATCAATCCTGATAGTAATGGTTTCAAATCTCTCTTGTGAGGTAGAGGGAGGTGCGATGGCGATCAATAATGGATTTTAGGCCCAACTGATCTGCTTTCTAATTTCTACTATTTATCTTTATCATTGTGAATCAACATTTCCTTGTTTTAAATGTGGGTAGGGTTTACTAGGGGTGACCACCGTTCGGTTCGAACCGTGAACTAAACCGGAGCCGAAGGCTCAAAAACCGAACCGGAATTGTCTTTTCGGTTCCGGTTCAGAAACTAAAACTGAAACCGAAACCGGAGACATATAGTTCAGTTTCGGTTCCTAATTTTTAAAAATCAGAACCGAATAGGAATCGGAACTAGAACCAAAACCAGAACCAAATCTTTTTTTGTTGAAATTGAAATTGAATTTTCAAAATAAATAGTTTTTACTTTTGAACAAATACTAAATTTATTTAAATTAAAATTTTCATTATTGTATCATAATCATAACAATAAGTATATACAAAAATCAAAATCATTTAAAATTTAAAATTTTCATTATTTTATCATAACAATCAACATACACAAAAATCAAAATCATTCAAAATTTAAAATTTTCATTGTTATGTCATAATCACAATAAAAAACATGCACAAAATTTAAAATTATTCAAAATTCAAAATTTTTCTTATTGTATTACAACAATCAATATGCACAATCATCAAAATCATTCAAAATTCAAAATTCAAAATTTTTATTGTTGTATCATAATCACAACAATAAAGATATACAAGGATTAAAGTCATTTAAAATTCAAAATTTTTATTATTGCGTCACAATAATAAATATGCACAAGAACCAAAGTCATTTAAAATTCAAAATTTTCATTATTGTGTCATAACAATCAACATGCGCAATGATCAAAGTTATTCAAAATTCAAAATTTTCATTATTGTGTCACAATCACAACAATAAATATACACAAAAATCAAAATTATTTAAAATTTAAAAATTTTCATTGTTGTGTCACAATCAGAATAATGAATAGTACCGTTGTTGTGTCATAAAATTTAAGTTTCAAATTATTCGTAATTATTTTTATACCCTTCAAAACTAGTTGTTATACAACTTTTAGAAGAATAATTTTAGTCCAAAAAAAATGAAATCTCTATAAATACCACTTCAATTTCATTTCTCTTTACAAATCAATTCTCACATCTTATTTCTTATTATCAATATACTCTCACAATTTCACTCTCACTTTCTCAACTCTCAATTGATATTTATAATTTTTTATTTTCTCTCATATTTAATTGCTCATTTTTTTTCAATATCTATTTCTATTCGATTTCATTTATCAAAAAATTATGTTGAATGATAGAGACAAGAGTAAGATTAGAGAATCTTTTCAAAATGAGCAATTTTATCTTGAGAATTTTCCTATACAAGAATCTCAACACATTAACTTTGAAGTTGAAAATGATAATCAAGAAGATATATGTGCAGAAAAAGAAAAAATGTTGAGATCCAACATTTTTAAGCTACATTAAAAAAAAATCATTTACTGAATGATTCAAAACAAATTATTTGCAATCAGGATAACAATTCAAATTCAAAAAAGGTGGAGAATATGAAACATTTAGAAACCATTTAAATAACAAACATCAAATTAAAGTTCATATCGATAAAACATAAGCTCAAATATCCGTATTTACATCTTCTAATCCTTCTTCTCTTTTTATTTATTCCGATGAAAAAAATATAGAACAATTAGCTAAAATGATTGTTATTGAACATTTATTTTTTAGTTTTGGTGAAAAAATATGATTTATTAATTATTGTCAAAATGTTTTAAATCTTTTTGCAAAACGTGTGTCTAGAACCACTACTACACATACAACTCATAAACTTTATAAAAGAGAAAAAAATAATTTACAAAAACTTTTAAAAAATTTTAATGGTCAAATTTCTATATGTAGTGATACTCAGAGTGATCATTGGTAAAAACATTTATATATGACTATTACATGTCATTGAATTGGTAATAATTGAAATATTCAAAAACGTATCATTGTATTTAGAGTTTTTAATGAAAGACATATGACTGAAAATATTTATAAAATTATTAGTTCAATTTTATAAGAATATTATTTAGTGAATAAAATTTTTTCTATTGATTTTGATAATATTTATGCTAATACTACTTCCATTAGAGATTTAGAAAATATTTGTAAACCTAGTTTTGGTGGTAAATTTTTTCATGTAAGATGTTTATATCATGTATTAAATTTATGTATTTAAGATGGATTAAGATCTCTTAAAATTTATCTTATCCCTATTAAAAAACCAATTTCTTATTTATGAAATCATCCACAATTAATGAAATATTGATATAGGTTTTGTAAGGAAAATGGAAAAAGACCTAAAAGATTTTCTAAAGATGTTCCAACATGTTGGAATTCAACTTATGAATTATTAGATGAATCATTTTTTATAGATAATTGTTATGTGTTTTTTTACAAATAATGTTAATTATATTATTTTATATACACACCAATAGACTATTTGTGAAAAAATTTAAAATTTTTTCAAAAGTGTTTAATGATACTACATATACACAGTACATCAGTTTGTTATCCTACATCTTCATTATTTTTACTAAAAAGTATTAATATTGTAAATGCTATGCAAGAGTATAAAATTGATAAAAAATTAAAAGATACAGTTTATCTAATGGAAATAAAATGACGCAATTATTTTTTTGAAATTCCTAACATTTATCTTGTTGCTATTTTTTTATCCTAGATGTAAATTAAATGGTTTACTTGATTATTTAATTTTCTATGTTGAAAATTTAGGAATAAATGATTATGATATTGCACAAAAAATAAATTATATTAGAAAATTAATTTTTGATATATATGTTGAATTTAGTGTGACATTTGATAATTCTACTCAACAATCTTCTCAATCTATAAATATTGGGAAATTTTCTAAAATGAGCAAAGTTGAGCAACTATTATTTCAAAGACAAAAGAAACTAAGAGTTTCAAATTTTACATCTGAAATTGATTTATATCTAACAACTTCTTTTGAGTTTAGTGTCTACCCATCTTTGAAGGATTTCCCAATTCTAGAATGGTGGAAAGAGCATGCAAATAATTTTCTTATATTATCATTAATTGCTAAACAAATTTTAACAACTCTTATCTCAACTGTGACGGTTGAACAAGTATTTAGTGCGGGAGGAAATATTTTGGATGAGACAAGATTATGTAAGACTCTCGAATCACTTGAGGCACAAACCTATCTAGATGATTGGTGTAGAGCAGATCTTAGACAATAAGAAGTAATGATAAAGAATAATGAAGATTTATATGAATTTACAACTGAAGGTACATCAACTGCTACCTCTGACAACATTTCAAATTAAGTTAAGATAAGGGAGTCATGTATTCAAATGGTAAGTGAACTACGAGGGTTTGGATTCCTTAGGTCCCAAAAAATACGTAGGCAGCTTAATTCATATAAATTAAGTTCAAATCCTTTTCTTTTTTTTTTTTAATTGTAAAACCAAACAATTAAATATGACATATTATAATTATAAGAATGATAATATATATATTCTTTTTTTTGTTTGGTGATATGAATTTGTTGTTCAAATATATTTTGATAAAAATGTTTTTAGGATAAATGTTTGATTTAAAAAGTTACATAAAACAAATAAATCGATCTAAATCAAATTTCCACATATAAAACTTAAGTTTAAATATAATTTAAATACAAGACAATTTAAGTTAAAATAAATTGATCGAGTTCATGAATTGAAAAGCAAAATAGTTAAGTCAATCTAATAAAAGAATAAGAAAATTAAAATTAAATAATTTAAATTTCGGTTCCAAACAGTTCGAATTGAAATCGAACCATAAGGAACCGAAACCGTCGATAAGTGGTTCAGTTCTGGTTTTAGTGGATGATGAATCGAAACCGTCGATTGTGGAACCGGAATCAAATCGTGAGGAATTGAAACCAAAATAATTGATAACCGATTCGATTCCGTTTCCATTGGATGATGAACTGGCGGCTCCAGAATCGAAACCAGCGGTTCCGGAATTGTGGTCACCCCTAGGGTTTATGATACTCGACTTTGTCAAGCCACTAAGGAACTAATTATTTGTTTAACTGAAACCAAACACAGTTCTTGATAGTTCTAGGGTTTCTAAGATACTGGGGTACGATTGATTATTTGTTGTGGTGGTTTTAGAATTTAGGGAGATTTGTGGCTGGTTTGGAAATTAGATAGTGTTGAAATTTTGGTAATATACAACTCAGATCTGTTAATCTATTATAGAGTTCAATCAGATGGTATGATCAAGTTTGTTACTTATGTTTATTTTTAGCCTTGTAGCATTAAGAAAATGCAAACTTGAAGAGATCTTTGAGCTTTAACATCTAGCTTTACCGATACGTGGTTTGTTATAGGGAATTTTAATGATATTGCAGGCCGATCTAAAACAAGTAATATTGGGTACATCAGTTTTGGAACCAGTGGCATCAGTGTGACCTCCATAATCTTGGAGAAAGGGAGTTAGTTTACCTGGATTCGCAAGAGAATGGTGTTGTTACCCTTTGATAATGCTTAGACGGAATTTTAGAAATCGTAGAATTATCTTATATTTTCTAAAACGAGAATGATTAATTTGCCCTATTTTCATGGAGACCATCATCTGATGCTCCTTTAAACTCATATGACCTCTCCTTCTCTAAAGGAAGTCATCCATTTTGATTTAAGGTAGCTTCGCTTCGTCACCTCAAGTTTTGATAGGCTTTCGCTTTGACTTGGTGTGAAGGGGATAGAGGCCACTCTTTGTTGAGTCAATTTAGCCTGCTTCTACGGTCCCAAGTAGGTATTCAACTATATTTTTGGTAGGAAACATTGCCTTGAGGGTCGGTTGTGTGGTATTCATGGGTCCCCGAATTATGATTGTTCTATTTCTTTTATGTGTCAGCTTAAGAGTCGATTATTGGAGAAGTATCACCATGTACATGATACGGAGGAAATCTTTTGGCACTAGAAATCCAAATCTTATGGTTCTACCAAGGGGATCTTAACACCCAATTTTACTATATGTCCACTCATATTCGCAACAATAAAAACAGAATCTTCAGTTTAAAATTGATAGGGAATGATGTTCAGTCCAATCTTAACTTAAGAAACACATGATCCCATACTTTATAGAGTTATTCGCAATTGTTCCCTTTGAGGCAAACCTGCTAGGTATAGTAATTGGCAAAACACTATAGATTTTGAGGATCAGATTCAGCTGTGCTGCCTTATTTGTCTTCCAGAGATTTGGACATTGGTTTTCTTTGTGAAGGGGCTTAAGCCCTAAGCCTAATGATATCTAACCATTGTTTTTTTAGAGATTTTGGGACACCACTTATCTAATTTTGTATCAGTTTATTAAAGAGTCTTTATTTGATAGCTTTTTTCGATAGAGTTTTTGCAGGTACTTATTGTCCTAATTCCAAAGACGGCTTGTCCAAATGGTTTGTATGAATTTGAGTCTATTAGTCTCCTGACTACAAAGTATAAGGTTCATACCAAGGTGTTAGTCCAACTGCTATGACCTATACTTCAGAAGGTAGTGGGCTCTTTTCCGAGTAGATTTCTCCCTGAGCATAGCCCGATGATAATATTATCATCACTCAGTAAGTTATGCATTCCCTTTGCAGTTCTGGGGGCCTTGTGAAAAATAGTACTGAAAGTTGACATTCAAAAGGCTTATAACAGCGTGGATTGGTCTTTTCTAGGCTAAACTTTATAGGATTTCCATGTCCCTGATCAATTGGTTTGACTGATTATGTTTATTGTCTTCCACTACAAAAAAACATCATTTTTGCGACGAAATTTAGCGACTAATTTTTTTTGTTGCAATTTTGCGACGAATTTAGCGACGAAAACTTGTTTACTCACTATTTCCAACGAAATTTCCAACGAAAAAATAATTGTCGCTAATTTCCAACGAATTCGGTTTTTGTTGCTCATTTGCGACGAATTCAGCGACAAATTTTGAATTTGTGGCTAATTTTATGACAAATTCGGAATTCGTCGCTGAATTCAGCGACAAATTCGGAATTCGTCGCTAAATTTGAAATATAATAAAATAAAATAAAATATAAATATATATTTTTTTATTTAATAATTTTATATTTTATTATTAAATAAATTAATTTAGCAATGAATTCGGTTTTTGTCGCTAATTTGCGACGAATTCAGCGACAAATTTGAATTTGTTGCCAATTTTTGCGACAAATTCGGAATTCGTCGCTAAATTTGAAATATAATAAAATAAAATAAAATATAAAAATATATTTTTTATTTAATAATTTTATATTTTATTATTTAATAAATTAATTTAGCGACGAATTCCGTTTTGTCGCTAATTTGCGACGAATTCAGCGACAAATTTGAATTTGTGGCTAATTTTGCGACAAATTCGGAATTTGTCGCTGAATTCAGCGACAAATTCGGAATTCGTCGCTAAATTTGAAATATAATAAAATAAAATAAAATATAAATATATATTTTTTATTTAATAATTTTATATTTTATTATTAAATAAATTAATTTAGCGACGAATTCGGTTTTTGTCGCTAATTTGCGACAAATTTGAATTTGTTGCCAATTTTTACGACAAATTCGGAATTCGTCGCTAAATTTGAAATATAATAAAAGAAAATAAAATATAAATATATATTTTTTATTCAATAATTTTATATTTTATTATTAAATAAATTAATTTAGCGACGAATTCGGTTTTTGTCGCTAATTTGCGACGAATTCAGCGACAAATTTGAATTTGTTGCCAATTTTTGCGACAAATTCGGAATTCGTCGCTAAATTTGAAATATAATAAAATAAAATAAAATATAAAAATATATTTTTTATTTAATAATTTTATATTTTATTATTTAATAAATTAATTTAGCGACGAATTCCGTTTTGTCGCTAATTTGCGACGAATTCAGCGATAAATTTGAATTTGTGGTTAATTTTACGACAAATTCGGAATTCGTCGCTGAATTCAGCGACAAATTGGGAATTCGTCGCTAAATTTAAAATATAATTAAATAAAATAAAATATAAATATATATTTATTCTTTAATAATTTTATATTTTATTATTTAATAAATTAATATAACGACGAATTCGGTTTTTGTTGCTAACTTTGCGACGAATTCCGGATTTCGTCGTTAAATTTGAAATATAATTAAATAAAATAAAATATTAATATATATTTTTTATTTTTTATTTTAAAAAGTTTAAAAAAATTAATCACATTTATTATTTTTAAGTAATATGTTATATTT
This sequence comes from Dillenia suffruticosa, assembly GCA_033439265.1. Lineage (NCBI taxonomy): Eukaryota > Viridiplantae > Streptophyta > Magnoliopsida > Dilleniales > Dilleniaceae > Dillenia > Dillenia suffruticosa. The sequence continues at coordinate 9,371,310 of JAVTVX010000030.1, read as the reverse complement.
TATTTTTATTTTATCTTTTAAAAAAATAGTATTATTATTTTTTAAAATCTTTTATTATTTTATTTTACACTAATATTTTATTATTTTATAATAAATTGTTATTTTATATTGTTTTATTATTATTAGAAAAATGTGAAGAAAAGATAATAAGTAAAAAAAAAAAAATTATTACAGATATTAACATTTAACTTGATGGTTACAGGATCTTAAAGGTTTATGGAAGCGCAGGGGTTCGAACCTTGGTGGAAGCAAAGCAAAGGCAATTTTCAAGAATTAAGTGAGGTAGTCACCGTGGGCGCCGGCTTGGGCGGGTGTGCAGGCGGATGCTTGCTCGGGCGGGCGTGCTCGGGTTCAGGCGAGCTCGGGTTGAGGCGGGACTGCATTATTTTTCATTCATAATTTAGCGACGGATTTTGCGACGAATTTATATCCGTCGTTAATTTAGCGACGAATTTTTTTTGTCCATAAATTAGCGACAGATAATTTTTCGTTGCTAAATTTGCGATGAATTTAGCGATGAAAAATTATTCGTCGCTAAATTTAGCGACGAATTTTATATTTTCGTCGCTAAATTTAGAGACGGATAATTTTTTGTAGCTAAATTCGTCGCTAATAATTCGTCGCTAAATTTAGTGACAAAATTATAAAATTCGTCGCTAAATTTAGCGACGAATTTATATTTTTCGTCGCTAAAGTTAGCGACGAATTTTATATTTTCGTCGCTAAATTTGCGACGGATTTAGCGACAAAAAATTATTCGTCGCTAAATTTAGCGACGAATTTCTTATTTTTCGTCGCTAAATTTTTGTGACGCGTAATTAGCGACGAAAATTTTTTCGTCGCTAACAAATTTAGCGACAAATTTTTATTAAATTTTCGTCGCTAAATTTGTGGCTAAAAACTTGTTTTTTTGTAGTGTTCCATGCCCAGTCTACGCTACTTTGGAATGAGAATGTACTTCTTTTTTCTTCCTCCGGTAAAGGTATGTGCCAAGATTACCCCTTTGTCTTCTTATTTATCTCGATTGTGAAGAAACTTTCTTACTTAATTCAAGCTAAGATGAGTGAAGGTTGATTAGGGGTGTTCATCGGTTTGGTTTTCGAATTCTTCGATTAATTCAATTCAATTAATTCGGTTTAATATTTTTTAACTCCAAATCGAAAACCAAACCGAATTTATTTAAATTCAAAATTCGGTTTTCGGTTTGAATTTGAATTGAATCGAATAAATCAAAAAACTCGATTTTGATTTTTGAGATCTAAATTTTCACATAAATCCGATTTAACTAAATTCGAATTGATAAGATAATGAACTTTTTAACTACTATTTTATTGCTTGCTTAAAAAAGAAAAATTACTGATCAAAGTTTGCATAAAAAGAAAAGAAAATAAATAATAAATAATAAAAATAAATAAAAAATGAGATAATTAAAAACTCTAATTCGGTTTTCGGTTCGAATTCGTATTAAAAATCTCAATTCGAAACTCGAACCGAAAACCAAATTTGGAATTTGATTCTAACCGAAAACCGATTCGAATCCAAAAATCGAATTCAAATTTAATTCGATTCGGTCGGATTTTCGGTTATCACCAAATATTGCACACCCCTAAGGTTGATGAACCCCGATCCATACCTCTCGTATAGAACCTATTATATCTCACTTGTTTTTCACTAATGATTTTTTATTGTTTGCGGATGCTAAATCTTGTGTTATGACCATTTTTCTAGATTGCCTTAGGGAATTCTCTAAGTATAGCGGTTTAGTTTTGAACTTACAGAAATCCAAATTGTTTGTTTTCCCTTGAGCTCCCTTGTCTTTGAAGAGTTGCTTAGCCTTCTAGAGCCAATTTCACCCGATTGAGGATCTTGGGCTATATTTTGGGGTCCCTATCATGCATGGCTGCATCAGTAGGTCTTAGTATAAGTATATGGTAGATCGGGTTCAAAATATGATCTCCAGCTTGAAGTTGAAAACTTTAAGTATGACCGGGTAGAAAACTCTTGTTTAGGTGGTAACTTTGACGATTCTTATTTATGCTATACAATTAGTTTTGCTCCTTGAGTTAGTTTATCCTTAGCTTGATAGACTTAATCGCCAGTCCTTTGTGGTTATTCAGATAAGGCTCGTCAAGTTCACATGATAGGTGGGATTTAGTATGTCAACACAAAGATGTTGGGGTTGGGTATTTGTAAATCCCAGGATGCTACGGGTTTTTCTCACCAAAAACTAAGGTGGTATTTGTTTTCCTTGGTCACAACCCTTAGGTTTAAGGTTCTCAGAAACAAATATCTTCAATAGGGGGATTTCCTTCATAGTAGTAGGCCTTCTAACTGTTCTTTTTGAAGAGATCTTTTTACGGATTCATGGTTCTTCAGAGGTAGAGTACTTTGGCAGTTGGGGAATGGGATGAACATCAACTTTTGGGAGGATCTTCGGATCACTAAGGGCCCTTTATTGATGAGGGTTCCTGGAGTGGTTTCAGGATCCTCCATGGATCTTAGGGTGAATCAGTTTATAACTTCTAATAGGCATTTGGATGTTTTGGGACTTGTTGCCATTCTACTAGAGTTTATTGTGGAGGAGATGCGAGCCATGTTAATTCCTCGTGACTTGGAAGTACAAGACTTAGTTTGTTTGGCGGGTGATTCTTCTGGGAGTTTTACAATAAGATTGGCTTATTCCATGTTTCTCCAACTAGAGGACTCTATTCCAACTTCGACTGCATCACAGAGGTGGATTTGGAGGTTGAAATGTCAGGAATGAGTCAAATTTCTAATTTGGTTATTCTCTTATGATACCCAAATGACTAATAGCACACATCATTGTTGTTGCCTAACGGACGATCCTTGTTGTCCTCACTGTCGGGAATTTTTGAAAACTTGTACTCACTTATTTCGGGACTATGCTCTAGTCCGAGAGGTTTGGGATCGGACTCCTCATACAACATTGCTCTCTTAGATGGTGTTAGGGAGGCTGCCAATGGTTGATTGGTTGGCTCAAAACTGCCCGTCGCATGTTACTCACATAGGGCTCTCGTAGTCTATCCACTTTGTGTACACTCTTTGGGCCATTTGGAAGGTTCGTTATAAGAGTATATTTTAGGATACTAACTTCTCCCCAAAGTACTGTTACCTCCAACTATTCTCAGGAGGGGTGGATAGCAAATGTTGGAGGGCCTAAGTCTCCTCCTCGCTTAGGATATTGGATTAGATGAACTTCCTCCACCATTCCAGAATTGCTCAAATTGAATACTGATGGGTTTTCTTATCTTACCTCCCACTTGGCTAGTGCCAAAGCCTCCTTCGTGAGGAGCATAGTTTATGGATTCATGTGTTTATGGTGAATCTGAAATATCAGATTCTTTTACAGTGGAGTTATCTGGTGTGAAGAAGGGACTTCTTCTTCTGAGTCGTATGAAACTTATCCTAATTATCCCTGAGATTGACTCGGCTCAACTTGTATTGGTGTTCTCATCCAATGTAGCTACACTCAGGTTTTCATATTATCTGGGAATGCCAAGATCTAATCCGTCGTATCTTGGTGCATCAGGTGATCTTTGACTACAGAGTAGCAGTGCAGATGTTCTTGCGAAGCTAGATTCGTCGGTTCCTCCCAGTTTCCATGAGTTTTGCTCCTCTCCCAGTGAGATGAAGCATGATATTCAGGGTATAACTTCTTTTAGAAGTTAATTCTTTTCCACTCACATTTGTCACAAAGAAAAATCTCATGTAATGAAGAAGTCTATTAAAATGAGTATTGACTTAAAAAACTAAATTAGTATTGTGTCACAATAATTCTATCAAAATTCCGTCCTTTTGGCCAACTTAATGCTTCTCAAATACTGCTTCCTTCAACCAATTTCCAGTCTATAACGTCTGGAATTCTCTTACACACAACAGCAACCAGCTCGCCCCTTTAGTTTCGCAAGACCCATCCAGCTCCTGTACTTGTCGATTGAGAAAAAATGTCTGCATCCATATTCAACTTCAAGAAACCAACCGGAGGCGGCTGCCACTTTTCAATAGAATTATAGCCGTGCATTCTAACTTGTTGACCATCTGTGGATTGTTGCTGAGCATGTTGCCATTACTCGAGAAAATCAGCAGCAGCACACACAATATTATCAGCAGGTAGACTATGATTGTTCCAAATAAGATCATTCTTATTCCTCCAAAGAGACCAACATAGCATCACAAGCCTCCTTACAAGCAGACTATTGAAACCACAGCAATATAAAGAATAACCAATAGGTAAAAGAGCTGAAAATGCCTCTAACATAACCAAATGAAGATTGTAGCCAACATTGCTTTGCCAAAGGGCAATTGAGCAAAATCTGGAGTGTAGTTTCTGTCTCTTCTCTACACACGACATTGAGGCTCAATCTCAATTTCCCTGATCAAAAGCTGGCTTCTTGTGGGCAGGCATCCACTTGCAGCTCTCCACATAAAGTTCCTGACTTTTGGAGGAATATGAATCACCATAATCGTTTCCATATAGCAGTAGAATTCTGATCCAACTTCTTAAGCTAATCCTTTTGCAAGAAATGGCAATCACTTTTAGCAGTGTAACTACCTTTGCTATCATGTACGCAAAAGATGTTATATTCACAACATCTAGTACTTAAAAGGAATCTGCAAAATCCTTGCTCTATCCCTCTCCTCAAATAAACCATAGATGGAGTAATAAGTATATATATATGTATATGTGTGTGTGTCTCACAACACTTGATTGACCTAAAAATTTCTCTTCACTAAACAAGTAAACTTTAACTCGTTGAAAATCAATTCCCAGCTGGTTCCTGTAATTCCCATGCGAATGACTACTTGTAGTCGGAGTCATTGAATGAGTTTATAGCCATGAAGGAGATGGAGTACGAAGCAACAGAATCAGCAACCGAATTTGCAGTCCTTGCTTCCCTTTATTGAAGGGGCTTGAGGCAGAGCAGTATAGGGGTAGACCCTTGAGGTTGGCCATCGTGTTCTTGATATTTTCAATTTCATCTGTTGCACTCTGTGCAGGTTGATCATCAAATGCGGAGGTCATAGTTTTTGTTTTTTCTCTCTTTTTGTATGTTTGCAGCTCTTATCTAACATTCATTTACATTAAGGAGCTTTTGATTATGCTCAAGGCATGCTCGTTCTTTACACTGCTGCAGCCGTAAAAATTCTGTTACCTTCTTGGAATTGGTTACGCTTTATGAAATGAACATTTTAGTCGCCCGAAAAAAATAAAAAATAAAAGCCTAATAATTAAATTTAGAGAAAATTGTAATGCTATTTAGCTAATATAATATAAAGTTTATATAATATTTTATGTTTTGATAATTACATACGTATTTTTACACTCCTCAAAATCATTAAGGAATCAATGCTCTTAAATTGATGTCATCTAATTTAAATATTTTTACTCATCTAACTCACATTATTGATTTTCAAATTTAAATTACTGCAAAATCTTGATGTCAATAGATATATATAATTATTTTGTGTCCCCACAGTATTAAAACAGGTCAATCAAGAGACCATATAAGACCAAAACAAACAGCAGTTCCAGAGGACTTGAATTAGATTGTTTCAGATCAAAAGATGTGTTACTTAGCAAGTGGTCTTAAGAGTCAAGTGCCGCTCCTGCTATAGAGGCTTTGCCTGTGATTGCTGTGGAGCTGGAAGACTATACAAGGACTTAAGCTGCCTGCTTATAAGCTTGCTATTGTGGAGAGCCAATTGGAGTTCCACATCGTCTGACCACCATTGTTCTAGTCCATGTGCCTCGAGGAACTTCTGTTTGCCTTTCGACATCACAAATAGCTTTGCTGCTGCTTGTCCATTTGTTGGAACTGCATTCCCTTTCCCACCATTGTTTTCTTCTCCAGGTGAGTCCGTGTAATAGCAACATATATAGTCGCTGTTGTTCACATAGAGATGAGGCACCCACTTACTTATCCCTGCAAAAGTGTTTTTCTGCTCCTCGGTGACAGAATCCTCATTTTCACCTCTTGAGGGAAGCATTGATTTGAACCTCTTCCAAACAAAACCAGCCTTTTCTCCGAAAATTCTAATGCTCATAGCAAGGGATACTGAAGGCGGGTTAAACAAATGGGTCTCCACATAGATTCCTTCCTTTGCTAATGCTTTTCCAACTTGAAGAGCAAAGCCAGCCCCTAAAGAATGACCTGCAATTGCTATATTGCTGCTACCATACCTCTCAGAAATTGATTTTAATGCCTCCAAAGCTCCATGAAACCTGACTGAACCCTTTAAGCTTTCCCAGGCTAGGAATCGAAGATCATCTTCTACATCCCTTCTAATTGTTGGGCTTTTCAACAATGTACCTCTGAGTGCTAAAACAGCCCTAGGTGCACCATTAGGTCTCAAAAGTATGAAGTCAGCCATTGCAGCAACCCTGTCCCATTCAAATATTGCACCATAGATGGATCCATCTCTTTCATCAATCAAAGTTTTGCCAAGCTTGTACTTAAAGGGGATCCACCATTTTGGAGCAAGTGCAGTTTCTTCATTTCTGTTCTCTTGTCTGTCAAGCTCAAGTAGGTATACTGCTTGTATAAAACAAGCCATTACTGTTCTTTTGTAGTTACCATTTTTCCTGAAAGAAAAGTGTATTGGAACTAAGCTTTAGGCAGTCAATGGCAAAATTAGTGAACTAACTCAAATCTGCAAGATCAGTAAAGATAACAGGATTCTTGTGAGACAGTGCCTTTTCGTTACATGTGCAAAAGCATAAGAAAACTCAAAATTTTGCTGCAAACATGGTAAAGAAATCCTCCTTTACAGAATAGGCAATATATTTATTACTTCCATCCATCTTTTGGAAATATATCACCTTTTCAGGGGCAATCTCTCTGCTATTCAGTGTTCATGTATGCCAACAACATGCATGCTCAGAACCTTAATGGATTCATCTGGAAAATTTGGATCTTCCAAATGAGGTAGAAGAGAGGTAGTTATAAACTATGACCGGTGCAACTTCCTCTCTTCTTTTCTTTTCTTTTATTTCCAGTCAAGATAGGGTGGAGAGAACCTGGTGGCAACTATATCCCTGCAGTCTAAAACTCTGTAAAATTCCAATGTGGTTCAAATTTAGATAAGAATTTTGTTTGAACAAAATGAATTTGATTTTGTTATCAGGAAACCAATATATTTCCCAAGAACTATACATGGTATTCTATTTCAAAAAGAAATTTGGAACTAGAAAAAAAGTCATAAATTATATGGGAATACAGGTAGAAGAGTACATGGTCACCCAAAAAAAAACAAAAAAAAAAGAAAGGTCTTGGTGCAATACTAAAATACCCGAACGCTCCATGTGAATGCATATATATGAAGTTAGATACCATGCACCCAAAAGCTAAACTTTTTAAGTGTTAACCATGTGGACATTTACCTAAGCAGCCCACTATATCCAATGTGAGATTCACCACTCCCACATGGATTCAACAATCGCTTCCTTATGTCTAGGTCAATTAAACCCACTATACTTCTGTTCCAACTCTAATTATAGAAGACTCTTTCATTTTGTAAGAATTCATTGTAGAAAACTGTTCACCTTTATCAACATTCAAATTATCATGTTTTCCGAATTCAACAATACTGTTCGAGTCAACATATTTTGAGTTAGGATTTTAGGTTTTGTCACAATCCCTAGTCTCAAGCATTTGAGAATTTCACCTGTTAGCACCCCCATCCCCATAGAAACAAAGAAGAAGAGAAAAAAGATCGAAAGTTTTAGGGTTTCAGCTCCTGCCACAAACTCAAATGCTTCATTCACCTTCCAAAACCGGTAAGACTTACAAAAGAATAGAGCCCAAGGCTCTAGGCTTTAGAACCAAGTTCCTTCGGCTGCATCAAGCACCAACAGCATGTGACTACAATTCCAAACGAGTTAAGCGGCTCTAAACTTGGTAATACCCACTTAAAAAAATTATATAAAAAAAAAACCGAAGCACCTGAAATTGGCAAGGTTCTTTTCTGATCGCTAATTATGGAAATCTATAGACAACTAAATCCTGAGTTCTGAATGAACTTTCATGCTCCATATGACCCCATTTCACCAATAAAAAAAAAGAAAGAAAATCGAATTTCAGAAAAAGTAAACAGCAATTGATCATATGTTCTTGTAACTTGAAAAAAGAACAGACCCACATGGGCATACAAACGTGCAAATCATTCAAATTCAACGCCCCACAAAGGGGAGAGAGAGAGTACCAACTAGAATTGAAGAGGTCTCTCCAATTGAGAGAAGACAGATTGCGAGGACCAGAGACATGGAATGCATACGGATGAGAATCCACCCCATCATCTTCCATAATCGCCTCCTTCAATTCCTTCCTCTCTTTCTCTGCTGTGATAATATATTTGAGAGAGAGAGAGTTTGTGTGAAATGATGATGGGGTTTCCGTGGAAAAGCACTTTATTTTACTTTTTCTTTCAAAACGGGGGAACCGGATTCGATGCGAAAGGAACAAAACCAAAATTAAATTTTGTTTTCCGGTTTTAAAAACGCCTGGACGCAATCGTTTCCAAACGGTCATATTCTCTGCCAATTGCTGACTATTTTGTCGGTGTTTAATTTTACGGTCATTCGGACGAAAATGCCCTCTCCTTGGGCCAATTAATGAGGTTATTTTGGTCCTCTGGATACAATAAAGACTTTGTGATTAAGATTGTGGAAGACAGTAGGGCAAAATGGCTGGTTCCTACCGAGTGAGAATATTTATGATAGTGGGGCCTAAATAAATTAAAGATATTACCCAGAAAAAATAAAAAATAAATGAAAGATGTAATGGGTAAATTTTGCTTCCAAATCAAGAAAACCCTAGGGCAATGTATTGCTGAGTAATGAGGTTGTTATTTATTTTCTTAAGCCAGACAGCACCACTCAATATGAATTAAGATAAAAAAGAGATATTCTCTTCTAGAAAAATGGAAAAAAGTGAAAGGTGGTTTGGCTTTTGTTTATCCCATACTCCTTTTACTCTCTTCATTTTTGTTTTTGATTTTTTTTTTTTTATTTTTTATTTGACAGAATTCAACAATTTTGATAATATAAAAAACTAAACAAAATTTTAAAAATTACTTTTCTTTGTATTGCTCAATATTTAGATTGATGTGTTATACTTCCATCTTGATCTTGATATTGAAAATAAAAAAAGAGAGAGAAAGAAAAAAAACTCTAAAAAATGGTCTAAAAAGCCATTGCTTCTCTTGTATATCATGTTATTTTAATTTCTTTTGACAAATTGTGAATGATAATTCTATTTGTTGAACTAATTTAACATTAACCGTCAATTAATTTTGAGATGGCTAAACATTGTGATTTTTGTTTTGTAGGCGATTTCGTCAACGGTAAAATATTGTCTATTGACAAATTACTAATGATAATTCTATTTGTTGAACTGATCTAACATTAACCAACAAGTAGTTTTGAGATGGCCGGCTAGAGAACATTGTGATTTTTGTTTTTTTAGGCAATTTTGTCAACAATGAAACTTCATCTATCGACTATGAATTTTCATGATGCTCTAGAATAACAATAATGAAGATGAATGGAATAGATAATTCTGTTAGTGATGGATTTACAGCTCCAAAACCACTAAAAATAAAGAAAATAACAAACTCCATGATCGACTACAGAATAAGAATATTAATAAATTTGCAGAAAATAGATGTTTGTTGATAAGAGAGAAGTTGATGTCCTTCATTCAATGCAAAGCCTTCCTTTATGGCAACTAATTTCTTAAAAGATCAAACTTATGTGACATACCTAATCGATACAGATGAATACTATCATTACCTCTTAAACAATGGTTATATTTATTAGTAAATCTGCCTGTATGTATCTAACTAGTCCATCTTAAACTAGAACTCCAAAACCTAACTATCGAGGTGCCCTATGATTTACATTTCACAAGAATCCTAGTCAGCCTTAACATTTGTTAAAGAGTTCCACTATTCTCTAGTAACTTATACAATGCCTAATGGTGTGCTCCCACTCTATCGGCATTCTAAATTTTGATGTTAACATATTGCCCCTACAATCTTTAGTTGATAAACTTGAGTTTGGAAATTAAAGAGTTGTAGTCAAATTGTCCACCGAAATTTGGATTATACATGGATTCTTACACTTTTACACTAATAGTTATTACTTTTTTTTTTCCTCTTTTAATAACGTTGATGAGAATGTTCTTCTAATTAAACTCTTGAATCTTTTAAGTCCTTATTTCTTGATTTAGATAGTATTTCCTATGTAAATACCTTTCCTTTCCAAAATCAATCCTTATCATCTTCTACTACTCTTCTTTCCTCGTACTTTATTCTCTTCACAAATTCATCATGGCTAGTTTCTAACCAAAAACCCTGGGATCAAAAGGTCTTTTGTTGAATCTATTGATATTGTCATTGATGGCTGAATGATCCCCCAAAATGATGTTGAAAAATCATCACCCTTAACCTTATTGTCAAAGGCCTATATGATGGTGACTCAAATCTAAGTGAATCCATCTATGCTGAATCAATTGAACTACCAATAACAGTCGAATGGTTTTCTACTACACTTGCCAATCCAGACTTTCTTACCGGGCCAAAGTCATGGATGATTACCTCCCTTGACTAAAAAGGGTATCAGAATCAAGGCTAATAATAGGAAACAATAGGGGATCCATGACCGAATCATATTGTCTTGTTGAAATGTTCCTCAAACACAAACTTGTTGAAATTTCAAACAAAGGGATCTAAGTGCAAGGTAAGTATTGTTAGGGTTTATTTTAAAATGTTATAAATACTTATTAATAGGTAGGTAGTTGACATAAAATCTAGATGTCACTCATGACTTATGAGACGTAGGGATATTTTGGAAATTATATTCCATGCAAAGAAAAAATATATATCTAATATTATCAAAATGTTGATGATATTAGTGATTACCATTTAGTAGTAAATCTAGAAAATCACACACAATATGACAATATCTGTCTAAAAAGATCAATAAAAGATTGAAAAAGAATTAATTTTCCCAAAAATTAGGAAGATTTCTATTTTAGGGAAACTTTAGTTTTAGGAAAGTTTCTAGTTGAAAAATATTTTCAATTATAGAAAGTATATTCTAAAGTTAAAGATCTAATATGGTCTAAAAAGATAAAAAAACAACATATGCACCAGGGCCACATACTTGCACATCTGTATGCGTGTACCATAACGACATGCGCCAGATGTCACAAGCTTAGATTTTCCAACATTCAAGATACATATGACATGTGCTTGGACTCAACAATCCAAGAATGTCAACGAATTCTAACAGTGCGGTATTAAAATATAAAAAGATTGAGTGACATAATCGTAAGAAATGAGTAATGAATTATTGAAGACAATAATTAATTTTATTAACTAGTAAGAGTGTGTATAACTTGTTAGTGAAAGGATTCTTAGCAAGCTACACTAAGGGTCAAGAGAGTCTTTTTCTCTAGTCTTGAATCTTCCCCCCTAAAAAGCATCTTAAGCACTTATAGGTCTAGCATGAGTAAACATTGAAATATTCGAAAAGCCATATGGGGTTTTTTTGGAGTTAGGGATTTTTTTTTTCATTCTCAAACTTTGTACAATATTATAACAAGTCATGGCACATACCATACTTTTTTTCCCCAGATTTTAACAAACTTTCCCCCACAAAACTGATGTGATGTAATAATGAAAAAATGCGGTAAAAAGTAAAAGCGGGAAAAAATGGGAAAAAATGGGAAAAAATGGTAAGGTTTTGAAAATTTATTTATAAAAATGGCGGTGAAATAACTAAACTAAATATACTATAAATCATTTTGCACAAACCATCAAATCTTCTCTTTCCCTCCAAAAGCTCTCATCCCCTCAAATCTCTCAAAACTTCTAACCCAGCCAAAATATCATTTCTATCAAATATTTTCAACCAAAAATCTAAAACTTTACTCCACTAACTTATCTACACCTCTCACTCAAGTTTTCACTGAACATTTTATAACATATATTCAACAAGTTATTTATAAAATTTTATCAAATGTAACACATTTTTTTTTTAAAAATAAAAGGTTGGGATTCTACTATATTATGAAACATTTTAAAATTTTCCAACTTGTAATAAATATGGGACAAACTAAACGAAGGATGAGATTGAAGCCAACTACGAAAAATCACAACCGTCCCAATAACAAGTTGAGTTTGAATAAATCCAATCATCTCAAGATGTTACCCCAAGTTTGGCTTAAAAATAAACAGTTTATTTTATTTTGAGATAATTAGTAATTATCAATTTTTAATTTTTTGAGTAGTTGTCAAGAAATGTGGAGACATAACACACTGTCAAAATGTTTAGGATTTAGAAAAAGGAAAACTTATAATGGTCGAAATGAACGAATTAAACCAACCAATGAGAATCGATGGTTCGATCTATATCAGATTCCTTGACTCTATAGTTAGAGTGTATTCGATTGTTCCAATAAACTATATGACTTGACATAACATATCAATAGAGTACAAAGAGAATATGTGAAAACTTATACAATTATCTAATTTTATTATTCAATTGCATAATGTCATGGATAGAAATTAATATTTCTAATTTATTTTTTACATATTTGAATTGTAATAAAAAATTATTTTCAACTTACTCAGAGATAACACTAAGAAATAAGTTATTGAAAATTTGTGTGACAAATGAAAGAGTTTTAAAAATATTCTGAAATCAAATTAGTTCGATAATTTACTTGGAATAGATGAAAATATCAACAGAATGAAAAATGAAAATATTGATACAAATCGGTACAAGAAGTTTGTTACTTTCTGGTTGAGTGATAAAATGAAGATACAAGTTAACAATTTTTCTTAGTGTTGTTATTCACTTGTTTTCTTATATTTTTTTCTCTATGCTAGGAAATTAGTAAAAAAAAATTTAGAATGTCACACAAAGTTGATAGATCCACATTATTTAGTATCATAGTCATTTGCCAAACTCATACATGAGAAGTTATAAATAATTCATATTTTATTTTATTTGTAATTAATTTTACTACACAAATTTCAAAGTGTTTACTTTATAGACAACACAATTTAGGATGAAATTTTATAGAGTTGAACTCTATATTACAAGTAAAACCCGATCAGGTGACAACTTAGTTTCTACGAAAGTATCAAAAATTGTGATATGAATGACTATTTTTATTTAATTCTAATTTATATGTTTATAGATATTGATGTTTGATACATTTACTTCTCACAAAAAATGATAAAAAGTGGAATGAAATCTATTGAGAGTGAAAAAAGATAAGTAAAAAATTTGAATTTATTTTTAAAAAGTGATATCGTATCTAAAGTTAAAGAGTCTGATTCGAGAGGAAGAAATAAATGTGTAGAGAAAGTTACAACTTCATCATAACGTGTGCATTCAACTAGACCTGAAAATGAATATATGACTATTATGATAGAACGATTAATGAAACAAAATCATAATTTTACTAATTTAGTTAATAATGTTCTTATACATGTTGTTATGCATGCTGAAAGTGAACAGTAAGATAAATTCATAAAGTTGGATAATGAAGCAAGACTCATTGCTAATATTCAGGTACGAATGTCATTTTTCTGGTTTTCATCACAATCTTATTAATTTTGCTTTTGTTTTTAAATAATAATTCAAATTATTTGTATTGTTAGTTTCCTCCGATACCAAATATTGGGAGTGCATATTGAAGCAAACCATCATCATCATCATCACATAATTTCATCCTGAAATATTATATTTTCATTTGCAATCATTTTTTACAATGTAATATTATATTATATTCATTTCATTACTTATTTTTATGAATAGATTAACATGAAAGAATGTGCATAAAATTGGTCATCTGCTTAGTTTTGATGCTGGGACTATTCTTTTAAATTGTGATGATAACATTTTTTGTGATCGAAGTGAAATATTTTTTGTATAAACATCTCAGAAAAGATGCAGTTGTGGGACATGCAATATTTTTTTTGTCTTATATGTATCATAATAATATATCAATTATTCTCACATATTAATACGAAGATTACATTTATGTTATTTTAGTAATTTATTTATTGTATAGTTTCTATATTATGTAACCTGATGATAAAATATATAAACATTTCATAACACTTATGATACTGCTTTTTCTAACATTGTGATAATTAACAATAAAAATATAGTAATCTTTCTAATCACTTGTGGTAAGCGATGGTGATAAAAGGTAGTATATTTCTTAACACTTATGGTAACCATAGTAATTTATACTAACATAAAAAAACAAAATATTTTGCTAACCTTTTTCTAATCAAACTAGTGACAAAGAGTAATTTTTCTAATATTTGTGATAACTAACGATAAAATAATAATATTTTATAACACTTATAGTAACCGATGTTACAAGATACTAACTTATAGTAAAATATGTGAAAACCTAACACTTATAGTAATCGATGATACAAATAATAACTTATACTAATATATGTCATAATTGATGATAAAAATTATTTTCTAGCCCTTTTCTTGCGGACGTTAAAAGATAATAATATTTTCTGATATTTGTGGTAACAGATGATACAAGATAGTAATTTAAACTAACATTTGTGATAACCAACGATAAAAATTAATAATATTTCCTAATCATTTTCTAACTCACGATAAAAGGGAGTAACATTTTCTAACACTTGTGGTAACCGATGATATAAGATAGTAAGTTATATTAACATATATGGTAAGCGACGATAAAAGTTAGTAATATTTCCTAAACCTTTTCTAACCCACATAAAAAAGAGTAATATTTTCTATAACTTGTGGTAACTGACGATACAAAACATTAACTTATACTAACACATATAATAACTGACGATAAATGACTATAAGCTTTCCTAATACTTTTTCTAATCGACATTAATAAAAGATAATAACTTTTTCTTAACACTTGTGGTAACAACAATAAAAACTAGTAACATTTTCTAACAGTTGTATAATCGACGATAAAACGTAGTTCGTAATACTTGTGTATCCGATGATAAAAGATAGTAACATTTACTAACAATTGTAATAATCGATGATAAAAATTAGTAATATTTTCTAATATATATGATTATTGATGATAAATAGTAGTAACAATTTTTAACAACTATGGTGACTGACTATAAAGGTGTAATATTTTCTAACACATTAGTAACTAATAATAAAATGTAATAACTTTTATCAATATTTTTTAAACTGATGATAAAAAACAATAATTTTTATCAATACCTTTCTAACCGTCCATATAAATTCAGGATATGTTTCAACGATGACAAAAATTGTCGGGATAGAGATATCCCGACTGGTGTATAGCCAACTAAAAGTCTATCCATTGGAGAAAGTTCTGTTGATGGTTTTATTAAGTTTAGCAGACGGTTTTTGTCTGTTTGGATAGCATATTTGTCTTTTAGTGTATGTTAAATCTCATCAATTTTTTTTTACTTGACTAGACATTGTCTCACCTTGACCTTCAACCAAGGCATTGACACCAATTGTCACATGTCTAGTTTTTCCCCACAATCTAGACACATGCGACATGGGCTTGGACTCGGCTATTCAAAAATGTCAGTCAACTCTCGTTGTGTGGAGATTGAGTGATAAAATTATAAACAATGAGCAATATATGATTGAAGGCAACAATAATCTTTATTAACTAATAATAGTATGTACAATATGCTAATGATGGAACTCTTGGTAAGCTATACCAATAGTCAAGGAGTTTTTTTCTCTTAATCATAAATCCTTATCTCCCTAAGGAGCATAAGGTTTGGTAGGAAAAATATTCAAATGTTCAACGAGTCGTATAAGGCCTTTTTTGAAATTATGATTTTTTATCACTTTCAAACTTTGTACAGAGTTACAACAAGTCATGATGTACAACATACTTTTTTTCCCTGAATTTTTACAAACTCCCACGGCCTTCTAAAAATTACCTAAAATAAAATATAGATAAAAATAGAAAGTGGCCAAACACTTGGTTTCATCACAAAATAAATATACTACTAAAAACTTCTATCCTTAGCTTAAGTCTTGAGTGTCGAGACAAAACTCGTTGCAGATGAGGTATGGTTGCTTATCAAAGTTGATGTGAATTGTGTACTAGACACTAGGGAATGCATCCACATGTATGACCACATGGTGTGTGCTGGTCAAATGCATACATGGAAGGAACATGCCTGCCTACGTATATACAGGCACGTGGTGCACTATGTCACTTGTTTCTGATATGACCCTCTTAAAACTCTTATATAAACCCTCAAACTTTCACCTCACAACACATAATTCATAACAAGATCTCGAACAATTTGAGAGAAATCTAAAATGTGGTTGAAAAAAATCTAGATGTTTAAATATAAAATTCTCAAAAAGTTGAGTAAGTTTTGAAAAAGAGAGAACTTTTAGAAAAATTAAAAAAATGTTCTTTTTTTTTTTAAGGAATTGAATCCAATTGTTGGATTTGATCCTTGATTGATATTAATCAATTTTTAGTCGAATTTTAGCATCATTCCACTACACATTTAGATCTTTGATTGAAAAATTTCTCAAGTCTTGGAGGCATGCATGTGTGGACGAACTAGAGGTCCTCAAATTGGAAGACTTGACAAAAAACTTTTTTTAAAAAAAAGAATACACACATAAGAAGTATTTATTCCTAAACCTTATATATATATATTGTGGAAACTAACATATGTGATAGTGATTTTAATTTATTTGGACATACATAATTGTTATATTTAGAAAATTTTTCAAAGATACATGCTTTTGCGAAAATCATTGTACCATGTTTCCTTACTTGTTTTTTTCGCAAAATACACACAAATTTTCCTAAAATTTTCAAAATAGGTCTCCAACAATATAGTAGGGTGTTTATAAATCCCATGTACTAATTTAGACTATTGTTCCTTTGTTATGATATTTAATATGTATAAGCAATTTTTTTGTGCTTTGATGGCTTAATCTTATAATACTCTTGATGCTTAAGTTTATGATTATGATCTCTAAGCTCCTTAACATGCTTTAAATTAATCATAAGAGATATGGTACCATAATGTGTGTACAAATATACTCTTGCAGCATTAGATTTGCCAGTAATGCTATGTTGGGGGATGAGTACATTATGACACTCTTATGTTTGATATGTTTATGAGCCGACTATGATCTTTGAGATGTGTTGATGGTTGGGCCTAGAGGCCTATTTTATGTTAGTTGATTATGTTATAAAAGTGTTTGTAATATCAATTAAGTTTTTATGTTAGACCGAGAGGCTTAAATAATCATTTTTTTTTTATGGAAGACTATGTTCAATTATCTAGAACGTAGAGAAAATAGAAGTTTTAGAAATTTACGTATTTTTTCTTGTGTGTTATCATATACGTGGATGACGAGTTTTAAATTATGAACGTAGGTGTGTCTTGTTTTGAAATGTTTAGTTTGCTTCTGTATTAGAATTTTTATCCTATATGTTAGAGAAACCAACACTCAAATAGCGGGTCATACCAATAGACTTGCAAGTTTAAGATTTTACACTTTTAAAACTGATACAAATAGTTATTATCACCTAAAATTTTCAGATTATTAGATGTTCTTTTAAATGATCCTAATTCTTGGATGATTTGATGTTTTGCTCGCTTAATAACAAAAAATAATTATCTGAATTATTTGATATTCTATGGTTCTATACATTCTTCACTTTTTTTTTTAAAAGAAAAATAACTATCAAAGGTATTCAAGCATTGCAGTTTTCTTGGTAAACTTTTCAACCTTCGAATATTAAATTTACCATTGAATATTGCATGCATTTAACCCTCAACTTGGCCTTTGAATATTGAATTGAACTAAGCTCTACACTTGCTATTTGATCCTACCCGGCCTTTGGATAAACCTTTGGTTTTTAAATTGACAAGTTATTGTTTGTTTTTGTTAAATCTGTATGATATTTTTGTATTGTGTTAATGATTTTATGATTATAATGCTATATTAGTACCAATATTCATACCCTCTACTTTTATGATTAGATGATTTAATTTTAAAAATTTGGAAACTACTTGATTATCATTAAAATTTAAAAAGATGTAAAATACTCATAAAAAAACTTAATATATCAAAACAACCAACCAAATAGTTTCAACAAATTCATTTCCACACATTTAGAATCATTTGTCATTGCTAACTCTAGCAAATCAAAATTCTAAAATGTTACTAAAAATAACTCCTAAACCTAACCTAGATCATCACTCAGAGCAATACCCCAAATTTGAATTATCTCGTTGAATATATATAAAATTGTGTTTGTAAAATTAAAAATTATAAAAGTTCAAATAATTTATTAGGAAACACACAATTATAAAATTAATAATATTAGCTTTAACCATAGTTATTAAATCTGGATCGACTCTTCGTTCAGGCCCAGTTAGCCTGAATCAACATTCTGAATTTCTTAATTTAACCACTTCAATATAAAGATTTTCTAATGAAAGCATTTAAAACTTTTTTATATATAAATAAAAAAGACAACATTTTAATAAAAAAAATGCGTCATATTGAAAAAAAAAATGCCCAACATATAAATTAACGAATTTTTAATTTTTATTTTATAAATATATTATATTTTAAAATAATAAAAAATAATTACGGATTAAATCATAAATTTTAAAATACACATAACTATTATTTTTATTTCCAATAAAACGCAGCCGGATACATAGGAAACGTGGCATAAATATGTGGTCGGAAGAATTTAATTTATTTCTGAAATTAGCAATGAGGTCTCCGGAAGTAAAACAACTGGCCTCACAAAAAAATCGAAACAAAAATGTAAACCTGACAAAACAGCCAGAACACAGAGAGGAATCGGGAAAGCTCAAATGGCCTTGAATATGAGTTGCTCTGTTTCTCTTCATTCCAACTCATTTACAGCAGCTGGTCTCCTCTTTCGTTCAAATTCAAATTCGAAATACAAGCATTTTCTCACCATCAGCTGCTCTTCTTCTTCATCTTTGAAGGCAACTGCTCTATCTGAAGGAACTGAAGGCCTCAACCAGCAGGATTCTCCTGCCTTTTCTGGTATTCTTTTTCTCTCATCAAATTCTTTTCCTTTTCTTTTGAACCTTTTCTCAAACAATTTATATTCAGCCTAGAAACTGAAATGGTGGAATATCGAAATTATTGACAGGTCATTGAATGCTTCAAATTCTGAACTAAACAGTAAATTCATTCCCCTAAACTAGGAAATTGGAAAAGTTCATTATATTCAATGTTTTTCTTTTTTTTGGGGGGGGGGGCTGAATCGGTAGAAACATCTTCCAAAACCTGTAGCTTAGGTAAAAACTTTGGAATTTTTCTGTATAAATACACGGATGAAATCTGTGCCTTATACCCTATTCTAAAGGCCACTTAATCTGGGTTCTCTCCAAGTTTTTCGATTTGGACACTTTCATCATATTTTTGTGCAATATATAAGACATTGGGCTTCTTGATTTGTGTTTTTTTCTAAACCTGTTCTTTATGATAGCTGATTTGCAACATGGTGCTTATGTATGCGGAGCTATGCGTGGAGTTGTAGTAATAACTGTGCGCACTTGCTCCTCAATCATTTTGTTCAGTTATCTCACATATTTCTTTGGATTATATTTTTTTGATTGTTTAGATATTCTCTTTATTATACACATATAAATAACATAAGCAAACATATGTCATTTTGTGTGTGTGCGTGCATATCTAGCCCGTGCTGTTGCAAGTTTCTATATTTGTTTAAGGATTCGCATTTCATACATGGGTAGATTCATTGTGGTGCATTTAAATAGAAAGTATATGGTGATACTGATATTCATTGTTCATATATATGTGTTTTTGCTTCTTATATTGAGTTGCTTCCTTTTCCTCTGAAAGGATCTTTATCTTCTACAAGGACACAGTTGGAACTCTTGGAACAACTCACTTCCTCTAGCCCACCAATTGAAGGTGAAAATTTTATTTTGTCACCAAAGAAAACTCGTTTCTTGTGATACTAGCCAACAGTTTTTTGTTTAAATGGTGTTAATGTCTGTAAAACCAGGTTATGAGAGTGATGGTAGTTCCTCAAAACTTACTATCCGTGATCAGCTTGCACAATTAGTTGGGGACAGAGATGAAGATTTCAGCATTCAGCTGGGTCCAAAAAATTTGAAGAAGGTTAGTGCAAAATTCTTGACTACTTCACAAAAGAGAAACATCAGAAGACAGGCCTATCTGGATGAAGTTTCTCAAAGGAATGACTCGGTCTTCTTTGCCACTATCGGAGCATTTGTAATCCTTCCACCTGTAGTCATATTAGGTGTTGCTATATTAACTGGCTATGTGCAGCTTTTTCCATGATATATATAGATTTCTGAAGCTATAGAAGAAAGATGCTGGTTCTCCAATCGATCTTGAAATATCTATTTTAACAGTATGATTGCTCTTAGGATTTCCCTATTGTGCATGATGAAGGTCATAGTTATACTAATACCTGTCATATTTAGTTACCATTACATGATAGTTGGTTGAAAATCTGCCTTCTGTTTGTACAGAACTAATATGAGAAACAACTTATATAGATTCATTACTATTCCAAATCATGGCTGAAATTCCACTTCAATTATAAGAAAAAGCTGGATGATAACACAGTTGTAGATAAAACATCCAAAATCTTAATCTGAAGAAGTGATTGAACTGCTAGCACAGGAGTTTAGATTGTCATCTGATGACTTAATCTCCTTACCACATCTATCTATGTATTGATTTTCTGTTTTGGATGCTATATACTGTGGTCAGCTATGTTCTTGCACTCTCTTGCAAACTAGCAGTATTGGTGATGGCTTCTGTTGTGCAGGCATGCACATGGAAATATCATTTTTCTCCACTCAATCTCTATAGATAGAATAAATTTGAAACTCTAATGCAAGGCATTCTTCTCGGATGATATTTACCTATCTTATCTATGCATTTCCAATAATGTGTCAAGTCTTTTTCAATAAACATAAATATTCTCTAAGGTTGGAGGAGAAGGTAACTAATGTAGGAGGCCAGAAAGTCCACTGAGAACTCTTGCAAAAGATTTAGATTGTGTTGCAAAGGAGGGTTTGGGGATTCTATTGTTTTCTCATTTCTCAACATTTTTAGTTGCAGCCCAGAAAATGCCAGTTATCTTGTAAGATTTGTCTTGAAATACATAGAACCTTGTTGGATGCTATTAATTCAACAAAAGATTGAATTGTAACCATTTACAATATGTCAAGAACAAATAGAGGAATTTTTATGCTTCTATTAAAGATCATCTGAACCACGTTCAGAAACATGGGGTCAAATAGAAAACTCTGAGACAAATGTGGCTTGTAGTGGCTTTCTTAGGATTAGATCAAGCAATAAGATGAACAATCAAGAGCAATAAAATAAAGAACACACAAGGTTTATGTGGAAAACCCCAATATGGGGAAAACCAGTCAGATCGAGTAGAAATTCCACCATAATGAAGGCGAGTATAGCATAGTTTGATCTCCCTACAAAAAAGTCTCACAACTCTGTCAAGAGTTCTCTCTCTTTTTGCTCACTAAGGCTCTTTCATGTGGCTCTTATGTGGCTACTTTTGTTCTCTCTAAAGGTCCTTTATATCAAGGGTTACATCCACCAAAATAATGAATAAAAGACAACATGTAGGCCTTTCTCATGAGATAAATCTGTGTTGTTCAACTGCACAAAAAATAAGTGCAGTTTCCTTTTCATGCATCTGCTCAATTTTTGTTCTTGCACTGAATTACTTTTATGCCTAATAGTAGATGAAACACCTGAGCTGAGACAAAACCGAAAACCATGAGAATTTGATTTCATACTCAACAGTTCTCCACCTTGATCCAAAATTCCCAATCAAAGGGAATACTTCACCACTTTGTCCCCTTCTAATGATCCCTAAGGATCTCAAACAATCACCCTAACCAAGTTCATGCAATGCTTGAACTTGGCAAGGAGCAAACTCTTTGTCAATATATTGGCCGGATTATCTAATGTGCTAGTCTTCACCGGAACCTCTCCCAAAGCAACAATGTCATGAAGAAAGTGATACCCAACATCGATGTGCTTGGTCCTCTCATGGTGCATTTGGTTCTTGGTAAGATATTGCACTAACTGTCACAAAAGAGGACCACCTCTTCTTTCGTCGTTAAAGATACCTCTCAACCAAATGGCTTCCTTCACTGCTTCATCAATTGCCATATATTCTGCCTCAGTTGTGGGTAGGGTGACTATGCTCACAACATGGCCTTCGAACTAATTGCACAACCCCGAAGGGTAAACACATACCCTGTATTAGACCCATCTTATTGAGATCCCCCGAGAAATCTGAATCACAAAGTTCACAATACCCTCATCATGTCTGCCAAACTCCAAACAAGCCCCAGTAGTTACCTGCAAATACCTTGTTATCCATTTGACTACTTGCCTGAGCTCCTTGCCTGGATTAGCCATATACTTGCTGACTAGACCGACTGCATGTGCTATGTCTGGACATACGTAAACCATGACATACATAATGCTGCCGACTGCATTGGAATATGAAATACAAGATATATATTCCATATCCTCATTGGTACAGGCTGAAAGGCTGAAGCGAGCTGCAAGAGGTGTACCAACCAACTTTGAGTTTTGCATCCCAAAACGCTCCAATACCTTTTCCATGTACCCTTTTAGGTGTCAAATACCCTCCTTAGAATCAATCTCTCATGATTTCCATGTCCAAAACCTTATTTGCAGCTCCCAAGTCTTTCATCTCATATGCACTGCTCAGCTAACTTTCAACTTATCAATATCAGGCAAATTGTTAATTTTCACTTCAAGCTGCTCAAGTTCCATGTCAGACAATGTAACAAGTGACAACAACAATCTTATTGAAGTATGCTTGAATGCGAGAGAAATAGTTCATTGAAATCAACACCAGCAACATGACTATAACCATTTGCCACAGGAAGAGCCTTAAACCTCACCTCATCTAAATCCCCTTCTTTCATCTTGGACAGCCATCTCCCGTTATCTATTTGCCAACTTTCAAGTTTGGTTTTTGAAAAGTGATTTGATCTCTTCATGCATGCTGCAAGCCGTTATTGTAATGACAGCTGGTAATAGCATCTGAATGAGAAGAAAGTTCATTCTCTTCACAGGTACCTTGTGCAGTGCCCAAGGTATATGCAATGAGGTTCATCTTGTCAGATTGAGCAACATTGTTATGTCTGACGGGGCAACATTGCTACATCTGATGGGTTTCCAATCTCCCTCATTGGTCTGTTTTTGGCTATGCTATAGCCATCCTCCTCTACCTCTACTTCCCTATCCATGGTTGTTTCATTTGTGGAGCAATACTCCGCTCCATCTCAAGTGCCCATTGTTTTTGAAGCAGAAAAGAAAATGAGCATGTAATGATAGTTTATGGAAGCGAGAAGCTGATGTTTAGATTGTAAATAAGAAATATGTTATGAAAGCGTTGAATAGCAATGAAAAAAACTAGCAGAAAATAATATGAGTGTATAATAACCCTAAGTTGCAAAAGAGAAGATAAATTCAGAAGCACCATGTTCGAAAAACCATTCCAGAAAATAATAGAAACAATGGAGCCAAGAGATGCTGTTTTGATGAAGAAGAAAAAGGCAGTCCAGACATTATATAGAGAAAGCTAGTTTTACAAGCTTCTTCCCTCCCCCTACCCCCGCAGCACTAAGTCGAGGAGTACTTTGTGCACCGGGTGAGCCATTTTTTTTCTCTATCAAAAAAAGCCTAAAATTTCTATGTTGCCGTCAGCTCTTCCCTAGATGCATTAACTCTGCTATTAACAAAATTCTTTAAATTAGAAATTAAATCTGCTCCGATAGTCAAAGCTCTATAAATCACCTGAGAACACCGGTTAAGATGGCACAGCTCTTTCTACTTGCTTATAGAGATAGCTCTAAATGTGTAATTTTCTCACATTTTTTCCCCTTCTTATATCTTAGAATGTAACATTGAAGTTTGCATCAACTCCTGAGCAGCTGGAGCATAGAAACTTTGCCCAGAAACCTCTTGCCTTCTTTGAAAATAGACTACTCGAATGTGATCATTCATTTTACAGCTCCTTTTGAATTGGCTGCACTCTGGCTATCGAACTGGTCTTTTCTATTTTATTTTTCTTTTTGTTGGGATGACTTGTTCAATGTGCAGTGTTATATGACATATAAATTCCATAGATTCAATACCATGTCAATAGATTAATTTATTTATTATTTTTTTCCCTTGCTAGGCAATTGGGGGGGGGGTTAGTGGGATTTGAACCTCTAACTAGGTCACAGATTCTAAATCCCTTTAGATGACCATACTGGCCGAAGACCTTGGCCCAGTACAACAACAGAGTTATTTGACCTCGTCTGTGTATTTTACAAATTGACATGTAATTGCAACCTCTGAAATGGATAAACTGGGCCATGTAATGCTTAGTTTGATAATACATCCAGTCCGACCAATGATTTTAAGGATTACAATATCATTGCCCTTTTTCTTACTCTTTGCAAGCATATACCAAGAATAGAAATAGGAACTGGGTAAGGAGTCTTGCGTTAGGGATATTGAGTCATTGATTTCTTGGATTCTCAATAAAGCTTAGGTCAATGTTTCCTTTTCGTTGTCCATTAGAGATTTATCTTGATCAGTGGGTCTAATTGATTCATTTCCCAAAATCACTCCTTGCTTCTGGATGTACTCCCGTTTGTCTTGGAAGAGATAGAAGAAGGCAATAAAAGAAACCTCAGCTGTGAATATGATATTCCATAGCCTTATGCTTCTTGAAGTCTTCTTGTGATAGGCTTGAAGGCCTGTGTAAATGTTGATGATACCCAGTAGAGGAACTGCAGTGCCAAGCACCCAATGGAGGAAGAACCATACGCTTCTCTTGTTAGTCCCTCTGGAAAATAAGTAGACAATGAACTGGAGTTAACACTAAATTCCCATTTGTCACATCTAAGTAGAAAAAGGAAAAGAACTATAACACAGTGTAAGGAGTAAGGGTAACCAAAAATGACGTTGAAGGTTGAATATTAGATATTGCATTTCGGTGTCCTATTTTCCTGTTTCCTGAGATATAAATGAGGAGAAGAGCCCTCAGTCTCTCTCTCTCTCAGGGGGATAATCGCTTACCTATGGGGCCTAAAAAGCCCAGTTAGTGCTTGCAACCAAACAAGGCCATACAGCACAACCCCTATTCTCTGATGGTAATTGTTGAAGGAGTTCTCAAAGCTCTTTATGGACAGCACGGCTCCTGCGGTCACCAGAGTGAGCGAAAGAATCTGTATGGGAAATAGAATTCCATCAGTCCATGAACCAACTCAGATAAAGGTGATTTACGTTTAATGCCTTACAAAGTTTCGTACTTTAAAATTGTTGCCAAAGAGAACCAATAACAACTAATCTTATGATTACCAGCTGCCTTTTAAACAGCATAATTGGAAACAGCTGGAGCATTAATCACTCTCTTTTCTTGCCATCCAAGCCTTGATGATCTGATGTCAACTATATTGGCAACTGGGTACTAGTTTAGTTGCCAAAAGGTTGTGCCCTAGAAAAAATGTTGTCCAGAAAAGGAACCATTCTGTTTTTATTTCTCTCACTATCATTAAATCTAGTAGTGGGGTATCTCCACTTAATAAGCAAAGTCTAAAGTCCTAGTCATGAAAATTTTAAGACCCTGTTGAGATATCGTGTGTTAATGTCATGCGGACGGAATATTTAAGTTCTACGTTTGGAGACTCCTATTAGGATTATTTTTTTCAATGAGCAATACTGACAGCTAGTAAAAAAGATTAAAAAGTTCGGCATTGCCTGTGAAATGACATGGATATAGAATAATCTTTTGTCCCTTCTTCCAAATTGTTCCCTGTTTGACATTCTGATGATCAGGACCCCAACAGGCACCACGAAGCCTAGAGATGCCCACAACAGAAAACTATGGAGGGTAATCTCAAATAGAAGCTGGGAACTCAGCTGCAATCAGAAATGAATCAAGAAAGTTAGAATAAGTTTTTGATCTCTGGTTGCATAGGCTTCAGCTTTTCTATTATACCCGTCACAAGTTTTGTGCGTATGTGTGCGCGAGGGCTTGCAAGAAAGCCTAAGAAAAGAAAAAATTCAGGCATTTGGATGTGTGGGATCGGGAGGGGAAAAGTTACTGATGAAGCACATTACCTCGTGACTATTCTGTTTGTTGCTAGTGTGACTGCTCCTTGTTGCATTTCCACGGGAGTTGGCAGTAGGTAGAAGAACAAGAGCCATCAAGTACGGAGGAATGGTAGGAGTAGACAGCAACGGATGAAGGTTTCGCATGTTTTTCCTCTATCAAAACCTGTCTAACCCGGAGGAGATAAAAAGTAAGATTTAAACAATACAAGCAAAATTTTATAAACTAGCAGAAGGGAGATTAGCCTTCCTTCAACTTTTTCCTTCTCGCTTCTCGGAAGAAAAGCTGTAGTGCATCTCTTATGGTGGACGCTTATATATCCGCAAAATAGCTTGGAGAAAAGTTGAAAGGTTTAGCAAGCTTGGTATTGCAGCGACTGTACCTCATTTAAGAAACTTGGGACTCTTTGGTTCTAAAACTGGGGGTGCCTTGTCGTTTTGGGATGATTAGTGTGCTGATTTGATTAATAAAAGAGAAATAACATAGGGGTGCATTAGGAAATAGATTACATTTTTCAGACATGTGGGGTTGACAAATGACAGGCTTTTTGTTTTAATGGAAGTGAATGCGGGAGATTCAGAGCAGAGGAAGGTCAGAGATTTTGATGGGAAAGAGGAATTTTGAAAAAGAGCCTGTGAAGTGGGTTAGTGAGTGCTGTACTTGTGAGTATTATCTTCTGCTTTCTTGGCATTCCACTACCAAGGGGTGCAGAATAATACTATCCTTGAATATCGTTTTTTTTTAACCATAGTTTGTTCATAATTTAGTATTTAAAATTTCATTCTGATTAATTTGGATTGATCATTACAGAGTTCACTTTATGGGGATAAATCTCCTAATATTATTTTTTCCATATTTAGGGGGAGTTGAACTCCTAATTTGATTAACAGACAAAAGTGTCCATCTCACCTACGTCAACATATCATCTTTGATATTTGGTTATATTTGGGATTTTGTACTACCAAACGTGACCTTTTTCAAAAATATACTCTTTGCATAAAGATATTTAGGAATATCATTTCCTTTTTTTTTTTTTGAAAAATTCAAATATAATTGTTTTGTCGATCACTCTAACAAGATCCACTGGCAGGAGCTAAATGTTCATGAAAATGGGTTTCTACAAGTCAATTTCTTGACATTTGTTTTGATTTTCCATCTACCGTACAATATTTTTCGTTGCAAACTTCACCGGAATAGAATTAAGATTGTGTTTGATTAACGACAATAAAAATCAAGAATCAGATTGAAATCTATATGATTTATTTGAATTAATGGAATTAGAATAAAGATTTAAGAATGGAAATTTCAAAATAAAAGGTCCGTGAAATCCAAGCAAAAGAATGAGTTTTGTGAGAAAATGGTGGGCCAAGAGACATGGGCTAGCCCTTGTAACCTTTTAGTTGTGTGAGAAAATGTAACAGTGATGCAGCGGCAGCTGCATATGGTCCCTTTCTTTTCAATTACTTCTCTTTGGTTTCTTAACAATAATCATCATGATAATTTGGAGCCTACACTTTGTTGCCATTTGGAGAGAGAGAGAGAGAGAGAGAGAGAGAGAGTTCCTTCTTTACTGCCCATCTGGTCCTCTAACCAACCATTCAAAGGATATGGACCACAATTTGAAAGATTTAAGGTAAATCACAAAAACTTATGGCAATTCACCCACCCCACCTTTTTTTTTTTTTTGGGGTGAAAACCCATCCCCACCTTTGCTGTGATCGTATCGTACGAAACAGATATATAGTTCACTTCAACCATTGGTCTACTCCAATAGCATTTACCCTCTTTTGTTACTTTGCTGAGCAGTGGACATTTAGTATTTGATTCTTAGGGAACTCTCTTTTCTCTAGGGAATTTTCCTTTTGTTTTGGAGGTAAGGGAGAAATTCACCATATTATCGTATTTGTTTGTAATAGAGAGAGTAGAATTCTCCCACAAAATTAACACTTTTATAGTTAACACTCTCTATTTTAAAAACTAATACTTTTATATTTTATATTTTGATTTTGATTTTGATATCACCTCTGATCTGGTATAGTGAATAGATGCGGTAAAAATTCACGGGACTTCAAGTTAAAAATAAATAGATTTCAATACAAAAATCGGGAGAAAAACACAAAATTTTATGAAATCAATTGAATTAATTAATAATGATATGTTGTGTAATGAGCAAAGCCCCCTTATTTATTGTATAAAAAGAAATATATTACTATTGAGATTGGAAAAACATTCCAAACAAATAATTCTTGACAACTAAATAAATCCTACTAAAATTACTATACCTCCTCATTCAAATGATTTAATTGGCAAGTTATCTTGATGTACAATAACTTTTTAAAATATATATATAGAGAGAGAAATATATAGAGAGAAAGAGATGAATGTAACTCTACAGTAGGATCCTATATAAAGCCAACGTCTGATGGCTCAGTTGATTCGGGAACTGACGTCCCTTAACTATAGTCGGAAGTTCGATCCCCCTGGGAACGAAAAAATTAACACTGGGAGACCTGCTCCCTCAATTGGGCCCTGCAAGCGATTGACCCAAATTAATCGGGGCGAAATCCTGGATACTGGGTTGGTGACCTATCCATGGTACCAAAAAAAAAGGATCCTATATAAAGACTCCAAACACTAAATCTGATAATCGAAAATATTATTTGATTATAGAGTTTATCAAAAATAAAGAATATCTCATTTATCTAAAATATATATATACACAGACAACGTTGATATGCCTAAACTATATCAACAAAATATTAATTATAACTATATAGAGAGGATATTAACAAAGCTTAAGGATTGTAATTTTTCTAACATTGAAATATTTTAATGTTAATCAATCAATCCATTTTCAAAGTAGTTAAGAAGTCACTCGTGATCTTGAGAGCTAGTCCTAACAACTCATCATAGTTTTGAAAAAAAACACAATAGTATTTTGTTGTGATGCTAATAAAAGTCATCGCCTACTCGTTGCAATTCTAAAGCAAAAAGGTAGAAATGTTGCCAAAGAAAAGTAAAGACAAAAACAGTTCATTGTTTGGTGAAAACGTTTTATCAGACAAGTTGTCGATAGAAGATGTGAAAGGGCTGCTATGTTTAGCACAGATTCCTCTCAACCCCTTCATTTTTATGAAGAACAAAGTTGACGGATATGGGTGGTTTTATTAAGGAGTGTATATATGAGATTTTATTATTATTATTATTTTTATAAATATTGATACTCATTAAGTTTGTAACGATTGAATTTTTATCACATGACGATCCGAATGATATAAATTTCATGAATATCAATATATGTTTATCTACATTACTTGTCCGTCACACCGTAAGTAAATTGATCCCGACGATAATTGTTTGAGTTGTGTTGTTGTTGTTGTTTTTTTTTTTTTTTTTCCTTTTTTCTTTTTATATTTCTCATGGATGAATGATTTTAGCAGATTGAAATCGTGGCAAAGATGAATTTGATTCATGAAATTGCAGCGTTTAGTTATTGGTTCTTCCCTTTGTTGCATTGGGTCTATATCGCTTAAGTAGTCTCTCAAGTGACAAATTTAATCTAGTTTGCCAAATTGAGACATTGACAACATCAGAACAAGTGAACAATTCAGATCACTCTCTTCAGCATATTGGTCAATATCTACTTTGTTAGCTTCCCCCCCCCCCGGGGGAAAAAAAACCTTAAGCTCAAAATCTATCCGCATGGTCTGAATTTTCATGCCAAACCAAGAAGATTGTTTTGACGTTGTATCATTTCACGCATGAAGCTTTCAGAGATTAGAAAACCTAATTTTGATTGCTGGTGCCTGTCCAGAGAAACACAAACTCAATTTACACAAACAGTAGGACAAGTTAATCCCTAACATAACTCACTAGGTTTTCTTCATATCATATGAGAGAAGAATTCTAAGACAAACAAATTGATCCCCAAAAAGCAAATGATAAGTCAAATGATAAATTTATTAGATCAAAATGGTGATGTGTCAAGTAGGTGCTTCGGCTACGGCCTTTGAGCATCTACCTCCTTTGAGCATCCAAAGGCTGCGTCCTCATATTTCCCATCCCATCTGCATTTTTTTTTTTTGGTGGGGGATGTGGGGGAAGGAAAAAGGTTTGTAACTCTATCAACTACTTTGGTATCTAGCAAGTGAAATAATTGAAAGCATTGGAGTTCCACAGACCTGCATTCTTCCATCTGTGGAATTTGGAGCTCCAAATTTTCTTCAAATACTTTGAAGACCAGGTCTAACTTTTCATCCTCTACTTTATCAAGACTATTAGGATCCCACCGAATCAAGTCCATAGAAACACTTGAGAGTGAGAAAAGAAAACCTGCTTTTATTAATATTAGTTTAAAAAGTTCTAGCTCACTACTCTGATTCATATTTGATAACAGTCTATGCAAGTTCCTGATTTGAACCAGCTGTAGTAGGAAAAATACTTATGCTTGCAGGAAAAAGCATGCGCACAGAGAGAGAGAGAGAGAGAGAGAGAGAGAGTGCCTTTGGAGCATTATCCTAGTCAATGGCGAGAGCTCTTATACTTTCATAGTTCACATTTATCCTGCTAATATTATATTTGTTGGTGAAATATCTTCATCGATGAGATGATTACCTCATAGACATCACCAGAGATAGTGGCTCACAAAGAGATTATTGTCAGTCCAAATTCCTTCTTTAGACATTCAGCCAGTTTCTGCTTTCAACCCCCTCTGAATCTGGATAAGAGGAGAGAGACAAATCAAATGGCCGCTTTAGTCTTCCTTTCTCTGAGAATAAAACACATTTTATAAACAACCAAGAAAAAATAGGTAAGTTGATGAGAACAATCAGCAGGAACCCCTAGTCTATCACTTAACCCTTTAAGCCGGGTAGTTGATTTTGCTCAGATTATTATCCTATGGAAAGTTTTCAAAATTAGTAAAGAATTAAAGCTAGGGATCACATTAACCTGATTCTGTCATCCTTCTGCATTTAGCTTCTGCAATTTAAATAAATTAAACTAGAGGAGTAGCATTATAAGCTAATGAATAAAGAACTAGAAAACTATGCACAGAAAATTAACACCTAGGTCCTATGGAGCTTGACATTATGTCAACTGCCTATGAAAGGAAAAAAGGGACCTCAAATCTGTAACTTATAATGAGTATCATGATTTAATTCTTTTCCAAATTTCAAAAATGAAAGCATAAGAATCTAGGAAAATAAAAACATGATTATGTTTCCAGATTCCAATGTTAGACGAAAGAATCAGAATCTGTTTGAATGCTTCAAAACCATCTCTTACCGATCTAAATGTCAACTTCAATCCTATAGGGGGATGATCTCTTTAAGCTTTTATGGACTGGCCCAATCTATCCATTTCCTTCTTTTCTTGCCTTAGCTTCCTGCATGGTGGAGTGGAGATTTTGTTGGGGCTCAGTAATGCCATAGCTACATTCTTTGAGTATTCCCATGAAACCAAAATTAGTGAAAACCAAAAAAGTGACTCAATTATTTCCTCTAAAATGTCCTTTGAAAAGCAACTTTTGATGGTTGACTGCCTAAAACCAAATTCAGATAAATGTTGTCAATAACACAGGCATTCTTGGAAAAGTAAATCAAATGGTTCTGGATCAGATCTTTACTTGGTTGATATACCATCTTCATCAGCCAAAACTTCCAAAGAAAATTCCTCGACAGCAGATTTCACTTTCTCCTTGTCACCAGAGTTTAAACTTATCAGACACTTCTGTAACAGGGGCAATTTCTGACAGACAAAACATCAATGGCAATCCACTAGATAAGAAATATGAAAACCTCTTATATTCACAAATTCATTCATTCATACATACATATACATATATATAGATAAGGGTATTAGTAAATTTAATAATATCTAAAACCCTAGTTATGTAGGGTACATATTAGAGAGAGATTGAATTTAAGGGGTGAGAGAAACCTTAAGCGATGTTTATATTGAAACAAGGTCCGTAATGCATTGAAGATCATAAATTACTAGCATAATAAAAGAAAATGAACAAAAGCAAATTTCGATGTTGAATGGCAGTAATATTTCTTTGCTTCGATTCATTTGATTTTCCTAACATACAAATCAATTAAACTAGGAAAGGATGAAGGAGATATATATTACCTCAGAAGGAACAAAATGGGTTGCTGATCCTGCCGCCACCAATTCCTTTCCACTTAGTTGTGACCCAGTTAAGGACAAGTATTCACCTGCATCATCACCACTTGGTCTTCATCTTCATGCAGAAAGTACACAAAATTCTCTCTTTATATCACTTTACTTACAAACAGCAAAAGAAAAAAGATACAGATATAGGCCATTCTTATAACAAAAGTAAGCATCCATTCTGGGGAAAGTCAATTATATCTCACCAACATTATCAATAAAGTTTTCCTATTGGTTACCAGAATTCCCTAGCCTCTTCCCCTGCTAGCAAGAGGCATTTCCTCCTAATAATGTACTTATCCAGATGTCCAGGAAGACAAGAATGCATGTATGAGAAACCGCAATCTGTATGATATCCAATACCTGCCTCCAGAGCAGAAAACACCGGAACAATTTTTTTTTTGGGATAATTAACAACAAAAACCTTTAGCTTAAACACAAAAACTAGATCTACCAAGTCTTTAAAGCCACAGAGTGGTGCAACATTTGACACATAGCCAGAAAAATCTCAAACCAAGTATAAAATGTCACAGCTTTTTCTGTGACAATGGAGAACTTCATTGGAACCATTAAAGATGCACCTCCTCCCATTGAATAATCATGGACAAGCGCAACCTGAAATAGAACTCTTGGTATCAACTGTCACCCACTGACCATATGAGAAAACTGCATGTTCTTTTCAAGTATGTAAAATACCTGGGTTTTCTTGTATGTGTGGATGTGATAGCAAAGCCAATTGATTCTATATACAACATCAAGGCAGGAATCCTCTAAATACCAGAAGGCAAAACAAAAATCAATCAATCTGTCTCTCAATTCCTAATAAAAAATGTGAACCCATTTGAGGATAATGCACGTACTACCAATTCTTCCATCATAGAACATCTTCAGATCTCCGCCAGCAGAAAAGGCACGCCCAGCTCCCTATATATACAAATTGAATAACAATTTCAATGGAAACCCGTTTTGAGTTTTTCTCCAATCACAACATACCGCACTAATGAATCATGTATAAGTAATTGAATGTATATATATATATATATATTTAAAATCAAATATTAAGTTTATGGGTGAAGTGCTGATAAAAAACATGAGTCCTATTTCATACCTCGAAAACTTCTCTCCCAACATCCAACACACATGGAGGCATCAAAAATTCTAGAAAGCTCATAATTTAGGAATACAACACAAGCTCTGCCTTGTCATCCTTTTCCCACTTTTCCAAATAGCTTGCAGGCAAGGAAACCTGAATGATCAACTCCCGTCTCATGAACAAACCAAAAGCGCAACTTAAATAATCAAATCTAGAAATGGGCCGGATTGAGCATAATCACTTAGGAATTTATGGCATTCAACTGACGAGGCCTGTTCAAGGTGATCAATCTGACATGATCTATTTCTTCAGCAATAACAACCTTAATCATCAATCAGCAATTAGCACATGAGAAATGCACACCCGGAGAGGCCAATATATAATTACCCCTAATATGGTAGTTTACCTGTTCATCGGCAATTCCCACTTCTTGTGCCATTGAAAGTTAATTCACAAATCTATCTGAAGCAGACAAAACCCATTTAGAATCAGTAAACCGAAAAGTACAAATTTTCAATTTCAAAAGCCCATGCCCGTGGGGTTAATTGAACTGCCTTTACCTCACTCTTATCTTGTTTAGATTTAAAGTTAAAATCAATTCTCATTTTTTTCCTTTTATCTCATTTTTTGTTTGTATTTAATAGATAAAATTATAATGAGATGATCTATAGTTGATAAATTATTTTGAAAATTAATAGTAATAAAAGTAATTTTAGTAGTAAGTTGTATAATTAAACTTTATATTACTTTTACCCCTTTTTTACGTAACATCAAAACAATAGTTTATTCACCTTGAGAAATTACTCAATTATATATATATATATATATATATATATATATGCATGTTAGAAAGAGATTAAAATAATGTCCCAATAAACCCATCGTGGCATTTTTTTTATTTTTATTATGTATATCAATCGGTATTTAAAATTTATTTTGATTAATTTAAAATCTAAAATTTATTTAAAAAATTTAACATATTTATCTATTAGATTGACTATCCGTTAATTCATCACAGTTGTATAAATATGGCTTTGTATATGTGAAATATAATATAAAAGAATAATTCTATTCTATCACGCTTCAAAGTTATCTTTATTAAAATATGAATACAGATTTTACTCGTCAATTATATTTTATTTAAATGTTTTATCTTTTAATAAAAATCAATAGAAACCTTTACGTGACAAAAGAGACGAGCAAACAAACCGGGCTTGCTTCAGGCCTAGCACCCTTACTAATATGGGACTGTTAGATTATGGTGACTCAATCACGCAATGGAAGCAATAATTAACATTTTTCAGAATCATAAAAAATCAAGTTTACGGTATACTTTAATCGGTGATTCGAATAATTTGGGAAACCGCAAACTTTGAACTGGAGCAACTCGCAGTCGGGATGATAGTTACGTAAGACGAACTATTAACACGATACCACAACGTTCCAACCCTTAACTCGGTGATTCGTGCGTTGATCGGAATCAATCCCTCTTGATCATCATCTATCTTGATGTTCTTCTTCTTTTATTAAAAAATAATGTTTTTCTTTTGTGTGAATCATAACTCCCGTAGGAGTTATTTTTTAGAGTAAAATTAGGGGAGAGTGGGGTAATGGGTAACTTCCCATTAACCCCTTTGTTTTGAAATTTAAATAGCCCCACGTGGGCATTACACAACATCTCCCACTTGCACACGAGGACATTCTATTCGCGTCATAAGATCACAACTCATGCGATCCACCATATCACCCTACAGGGTTTTCATACAGGGTTGGATGTCGTGCGACTAGCGAGTACACCTGCAAACAAAAACTCCTCGACACACCTGTTAGGATGATCGAGTAGTCACCGTTAATATCATAAGAAAGCTCGTTGTACCCCAGATCCAAGACTAATTGCATTCATCGAGTTACTTTCCTCACCGAAAGTAATCCCCAGTTATCACTCGACTATATATTCACTATCATGTTCAAATCCCTACATGGATGAACATAAAAGACCGGTCGGTGAATACAACATAACAATGCAATGTCAATTGGTCTTCCTTTTCCCAAACTCGAATCTATCGATCTCAATTCGGCTGCTTTCCTAGACCTGTCCCTCAGACCTCAATTTATCTTCCGGGCCATTGGTAAACAGACTAAAGTAGCAAACACTGAATCATGATCTCAAGAGACAGCCGAAAGTAATAAGGGCACAAGAGATCCCACCCAATGGATCTCGAATCTCACACAGTGGGGTTTGGGGATAAGTTTTAAATTATTGTCTCAAGTAATATAGCTCCCACTATCCCAAGTCGTCTTTTCACACGTGGTATGAAAACACGTGCCACAGTGTTACTCCCCCATCTCTCAGAAGGGCATATGTCAGATTTGTCTAACACTGTGCAAGTACAAGGACACAGTCTATACATAAAACTTTACCTAGAGATCTCAGAAAGAGTACCTATGAGACAATATCACAAATTACAGGTGATATCCGAGATCTCAAACCTGGCTTCTCACAGGCAACATGGATGTGGGTACTTCCATGTCGGTCATATCGCATATGACCTCATCCTGAACACGTATCAGGGCGACTTATATTCTAGCAGGGCCACTCTCAAAACCTCTTACAGCTAGAAACCGTCTCATCCCTGCTCACTCAGAGCCGGAGGTGGTCACTCGTGTGAGAGAGTCGACCTCGCCTGCCCGACATATCTATTATCACAAACAGAACATATATATGATAATTAAAAGTAAGTGCATTAATGGAAAATATAATACAAAAGTGACTGAATAATGCACTATAATCATATATATATATAATCAATAAGCATCAACGTCATCATTAAGTACAAACTGAGAAATGTCAGTAGATATTCAAACCCAATGACTCTCTATACCCTAAAAAAGAGTCTCTAGTGATGGGTTTGGTGAAGGGGTCAGCCACCATGCTGTGTGTCGAAATGTACTTGACGGTCACTTCACCCTTCTCGATAATATCTCTAACATAATGGTATCTGGTGTCGATGTGTTTAGTCCTACTATGAAACTTAGGGTCTCGAGTGTAAGCGATAGCGGCCTGATTATCACAATAAATCATTACAGGTCTCCCACTATCCGCTACAATCCCTAAGTCATTCAGTAGTCTCCGGAGCCAAACACTCTCCTGAACTGCAACTGAGCACGCCACGAACTCAGCCTCCATCGTAGATAGAGCAACACAGGTTTGCTTCTTATTGCTCCAAGAGATAGCTCCGCCATTGAGCAAGAAAGCAAAACCTGATGTCGATTTGCGCTTATCCAAATCACCTCCCCAGTCGGCGTCCGAATAGCCCACAAGGCGTAAATCGCCTCCTCCGTAACTCAAGGAGAAGTTTGCAGTTCCTTTTAGATATCGGAAAATCCTTTTCACTGCTCTCCAGTGACCCCTTCCAGGATTTGCCTGATATCTGCTCACCAGACCAATTGTATAACAAATGTCCGGTCTAGTACACAACATTGCGTACATCAAACTTCCCACTGCACTGGAATAAGGTACTTTACTCATTTCCCTTACTTCTTCCTGAGTTTTCGGACACATGTCCAGGCTCAGGCCTTCACCTTTGGCGATCGGAGTATCTATGGGATTACAATCATTCATCCCAAAACGCTCGAGAATTTTCTTAATGTAGGTCTCTTGTGAAGAGCCAACATCTTTTTCGAGCGATCCCTCTGGATCTTAACTCCAAGGATGAACTCAGCTTCACCCATGTCTTTCATGTCGAAACTGGATGACAACCATGCTTTGATGGTCATTAAATACTGAATGTCATTCTCGGCCAACATTATGTCATCCACATACAATGACAGGATCACAAAAGAGTTATCGGACCGTATCAGATAAACACAATGATCCTCCTCGACCATCGTAAAACCGTAAGATATTACCTCCTCATGAAATCTTAGGTACCACCGCCTGGATGATTGTTTTAGACCGTATATCGACTTCCGAAGTCGACAGACTTTGTCCTCTTGCCCTACCAGAACAAAACCAGGGGGCTGTTTCATGTAGATCTCCTCATCCAGACTCCCGTTAAGAAAAGCGGTCTTAATGTCCATCTGGTATAACTCAAGATCCATACTAGCGACAATCGCCAAAAGTAAACGGATCGTAGTAAATTTAACTATTGGAGAGAAAGTCTCCTCGTAGTCAATGCCCTTGGTTTGCGTGTAACCCTTGGCTACCAGACGGGCCTTGTACCTCTCAATCGATCCGTCGGCCTTTCTTTTAATTTTGAAAACCCACTTGTTTCCAATGGCTTTTCTTTCCTCAGGTAAGTCAACTAGCTCCCAGACTTCGTTGACTCTCATTGATTCCATTTCTTCGTGCATGGCCTGTAACCATTGGTCCTTTGCTAAACCCTCGAGAGCCTCCTGTGCAGTCCTTGGCTCTTCATCGTCCTCAGGAGTCACAATGAGGATCTCATCCTCAATCGGGAAACGGCGACGTGGCACTTGTCCCCGACTACTCCTTCGAGGAGAAAGAGGTCCACACCTTCAGATGGATTGCACCTACTAAGATCAAGATCCATAATCGCCTCTTGAGTCCCGTCACTGGGTTCGGCTGAGCCACTAGGCTCATCCATCTCATAGAATGTGAAATCTCGATCGATTTCTCCTCTTTTAGGGAAATCACTTTCGAGAAATGAGATATCACGAGACTCTATCTCAGTGACAGTGTCGTCCGTATGTTCTCCTAGGAACACATATCCTTTGGATTGTTCAGAGTATCTAATAAAGATACACTTCTTTCCTCGCGGGCCTAACTTGCCGTACTGGTGCGAGGAATCACGAACATACGCAGCGCAACCCCATGGTCTTAAGTGGCTAAGATCAGGCTGTCTCCCTGTCCAAAGCTCGTATGGGGTGCTGACTACAGACTTTGTCGGAACGCGGTTAAGGACATAGGCCGCAGTCAACAACGTATCCCCCCAATGGGAGATAGGTAAGTTGGCCTGTGCCATCATCGACCTCACCATCTCCAACAGAGTCCTATTCCTTCTCTCGGCTACTCCGTTCTGTTGAGGAGTAACAGGAATAGTTAACTGTCTCGTAATACCTCTATCAGAACAGAGCTCTTTGAATTGGTCAGACAGATATTCGCGCCCCCGATCGGTTTTGAGAGTTTTCACCCTCAAGTCTAACTGATTTTCAATCTCACTGATAAACCTCCTGAAGCATTCTAGTGCCTCAGACTTGTGCGAGATCAGGTAGACGTAACCGAAACGCGTGTAATCGTCTATAAACGTAATAAAATACGTGGCTCCGTTTCGGGCTCTTACATTCATGGGTCCGCATATGTCGGAATGAACTAATTGCAATGGAGTCCCAGCTCTCATTGCTTTCCCAAATGGTTTTCTAGTGGCTTTGCCCGCAAGGCAAAACTCACATACGGGCAACTGGACCTTGGTTAGCGGGCCCAATAAGCCATTGGTAGCTAACCGGGCCATCCTCTCTTGCCCTATGTGACTAAGCCTACTATGCCATATATTCACATCATCCACTACACTATCTGATGCAAAAGCAATAGTAGAAGAAGAGTAAATCTCATAAGATGAAATCATATCCAGTACATAAAGTCCTTCATGGACCAAACCGGAACAAATTAAAGAACTGTCATAAGTAATGGAAACTCTAGAGTTTCCCAACAACACTGAATATTCTAACAAATCCAAACATCTGACAGATACTAGATTCCGTCTAATCTTAGGAGCATACAAAATATCATGAAGATATAAAACTTGGTCATTTCGTAGCAATAGTTTGCAAGTGCCAATTCCTTTCACTTCCACGAATGCTCCGTTCCCCACGTACAGCCTCCTCGCCTGGGGACTTAAACGGCGGAACTCCACGTATGCGCTCCTGTCTCGAGCTACATGGTCCGTGGCTCCTGAGTCTATAATCCACAAAGGAGAAGAGTTAATGAGCATCACACTAGATGACACGTAACTCAAACCATGTAAAGAACAAGGACATACCTTTCGCTCGCCACACTCGCGTGCGAAATGCCCAAGCTTGCCACAAACATAGCATTGGACTTTGTTCTTATCGAGCTCCTTCTTCTTGCGCTTCTGTCCTTTGTCGTCGGTCTTGGCAGGTTGCTTCTTCTTGCCTTGGCCCTTGGCCTTCTTCTCATGCTTGCGCCACTTGCGCTTTAAACCCCGGGAGCCTTTACTCGACTCCGTAAAATTAGCATGAGCAAAAGAAGACCTAGCCACCTCCTGACGCTCCTCCTCGAGCTCACAGTGCCTACTCACGTCCATGAAAGTATGAATACTCTCAGTGTGCGTGAGATAGGTTTTAACCACATCCCAGGAGTCAGGCAAGGACTAGATCACACCCAGTACTTGAAGCTCATTAGATATCGACTCCTCCATATTCTTTAGAGAGGCGATCATACTCGACATGTGCATTAAATGCTGTTTCATTGTATGATCGTGCCTCTTCTTATAAGTGATGAACTTATAGGTCAGCATTCTCACCTTAGGAGCTGACGGGGTGCCATATTGCTCTCTTAGAGCATGCCAGATCGACTGTGCAGTAGGATACTGCTCGTAAATCGGAATCAGCTCATCGTGCATGCAGCTAAGAATGATCACCCTCGCTTGGCTATCCTTCTTTTTCCAAGCACGATACACCTCCTGATCCCGTCGTGCTTGTGCCGTGGAACCCTCCCCGGGGTCTACCATCTCGTTCTTAAGAACTTCCCCGAGTTCTTGTTCCTCGAAGACAAACTGAACCTTTCGGTGCCAAATATCATAATTATCACCGTTCAGTTTATCTCCCTTAACGAGATCTAGTACGACAGTGTTCGTAGCAGCCATATCTCTGTCACACAGAAAAAGAGACGTCAGTGACTAATAATGCGTATTTTCACAATTTCGTACACCCTACGAATTACCAATCCAAAATGGATCGAGTATTGATCCCAAAGTGAGCATATGAGTCAACGAACACCATACACCACAACCCGGGATCTCATCTCTTTATCCGGACTTTAATTCGGCGCACAAAATCCCACAAATAGTCACAAATTTCCTCATAGGACCCCAAAAAAAAATTGAAAAAAAAATCAATTTTGGACGACCTGACGTGCCGCCGGGGTCCCCACGCGCTGCCGCGCACCGGCGGCGCCTCTGCAGGCCCTGCCACGTGCCTCCACGAGCCGGCAGGAGCCTGGATCACGCGCCAGACGCGCGATGAGCTCTTCACGCGCTGCCACGCGCCTGTCGTAACTCGGCTCACGCTGCGCGCTTGGCTCACGCGCTTCCACGCGCCTGCGCCGGCTCGGCTCACGCGCGCCCAGTCGCGGCGCGTTCTCACGCGCGGAGCCGAGTCAGCGGGTCGGTCAAACGGGTCAGGGTGACCCGACTGTGGGTTAACGGGTCGGGTTAGACCCGACACGTGTCGGGTCGTGGTCGATGCTTGACCGGCCCGACCCCGCACCGGTTCCGGACCGCTCACGCTCCTTACTCGCGCGTGATGTCCACGCGCCCGCACGACGCGTTTCTGGGCGCGTGTGAAGCACGCGCCCGCGGGTCTGGAGCTCATCTTCCTTACCCGACGGGTCTGCAACTGGGTTTTTCGACCCGGTTTTCCGAAAACCCAATTTTCGGTATAAACAACATGCAATATTTATGTCAAAATGTAGATCTAGCAGAGACAAACATAAATCTACCATTTTCATGCTCTGATTTGACCTAAAACTCGTCAAATCTGGGTTTGAAGGGTTTGATCACTATTCACTGCCGAATACTTCAACCGGAATTTTCTTAACCCTATCGTGCTCAGAAAATTACGAAAAAATTATTTTCGTGTTCTACGTGAGTTGGGTAACACAGTGGTATAAGCGGATTCACGAAATTCATTCGTGATCCGAACCTCAAATTTTATACCCTATATTTTTATACCCAAATTAAATTCCGAAAAATTATTTAGAAATATATCTAACAGCTCTGATACCAATGTTAGATTATGGTGACTCAATCACGCAACGGAAGCAATAATTAAAATTTTTCAGAATCATAAAAAATCAAGTTTACGGTATACCTTAATCGGTGATTCGAATAATTTGGGAAACCGCAAACTTTGAAGTGGAGCAACTCGCAGTCGGGATGATAGTTACGTAAGACGAACTATTAACACGATACCACAACGTTCCAACCCTTAACCCGGTGATTCGTGCGTTGATCGGAATCAATCCCTCTTG
Organism: Dillenia suffruticosa; assembly: GCA_033439265.1. NCBI lineage: Eukaryota > Viridiplantae > Streptophyta > Magnoliopsida > Dilleniales > Dilleniaceae > Dillenia > Dillenia suffruticosa. The sequence goes on along the minus strand of JAVTVX010000030.1, from coordinate 9,329,555 downwards.
ATCATCATCTCTCTTGATGTTCTTCTTCTATTATTAAAAAATAATGTTTTTCTTTTGTGTGAATCATAACTCCCGTAGGAGTTATTTTTTAGAGTAAAATTAGGGGAGAGTGGGGTAATGGGTAACTTCCCATTACCCCCTTTGTTTTGAAATTTAAATAGCCCCACGTGGGCATTACAGAACAGGGACTCAAGCTAAGCCCAAGCTTTTGGCCTCTCTATAGAGGCAAGCTCGACCCTAGCACATTCTTCAAACAATTTAATATTGTTTTTGATTAATAAAAATAAAAAATAATCTATAAATATTTAATATCCAAGTATAAAAGTGTTGAGTTTTGAACCCTTTACCTTTTGAAAGACAATACGCATTTTACCATTAGGCTACCATTTAGTATGTCCAACATGTTTGTTATATAATTTTTAGTACAAGAAATTAGATATATATCCTAAAAAATATGTAATATACACTAAAGAAAATATGATATACCAACTGACAGACAAAAAGTCATCGATTAAAGTACATATATTCTATTGAATCTCACGTCTATTAGTAAAATACTAATATTCACTAATGTTTATCAGGAATTACTAATAAAAATATCAGATTTTATAAAAAAAATCAGAATAAATCGTTAATATGGGAGTCAATTCCTTGGAATAGAAGAGTTGTAAATGAAAATTTATACTAACAACAAATTTTACGAACATTATATATTTAAGGGGTTACTAGTTTTCTAGATTTTATATTTCAAAAATCATTTAATGATAGAGAAAAATATTTTATCTTTACGTGAAATATGTGAAAATATATTGTTATCCTACATTTACTGTGTTAGAAGTCAGTATTTTTTTTTTGTTATATAAAAATTCAAAATCAGAATTAATCAAGTTAAGGAAGGGGTTTGTGATTATTAAACTGTCTCCTTGGGAACTGTCTGAACACATTATGTGCCATAGTTTTCTTAGACGTTACTACAGATGAACTTTTCATGGGGACTTCTTAGAGACGTCTAGTTTTAATACAAACACTAACGGGGTTTCGACCATGAAATTCATGGATTGTTGAATGACGCCTTTTTGATAAGATATGAAATTCATTTGTAGCATGAGATAATCACAACCCCCCCCCCCCCCCCAAAAAAAAAAAAACTCATGCATCTTGAATGCTCGGTATCAACATGCATCTTGAATGCCACGACAAAAGAGGGAGCAAGGGAAGGAGTTGTTTGCTTAATTAGTTGATTTGATCTCCACAAAAGCATGGAAAATCATTTTTGAGCATGAGGGAACATTAGGTATTCATCAATTTAGACGTCACCAAAAAAAAAAATCATCAATTTAGTGATTGTTTAGAATTTGGTAGACTACCTCAATTGAATATCATGAATACAAACCGAAATTTGATATCCATAGGCTAGAATCATGCTTTGAATGCTCCAATTTGACTTCCCAAAGTTTGGATTAGTTTGGATTTTGTTGGGCTATCAATGGTTGATTAAGGGATGAGTTTAGGGTAGAGTTTGGGAGGAGAGATTTGTGTTGGCTTTAAAATGTTTCCTACGATCAACAACAACCTATCATGTAATATAGAGTATCACACAAGCATGCACATAAACTAAATTATGCAATAAAATATACATATTTATACACAAAAAAAAAAAAAACACAAATGGATGAAGAGTCACCGGGTTGTTTGACCTTTCTCTTGAATCCCTTTGCTTCTGCTTTGTTTTCCCGTTCTTATTGTAACTACAACGAAAACCCTGATGAGGTTCGATGAAGATTATAAAGAAACTACTTCTTTCTGATCTAACGTTACCCATGCACATCCCTAATACAGAGAGACTCATGCCATTCAAAGTAGAATTCTTCTAAAATCCATTGTTGGGTTTTGCATGCTTTGCTCCCAAATTTGGATTCAGCTCAAATTTTCAAAGCAAGTATTCTTCTAAAGTTGTTGAAACTTAAGTTATTTTCATTTTTTTTTTATCATCATCGTCATCTAATTAATAATGAGCAAATTTGGGCCCCGCCCTCTTTCCTCGGTTCGAGAGAGAGAGTGCGATTCTGTAACAAAACTTTTTAATAAATATTACATTTAATTAATATGTTTGTTAATCTCAATCTGTACATCAAAGACTATTCAATCCCCAAAGCATTACATTTAAGTCATTGAGGGAAGGCACAGCCAATAAATGATATAAAAATTTCATCACTCCCGACATAAAGTTGTTAAATTATGAAAATTGAAAATTAAAAAAAAAAAAAAGCGGGGGGGGGGGGGGGCTCTGTCAAAGTAGCCGTTGGGGGTGGGGGTCGCTTTGACCAGATCAATTTGCAAAGATTTGTTAGGTACTAACGGGCGCAATGCATACCTATGTGAAGTGATATCATTCTCCTTGAATTGCAAAAGGGCGTAGTGTATATGACCGGACCGTTGCGGATTCCATTAAATGAAAAGAATGAAAATCTTTTCTTTCCTTCTTTTTATAGAAGAAAGTATTCTTTTTAAGTATTTATTGTTCGTGACATCTTATAGCATATCCTAGTCGCTTGACATATTTTACACAATTCATAATATCAATTTATTTGATTCGATTATATTAACAATAATAATATCTGAGTTTTAATCCTAACAATTAAAAAAAATTATGATTTTAAGAATTAATTAAAATTTATTTACATTAATAGTCATGTCATCATTTAGTTCACGTATCTTTGCTCAATTTAGTCGGTAAGTTATATTTCAGTTAATATCAGTCTATTGTTCTTAAAGGTTTTAAATTTGAATTTTGTCTATATGTCCAAAAAAATAATAAAAAAAATTCTTTGCTCAATTTATAGAAGGCTCTTCTAAGGTTTCCTTAATTTGTGATTAAATGTGAAAATTAAAGTTATTTAGAATTAAAAAAAAAAAAAAAGTGATTCAAACACAATAATTAAACAAGCGGAAAGTGTTCTCCTCATATTGCAAACGTATATGATATGTGACACTTGATTGGCTCAACAAAAATATTTATTCCATAATATATAAATTTGTATCTAAATTAAAAAAATTCAACTCCACTAACAAGAAAAATCACTGGATATAATTGGAAAAATCCTTCCAATTTTTTAAAATAGTAGTAGAATAAGTTTAGAATAATTGGAAAAATCCTTTCGGCTGTTATATCGGTCTCTCAAATAGTTAACTCAAAAATTAGAATTAAGGCTGAATTTGGTGTTATTACCTTTGTAGAATAATTTTAGAATCATTTTCTTTTTATTTTTTCAATCAGGTTAAAAAGAAAAGGGAAAAACGGTAACTTTAGAAAATACATTCCGCCCCATTAGTGGCTGCCAGTTGGGGGACCATAGTAAGCGCAAGGCTGTCTCCAGAACAACCACCTGAGTGACATTTCCAACCCCCACTCCCCCCCATAAAAAAAAAAAAAAAAAAAAAGACATGAATGAAATGACAAAATTACCCTTAGAAGATCACAACTTCTGCTTTGGGCTTTGGCCAGCAAAAAGGTACCCCTCCTAAACACTTCGAACATCCCAAAGCAGGCTATTCTCCTTGTTATATATATATATATAAACCACTTCTTCCTCGGCACTTTCTGTTCTGTCAATTCAGAGAGAGAGAGAGAGAGAGAGAGAAAGAGAGAGAAAGAGAGAGAGAGATGGTGATGAGGAAGCTATGGTGGATGAACAAGTTGAAGAAGGGGAGATGGAAATTCATAGGAAGGAAGAGGACAGTAATACAGACGTGGTTAGTGGACGATGTGCTGTTCAAGATTGTGTACGTTTTTGAGGCCATTGTTCTAGTTTCCACTCTCTGCTTCTTCTTCCTCTGTTGCGGTTGTCATTTCTGATATGTATGATTCATAACACTTGTGAGTTCATTCTTTTTCTTTTTTTCTTTTTTCTTTTTATCGTTCAAATTCAATTGATACTCTGTTGTAAGCTCTTATACCTAATAAATTGTAATCTCCATCAATTGCTTCTTATTTCACTAATTTGGAGTTAAGCTTTTGATGCAAAGGCTATTTGATTTACTGATTATATATCCAATTCCAGGAATTTTAGCATTTTAATCTATTCTGAGTTTTAAATTACGTTTGCGTGTTTAATGGAAACGAAATAGCTTGTACAGACTTCGGATCATAATTATAATGACAATAAATATACACAAGAAAGCATATATAAATATACTTATCAATTGTGAACTTGAAGGAATTAAAATGTGACATCTTCTTCCTAAGGAAGACCAAGTAGGCAAGCAAGCACAGACGAAGTCCAAGAAAGACAGTCAGAACCAAAGTCAAATGTTTAAAAAGAAGTAGAATGCATTCATTTTTTGTATATAAAGATTTGGGGAAAATCTAAAATCATGAGAATTCTAAATTAATTATGAAAGAGAGCTTTGGAAATGAAAGAGAAGCACCAGGGTGAGTTGGCCTCAAGGGGAACACACCAGGTGCGGATGAGTGTGGTAACATCATCAATCACGGATGGTGTGTATGTGACTCGTACAAGATGTTGTTATACTAGGCAATTAAGTGAAATAACTCTTTTATTCATGAAAATATTTATACAAATTAAGGATATTTGTCTTAATTATCCCTTAAACCACATTTTGACCGATTAATCTTTCTATCTAATTTCTAATCTTTTTAATTCTAGACTATACTTCAACTTTCTTGACTTGCTTGTGCTGACTATGGTGTAAATGGGACGGTAGTTCGATTCGACTAGTTTCACTCATTTATTAACCAAGTTGAGTTTGAATTTAATAACTGAAATATCATTTAATAAACGTTTGAGATTTTATTGTTGGTCTTGAAATCTCACGAGCCGAATCATTAAAATATAATAAATAAATATGCATATACGAATTTATATATATACATATATATATATATATATATATTCATATATTATTTAATATTGTTTGATATTAAAAAACTTGGCAAATACAAAATAGCTATTGTTCACCATTAGAGACAAAATTTTTGACTCTTTAATTTATAATTCAAAACTTTAGAACATTTTGTCTCTTGAACTCTTTTCCATGCTCCGCCGTTTGACTCTTTACCCTGAAGCCTGAACTTCACAATTCTCACTTCTCTCCTCTTTGCTCAACCTCTCATCACATTATATTAAGAATTTACATAAAGAAATCGCATCAACCCACCCTTCTCAGATTAAAATTTCTACAACTTCTTTCATATTTTCTATCTTTTTTGGGTAGAACAAATTTTCTATCTACTCATTCAACATTTGGGCTATGGTTTTCCCGTTGATTATTATCGCCGTTCACCCCAATTAGATGGTATGAACTTTTTTGTATATGCTTTTTTTTTTCCTCATTCCATCTGTGTGTTTATGCAATAGTCATATATTCCCCATTCAAATTCAGATTATTGTGAAAATAAACATCTGTCTTTGTAGGAAATTTTTAGATTCATAGCTACGTGAAAACATTGTTACATAATAATTTACGAAAGAAAAAGAAAAAAATTCGTCGGTTGCAGCCAGAAATAAGAAATAGAGATAGTCCCAGGTTCTTTACAAACCCTATAAGCCCTATATGGCTTGCAGGCTTAATCTGCTTTTTATTTATTTAAGAGTAGTTAGTATAAAATGTCATTGAGCCCAGTGTCATCAACATCCCTTAACTTTAAATCATCTTCGTGTTCATCAAGATCTCTTTTAGCAGACGATTCATCTACAAGTCCGAACATAATGGGTGAGAGTGATCATATCAAAACATCAAGCTGTGAAGTTGAGTGTCAAGAGTCTCTTGATAATGCAATCTTGAATCCTATTACCTCCACTGATCCAATTCAAGTTTATAATAAATAGGAGAAAGGTGACGATGACAACCCCATTATCAAGAAAAAAGGAAGAAAATTCTCATGGTTGAGTTGAATTCACTGAAATCACACCGTGAGGTCGGGGTGAATATTTGGTTAAACTATAACCAATAATTGATTTAATTGGTCATACAATTATCATAATCATAATTTAATCTCATAGACTAAAATTGATAATTCAATTTGATCAAATTAATCGATTAATTGGTTCGGTCCTAAATTTCTCAGCAAAATTAGTAGTGAAAATATATGTTTCTAAACTTTTTGTCACGATGCATATTAAGGACGAATTTGGAAACCATGTGTATATTCGTCACTAAATTTAGTGAAAAAAAAAAAATTCATCCCTTTGATTCTATGATTCGGATTTTGGGAATGAATTTTTTTTATCCAAAAATTTGTCCCTTATTTTTTTTATTGGCAAATTGGCTTACACATTCATCCCTAACGTGTTTTTTCCTCTTTTTTTCTCCTTTTTTATTTTGGGTACACTACAAAAAAACATCATTTTTGCGACGAAATTTAGCGACTAATTTTTTTTGTTGCAATTTTGCGACGAATTTAGCGACGAACACTTGTTTACTCGCTATTTCCAACGAAATTTCCAACGAAAAAATAATCGACGCTAATTTCCAACGAATTCAGTTTTTGTCGCTCATTTGCGACGAATTCAGTGACAAATTTTGAATTTGTGGCTAATTTTGCGACAAATTCGGAATTCGTCGCTGAATTCAGCGACAAATTCGGAATTCGTCGCTAAATTTGAAATATAATAAAATAAAATAAAATATAAAAATATATTTTTTATTTAATAATTTTATATTTTATTATTTAATAAATTAATTTAGCGACGAATTCCATTTTGTCGCTAATTTGCGACGAATTCAGCGAAAAATTTGAATTTGTGGCTAATTTTGCGACAAATTCGGAATTCGTCGCTGAATTCAGCGACAAATTCGGAATTCGTCGCTAAATTTGAAATATAATAAAATAAAATAAAATATAAATATATATTTTTTATTTAATAATTTTATATTTTATTATTAAATAAATTAATTTAGCGACGAATTTGGTTTTTGTCGCTAATTTGCGACGAATTCAGCGACAAATTTGAATTTGTTGCCAATTTTTTCGACAAATTCGGAATTCGTCGCTAAATTTGAAATATAATAAAATAAAATAAAATATAAAAATATATTTTTTATTTAATAATTTAATATTTTATTATTTAATAAATTAATTTAGCGACGAATTCCGTTTTGTCGCTAATATGCGACGAATTCAGCGACAAATTTTGAATTTGTGGCTAATTTTGCGACAAATTCGGAATTCGTCGCTAAATTTGAAATATAATAAAATAAAATAAAATATAAAAATATATTTTTTATTTAATAATTTTATATTTTATTATTTAATAAATTAATTTAGCGACGAATTAGGTTTTTATCGCTAATTTCCGACGAATTCAGCGATAAATTTGAATTTGTGGCTAATTTTGCGACAAATTCGGAATTCGTCGCTGAATTCAGCGACAAATTCGGAATTCGTCGCTAAATTTGAAATATAATAAAATAAAATAAAATATAAAAATATATTTTTTATTTAATAATTTTATATTTTATTATTTAATAAATTAATTTAGCGACGAATTAGGTTTTTGTCGCTAATTTCCGACGAATTCAGCGATAAATTTGAATTTGTGGCTAATTTTGCGACAAATTCGGAATTCGTCGCTGAATTCAGCGACAAATTCGGAATTCGTCGCTAAATTTGAAATATAATAAAATAAAATAAAATATAAAAATATATTTTTTATTTAATAATTTTATATTTTATTATTTAATAAATTAATTTAGCGACGAATTCGGTTTTTGTCGCTAATTTGCGACGAATTCAGCGACAAATTTGAATTTGTTGCCAATTTTTGCGACAAATCCGGAATTCGTCGCTAAATTTGAAATATAATAAAATAAAATAAAATATAAAAATATATTATTTATTTAATAAATTTATATTTTATTATTTAATAAATTAATTTAGCGACGAATTAGGTTTTTGTCACTAATTTCCGACGAATTCAGCGAAAAATTTGAATTTGTGGCTAATTTTGCAACAAATTCGGAATTTGTCGCTGAATTCAGCGATTAATTCGGAATTCGTCGCTGAATTCAGCGACAAATTGGGAATTCGTCGCTAAATTTAAAATATAATAAAATAAAATAAAATATAAATATATATTTATTCTTTAATAATTTTATATTTTATTATTTAATAAATTAATATAACGACGAATTCGGTTTTTGTTGCTAACTTTGCGACGAATTCCGGATTTCGTCGTTAAATTTGAAATATAATTAAATAAAATAAAATATTAATATATATTTATTATTTTTATTTTAAAAAGTTTAAAAAAATTAATCACATTTATTATTTTTAAGTAATATGTTATATTTTATTTTTATTTTATCTTTTAAAAAAATAGTATTATTATTTTTTTAAATCTTTTATTATTTTATTTTACACTAATATTTTATTATTTTATAATAAATTGTTATTTTATATTTTTTTATTATTATTAGAAAAATGTGAAGAAAAGATAATAAGTAAAAAAAAAAAAAATTATTACAGATATTAACATTTAGCTTGATGGTTACAGGATCTTAAAGGTTTATAGAAGCGCAGGGGTTCGAACCTTGGTGGAAGCAAAAGCAAAGGCAATTTTCAAGAATTAAGTGAGGTAGGCACTGTGGGCGCCGGCTCGGGCGGGTGTGCAGGCGGATGCTTGCTCGGGCGGGCGGGCGGGCTGGCTCGGGTTCAGGCGGGACTGCATTATTTTTCATTCGTAATTTAGCGACGGATTTTGCGACGAATTTATATCCGTCGTTAATTTAGCGACGAATTTTTTTTGTCCATAAATTAGCGACAGATAATTTTTCGTTGCTAAATTTGCGACGAATTTAGCGATGAAAAATTATTCGTCGCTAAATTTAGCGACGAATTTTATATTTTCGTCGCTAAATTTAGAGACGGATAATTTTTTGTCGCTAAATTCGTCACTAATAATTCGTCGCTAAATTTAGTGACAAAATTATAAAATTCGTCGCTAAATTTAGCGACGAATAATGTTTTGTCGCTAAATCCGTCACAAGTTTAGCGACAAAAAATTATCTATCGCTAAATTTAGCGACGAATTTATATTTTCGTCGCTAAAGTTAGCGACGAATTTTATATTTTCGTCGCTAAATTTGCGACGGATTTAGCGACAAAAAATTATTCGTCGCTAAATTTAGCGACGAATTTCTTATTTTTCGTCGCTAAATTTTTGCGACGCGTAATTAGCGACGAAAATTTTTTCGTCGCTAATTTCGTCGCTAACGAATTTAGCGACAAATTTTTATTAAATTTTCGTCGCTAAATTTGTGGCTAAAAACTTGTTTTTTTGTAGTGGTAATTGCAGCCGGTCCAAAAGAGAGTGAGAGAGAGAGTAAAAAAATACATTTGGGTTGGAAGAGATAGTGATGATTGTCGTCAAAGGTTTGAATACAAATAAAAAGAGACATGAATGTGGGGATTAAATCGGGAGACGGGATTCATGTAATCAAAATAATAGGTCCGATATCTAAAAAATCGAATTAATTTGATTTGAGTTGATATGAAATCTAATTTAGGGGTTAACTTTCTTGATATTTATTTTTTATTTTTAAAATTCAAATTTAAAAAATTTAGTATCATATTTATAAACCCAAAAAATATTGATAATTAAAATAATAATTATCAATATCGTATCTGTGACCATATTCGATTTGTTATTTCTTGAAAATATTTCTATAATATTTGGGCGTAAGATTCTATGAACATATAAATATAATGTAAAAAAATATGTGTGCATATAAATATTTACATATTAAAATAAATTATGCTCATTGTTGTATATGTTAAAAAAAATAATGAAATAATGTGTTAGCAAATTGCTTGATTTTTTCTTGATATACTTAAAATTATGAAAATTAATTATGTAAATATGATTATACAACAACTTAGATGAATAAACGTAGTATTATGTTATTATGAATAAACGAAGGGATTAGAGATGTTGGGACAAGACAGGAGATAAGGAGCTGGTGATGGGGACTTCTAAAGCCACAAGATCAAGAGGAGTAACTCAGCCTCAGGCAGAGGAGACTAATACTGGCCCTGTACCGGCCACTCAGGAGGAGCCAATGGATCATACAGCTGATTCACTAGAGATGAATGCTGGTCTTGCTCTAGTAATTAGGGATGACATGCCAATTTTTGCTACTGCTTCACCAACTTTGAATGGTAATCCTGTTATGGAGGTTAGGGAGAAAACTTCGGCTTGTGATACTATACCACCAGATCTCAGGGAGTGTGTGACTCTGATTTCTTGTAAGGGTAGTCGAAGTATCCCAAGTGACAATAGGCCTGGGGCATGTCATGGTCGGTCCGAATTAGACTCAACAGTTGAGACAAGATCAATAGTGGATGATAATTCTCCACTTCCCCCTTGAACCCTTCCTATGCCTCGTCCTTCTCAAGGCAGGAAGGCTAAAAAGGGGTCCAAGAGGTCTCACTGAAGGGTATATCCCCTCTCATTACATTTCAGATGATCTGATATTGAAATGTAAAGGGTCTAAATGACCCTATTCATATTCGTGTTATGAGGAGTTTTGTGTTGCAGAACCGATTGCAGTTGGTAGGTTTTCTTGAGATGAGGGTGAGATCTTTTAATGAGATACGCATTCAACAATTTTTTTTACCATATTGAAGATATATTGTTGCTCGAGCATTTAACTCTACTAGGCGTATCTGGTTGAGCTGGGATCCATTGGAGGTTAAGGTGGATGTCTTGTTCTGTGAGATACACTGGATTCATTATGGGGTTCACTTTGTCTATATTAATATATGCTGTGAGATCACTACAATTTATATGTCTAATCAGGCAGGAGATCGTCGGCTTCTTTGGGATTTTTTGAGGAATTAGGGTAGGGGTATGACTACAACATGGTGTGTTCTTAGAGATTTTAATTGATTAAATGACCATTTGAGAGGAATGGGGATAATCCGAGTTGGTCGATGGCTGATTTTGTCTTGGATGACTGTTTGGGTTACGCGGAATTAGAAGATTTAAGATATTCGGTGTTCTTTTTTCACTTAGTGGAATAGGCAAATTGCGAATCCTATTATAAGGAAATTGGATAAGGTGTTAGTTAATTCAACTTGGCTAGCTTCTTATCCGTTTTTTGAAACAATTTTTTTCCTCCGCCGTGTCTGGTTTAGTTACAAAGGGGGTAGAGAATGTCATTCAAATTCTTTGAGTTTTGGATGGATCATCCTTGGTACCACGATATTGTATCGAAGGATTAGGTGGAGGCTTGTTATGGTACACTGATAAATCTGCTGTATAGAAAGTTTGAAATTGAAATTGAGACAATTGAACCGCTATGAGTACAACGATCTGTCTATGAGAGTTCAGGAGGCCCGTGATGAACTTGTATAGATACAGTAGGTGATACTATTAGATAGAGTTAGGAGAGACATGGGTGATGAGGAGAGAGCAGTTTCTTATCATTATTATAGGCTTTCGAGTATGGAGGAGAGTATGCTAAGATAGAAGGGCAAAATCCAATAGCTTCAGTTAGGCGATCAGAATACTACATTCTTCTTCGGCATGGTCAGGCATACGCAAAATCAAATTCTGTTTGTTCTTTGGTAAGAGAGGATGGCACACGAATATCTAATATGGGTGATATCAGAATAGTCAGTTATTTTAGGATATTATTTACAAGCGGACCTAGGGTTAGACAGTTGGATCCTAGATTTATCATACATTTGTTTTGAGGTATGCTATCTAAGGTCCAGATATATGCTTTGGAGGCTCCAGTAACAGAGTGTGATACCATTGGCATGTTACGTGCTAGAACCCCAACCAATACGAGGTGTGGCTCGGTAGAGTCAAAGGAGTGCACGGGTCAGGAGACATTTGATCCGAGCAATGTTTGAGGAATTGGTAGGAAAGGTTAGGAGGAACTTTCCTAAGGTGAATTAAGACACGGTCAAGAAGAATTAAGGCCTAAAGCCAAGAATGCACATTGTGGCTCGAGTGAGGGCCAAAGGGGTACATCGAACCAAATAATAATTGACTCGAGCAATCCAAGGGGATTGGACTAAAGGAGACTATAGAGACTCTTTTAAGTCAAAATTAGGCAGGTTCAAAGGAAAAATATGGCCAGAGCATGTGGATGGCACATGGCTTAGCACATGAGTCATGGTGATACAGTTGGAAATCATGAAATCAATTGGCTCAAGCAGAATGTTAGATCAAGGCCTAAAGACCAAGAGTGCACATTGTGGCTCGAGTGAGGGCCAAAGGGGTATACCGAGCCAAATATTAATTGACTCGAGCAATCCAAGGGGATTGGACTGAAGGAGACTATGGAGACCCTGTTAAGTCAAAATTAGGCAAGTTCAAAGGAAGAATATGGCCAGAGCATGTGGATGGCACATGGCTTAGCACATGAGTCATGGTGATACAGTTGGAAATCATGAAATCAATTGGCTCAAGCAGAATGTTAGATCAAGGCCTAAAGACCAAGAGTGCACATTGTGGCTCGAGTAAGGGCCAAAGGGGTATACCGAGCCAAATATTAATTGACTCAAGCAATCCAAAGGGATTGGACTGAAGGAGACTATGGAGACCCTGTTAAGTCAAAATTAGGCAAGTTCAAAGGAAGAATATGGCCAGAGCATGTGGATGACACATGGCTTAGCGCATGAGTCATGGTAATACAGTTGGAAGCCATGAAATCAATTGGCTCAAGCAGAATGATGGATCTTTGAAAAACGCTCAACATTTTCATCTTTTAGGATGAAAATAAGGAGAGTAGGATTGTTCAATACTACTCGTGACATGAGCCCTGATGGCATGGCAAGGAGTCGTGAAATCAATTGGCTAGAGCAGAATGTTTGATCTTCAAAAAGTGCTCAAAGCATTCGTCTTTTAGGATGAAAATATGGTTATTTCCAAGAGGCCAAAGCAAGTTGAACATGATTGCTCAATTTTACTCATGACGTGAGCCATTATAGCTAGGTAAGAAGCCATGAAATCAATTGGGTCGAGCAGAAGGTTCGATCTTCAAAAAGCGCTCAAGGTATTCATCTTTTAGGTCTAAAATAAGGTTATGTCCAAGAGGGTAAGGTCAACAAAGCATGATTGCTCAATAGTACTCGTGACATGGCATGATGACATGGCAGGGAGAGTTGTCCATGCATTTGCACGAGCAAAACGTGGGTCACAGTTGGGGCATCAATGGAGGAGCACTTTAAGGATGTAAGGAGACCATTTCATCCATCATTGAAGCCAACTGATATAAATTGCCTAAATGGGTATTGGCATGACCCACAAATTAGGGTTTATAGAGCCAAGTGGAGAAAGTGTGAGTAGCACTTGGGCCACAACCCCTAGAGTAACCTTATTTTATGTAAGATGGAGTTTGAGTGGATCCTAGTAGTTGAGGATGTCAATTGCTCATAAATCCTAGAGGGTTAGGGTTAAATGAGAGTCATATGTGCTATCCTAAGGCAATCTAAGGTATTTGGGGTTTTGGGTACGAGCAATCTATCAGAGAACTTGTAAAACCTAAGGTTAGGGTTTGATCTCAAGTGAGATTTGGGTTTTGCTCGTAGGAACCTCCTTATAATTGTATTGATGTACAATAAATCAAGGTCGGGAAGGTTTTCTTGTAAACTATGTGCATTGCTACCCATTTGTTTTAGAGAGAGAGAGTTCAAACAGAGAGCGAAAGTGGGAGTTGCTGAGGTTAGTGTTAGGTATTGGCCTGCATTACTTAGGGTGAAAAATTTGTGTACATTATATGCCCCGGTGACAGTTGGTATCAGAACAAAGGTTGCTCTTCGATTGTTGCTGCAAGCATATATGATAGGATATCATGAATAGAAGAAGTTCTTGGCTTATCGGAGGCTATTTCAGAGGTCTCTTTGTTTGATCAAATGAAGTTATTGGCCACACAAGTTTTTGGTCTTGTGGCTAAGGTGGAATCACTTGGCACAAGGTCTGGGGCTGTAGCTTCATCATCTACGAACCCTAGTATCTCTCTCAAGGAAGAAGTACTGGAAAGATTCAAGAAAATAGAGGAAGAAGTAGGCATTTTAAGGCGAGCAGTTTTAGACACTCGTAATGCAACAACCAGTCCCTTCTCAAGTGAAAGAGTCCGAGCCAAAAGCATTTTGTGGGGCTAGGTCTGCAAAGAAGTTGGAGAACTTCCTTTAGGATATGGAGTAGTACTTTAAACCTGCTCAAATCCCAGAGGAATAACAGGTCATAGTTATTGCAATGTACCTTACTGAAGATGCGAAACTTTGGTGAAGGACTTGCGTGTAAGACAACCTTAATGCAAGTAGACTACCAATTGTGACATGGTTGGCCTTGAAGAAGAATTAAAGGAGTAATTTCTTCCCTACAGCACTACATGGATTGCAAGAGAAATTTTGAAAATGCTAAAATACACCAGCACAGTTCGTGAGGGATAGGGTTAAATGAAAGGCATATGTGCCATCCTAAGTTAATTTAAGGTATTTGGGGTTTTGGGCACGAGCAATTTGTGAGAGATTTTGTAAAACCTAGGGTTAGGGTTTGATCTCAGAGGAGATTTGAGTTTTGCTCATGGGAATCTCCTTGTAATTATATTGGTGTGCAATAAATCAAGGTTGGGAAGATTTTCCCGTAAGTTGTGTGTATTGCTACCTATTTACTTTAGAGAGAGAAAGGTGAGAAGAGAGAGAGAGAGTTCAAACAGAGAGAGAAAGTGGGAGTTGCTGAGGCTCATCCTGGGCATTGGCCTACATCACTTAGGATGAAAAATTTGTGAGCATTGTACACCCCGGTAACACGAAGGCAAAGGTGAGGGATGCTATGTTCTCATTGGATATGCATAAGACTCTGGGTTCGAATGGATACAGTGCTAAGTTCTTTAAATCCAAATGGGATACTGTAGGATCAGATGTTTCTAGGGCTATATTGGATTTCTTTGATCATGGGTGACTTCTTCGAGAGGTGAATGACACGATCATTTCACTTATCCCGGAAAAAGATAACCCGATTCACTGATAGATTTTCGGCTTATCTCGTGCCGGTTTATAAGTGCATATCCAAAATTATTGCAGCAAGACTGAGTTAGGTACTACTGAGCATTATTGATAACGAATAGTCTACTTTTGTGAGAGGTAGGGGGATTGGAGATAACATTCTGCTGGTTCACAAGCTCCTTCATGGGAATCACCTGAATCGTGGCTCTCTTAGATGCGTAATAAATGTAGATATCATAAAGACCTATGACTCAGTGGAGTGAGACTTTCTCATACTAGTGTTGGAGTGTGTTTGCTTTCCCATCTAGTTGGTCAACAGGATCATGGAGTATGTCTCGACAGTGAGTTTTGTGATAGCGATTAACGGAGAGCTAATGATTTTTTTTAGAGATCGAGAGGTCTTTGATAGAGGGATCCTATATCTCCTATACTCTTTGTGATGATCATTGAGGTTTTTTCGCGTCTTATGCATAAAGCCACTAAGGGATTGACATTTGAGTATCATTGGAGATATTAGGAGATTAGTCTTTCTCATTTCTGTTCTATGGATGATCTGATACTTTTTTCTTGGGGTAGCTTATCTTCTGTGTAGTGTGTTATGGATTTTTTTGACTCAGTTTGAGATACTCTCTGGTTTGTAGATGAATACCTAGAAAAGTGAGATATTTTTTGGAGTAATCGAGAAGGGGTCAAGGATGATATATTGAGGACATCGAAATTTCGACTAGGTCATCTCTCAGTTAGATACCTAGAGATTTTGCTTCTGTCGACTCGACTCTCAGTTGCAAAGTGTGTTTAGTTTGTGCAAAGGATGACATCTCGGATTTAGGACTGGATGAGTAGACACTTATCCTATGTTGGTTGGCTATAGCTGGTTAGTACCATTCTTTTCTCGATTCAGACGTATTGGTTTTCTATGTTCCTCCTTCCAAAGATGGTTTGCAAGGAGATTGAACAGATTATATCTAGGTTCTTATAGATTGGTTCATCTCTTGGTTGTCATAAGGTTAAGGTAGTATGGTCCTTTGTTTGCCAGATGAGAAAGGTAGGGTTAATACTGAAAAGAGTGACGAATTGGAATACAGTAGCCCAACTTAAACATATCTAACACCTGCTTTTAGAGTTGGAGGATAACGTCTTGTCATGGTGGGTGAAGACATATCTGCTTCAAGGTCGTAGTTTCTAATATGTTTGAGTTTCGGCCACTTGCTCATGGATATAGAGAAAAACTCTTATCTTTTCGGTATCTCATTGGAATCTAGTGGCTTGGAGGATGGGCGATAGTAGTCATATCTCATTCGGGTATGATATTTGGTCGCCTGTAGGTCCCTTGATAGAGGCCTTCAGGAGGTATATCATTGAGAGATCAGGTTTTCTGGTGAATGTTCTATTCAGGATGTTTTCGTCAGCACTCATCGGTCAAAAGTATATCCAAGGCACTGAGAAGCTAATTTGAGATTGATGAAAGCTTTTTTCGACTGTATCCAAGATATTATCCTGAAATTTGATTTTTTATCTGTTGTTGATGTAATAGGATTGTGTGACAGAGATTTCCATTCTGATGTGCCGTGGATGGATTTGGTGTGGTTTCCTAGAGCGATTCCTCAATTTGCATTTATCTTGTGCTTGTCTTCATCGAGCGGTTTCAAATGAGTGATCATCTATTCTGATTTGGACTCCCGAGTTTCTCAACTTGTCACCTTTGTTCCTGTTAGAGAGAGACCGTAGATTATTTGTCCTTTAGATGCCCCTTCTTGAGGGAGATTTTGAGATTGATTATGGCGAATTATATTCTTGTGATCTTTTTTATCTTTTGGTTCGGTATTCAAGCGACTCTTCTCTCCTCTTTTAGACATCCTCTTTGGTGGAATAGGGTCTTCAAACGCCTCATTAATGCTTGCATTTATTACATTTGGATGGAGAACAACAAGAGTATGATTGGTGAGCGATAGATTCCTGCATGAGTTATAACGATATTTGTTAGTATAGTTTTACACGTAATTGAGACTAAATTTTAATGATTTTTGTACGAACCTCACATAGTGGTCTATTGATTTTTTCTCGGTTATTTCAGGATAAATCCTCATATCTATATATTCTTTCATTTTTTGATATTTTCATTCTTTTATATAAAAAAATGGTTAATTTGAATTGTTAAAATAGTTTATATATTAGAATTGTTTTAGCAATGGGGATGAATTGCTAAAACAAAACCCATAATAAGTTTAAAGAAAAAGTTGATTTATTCATCCAAATTGTACTATTTTTTCCTCAATGAAATTTGATATGACAATCACCAATTAACTATAACATGAAAGCATGAAAGGAAAGTTGGTATTTTTAGATTTTATATCTTACAATCACTTTAATTTAGTTCATAATAGTAAAAAAAAATGGTATCCATATACGAGGGAAAGTCACATGTAAGCTTTGGAAAAGCAGAGAAAAAGCGAGAGAGAGAGAGAGAGAGAGAGAGAGAGAAAGGAATGAAGTAACTTATGAGGGCTTTTATGGAGAGAGAGAATTGACCAAATCAATATTTTTTTTGAATATATTCTACTTTTTTTTTTCCATAATTTTGGATTTAATTACTCATTTGAAAATAACAATAATAATAATTCAGACAAAATACGAATTATTACAGTTTTCCTGATAATCACCTACACCTAATAATTCCTTTTGTAGAGCATGATATCGACAATCCAATATTGTGTAAGCTGATCGTACCTAAGAATCGAATTTAGCTTTGAAAATTTAATATCCGAGTTCTATTTTAAATCAATAATAAATTAAAATTTAATTTCAAATTTAGAGTTGAACGTTTGAAAAATCAATATATAAGAGGGGCAAGTCTTTGTTTTGCATAATTGAAATTTTACGGGAAAAAAAAAAAATCACCCCAAACTATTCAACTGTGGACTAATATTCAAGCACTTCGTTCAACTCCATTTAGTCTCAAGTGACTCACATGACTTATAGTATCGATTAGATCATTCTAACCATTTAATCTATCGGAATATTAATGTGGCATCGTACGTGGACGATAAAATATAATTAAATGTGATCAAATTTAAAAAATAAAAATAAAAATAAAAAAATTTTACCGATTGAACTATTCGAGAGAAGCCATTGGACTTAATTTTATTATAGGTGACTTAGACGTGAAGTTTTAACCTCGACCGGCATGTTAATACCTAAATCCTTTTCATCTCCATTATAGTCTCTAATTGAACATCTCTCCTCTCCATCAGCAACTTCCGTTCTTGAGAAGACTTGAAATAGCTGAAATTTTGGAGAGGTGCATTTTTTGGATCAAAAGAATTAAACATAAAAATTACCGACTAGTTAAAATACTCAATTATTCTAAAATTATAGCGAGACCTAAAATTTAATATTTATTTCATTTTATTTTTTTTAAAATTAAAACTAAAATTATAAAATTAAAATCCTAAATAAATAAATCAAAAATTAAAAATCGAGCATAAAAGGCCACGAGATACTAAAATAAAATTGTAAATAATAAAAACACTATAAAAGTAGAAAAATTAAAAAGTCTCGAACCAAAGAATGCCTAAAATTGAAAGTCAAATTGCAATAGGAAAGCAAGCAAAGCCCGGCTCGATATGCATAACGGAATCCTCTTCTCCATTGATGGCGACTAAACAAGTTGATAAAAAATAGGGGCGATGGTTTGAAATCGGCTCGAAGGCAAGCAATCGAAGACCAACCAGGGATTAACGATCGAATGGGGACTAAAATCTAAAGATGAACAGGCGAATGGGAACCGAATTCTGCTTCGAAAGTTTAATATCTATTTTTTTATTTTTAAAATTCAAACTCGATGGTATAAAATGTAATAGAGGAATTATTTAAGAGAAAATAAAGTTGGACGAGTTGTTTAAGATTGGGTGAATAGTTGAATGACATGAGTTGATTCTTTCATGAAAATTTGTTGATGGAGACGAAAGCTTGAGGGTTTGACTTACTTAACTTTTAAAGTTATGAATTTGGATTTAATTGCAACCAAAAAGATCGAAAGGAAATAGAAGAATAGAATTTTAAATTTATTTGTTTCAAGATGAAACCATAAAGGAAAATATAAATGAGGGAAAAAATCACTTTGCCCCATTCATCCCCTACACTTGACGCCATTATCTCTTTACACTGTTTAGTTTAAATAATATACAAAATTACATAATTAAATAATTTACCAAAGTAAATAAAATATTGGGTTTGCTCCACCATCACTCTTTAAGAGTCTCTTAAAAGAAAAGAAAAGAAAACCCACCTTTAACTTAAAATTTTAAGTTTAAGACCTATTTAAAAATAATCAAAATTTTCAATACATGAACCAAACAAACTTGGTTATTATAAGAAACAATATTATTATTTTTTTATTTGTGATCGCGATGTTTGACATTTGGGTTAGTGGAGTGATGGTGGTGAATAGATTTTTTTTTTTCTTTTATAGAAAGTGAGAATTGAACTCGAGATCTTTATAAGACAAAGAGGAACGATATCAGTTGAATTATAATTCATTAACGGTGGTGAATAGACGGTGAGGGGAGAGAGTGCAAACCCAATTTTTAAAATTCTTTTCCCAAGTAAAATAGATAGAGGAGGCAAAATGATAATAGAAAACAAGTGGGTTCCCTTAATTTTGGACCAAATCAAAGGGTTAAAATGAATTTCTTTTTTCTTCTCCATAAATAATGTAAGGTATATGTAGAGCCATATTTGGAGAGATTTAAGGTGAACCATATCCAATACATATTTTTGTATGCATGACATAAAATGCAAGTATTTAGAAAAATTTAAAATTCAAATGTTGGATTATGTGTCCAAGGATGATTAAGATATATACCAAATGATTTATGCCCAAATCTTGCACTTCTTTAAAATCATAAATTCTGAGTCTACAATCATAATATATCAAACCATAAAACAAGGAAAGTAGAGTCAAGTTCATCAACCATAAAGCATAAAAGAAAAAGAAAAATGCAATTAAATATATGCGTGTATTATATGTACAAGAGTATATTTATATACAGATAACACCCTAGATTTTGTGAGTAGAAAGGCGAGATCTGCAATGAAATTTTATTAGAAAGGTGAATTTTGGCGAATATTTTTTGAAATTTCAGTTTTGCGCCCCCCCAAAAAAAAAGAATAAATAAATGAAGAAGAGAAGCATGCCCAGCACTCCTTCCAGAAAAAGACTAACACAGATTTGATGAATTTCGAACCGTAGAATTCGACAAGAGAAACCTGCAAAAAATCCCCTTCGCTTTCCCTTTTTCCCTGGTACTTGTATAAGCGAGATATATATATTATAAATATAAATCATATAAGCCAGCTGGATAAATCAAAATCATATTGACTTAGCTCTGGCTCAAGCTGAGGAACATATCCATCAGTGTAAGGAAAACTCTCCATCTCCAAAAGCCATGACTCAAGTTCCGAACACTTCTCCAAGTCTTCGCTATTTTGGTTCTCCAGAGTTACAAAGGCTGTGCTTGTGTTGCTCAAGTCTGATGAATGATCTGGCGACAACCCCATTACACCTACAAATGACTGAATTGGATTACTCAAGTTTGATGAGTCAAACCATGATTCGAAGCTAGTTTCTGATTCTAAATGATCATCTTCTGTGATGTCTACTATGTTTGGGACTTTGTCAAGTATGGTTGGCTTGGTGGGAGGAGGAGGAGGGGGAGATGAGAGAGAAGATTTAGTTCCATTGCCTGTAAGCTCTTGAACAAGGCTCTTGAAGTTTGAGCAGTCAGTGATGTAGACCTTTGGACGTAACAAGTTTATCAAGGTGTTGAGGTTCTTGTTCTTCTCATCTTGTTTGGATACTTTGTGTGACAGTTGGCTTAGTCTTTTGACCATTTTTTTTTTTCAGAAACGAGATCTAATACTACAAAGTGCCTCGAAAATTCAGACCCTTCTCTGTTTTTGCTTTGCTTTGCTTTGTGCGGAGGATTCTATGTGTTATATTTCTCAAAGTGTAGGAGCTTGTTATATATGCATGTTAGTTGGCGTGTGAAGAAAAAGGGTGTGAGAAAACAAAACACGTCATAAGACATAAAGATACTGAAAATGATGTTCTTTGACAAAGAATGTGAATAGAAGTCGCCACAAGGTCACCAGAGCCGACCCTCTCTCTCTCTCTCTCTCTCTCATTATGCAAAAATATGCCAAGGTTTGTACCCAAATGGGGATGAAGATGTAGCTGTTGGTCAATTCATTAGGGTCAAATTATTATATAATTCTTATGACAATGAAATGTGATAGGAGGGCATTTGGGGCACGCAGTTCACTATTGAAATATTTGTCATTTTATGATGGATAGGTTCCTGTTACATCAATGCTGAGAGATAACCAAATGAGGGGAGAAAGAGAGAGAGAGAGAGAGAGAGAGAGAGAGAGAGAGAGAGAGAGAGAGAGAGAGAGAGAGAGATTTGATTTAGTTTATTTTTTAAGAGACCAAAGTTAAGCATCAGAGTACGTGCCCCACACTTTAAGGTCAAATGATATATTGTTTTGGCTTTTGCAACTTCCCACGTGTGAGAGCGTATTTAAATGATGAAGCAAAGCAACTATGCTACAAAAACTGGCTATTCTCTGTCCGATCCTTTTGTGTGAGCCATTAGTTTCAATTTTAAAATATAAATAAATAATAAGATTTAAAAAAAAAATTATACCCCCAACCTTATCATGTGGGCGGTGTTTAAGAAATCAGCGTGAAGCTCAACTTATTTTTATGTATAATATTTTTAATTAAGAAGTTAAATTTTTTTTATAAAAAATTTTAATAATTATTTTTTCATATTCATTTTATATTTCAAAGTTGTACTCAACTTTCTCAAAGGAATTTTGGTATATTGTAATATATGTAACTTTGTTACTTTAATCTTTATTGAGGATAACAAAAATATTTGATTAATTAAGTATCCAGACATTTTTTTTTAATATATGCGAGAGACTCGAATTCAAAATTTTTAAGAAAAATGGGATGGAATCATTTAAACTATAACACATTGTATAAAAGAAAACTTTAGAGGATTTGTTAATGAAGGCAAAACTATACACATGTATCTCACATGGTTTCAAATTCTTAATTGTATCTCACTGTAATAATGTTCTCTATTTTCAACCCATTTGTAAATACTTCAAATTGAGTTTTTTGGTGATTGCTTAGGACTCTTAGAGATTAAGGAGAATGACTAAACCTTAATCTCCCAAGCGTTTTATTCTTTGTGTGTTGCATTTGGAAGTTGAGACATGGAGTTGAGTTGTAGAGTTAAAAAGTCTTCATTGTTTTTTTTTTTTTTTTTTTTTTGGTATAAAAAGATATAATCAAGCAGGATCAAATCGAGAAAGAGAGAATGAAAATAAGGAGACTCTATCGCTTGACCTGTTGTCGAGGCACTACAAAGTCTTCATCGTGGACGGCTCTTTAATGTCATTTTAAAAATGAAGAAGTCATTTTTACTTGTTTCTTTCCTTCATTAGTGATCGGTGAAAATGACATTTTTTTTTGTAATACAATATTTCGAATCCTAAATCTCAGAGTTGGGGGAAAAAAATTGTGACCACCACACTGTTCTTTTAGGTATCAAAAAGAAAAAATGGCCATCTTGTTCACCCTATTTTTCACTTCAAACCCTACATACAACCAAACCATTAATAATGGTACGTACAAGCTAGGGATCTCAACATTTTACAATATAAAATTTTTTAATTTAAAATATTGTAAACAAATTAGTAATTTAATTTATTTTGACTTTATAATAAAATTAACTTTTATTTATAAAATTTTGTATTTATATAAAAAATTATTTTAATAAAGATATTATAATTTGAATGAGACAGACTCAAATTTCCAAAAGTATTTGCTTGCAAGAATAGCTTATGTGTCAAAAACTAGGCTAGAAGAAGCCAAACGAAATGGAATTTGGATCAGGGCAGTCTACCTCCTTATGTTGACCGGCATCTGTGGCGCGTTGACTCATGGTAATCAGCCATTGACCTTCAAATCATCGACATTTCGACAAAGGTTTGTCCACACACTTCACCTTCTGCCCAAAAAATGCTTTATTTGGGATAATCTCAATGCTAACCCTTCCTTTTCCCCATTCTCCTATGATGGGTAATGGCAATGAACCCGGATAGTATTCTTTTTTTTTTTTTTTTTTTTTTTTACCATGTCTTGGATATCACCCATTATTCAGGAATTCGTCCCGACTAATCCGATCGACCGTTACAGTGGCTATTTTTTCGGAGGACGGATCTCTCAATGAGAAATGCTCCGTACACATGATAGTTGAGCTTTGTACGGAAATAACATTAAATTTTAAAAAAAAAATTTAAAATAATACCGTTTAAAAAATTTTTATAAAACTAACTCACCTATATCGTGACTTATGACATGCACTGTTCATGCATGTTGTGAGTTGAAGTCACGACATAGGGCATTCTAATGCCATGTCGTGAGTTGAAATCACGACTTGGTCATGTCGTGAGTTCAACTCATGACATACTTTTGTCTACTGCCCAAAATCAATTTTCATATTATATGCTGTCTAAATTTACAACACAAAACAAACACTATAACACAAAAGAAACACCACATACTCCGATAGTGGCCAAATCGACCATTCTGCTATCCAAATTTACAACGCAATACAAACACTACAAATTCCGATAGTTGCCAAATCAACCATTCTGCTATCTAAATTTACATCACAACACAAACACTAAAACATAACACAAATACCACAAACTCCGATAGTAGCCAAATCAATCAGTTTTCGACCTCATAACCAGATTTCATATACAATATTATCCAAATATCATAACTGATCAGCAACAAATCCCAAAAACCAAAAAGTACTAAATAAAGTACAATGAACAGAATAAAGAAATAAAATTAATTTTATTAATTTTAATAGAAGTTACAAATTACAAAAAAAAAAATTAATGTTGTCGTCTTCTTCTAGTGTACTATCTAAGACCTAAAGTACTCTACTGCCTATAGAGTCATCACGAGACACTAATCCCATATCATCTATATGTGTGATCTGGGAGGAGCCTACATCCTGCTGGTAGGAATCAGAGAAAACAGGCGGGGACACATGATATACCAGTGGTGCATCATCTCTCATACCCTGTGTCAGTCCCTCATCCATAAAGCTATTGGGACAAACTCCCCTTTGAGGAGCCCCCGGAGTGAAAACCTGAGGGAAGTCATCAAACACAGGTGTGTAGAAATCTGAAGACTCACCGAACGTAGTAGAAGGTCCTGCGACATTCTCGGGCTACTGTGACGGCAGCGGTGACGCATAATCGGACGAGCGTCGAGGTCTCGTACGCTGTCCTCTCCCTCGTCGTCGTCCACGTGCTCGGCCTGCATCACCACCGTCTACGCCACCTGTCTCGGGGTGAACGCTGAAAAGACGTGTCATATCATCTGCCAGAACCGAGATGGCCGACTCAGTAAGGCCACGAACGTCGGCACTGGGATTGTCTCATATCTCGTGCAAAGTGTCCCACTACAAGCAATAATGTGAAAAATAATTAAAACAATAAATTAAATTCTTTTATTAGGTAGTAGAGGAAAACTTACCACGTAAGTTAAAGAAGCTCCCCGACGACCGACAAATCTGCGGGAGATGGAGCGAAACCAAACCGAATAGTCAGGATCAAGCGCAGGTCCGAAGGAGGTATCTAGCGGAACTAGATGGTTGTGTCGGTGAATCCAAATATCAACGTACACTGCATGCGCTGCCAACCAATCGACCTCTAGAGTACCCCGCGTGCTCGTATCATGAAGTCTGTCCTCGGTGTCACACTCACCCGGAACGTATTGCAAGCTTCCAAACTGTCGTAACACCCTATCTAGAAAGTGCCACTCCACGATACTAAAACAAATCAAAGGGACCCATGCGTGCCAAATATCCCTCCCCCTATGACAGTAGTCGGGAAGGGATGACAATATATCATCCGAGTACGGGACCCAAACGACCTGATCGACCGTTTGCCTATCAAGTGCCTCCCTATAAACAGAAACTACGTGTGTAGGGAACATAGTGACATCAAACTGAGCGTGCCACCGCAAACCGAGTGGTCCATCCCCATCTACGTGCAAACCTCGTCGAATAGGAGCCATATACGGAAACCGCTCCCACCCCCAAATCTGTAACAAAACTAGCACCCCTCCAATCTCACGTGCATCTGCATGCGTGGCTATTCAAAGGTGTCTGTATAGATATGTCAAACACGTAAATCCCCAACTAAATCTACCTGACAACTCCAAATTCTCTAAAAATAATAAAAACTGTAAATATACAAAAGTTCCAGTGTTATCAGAAAACAGGACACCCCCTATCAAAAGTAAAATATAAGCCCGTGTCCACTGTAAAATTGCTATATCATCAACACCAGCGGGCAAATCATCAAAAACCTCAAACAACCACGGTATGCTCAAAGTGTAACCTCTAAAAGCAGACCGTAGAGGCCTAATACCTAAAAGTCTCTCGCATACATCACCCCATACCACTCCCGTCGTCCTAGAAACGAGCAGATGGCCATCCACAGGTAACCCTAACAAAACCTCAATATCCTAAAGGGTAATAGTGATCTCACCATGGGAAAGGTGAAAAGTATGCGTCTCTGGTCTCCATCGCTCGACTAGAGCAGTGATAAAATGCCAATCTAATTGAATGAAGCGAAGTCGAGCAATGCCCAAAAATCCAGAGTGCTCCAAAAGAGGAAGAACTCTCTCGTCGATGTAACAGTGGTCCAAAAGAGGAAGGACTCTCTCGTCGAGCAATGCCCAAAAATCCGGAGTGCTCCAAAAATCCGAAGTGCTCCAAAAGAGGAAGGACTCTCTCGCGTCGACGGCAAGTGAGCGTAACCGTCATGCCGACTCCCTCCCAAAGGCGAGAAGAACGGTGTCGTCGCTGTAACCGGAGCACACTCGAATCAGAAGATCCTGGATCCATCTGCAAAATAAAGAAAACAAATAACACATTAGATTATAAATACGTAATGTTAAAAATAAATTACATTTCAAATGCTCAATTAATTTAGATTATAAGTAATCAAATTAAAACACAAATTATATTTTCAGAAGTCAAATATACGAAAAAAAAATACATGATTTCCGTTATAATAAGAAATACATAATTTTTAACTAAAATACAAAAACTATCTATATCAACGCGATATAGTTGGGCAATTTCTTCGGTTGTGACCCTGTCCCCCACAAATACCACATTTCATTTGTGTCGTGCATCTTCTCCGATTATGACCCTCAACACTACAACTGCCGCACGATACCCGCGAAGATGATTCTCGGATATCCATCTCGTTATGATATCGAGATGACTTTGATCTCCCTTTCTCACGTTTTAGTGATTCGTCCGGAATGATAGTTGGGTACGATCCGATTGGCCATCTAGATCTATCTCCTACCGGTGAAAAATATAACTCGTACACTTTAAGTTGATGTTGCCACGTATACCATTTTCCGACAATCATATGAACATCCATCATGGTCCGTGATAGTGCAGCGATTGCATTGGAACAAGGTATTCTATACGTTTGCCATTTCCCACATGTGCAATGTTCATTATTGACGTCAATGATCTGTTTATTTCCTCCCTTATGGCCATACCGTGTTTGTCTATGACTTGTTTCTATCTCGAAAATATCATTCTCCCTACTAAAAGAGACAACCGTATGAAGGTTAGTGGTGTTCATCCACCTTCCTAACATGGCATTTGCATACTTCATATACCGCTCTCCTTTTACTATCCCCGCTTTCGCCTCAGCGATTCTACCTTCAAAATAGTTCACCGTATTATAAAATGTCTTAAGTACCAAAGTTGTAACGGGGAGATTCCTTGCACCTTTTAGCACGACATTATAACTTTCACTGATATTGGTCGTCATATAGCCATAACGAAAGCCACCATCGTAAGAGAGAGTCCACTGTTCAGGACCAATGTTCGCGAAGTAATCGGGGGCATCATTTTTTATCTCCTTCATTCTCACCATATATAAATCAAATTTCTTGCGTTGTGGTTGTAATGCAGCAATTATGGCGACTCTCTTACAAGACTGACTTTTGTGATGCGTGTTAAAGTTACTAACGACATGCCTAATGCAAAAACGCCAAACGGCATGCGGAGGTGACCATCCAAACTCCAGACGAACAACAGTAGCTCTTATCCCTTCATGTTGATCTGAAATCAAGCATATTGGTCCCTCCCTATCTAAGACAACATAGTCTCGCACGCACATTAAAAACCATGACCACGACGCTAGTGACTCTACATCCACCAATCCGAATGCCAACGGCACTTGTGATTCGCTTCATCCATACTGCATGCAATCAACAACTTGTGCTTGTATTTCCCATACAAGTGAGTCCCATCTATATTTATCAATGGCCGACAACTTCTAAATGGCATGATACTATGACCAAATGCCCAAAATATAGCTTCAAACACTATTTCACTATTCACTCAGGCCGGACCCAATTTCCATGACACTTGTGATCCTGGATTCTTTTGCATAATTGCATCCAAAACTCTAGACAGCTCATTGTATGATTCATCCCAATTCCCGTACACCATCTCAATCGCCCTTCTTTTTGCGGCCCAAACTCGTTTTTGGGAAACTGCATACGTGGTTCTCTTCGTCATAACGGTTCGTAGGAAAGAGACTTTGATACTTGGGTCTTCCCTTACATAGTTAACAAACGATCGGGCCATCATATTTGAATCCAACTGTCTATGATCCTGCGTCAACCTAGCATTGACACATGTATGCGGTCCCTCCATAACAGTTATCACAAAGGCATCAAGTTGTCTTATTTTACGTGCATGCAACCTCCACCCACAACCTTCATCCCTTTGAATACATACCGCTGTCCAAAGTATAGGGGTTGATCTCCCAACATGAAATTGATAATGATTCTCCACATGATGCATTTTTACAAAATGTATAAATTCATCTTTCGACTCAAACCTTATACCTTTCTTCACTTCATTATTAAAACTCACACTATCTATTATTAATCGACAATCTTCCTCAAAAGTGACATAATCATCTCCTCCCGGTACAGTTCGCATGAAAGGAATTGACTTATCAACTCCGCTATAGAGATATCTCCTACCACCATGAATGGGTGCAGGCTGTGAAGATGACCCAAACATCATCTGGTTTCCATAACTACGACCACTAGTACGACCAACTTCTCTGCCGTCTTCTTCATCATCATCCTCTTCTTCGGTATCTTGTTCCGCCTCCTTTTCGGCCAATTCTTCTTCATCTACATCATTATCCATGTCAACTATTGCAACATCCACTCGAGATTCGATATGTGGATATTCTTTATCATAATCGCAATCTTGTTATACAGGCACAAACATTCGACCATTGTATGCCTTTATATACAACTCATGACTTGTACCCACTCCCATAGCCACCGCAAACTCCATCAAGTTCAGAACGTCATCATCATCATTGATCGGTACCAATACGTACCTTACATTCCCCCTTGCATGTGTAACATAGGGCAACGATGAAAGATCTCTACGTGTTGTCTTGTCGAATTGATTCCAAGTCTCTTACAGACCATGGTTACCAACTCATTAAAATATACATATTTTTTCACCCGAATCAACTTTGAAGGTTCAAGGTCATAGCCCACTTCATTCTCACCCTTCACAATTTCACCATTTGTGTAATATAACAATCTTATCATGTCCGTCATTTCGTTTAAAACTCTATAATTAAATTTACAACAAAACAACAAACAATAAACAAAATTTATCAAAAAACTTTCTAATTTTATTTAACTACAATTAATAAATCTAACTAATTTTACTTTTAATACATTTATCAAAAAAACCCTAAAATTTAATTTTATCCCAAATTAAAAAAACCCTAATCCCTAAATTGTCATTCATTTCCAACAAAAAGTTAAACTCTAAAACATTAATATCTGATTATATCTTTCCAAATATATAGTTAAATCAACAAATAACATATCAATTGAATAATGTACATCAAAATTTAATCAATTTAAATATATAAAATTTCAAATTTCAAGGAGTACAAACAACAATTTACCTTCGTCAAATTTCGCGTGTGGAACTTTCAAAAGTAGTGGGTCGTGGTCAATTCACTTTCCCTAGGTTGCAGATGTCATTGGCTGTTGCAATTCGTGCGCGCAGAGGCGTAGAAGGGTTTCGTCTGCCTCGGAGCAGGGAGAAGCAGAATGGGGAAGAAAGAAAGAAAAAAGAGAATGGAGAAAAGAAGAAGGGTTCGGGGGTTTAAGTTCAAGCATGTCGTGAGTTGAACTCACGACATGGCATTAGAATGATCATGTCGTGACTTGAAGTCACGGCATACCACGTTTTAAACATATGTCATGACTTCAAGTCACGACATGTATGAATAGTGCATGTCGTGACTTGAATTCACGACATAAGTTGGTTAGTTTTGTAAAAATTTTTTAAAAGGTGTTGTTTTAAATTTTTTTTTTAAAATTTAATGTTATTTCCGTACAAAGCTCCATGATAGCTAGATACTATCTATATCCCTGAAGATGACTTGACGTCGACAGAATTAGACCCACATCGTATTATCCATATTTTATGTGCCGTTCGTTTTTTTTTTTTTTTTACTATATCAATCGATATATGAAACTATACTGCGATTAATCTGGTTCGAGATTTACAGTGACCCATTTTAAGGGACTATTCTCTCAATATAATTTTTTTTATATCCAATCCATAAGTCGAACTTGAGATTTTGGTTAAAAGATGTAACATCATATTCCATTAAACTAATTATCCGTTGATTATGCGCCATTGGTTTTGTAACATATCTCCGAGTTTTTTGGAGTAACTTCATGTATCTAGTTAGATTTTGAAATTCTATGTTGCAATTATAGTATGCAGCAGTAGTTGTCCCTCCTTGGGAGCTTCATTTCATTCCATTATCTTTCTTAAAGATGTTTAAAGAAAGAATAAGATTTTTTTTTTTCCTCATACAAGAGTAAGATGTTTAACCATAATATTCTGATACAACTTACCCAAAAAAGGAAAATTCAATAACATTAATCATTCACAAAATTTTCAAAGAAAACTATGGATTTCACGATAGAACTAAGTAATATCAAAAAATAATTATGGAAAAAGAAGTGTTAGAATGTGCAATTCTAATATTATTTTCTTTTCCTTGAGTTTCAAAGTTTATAGTCCTAAGATATGTAATTTTCATAAAGAAAATTTGAAATATAATGATGAAAATAACTGTGAGAAAAGTATGTCATAGGGTTGCACCAATCTAGTTATTTTCTGTAATTTTATGATCGAAATTTCAAACTCAATATTTACATTTAATTAATGGATAGTACCATTAAAATTATAGCAAAATGAATATTTTTCATAATTATTTTCATCAAAACTGTAATTGTTTCTTAGAATCCATAAATTTTATTAAAAAAATTAAAAAAGCTAAAATTTGTGGAATTTTAAATATGAAGGTAGGAAAATAACCAGAAGCAAAACTCTTAAAACATATTCTTTTTCTTGTTTGAAAGTAATAGAATTTTGTGGGTTAAAATTAAGGAAAAACTGAAATATATGTTTTTGAGGAGGCAGTTGGCTTTTGTTTTGATATCTGTTTCCCATTCAATATTATGATGCCCAATTCTGTGTGAATGAGATACAGAGATCTGAAGACTTGTCTGATTTATGATCTGAGTTGTCAACACCAGAAGAAGGAAGTAATGCTATCATCTATAAATCACCAAACAATCTGTGGTTCAGAGAGGTATTCTCTTCTTCATTTCAAAAGTTAAACAAAAACTTCAGAAAATTAGTGTCAATGAGTAAGGAAAGCAAATAATTTCACCAGAAAAATGAACATAAACCTTAATGAAGCTCGGCATAGATTCACCAATGAGGTCGATAAGAATCTCGAGAAGCACTTCCTTAAGTTGATCAGAAAATCTCTCTTGGTTGATTTCGTCAGGCAATTTAACACTACATGGTAAACAGTCATATCATGCTGGAGACCCTTCTCCATCATTTCAATCAAAACAATTTGAGCAACAATAACTCTTATGAGCGAACTGTACACCTTAAATGTAGTACAAGACCTACATAGTCATGAGCCTTTTCACCTTGCTCAGAATCCAAACAAGCCTTAATCAAAGCAACATGTGTCGCAAGCCGATGCTCAGGGCAACTGCATTCCATCATATCAACAAGGGTCATTGCCTTTTCCAAATTCCCAGCTGACATGAGTAACAAACAAGTATTTCAAAGGTAATCGAATCCGGGGGACAACCCCTTTTGTTCCATCTTTTCAAGCAAATGGAATGCTCGGAAACCCAATGCATACTTGCACAAACTACTAGGCATGTAATTGTAATTAGTTGAATCAGGATGGCATCCCACATGTCCAATTTCTCTGCCCCTTCAAAATCACATTTTTGGCATTTCGCCTGAATCAGGATATTGTAATTGGAAGTCATCCTTTGGTTATTTCAATCACAAACTCAGCTAAATCGAACAAGTTCGAACCTGCAAACATTTTGATTAAACCATAAATGCATGATCCTCCTACTTGGATTAATAGCTCCACGAATCCTACAATCAGAACTGGAACAAGAAATGTCTAAGAACCCAAATGCTTTCTCTGCAAGACATTTACCTTCAAACTTGAATTCCTTCAAAAGACGAAGCATCGAATCATAGTCATCTAAATAACCGTAGTTACTTATAATTGTACTACGAACATTGGAGTTACTTCGAAGGTTGGGATTTGAATTTTAAATCCAATCCAGAAACCTTGTCATGATTTAAAACCTCAAATATTTCGCAGATTGAACCAACCGAAAAATTCGAATTCGGTGTATTCAACTTAAACCCTAATTCAGTAATCCTACCCTTAAAATCATTTGTTAATAAGTAGTAGTTTTCTTTTCCACTTTTATCCCTGTGTGACAACATTTAACTCCCTCTAATGTTGAGACTAATTTTAGCGGAATGGCAACTCCTACCCCTCTAATGGAGGATGAGCCATGTTGGTGCAAGTTTGATCGATGTCTTTTAACTCACCATTGGTAGTTTAAACCACTTAATTTTTCTGGGGTTTGAATGACAGGGACAGTAGTTTTGTCAAGGCTGAAAAATGAGAGAGAGAGAGAGAGAGTGTGTGTGTGTGTGTGTTTTTGGCGGAGAGGTGAAAGAGACAAAGGGTTTTGAGAAGATTTTTCTCAATTTTGGCTGAACTCCCACTAATTGTTTATCGCATGGTGATTCGAATTTTACACAATTATAATCATTGTTAGGAGGATCATTATTGGTGCACATGATATTGAATTTTGAAGTGTATCCTATAACTTTCAATGTTTATAAAATTTTTTGAAATCTTTTCAAGTATTAAAGCAGGAAATGATATTTCACATTTTTAAAGGTATCGGTAACGATACGTGAACTAAATAATTAAATATACTAAATCATACATAACAATATATATCAAAATAAAAAAATAATAATAATAATTGAAATCTTTTGATATTTGATAATTTTGAATTGATTAAAATATTTTTCAAATTAAGTAAACAAAAAATTTAAAACATGGATTGACACATAAAAGTCTGTCCATCTCAAAATATAAATAGATATAAAAGCATATACAAATTTCAAATTTAGCAATAAAGATTCATAAATTTATCAGAAACATTTTGTTTTTAAGATAAATAAAAATGAACTTTCGATTTTCTTGCCCGAATCACAATTTTAATTATACAGCAAATGTAACATATAAATAGCATTTAAACCTTCTGAGCATCTAAGAAATAATTGGCCAATAGGATAGTAACTTGTTACAACAATATGCAAAATGTAGGTGGTGAATTCAAATATGTTAACCATTGGAAAATGAGGAAAATGTGTTAAAAATCCCAGATGACGAACATCATAGAAATATTTTCCTGGACTCCAACAAATTTAAAGGCATCGAACCATTTTTTTCCTCCAAAAAAGCCTCACTGTTGATGAATATAATATAGTTTAATGAATTACAATATGATGGGGCTTTTGAGTTTCCTGAAAGGTTGAAGCTAGAAGTTTTCAGTGCACGATGTATTACTCAAGAATGGAAGGTTGAAGCGGTGTTTGTTCTATCTTTCCTCCCGGCAATAATCATAGAAATCTGAAGGCCTCTACTGAATGCTTGATTGAAGAGGAGACGTGTTTGGAATTCTGTCACAAAGGGGAACCATGACAATATTACTATGGGCATGAAGATCAACAGCCCCATAATGTACTCATAGGCTCTTCCCAGCTCCCTGATTGATTCCCAGAATCCCACACCTTTAATGAATGGCCTGCATGCTTGACCAATCTATCAAGCAAAAAATGCATCAATTAATAATGCAATTTCATTCCCAAGTACGAATATGCTACACAAAAAGGAAAAGAGGCTTAAAGTGATAAAATGCCTAAAACCCTTTGGTTCCTCAATTCCAACCCCCCCCACCCCCCCCCCCCCCCAAAAAAAAAGAATGTCCCCTGAAGATGTGGGATCACTATCTCGAATTTGTATGTTATGCTATGCAGGAGTAATGAACTCGTCCCCATCTTGAGAAGCAATGAGAAGGCAACTGTCTAGTGGTTTATTTTTCCTGTAACAAGCATTATTTGACAAACAGGTAGAACTCAATGTGGAGATTTTTAGGTGGATAAATTGAAAATTATATGATATGAGAGATGGGCAGATCAAACTGTACAAGACTTTTTCTGTCAAATTAATGTAAAAGAAATGGACAAGTAACTTCTATGAAACAATAGAAAGAAACATTTTTGTTGGGTCAATGACAAACTCCAAGTGCATCTATCCAAGGCTTGTGCATAGTGTTCAAGTTGTAAAGACATGAAGGAATGTAAAATCAGCGTATTGTAGCTTAAGCTATTGAAAAGGCATTGGTAGAAACTTACCAGGAGAAGACCCCACCCAGTTGGAAGGAAAGCAAGGGCAGCAGCAAATATATCTGATATTTGAAGTGCACAAACTACAAACAAAACAGTCATCACTGATGCGAAACCAAGGAAGAGAAGTCCTTTTAGTATTCTAAACATTAGCTGAAAATCAGTTCCAAATCTTCGTCTTCCCATTGATACCATCTGATTGTAACACCAAAATAGGAAGATGTATCAGTGACAGAGTTCTAATGGTGCACAATACTATACAATTTACTCAATGAAGATAACAACAGACTATAATAGATAACAATAGATTATAATAGCTTTCTAGGAACATTAAAATCTTAATGTGGTTTCTGAAAATAGCTTTCAACAATTAGCAGAATTCCGGTCCTTCAAGTTGAATTGGTTAGGTGGTACCTATTGAACTAAGAGAAGCATACCTTTAAGACAAGTAGAACAGTCGCAATAACCACCCAAGAGAGTCCATAAACCTGGAAAGAGAGAAGCTCAAAGTGTATGAACTATGAAATAGAAAGGAAACAACAGCTCCAACTAAACAAGAAAAGATGCAAAGGGAAAAACAAATTATACCAGCAAAGACGTATTGTTGTGAGATATATTAAGGTGGTAGACAATTCCATATTGGTATACAAAGAACCGAATAGCTAGGATTATCTCAAGCAATCTTCCCCTCATATTTGTGTTCTTCAGATGCTCCTGCTCTCCATCCCACCAGGTATCCCAACTCTTTTCTGGTTGGATTCCAATACCACCACGATTTTCCATCCATCTCTTCCAATCTGTCCAATCATCTACTGTTTTCTGCCACTCAAATCCAGATGGATTGAACACAAAAGGAGCAAATAGCCAGGAAGCTACAAGGAACCACATTGAGAAGGTTATAAACAAATACAGTTTTGAATCTCGATATGATTCCCCATAGACTTCATACACAATCAACAATATTAAGAGCTCCAACCCCTTCACGAAGTGACTTCGTGAGTACATTCTATAGTTGTCAGCAAACTTTGCATGGAAAACAACGAAGCCACGGCCTGTAGCACGATATTTGGATCCACCATGCAAGATTGTTCTTCCATAGTAATGTGCCTTTGTACCTAGCTGGAACGTGAAGAACACAGAGGCAAGCTGCAGTTGCATAACTACAAAATCAACAAGGGCAGTGCGAAATCCTCTTTCCAAGCCAAGTTCCATAACCATGGGCAGAACCAATAACAAGCCCAGTTGAAATACAGACTGGGTAGCTAAAGCCTCTTCTAGGGCCTTGGTCTGACGTATGGTGGGATTCTCAAGAATTGCTTGCTCTAAGCCACTCAGGACCATGTACAAACGCCCATATAAAAATAGATATACAGTAAGCACAGTGACCTGAAACAAGGGGGAAAAAACATTTACGGATCAAGCTGTAAATGCAAATTCAAATGCCATTAGTGAGGGGGGTTCATCTCCATAGTACACTGACAATGAGAAACAAGAAAAGCAATGGCCTTACGAAGAGAAAAATAAGAAGGATCGACTAACAGAGTTTAAAGTGTCATACTCTGGTTGGGCAAAAGTTCCTAACATGGTAAAGAATCAATTATCAAATCTTTGAATGTCAAACATTTTAACAAAAGCAATAACTTTATTGACAAATAAATGATTTTCAGAGGACCAGAGAGAACAAAAAATAATTTTAGTGGCCAGAGGTATTAACAAAAGATTTTTGGCCAAGAGGTTTTCACCCTTTAGTGGCCAAAAGTAGATTACTTTTGACCAAAGGTTTTCACCCTTTAGTGGCTTCAGGCGAGTGCAGCAGACAGAACAAATAATGACACCAAAATTTGACAAGCTTGCTGCAGATCAGCAGGAGATCTGAAGCTTCAAAGCTTTTACAGATGTATGCCTTGCACTAACATGTGCTACAACAATTGTATAATTCCCCAGGCCTGCGAACCTATGATTTCTGACCTCTTCCGTAAAAACAATAAATTTAAAATGGAAAGAAAGGAAAGAGAGACAAAAAAAGTGGTACTTGTCCACTAGTCAGGTTGGCCAAAGGCTATTTTGTCAAATGTCTTTTTTGTCTAATATAAATAGCACAACTTGTTCATATCCTAGAAAAGTTAATTTCTCAAACACTTTCATTCCTCTCTTTCCTCTCTACCATGTTCACGACAGAACTAAAGATTCTCATTTATGAAGGCACTACAACCTTTTTGAGAAATGCAATTTGACCACGCAGAAAGTCATCAAATAAAGTTCAGGTATACAAATTTGTTTCAAGAGCATACCATGCTACTAAAATAGAAACCAACTGTTGTGAAGTAAAATGATAACATGCGATAGAAGTCAAACCGCCGCCCAAGCCGATACACTTCACGACTAAGAGTTTGCTCTCCATTTCCATTGGCAACCTTGGCCTCAAAAAGTGATATCTGGTTCATCCCTACATCACGCCCCTTACCTACTTGAATATATTCATGATGTGTCACGTAGCCTCCCCGTAGAGTTGAATTGTAACCTGATAATATTACAGAGTTAGTGTATTAATGTAGCTATTATGCACATATCTTTTTTCCTCATAAATTGCATTTTTACCTGAGAAAATATCCTCGCTTAAGTTTATAATTTTTGAGGCTTTGCTGATGCCACCTCTTGTCAAGTGAAAGATTCGATCGAAGATATCAGGATGACCATAATGGAACCGAACCCTGAGATACAGGATAATAGATTATTTAGATATAATGCAACCTGAAATTTTCAGCCAGGGACTTAACTTTTTGGGTCTTGATGGTTGGATATCAAAAAATGATAATGGCTACTGTATAGGTAAAAAAACACCTAACTGTCCCTCTCATCATGAAAATATAAAAATGTGAATACAAAAACTGAGAACAAACATCAACGCTAACTTCAGCTTTTTTATTATTATATTCCATCTATAATCTGGTAATTTACACTGCCCTAAGAATTTCAATGATTCACCCATAACTGACATTTAAACCAGGATTTTTTTAAAAGAAAATAACACGTTATGGGAATTTTAATTCAGTGCACGTCACAACAGTCAAGCTACCCATCATTAATTCAAAATCATAGCTTCAAATAACAATTGGTATGACTGCATGCATCCAATCTTCCTAGATAAGCCAATGGTATAAAGACATTTTGCTACTTTTGTGACATAACAAGGAAGCACGGTAATAAAAAATAAAATAGTTTTGGGCTGCCCCTATGTAACATCCTATGAAGCATGGCTGCTAGAAGAGTCATCTGTCTAAAATCAGGCACTTGCCGGACATAAGTAGGATGCACAATGTGGCATGTCCACTTAATTTTTCTTGTCTAAACACCAGACACTTCTTGAAACATATTGGGACATTTGCTGGCCGGCCACTATTCAAACACTTGTGGACGATTTCTAAAACTATTAACACAACCAAAATGCTTGTATTGTTTAATATAGTTATAGAAGTGTCTTCCAACAGTAAATCATAATCATGCTCAAATTTAATGTATATAAATTGTTCAAGTGCTATGTTTGTATTTATTAGAGGGAAAACTTATTAATATTTTTAATTATACACATCTTGCATTAGATTAATGTTATTATAGTGTCATATCCTAGCCAAGTTCATATCCAGACATTTGTAAATGTATTTGTGTTGCTATGTTGATGTCTTGTGTTTGTATGTTCACTATGTAGAAAAAATCTTGCTGGAAGTGCTTATTATAGAGGCTTCGATCTTCTACCAGGGCCCTAAAGGGCACCATGAATGCCCGAGCCTTTTCTTATCTTTCCATTCTATATCTACAGAACAACAGAAGAAAAAATGGCAAACTCTTTCATTCTTTATTCTGTTCAATTAAAACCCTCAGGCTGGATTTATTGCATTTGGACTAGACTCGAATCATCGACGGAGTCAAAATCGTTATCAAGTGGGGACAGCCTAGATAGTTAATCTTCTGAAATCTAGAATGTTAAAGTTAGTTGTTTAAATTTGTGTATATATATCATACATTAACTTAATTTTTGCACCTCTATTTGCTAGTTTTAATGATCAACAGAACTACAGAACAGAGAAAACATCTTGGGAAATATAAAATGTAAAAATTTGTCCAAAAATATAGAAAAGAAAAATAGAGGTTTTTTATTAGTGAAACTTAATAAATAAGCGATATGAGATACTATTAAATTAGAAGGTCCAAAATCAAATCTAAGACAAACGTTAGTCATGCATAAATTCTCCCTAGTTTGATGACAAACTCATGTATTGCTGGAAGAGATACACATATAAAAAACAAACGTAATAAATGCATAAAAATAACTTACGGAAAAAAAATGAGAGAAAAGACGGATGCAAATAGTTGCACTAATATTTAACAGGTGATCAATCAAAATTTATGTTGGAATTGTAAAGTGCAACAGGACCAAAGATCCAAAATAGCTTAAATCAAAGTAACTTATGACGCTTTACCCCGGAAAGTATTGCAAATAAAGGAACAAATTCATTTACTTGAGTAATCATTAAAAAGAAAATAACATCAATACCATATGGTTTCCAGAAAAAAAAAAGCAACAATTGTTTATCTGCATACTCTAGTTAGATATTTGACCTAAATTACGTTAGAACTTGGAAATATTAAGAAACTATGATTTTTGGGTAGGAAAAAGTAGAAAATTATGATTTTTGTTGTTGAGCTAATTATGATCATTCCAATTACATGAGAATTAAATAAAAAAAAAACAAAAAAACAAAACTTAACTTGTACAAGCTTTGTGTTGGACAAATTAAAGTTTAATTTTATTTTATAATTTTAGTGCGGTAAAATCTAAATTTATGGAAAAGATAGTCATATGTTCCCCATTAAGTCAGAATAGGTTATCAAGGCTTGGTGTCCTAGAAGAATACTCCCTTGGCTTTTGATCTCGCAAGGTAATAGCAAGCAGCCACAATAGTACATTCTTGCATATTTTATCGGCTGTGCCAAATAGGTTATCATGTGTTATCTGATTCTCAACTATAAAAAAGGGAAAATTTTTGAAAATGACTTGAGAATTTGAGCACTACTCCATCCATCCACCCAAACACATGCAAGACAAAAAGAAAGAAACGCAATGGGCACACCTTGGTACACACTCTTAAAGTAAAAGGATAACTCAAAGGTGTCTGAACAAAGTACTGATAACAGAATCAAGTTAAGACTGGAAATTAGCTGGAAAAGAATATATATGTAGCCATGAAGAAAACAATTTTACCTCAAAGGGCTGGCTAAAATTCGTTGCCCAATAGTGACAAAACTAGTCTCTTGATTTGACATGAACCAAGCGAGTGATGAAACACTGCAGCAGGTTGAAAGAGGCAATCTTAGTATAAGTAACATCATCCTTAACAATGCTTCTCCACTATTTCATTTGGCCATAGCCTGGCCATTGTATTTAAGTTACATTCATGAAAAGGAGATGCACGCCCAGTCTGACCTTCCAGTGAAAATATGCTCCCTTAGACCCAATATTGTGGGTTTTCTTTCACCACGACGCTCTTTGACAAATTCTTGCAAGACATTTCTCACTTTGAAAGCCTCTTCAATATAATTGTCCTGGCCATGATGCACATGAGGACTTAGATATAGTTTTCTACATGATTAAGCTAGTGTCATGTGGATATACCTGATTCATATCTATTGTCTGCAGAGCTTCTCCACGAGTGAAAATAATGGCATGATTTTGATTTTCTGGTTTCCCTTCACCAATTTGTATGGGAGAGCCTGGAAGTTTGATACGGTATATTTCCTAAGAACCACAAACCCCAATAAGCTGTCACATTTTGATGAAAGGTCGAGAGACATGACACAAGAAGAAAAGTAAAGCATGATAACAGAATTAATAGACCAAAAGTTCAACCCAAAAAAATAAATATATATAATCTATAATGTATATATAAATGTGTGTATCTCACAGAATCATTTTTTTTACCAATATTGCACTCATTATAAAATGAATTCCAGATCCAAAAAAATGAAGCACAATTTGTATGATAGTGGAGCTACAAGCAATGCTGTGAAGGTTAGAATAACAAGAATAAAAGCAGTTTTGCTTCAAAAGTGTAACTAATTTTTCCCCATTCCATTCCATTAGTCAACAAGAACTCAAATACGAGTAGTGTTTTTGCACATTGCCGGTGTAAATTAAGAAGAAAGAGAAAATCCTTGAGATCATGCATGAACCACGACAAAATTCATGGGAGCAACATGTATCAGAAACGTTAAAGTGGAAAGAAAGTATTAAATATTTGCATTTTCCAAATGGAGGTAGTGGTCACGGAAGTCAGCAGATCCTAGAACCAGGTGGCTTTTTTTCTCAAGGAGAACTTAAATAAATCCAAACTTTCTCATATAATCCTTGCATACCTCGTCAAACTTCTCCCCTCCCTTAACAAGAACGGAATAGTAGACTTTCCGAGTTATTTCATTCACAGTCTCTTCTCTCTCATCAATATACGCAACACGCAGAGATGGATGCCTGTATGACTATAAAATGTAAGTCCTCAAAATCTTGGATCTAAAATTGAGAATTACAAGCAGCACACATGCATGTGTGCACGAACACAGAGACACAGAGGTGCATTCATGGAAGACTGGCCCTGGCACAAAAGTAGGTTTACTCAATTGTCGTCTGGAGTTCATGGATTCAAATAAAAAAACCATTTTAACCTGCTGAGGTAAGACAATATCTGTTTGACCCTTTCCAAAACCTACAACAGCAGGAACCTTGTCACCAGGGCCATCCTGTATGTCATTATACATGTCTGTGACACTTACGTTAACATTAAATTCAGAATGTTGGTGTAACAACTTCTGTCTCGAGAATCACTAGATTTTTTCTGCACACCATAAACCTGACAAGAAACAACATAGGTGAACTTCAGATCAGCTAGAGCCTGGGAACGTTCTTTGAAAGCCTTATGATCCTCATAGTCGATGGTCCTGTAGCCTTCCAAAATAGCTGAAAACAAGAGGAAGTCCTAGTTAAGCAAGCTCAACTACTAAGTCAGTAAGACAAACAATCAATTGTATCAATGCTCTGAATTCGAGACAGAAACAGTCTACCACGATCCCCAGCCATTTCCAGGAAGCATTGGAGTTCCAAGGCCTGCCTGTAGTACATCATCCCTCTCACTAGTATAAAAAGGAGACAAAAAAAAGGCATTAATATTGGAGTCCAACCATATGAGTAGCAGCAAAAATGCCAGCTTTTGCATAATTCAAACCTGTCCTTGAGAGTGTCTGCCCTCTGTAAGATACCCATTGACGAACCAATTCCATTTTGTCTTTTCCAGTGAATTCCATCTTTGGATCATTTATGCGATCAAGAAAGTTGGTCCATTGATCTAGTTTCCACCCATCGAGGCAACAATGGAGTCCATATCATAGTTCTCAAAGCCAATCAGAATATGAAAATGGCACATCAAAACTCACCAGGATATATTTTCTGAAGGTAAAACAAAATTGAAATGCCATCCTCATTTTCCTGGTTAAGTTCCTCTTCAGAGTAAAGAACATCTTCTTTGTAATACGGAGTCAAAACACTAACAATTGAAGCACCAAACACTGTTAAACAGTAGTGGTTAAAAAGACTTATGTACAGATTGCTTATATATTTTGCATAGAATGATCAGGGGCAATGGCATAGGTACAAAGGTAATCGTGTGAATGATACAAGAAACTTCTATTTGATGGTTCAGAATGATCTAATAAATAGCCCTAACATTAGGCGGGGGAATCTGCAATAATCATTAAGGATTAAAGAAGCACTCGAGCACGTAAAGAAATCCCACACAGGTAATTAAAAAGAATAAGCTGATACATATCCAACCCAACATGAAATTAGACTGAGTTAGAATCTGAAACTTCAAATAGCTTTTCCTATGAGATTGGACTAAGCTGATACAATTCCATTTGATCCCCTTCACTATGTCCTACGAACCATCATTTTATTAACATCAAAGAACAGTATAACTTATTTTAAATGAATATTTATCCCTTTCTTTACATAAGCCTAGGAAACCTTATGATCATCGATTACCCTGATATCTAAGATTTCATGATGTTTTCCAATCTTAACCTTCAACAAGCATGAGCAGGAGCAGAATCTTTAACCATAAGTATGCATTAGGCTTGAAGCTTCAAGAACCATGTTATCTTTAGCGTTTGATAAGATGATAAGCAACAAAAATGCTGTAATGACTTTGCCTTTGTTTGAAATGCAATAATAACTTTGAAATGCAAGTTATCATGCCACCACAACTAAACAACAGCAACCAACCTGAAAGAGAGCATGTTACGAACTTTTGGAGCACTTGGCATTTTCATGAATAAAGAGTTCGCAAAGAAAGTGATACGCCTGCGCGCATCCAAATCCATGGGCACATTTATGGCAGACTCCTTCACTGTTAGAAGCAAATGAAGCCTTACCACCTGTGACATTGAAGAGAACAAATTTAAAGGACCTAGAAACTATCTTAAACAGATTAATTATATAAAAAAAAAGAAATATATATATATACCTTCTCCCTCCAGGATTTATTTCGAGTAAGATGGATGTTTATTTTTTCAAATTTTTGCTCTTTCTTTTCAGTTTGATGAGCCAGATGGTGCGGGTGAGCTTTTAACATGACTCTACAATGAAGGATGGATGATAGCAATCTAAGTTCCAAATTATAATAGAGAAAATCATTTGATTCAGAGTATGCCTTTATTTTCCAAAACTTACTCTTGACCATTGATCATAACGTCCTGGGTAATGATTTCCATAATATCCTGGAGAACATTGATGATCTGGGTCTTGTATAACTCAGCATCTTCGTAATCAGCTTGCTGTTACAAATGTAAAAGTAGTAATATATTGAGAAGCTACAGGTGTCCATTGTTTACGAATGCACTCAAAGCAAGTCAAAAAAGTATGATGTGACAAGGATTACCAGAAGTTTTAAAAACTTTTCCAATTTATCATTCAGAAAAGGCAGCCCATTCATTCGGAAGTAATTCAGAAACCTATGCTCCTCTATACTAACATTTACTTCATGGCATATGTACCTGATTACGCTGTATCACAACAAAAGGCCAAAATTATACAGTTCAGCAAAGGATGGTCAGAAAAATTAAGAACTGACAGTATGTTGCCATGTTTATTGCAGTTATTCTGCAAAGACATAAGTTATTGTTCTGAAGTCTTCTTTCTTACAGCTTATCCCCATCCTCTTCTAAAAGACTATATAGAATGTCCCTGAGTGTCTCATAGCATTCAATCACCGCAAAATACATGTAGTTATTGCTCTTGATCTTCTTAAACAGCTCAGCATCCTCCGCCCCCTTGAAATCTTTTGCCATGTCTAATGCTATTGGAATCTATTGAACATTAGACAGAGAAGTGAAAGTCCTCATGAGTTTTTCACCCGTTGATAAAGAAAAGCACAATATCTAAACACATACCATACTAGCAAGCAAGAAAGGCGGCCACTGAACAACAGAGACATCACTTGAAGAGTCGGGAACAAGCAGCAGATCCCTCTCCCTGTAAAGCAATCAATGAATCAATGACAGAAAGTGGTGGAATTGGATACCATTCGGTATGGATACCATTCAGTATGATGCATTTCCAAGCAAGAACAAGTCTCAACCTATTGCTGATCAAGTCTTCCATCCTCATAGAATGTATAAACTCATTCCACACCTGAGAAAATTTTGCAACATCCTGTCTTTCTGATGAATCCACCTGCTCATCAGATTAACTGGATTAGACTAATAACAATGAACTGACAAAGTCTAACATAAAGTCTGTGTGCCTTCATCTGAATTGTAGCCCCAAAACGGATAAATTTTTAAGGGAATAGAACTACCTGGTGGCCCTTTCTGTTCTCCTCACGAGATGACGGCACAAGACGATCACAAAAAGCTAGAGGCACAGCTTCAAATCTAGAGCGCAACATTCCAAGTGTTCGTATCTAAGAAAACCAAAATTAACAAGTAGAAATATTAAATGCTGATA
Organism: Dillenia suffruticosa; assembly: GCA_033439265.1. Classification (NCBI taxonomy): domain Eukaryota; kingdom Viridiplantae; phylum Streptophyta; class Magnoliopsida; order Dilleniales; family Dilleniaceae; genus Dillenia; species Dillenia suffruticosa. The sequence goes on along the minus strand of JAVTVX010000030.1, from coordinate 9,285,499 downwards.
AATCATAAGCAACAAGCAGAAAACCTCTATAACTTTTCATCACACAAAATAATACCAATGCAAAAGATTGAAAATGTTATGCTACACTAGTACTATCATTCTGCCATTACATGATACCCATGTTTAACTCACCTCACCCAGGCGACTAAAGGCTCCATGAATCCCACCAAATATGGTATAGTATATGGCATACCATATTTGTGTATCCATAAAATATACCTGTATAACAAGCCTATCAGTCATGTACCCCAGATTTTTGAATTTATTTCTACAGTCATTTGAACTTCCCTCACCAGGACAATTGGTGCCCATATTGCAATAACAACTCCAATATTTCGTGTTCCTGCATCAGGTTAAAAGCTAACTTATAAAAAACATAATAGGTGCAGAACAAATTATAAGTGGCAGATACTTCAGACAGTACCATTTGGAAAAAACTCATGCCACTGATAGTTAGTAATTGACATCCCCATGATCAACCGTGTAGGCTCGACTAGCGGCAATATCTGTACAAGAATCAAAGCATTCCATGTCAAAGAGGACCAAAAGCGGCATGAGGACAGTGAGGATAAGTATGTCTCAGAACTTTACAGGGATAGTATAATGAACCCTCAGTGTAACATCATTTAGCATCAAAGAAGCAGTAGTGCCAGCTATCAACTATAATACTCAAACAAGGGTAGCATCTTGCTATAAGTTAAAACTTCATCTTTTAGCTATCCATAGTCTACAGAGTTTCCGATTTTCTTCATTGAAATATTGCCAGAACCTTATCAAGCATTCTTTCTAAAATCTGATAGAGAGACCAAATGGTAAAATGATGCCAAGACATCATACTGTTGGATGTATATCACATGAAAAGCACAAAGTATTTGCACAAATGTGAAATTGTGGATACTGATAACATATAGAATAAGTTCTACATTTAAGGTTGTACCAAATACAGATAAAGCAAGTATGAAAGCGTCTGTGCTTATCGTATAAGTGCCAACACTTTTTACACTCAAGAGTGTGCCAATAGACACATTTTTCTTATTGATGCTCTCAATAATAGTTGTGCGACGAGTTTACCAAACCTTTTGCTTCTCTGGTGTATCTTCCTTAGTAATTCCCTCTCAAATTAAGCACATGATGCATGCTTATTTTAAGTTGGGGATGCCAACAACACACTCAATACTATATATATATAAAATAAAAAAAAAATTATAATACTCAGTTCATTTTTTTTTTCCTTTTGACAAGCAACAACAAAAAAATTTATAAAGAACTTCTTGGTGCCCTGACAGCTTTTCCTTTCTAAGATAGCATGTTTCTGTGGTTTAGTTTCATAAAGCCACTCAACTTCTCTGGGGAAATCAGCAACAATTGAATAGCTTTGAATGGATCTAGGAATACTACAAGCAAATCCCTGTTAGACACAATTTTAGGAATTGCGCCTTATAGGATATCTGTCTTTCTAATGACCACATTCAGTGGTTTATGTTCAGCTGTAGCTACATCAAGCCTACCCAGCATACCATGACAGAATTTTCCACTTTGCTGAGGTGTCATGGAAGCAAAAACATGGTTGTCACAGCCATGTCATGCACCATCGCGGGCTGTAACAGGTTTGTAATGGCCATATCACAGCTACAACAGCCATCGCAGGCATATTAGCTATTTCATCCCTACCGCATATTGGGCTGTGGCAATAATGATAGTTATCAAAACCGTAACAAAGTAGACAATATTAAAATCCATATTTTAGGAAAGAGTAGGATCGCTTCTCATATTGATATTTTCCTTTATATCTAATGAATGGGAGATGTGAATCCAATTTTGCATTCAATTTTCGAACTCCAAAACCTAATTTTGTGTTCAACGTCATCTATCCAACTGGGAATGATGGTTTTACTGCTTTAGTACGTGAACAATCCTCGATTAGGATCACAAGTACTGGAACAGAGATCATGCAGAGAGGGCGAATTAAGCAACACTGGTCCAGAGCATTGAAGCCCAAGACACCCTTTGAGATGGAGGAGATTAGGAAAATGGTATTTGAATTGATAAAGAGATCTCCGGGTATTGATGGTATTACTATTTCTCTTTTCAGAATTTCTGGGATATCATTCACAAGGACGTGTTGTGAGGAAAATGTATGTACATTTCATGGCTCTTCAGTATTCCCGGGAACTAAAACTCCTTTCAGTTTTTATTTTAAAATTTAACTAATATAAATCTTACTGTTGCTATCTAATCAATGACTTAATTGTATGAGCTGAAATCCTTTACTTGTTTATAGTCCTCTTCAAGTGGTTGCAAGGGGTCTGCTATAGAGGTAATACACAATATGTCTACTGTAAAGGCTAATTTGCAGTAAGCTTTCTAGATAACCAATATATAAACAGCTAAGAAAAACTAGTTAAGAAACTACATGGAGTGGAAACTTTCCCAGGAAGGTGGGCTAGTGGTCCAATATTAATGTGTATAAAAACGGTAGGGAAGTCAATCAAGAAATCTCAGGAGCCCCAAAATAAAACAAACGCGAAAAAAGGTAGTAATGGTTATATTTTCAAAAGCAGAGGATGCAATGTCATTGAAACTTACACTCCAACCACAATGCATTCCTACATATATTAGATAATCATAGTGTCTAAGGAGAATAGAATTACCTCAACATAGTAGCTAAACGCTAGCTTGCTGATGAGCAACATTATCCAAAACAGCGTATACCTGAACATTTAGATTAAACTTTGCTCAAGTTCTGCAAAAGAAATGCTTCTTGTAGTGTACTAACACATAAACCACAAAAGTACCTTGTCAATAGGAACCCCATCATGTACAACAAACATAATATGTAATAAATGATGCCCAGTTTCCTATCCACTAAACAAAAACCAAAGCCAACGAAAAAGCAAATGGGGGAAACAAAGAAACGTAAACGGGGCAGCAAACCAATAGTGTCTTGGTTCTTCTTACCTCAAAAGTGAGAGCATATCCTCATGCATGCCTCGTCCTACATACAGCTTTGGCTGTAACATAGGCAAATGATAAATCAGATCGATTAGAACACCAACAAAATGTACCCAAGATAATGAAAAACTTGCCTGGGCCCACCACATCAGAATAACAATGACAGGCCAGTTTGAGCGCTCTAAGAATCTCCGTAAAATAGGGAGCAGAAATAGCAATGCTGCCAATATGTTTGGTATCAAATAGATTGCAACTGCATAGTCATAGAATGACTGGCTCCTCCAATTTCCAGCCCAGTTGCTGAAAAATTTCGCTAGTCCTGTTGGATTCTGCATTGAGGTAGAATAACCGATTGGCAGGACCACAGCCCATGCAGCTGCAACAGCAAATTTAAGAAGGTAGCGAAGTATTTGGGTGATACGCAAACTCCTCCAGGCATTCAAGCTGAGTATTATGTCCAGTGCAGCTGAAAATATACAGAGGACAAGACAAGTGAAGACAGGAAAATAAGATAAATCCACTTTTGGGGTTCATAAATGCTTATATTTGAAATCCACCAACAGAAAGGTTGCTGCAACTAATTGTTATCTCCAATTTGATACATGATTTTTTTTGCTGGAAAGCTATATAAAGTATGATAATGGAATTATGTGCTTCAATCATCAGAACATGGACATTAGCAACCAAATTTGCCAATCAACTTTCATCGAAAAAGATATACAAGAAAGATACCTTGCAATAGATTCAGAAAAGCTGAAGTAATGAAAATGCTCAAAACACTTCTAAAGACATCAGCATCAAATAATGCAAGAGGAGAACCAGAAGGACTCCATGCAACAATCACCATAGCCTGGAAATGGACAAAATGGCAAAACTATGAATAAATTTGTCGGCGGCTGCCACCAAGAAACAGAGAGTAATTCCAGATTACCTGGAAGGCCACTATAAAAAATATCCACATTCTATCAAAACTCCTGAAAAGGTGCCAAAATGTCCGGACTTCCACAAAATTGGTCTTATGCATCCTGTTTCCAGGTGATATTTCATGAGGTCCCTGTGGCAATAAACATAGGCCATGAACTAAATGCAACTCAAATAGGCATAGAAGATGAGAAACTAGGAGTGCTAATATTGCAAACAACATGAGAGGACAAAATAAAATTTTGAGTCAAAGTCACCTCAACATGATCGAAAACACAAAAAATACAATTGTATGATATGTTGAGCCTTAAACCGAATAGCAGCATGCCACTGGCACAACCATAAACAGGGGTGCTAAGCATGTGTACAACCCCAACCCCAACAAATATAATTCATGTATCATGTACAAAATCCTTATTTAATTTCAACAAAAGATTGTTCGCTACAATCTGTATAGGAAAGAAAATATTCTTCCAACAGCCTATTGACCTCATTCCCTGACTACTCGAAGCCTGTCTACCCTGTTCAGCTGATTCTGTTGCTAGTGATCTTCATGATCGGAATGACCAGATTCATTGTAAATTGCAATGTATTATCAAGAATATAAACTGGTTCCTCTTGTTCCAACAGAAATCAGAAGCTTCAAGCAAGAGACAGTAGCCGATCAATATCCCAATTATACCTTGAGAAAGGTGGCTGATTGAGCCCTTGAACCATTTTTCATCCTCTGGTGTTGTGGACCTAATACCCATTTACTAGATTTTCCCACCATATGACTATTAATTCAGTTATCAATGTAGAAGATTTGTTTCCTTACAGAGGTCATTTCGAACAACTCCTGCAAATATCTTATCTATCAATATGCCTCTTTATTAATGTACCACTGTCTCTGCTAAATTAGCCTTAGCAGCATGAAAATAGAGCGGTTCTTATACTTCTCCCCATGAACCTATTCAACATTCCCTGATTCATTTACCTCTTTAAGTTCTATGACAGCCCTCACTCATGAAAGGCAAGTGCTTCACAGTTGGAGAAGACTGATGAAGAACTCACATGATTTCACAATATATATATATGCACAAGTGTAGGAATGAGAGCGGAATTGATTTTTATTATGACACAAACTCTTTTAGACTCTTTTGTAGTTATAATAAACTTTTAGGATTATAGTTGGCTTGCCCTCATCTATGTACTTTTCCCTAATGTGCCACATTTTAGACTGTTATTCAATTGACAAATTTATAGATTCAAGCTCACTAACTCGGGAAGTCAGTTTTTATCCTTTTAAAGGATTTGGAGACCTCCAAATGGGTAATATGTTAATTCTGCATGGAAAAGAATAACTTCGCTCATGACACCACTCCCTCTCATTGTCACTTCTAATTATTTCTTATCTTGGATGTACATCAAATAGTTTTGAACTTCTAATTGTACTTTAAACCCCTTAACATAATAAACGTCATTCTAGGTAAGTGCTAGACTAAACCAGCCAGTTACCTAGACAAATAGAATAGGAAAGTGTGTCATGTCTCAAGTCCAGATAAACCCACTTAAACGACTAGTTGACCATGTCACCATGTCATATAAATTAGATTATGTTTGTTTTTAAATTCTTTAACATTAAATATTTTACTTGATCCATGGTTTTTTCGTTTTTTCTTTTCTTTTATTTTTTTTTTTTGAATGATATACTTGTTATCCTACCTCCAAGCCAACACGAAGCTGACGTGAAACATGCATTTCCAAAAATTATAAAAAAAAAAAAGAAAAAAAAATGGTAGACTTCTAATTTAAACAAATATAATATATAATTCCAGAAACTGAATTTCCATATCACCTAACCATTTTCAAATGATTCAGATGATTAACAATGATAAGTGTGCATTCCAGAATAGAATCCAAATCCCTTACTTTCATTTTTGAGTGGAGCCAATCCTTTTGATTGAGGTAGATATATTGAAAATTACAAATTGATGATATACAGAAGTAAACAAAGAAACATTAGACCAGATCCTCTATGGGTTCTACAATTAAAATTTTCAATTTCTGCATTGATTCATCCATTTCCTTTTAGGTAAAATTTATATTTGAAGAGTTTTTACTAAAAACAAGCATGAATATTGTTCTCTTTCCGCTTAAAATACTATTTTCACTGTAATTCCATTACATAGTTAAGTATTAGCTGCACAGGATATCAGCCTCTCTCTGTGTATTTCTTTTGAATGAACATCTGGTTTGACAAATACCTCTTTTCTTGGCCGTTTCTCATCTGAAATCACAAAGAAATCTGCTTGCAGGCTCATTGGCCAACCTAATTTGAAACAGTTGGCAGACCTGTAGATGAATATATGTTTATCCCCTAACAGCTTCAGATAGCATTGGAGCAATATTTACAGCCAAATCTCACAAATAGTAATCAAATAAAGGGAACATATGTACCTACAAGAAACTTACCAAAAGTACTCATTTAGATCATCATAGTTCCTCCATGCAGAGTGGCTTGCTTTGCCTCCCTTGTTTCTCTTTGCTTCCTTTTCCATAATATCAAAGCAAATGATAGAATCAAAAAGGCCAAGAAAAGGACTAACACAACAAATATGATGAGGAAAAGAACCCTTACTGCTCGCATGACCCGGTAGATAGGGGTAATCACTTCTTTCAAAAATGCTTCTTCACCACGAGGAGGTGCTACGTACTCATCTCCACTCCGAAGATTTAAAATCTTACAAATATCATTCGCCATCTAAATAATGAAAGGGTTAGTTGTTGTATTCCAAACTCAGTTAAAATAACTTAAGATCATATATAGAAGTTATAAAGTACTAAATCTGAAGATAACCATTCACATAACAATCAACCATTAGATTCCAGCTAATCTCCGAGAACTAAATCAATTACTATCTTGCATACATATGTTTCATTTGCACAAAAACCAAATTATAAAGACTCACAACAGGCATATAAACAATTCTGCACCATTCAGATTGAACCAGGGACCATTTTTTTTTTTTTGGGGGGGGGGGGGTTATTTGGGATCCAATGTCTATTGAGTTTTGCATCACTAAATTTTAATCACTGTAAATAATTGCTATAACCATTTTAGTTATTCTACAATCAGTGCAGAATTAGGTCCTTGCTGTCAAATGCTTAACAGTCTGAGAAAATTTATGATGTCCAATGTCAATACACAGCCTCCTTTCATCAAGTTCTTCATTAACAATTTGAAAAGAACTAGCATCATAGTGCTGTGCACATTACTCAAGAGGGTAACAGGAAAGTCAAACTTGCTAGTCTGAATAAACATACCATAAACTGATGAAAATATAGCAAAACTACGAAGTACAAGCAATCAGAACTAGAATTTGATGCTTGGTTTGTTTGATAAGAAATTACCATTCTTTGGAAACTTTTCATGAAACATGTTCTGGGAAAATGGGGTTTCTTCTGTTGTTTGCTAAAATGTTTGGAAAAATTTTTCCCATTGTTCAGATCAAAATGATGAATAAGAGAAAATATTGACAAATCATCTTGGTTCAAGATGAGAAGAGGATTACTCCAAAAAAAAAAAAAAAAGAAAGAAAGAAAGAGTTCATTAAAATTCTCTACCTCCAACAACTTCAATTAAACCACTGAATGTTCATACTTTCGCCAATCCAACACACTTTTGGCAACCATTAACCTTGATTAAGAAAGAAGACAATGAAAGAGAGTTCAAAATTGCAAGGAATCGAGAGTTCAAGAGTTCATGATCTTTGAAGCAGCCAGCTTCACCACTGGCAGATCAACTTGCTGTGTGTCTTTGCCTTCCGCTCCCTTCCGCCCCACTTTTTCTCTCACCATCTACATTGTCAATTCAAATCCTAGAGACCTAATTCATCTATGTTCTCTGTTTCTTTTCTCTTTTTTTTTTTAATTTTATAATTTGGGCAATGAAATTCTGAATGATTGACAAAATTTTATGATTAGTGCTTCCCACTACAAATTTAAATTTCAATTGGAAACCAATCAATAGTTCTTGCTTAATCATCATTAATGGAATTGCAGTGAGGAAAAAAGAACCTTTCATAGTTTGAGTTATCACCCCTTAGACCCATCAATAGGGATTAAAATCCACAAAGTCAGAGACTATGATGAAGATTCAATGACCAATTTTGAAATGATTTTGCTCCTAACTTTAATTTGGAAAAGGAAAAAGAGAGGGAGAGAGCAAGAGAGGGGGGAAAGAGAGAGAGAGAGAGAGAAGCAGATCCAAATGGCAGGTGTAGCTGAGTCCAAAAACTTACACCTTCCAAAAGTACAAGGGTTCATTGGCCAAACATTTTTTCAGTTGACCAAATTTTCTTTTTTTTTTTCTTTTAATAGAAAAAGAGTTTGTACCAGGTGTAATGAAAAATGTACAAAAAATCCTGAGCAATTCTCGAAGATGGAAAAAAGAAGGAAAAAGAAAAACTTACAAATAAGTTCTCACAAATCCTTTCCAACTCTTATAAACTATAATCTTTATAAATCCTGGAAGCATAAGGTCACACAAAAGCATAAAATATAGTTTGTTCCAGGAAACAGAAGAACGTGGATGGTCAGATTTCCAAAAATTCAATCATTTCCAACTCTCTAAATATATGCAGGAATGGCTTAAAATGGGCATATACAAAGAAAGAAAGCATCTTTTTGCCCTTCAAAACCTGTAAACTGGAGACTCCTACAACAAACCCAATCATTATCACCCATAACAAATATGGGAGACCTTTAGGACAAACCCAATCTTTATCATCAACAACAAATAGGAGGTCCCATATCTCCCCCTACAATTTAACAATGTAAAAACAAATGCACTCTGTTTTTAGAATTGTTATAATACATGATGAAAACATTTGTAGAAACAACTTTAGAAGGCCTCCTATGCAATACCGTTCGTATTGTTTAACCTTTCCTTCCAAATAAAATTATCTAAATAAAGCCTAATAAGATATTAGAAAAATATTTGCAAGTAAAAATACCTCAAATTTCAAGACTCTATATCCTAGCGGTAGAAGCATTGTGGGAAGATTCATTTCCCTATAAGAGGGAAACAAGGGAAGAAAACTTTAACATTTCTCTAATATTTAGGTTTCTTAAAAAGTGAAAATCATAGGAGATTGAATGTCTTCTCTTTTGTGACATATCATCCATATTAATCTTGTTAAACACCATAGACCAAGTAAAACCATTAACTTTCAGATGAACCTTTGCCTTCCAAAAGAATTGTTTAAATAAGGTGGGTATTATGGAAAGCTAACAAGACATTGTGGGGAAAAAGAAGATTTTGCAAATAAAGCACCCAAATATCAAGACTCCAAATCTAGTGTCAAAATGATTGTAGGAAGATTCACCCTATAAGAGGGAAATAAGGGAAGGAACTCTGCAATTTCTCTATCATTAAGATTGACTAATCTTGGACATCTGAACATTGGAAACAGTGGAAAATATTCACAGAGAAACTATTTTCCTGGAAACAAATTGTGTCTGAGACAAAAAGTACAAATAGGTATAATGGAAGCACAAGACCTGACCAAGATTAAGTCAATTAGTGTGACATGTACTCAATATGAATTCTTACGAAAATTTAGACTGCTAAAAGAGCACCAGCATCTCATATATGGACCTTCAATCCTTATAAACCTCCTTGTTTGATGTTATAATACAATAGGTTGAAGGATGTAATAATAATTTTATAGAACACAACATCTTGAAGCAGCAGCTTGTTTCACTACTTGTAGCAATTTTTTTTCTTTGCTTGGCAAAGTTTGGGGGCACAGGGACTCTAATCCCACTTGGCTCAATAAGGAAAGGGAGTGGAAAAATCAGGCCCATAGGCCTTGAGTTTGGAGCAATTGGTTTAACCCGTTGTTAGATTGCCCATAACTCACCATGCAATTTACAGAATTCCTTGTAGAATAGCCTCAGGTACACCAAACGATGTCCATGACATTTCATAGTATTATGATCTCTCTTTCAATCCACAGAAAAAAAAAAAAATTCAATGTGTATTTAAACCATTAAAAATCAGAGAGAGAGAGGGGGGTTTTTTTTTTGTAAATGAGAGTACTAAATTGGAGTGCTGCACCTACCAGTGCTTTAAAATAAGAGCATAGAACAAGAAGTTAATGAAAGAGAAGTAGTCTGACATATCCATAGAACTAGCCAATTTCAATGTCCAAATATGTGCTCCAAGAACTAGTAGTTATGAAACTTTTCCATTCCTTAATACATTAGATGATATCAGAAGGCACATTTGGTGAGGATGGAAAGAACATGGATAAGCTGAGAGAACAAAATGTTTATTTATGGGGCGATGAGAAAACAGGCAAAGCAAAAACAAGGACTCTTGTGCAATATTATTAATGGTTAGAGAATACGATATTTGCTATTGGAAAGGTATAAGTACCCAAACAAAAATAGACATTTGAAATTTGTAATTATTTCAACCAGTTGTAACAACTTAATTTAAAATAAAAGGATACATACCTGGTGAAAAATGTAACAAATGCATTCAGGCATGAATCGAACATTTGAAGCCTCACCCCATATAAGAAGATAAAGTCCAATATAGAGAAGCTCTAACTGTTGCTTATCAGCACCTGGAGGAAACCTGAAAATCGGAATTGTAAACACTATTAAGACAGAAAAAACAGATCATTTTGTGATATGGCATATGAGAACATTCCAGCTATAATACATTGCCATTAACATTTGTCATCTTGATTTGACAAATAGACTTACCTCAGATTTGATTTACGATGCAAATATTTACACCATGAGCGATAGTTCTTGAAAATCTTATCCATCAAATGCTGTACTGTACTACTATTCAGCTGCAATTAAGTCCAATTAATTCTATTTGTTAAAACAATATGCAAGCTGCTATTTGAGAGCATGAAGGAAAAGCATATCAACCAGGCCAAGTTACTTACATGGGTATAATTATCAAGACTCTTATTCCTTACATCCACATTTGCAAGCAACAATATCAGGTGCTCCCTCTGATTTGCTACATTTCCTTTCTTTATAGCCCATAAAGAATGAGATGGTATAGATAAAAGATTAGAATACATCATATTCTTTGGTGAAATGTTCAGATGACATAAAATTTATGCTAATTGTAAGTGTACAACAGTTTATTATGTTTTCTCATAGAGAAAAGGTCTAGATACATTCTCCTGTAGCAGAACTTCAAGAGCACTCTGAAAACTATGTTGTCAAGAATTTTATGATTACTTCACAAGCTACAATTCCCAGGTTTAGCAAAGTTAGAATCATAGATTCAAGTTCAGATGAAATAGTTTCACTGCCTTTCTATTTCAATTTCAACAAGGTCCTTGATAGGAACAGGTTTAATATTTACTTAGATAAATATTACAGAACATTTTTTAGATCTTATTTTAAGGATAATGCATAAAATATTATTGAAACATTTATTAATTGACTTCTTGAAGTCTGATCATAAAAGAAATGCTCAGTTTTCAATCCATCTCTCACCCTTTTCTTTGTGAAACTAATTGTGAATTAGAGAGATAGTTAAAGAAAGGAGGATCCTTGAAATGGAGAAATTAGGCATTGTAAATGGACAGCAATTTTACAGGAATTGGACAAATATGTGGTGAAAATCCATTTCTTTTCTTGTTCTTTCATGGAAGAAAAAATCAATTGCTAAAAAGATCAAGTCAAGAAGATAAGGTTTCCTCCTGTTTAGGCAGGTGAAACTATCAGCAGCAAAGCAGAAAAAGAAACCTAAAAAGCAAAACAGATATAGAAAGCATAAAAAAAAAGAAAAAAAAAACACACACACAAGCTTAGAAACAGAAACACCCTCTAACCATCTAGTCTATTTCATACATATATTGAACTCCAGAGACTGACACTATCAGGCTAATCCCCAAAGTACCCCAAGTCAAAGTCCAATTTTAGACCTCACATCTCCACTAGGGACTTGCAGTAAGGGAAGAAAATTTTATGAGAGAAACATTACAAGGGCAATATTTCAAGGGGTAAAAATTACTCCTATGATATTTCCCCTCCCTATGTGTGGTTAAATTACTAAACAGAAGTGTAAATTTTAACTCCTAAACGATGTGACAAAGTAGACTACAAGGATAAATTTTAAGGTGCCTTAGCAAAACATTATAATCTCCCTCTCTTTGTCTCTCCATTGCTTATAACTCCATCAATGATTAGTTCTCCACCAAAAAGCTTAAACAAAATCCTACATGATTTGTCCACATAATCTTTAATCAAAATCCCTCATAGTTTGTAAATAATGTGAAGTAGTTGCAGATGAGTTAACTAATACAAACTATACATAAAGTAGATAAAAGCACAAGAACAAACAAAGCCAAACAGTTCAAAGTAATTTTCCTGAAAAAAGTTCAAATTACATTTCTCCTGCTAAACACCAAAAGAGAGAAAAAAAATAGAAGAATTACAAAACAAAGCGAAGAGAAAAGACATCTACAAGCTGCCTCGGATACAACCACCAGAAGATTTTGACTGAAGCACAAAACTGTAGAAGAAAATATTACGTCCCCATTTAGCCAGCAATAAGGCACTTTATTTACGATTCTATCAATCTTAGAAATTATAGAGCAAGGAAAATAGAACAGGACTCTCACTGTCTCAATGAAGGGAGAAAACTTTAGAGATAAAGAGTAGAAAGAAAACAATCAATAGAATGCAGACAGAGACAAGAGAAGGGACCAACATTTTCTCTTCTTTGTCAAACATTTTCTTTGTTCATGGGCTTGAGAGAGAGAATTGGAAATTTACAAGCACAGAAGATAGAGAAGACTTGGGGGTGAGAGAGAGAGAGAGCAAGAGACGAAATAAAGAATTGAGATATTCAAATCCCGGTAACGGCCTAAAATATTTTCCCTTTCTACCCTTTTTCCCTAACCCCCCCCAAGGTTAAGATTTACCCCTACCTTAGGGGGTACATGTTACTCCCCATGAAAAATGGGCAGAGAAAGGGTGTTTGTTTACTAAACTCTCTTAAAAAGAGACTAAAATTTTAAGAGGTGGCTTTTGGCCTGCTTTCCCCATCTACCATGCATGCTAAGTGGCTGTTTGGCCCAAAAAAAAAATAATAATAATAACAATAATAAAATCTCATAGAGTCACATCACTTAAATTTTTGTGATTTTGAAAGACATTGAGGTATTTGGTAATTGAATACCACATAAACCCAGTGATTTAGAAAATTAGCACCTCCTCAACTTTTCTAAATAACTTGTACAATCGAATCTCTGCTACAGATTTTTTGTCAAAATTAAAAATCTTAGATGAAATACCCCTATTAAAAAATAATATTCTACAAATGCCCTTTATCTTCCCTACCTTTCTTCATTTTTGGAGAAATGTCTCTCATCTACTCTCTCTTCACAAGTTCTCATGCAATTAGCTCTCCCAATTATTTGTTTTAACGATATATAAATGTTATATATTACATCATTTATTTTGTCAAAGTGAAAAATTAAACTATTTTATTAAGTCTAGTAATGCATGTATATATCTATATATGTTATTCATATTCATGGTTTTCTTGTCATTCACGTATTAAGAAAAATGATACTAAATTATGAATGATTAAAATTGAATACTATGCATTATGTGAAAGTTAACTCTTTTTATTTATTTTTAGATGATCATATTTTAACATCCCAGAAAATTATATATTATAACATAGAAATAACCTTTTTCATGAATCAAAATCAATATTGTCTCAGTAATTATTAGATAAAAATCAATATTTTTAAAAACTTTTGATGTTCATTATGTTTTCAAAATATTATTTCACAATTTTAATTATTTATTTTTTAATTTTTAATTAGGGGCAATCTGGTTTATTTACTTACAATATTCTCTTTACAATTTTTGATATCCAAATAAATTTATTTAAAAAAAAAAACTTATTCAACACTTTAAGTTTGTTGAATGACCTAATACCTTTAACCGCTTTTATCATAAGCTCTTATTTAAATCAACTTATATGTAAGAACTTCTCACAAACAACTGACGCCAAATGAGACCTTAATAGAAAAAAGTGCAACTGTCAGGCCACAAATATCTTTCCAAGAGGCTATGTTAATCATAGGACCCAATAAGCATCGTATTTTGCATGATTATTTTAATGCAAAAACCCTGGTTTGTTATTGAAAGAAATATAGAATAAAATAAACCATGTGCAAAGACAAAATAAAAGAAGCGATGGAAGCTCACTCCACCCTAAACCCATTGAAGTTGCGATTAAGATCAATACAGAAAATCTAGAAACTGCAAACTACAAACTACTTGCGACCCATATTTTCGCAATATGAGAAAATAAATAAACACTTTTTTATTAGAACAATGTGAATGAAATCCCTTACAATCCCTAAATTTTGCCCTGGAACTTCAAGTTCTTGTCTTAGGCCTCTTCAAATTCTTAGAGGCACTTGATAACCCAGCAAAAGAGTAAAACTAATTCTTCACTTATGCTTAGAATTAAGTACGTCTTGAAAATATAGGAGTATTAAATTTTCAGCATTTAATTAATTTAATAAAGAAATATGCCAAAATGTATTGCTTAGTGCTAAATGCTGAAAAATGTTATACACATTTGATGCCAAGTATCAATGACCAAAGTATCAAATTAAGTGGCATTGTTCGGTCTACTTACAAATTCACCTTTTGGAAGCCTATTTTGGCACTGAAATTAGCACAAAACCTCCTTCATTCAATCTATGATTTACCCAACCTCCCCTGATTTAAAATACAAATTCTTTCAATGTGTCCTGTGACATCTCTCATGAGCTGAGTAGCTATTAACTTGGTTTTATTCAAGGAAAACCATTTACAAGCCAATTTTGGTGAGAGAGAGAGAGAGAGATTGATATGGGATGGAATGCTATAAACTAAATGGTCAATTTATCAGGTAATCCTTGGCAAGATTTCCTACTGTTGCAGATCTCACATGTTTAACCCCTCAAACAGATTAATATTAAAGAAGAATACAGAGAAACATTGGGGGAAAAAGAACTAGAGAAGGGTAAGAATGTCATGTCATATTCTTAGTAACATGGCCTAATTGATTGGAGACCAGTGCAATATATTGTTCAGATGATCTGTAGTTCTATCAGTCATTATAGGAACAAGTTCTTTTCTAGGCAATACATATTATGTATATATATTATGTATGTAAAACTATATATATAGGGCTCTAGGTGATGCTTTTGGCTGAACTCCAGCATGCTTGACGAATTTATTATCTCATTATTCTGTTTTGCTCTTCCCAATTATCTTGGTATTTGAAAAATGCAAATAATAATTCAACCGACAATCAAAGCCTACACCAACTCTGTTCCAAATGACCAGCACCATGCACCCATTGAGCCACAAAATAATGAGTTGAGTAGGAAGAAGAAGAGCCAGATATTATCCAAATGCTAAAAAAAGGGCAAAACAAGATATGTATCCAGCAAATTATTACCTGAAAACCAAAAGCAGCAGCAAGCCAATCAAAGATATCATTGATAGATTTATCCCTGTACTCAGGCATTATTACATTGTCTTCAGGGACATCAGGGACATTTGGTGTCGGGCGGAACCTTGGCATTCGAAGATTGTCCACATTACGCAAAGCGTGCAGTGCAGCTTTGATCTATAGGGAGAGAGAGATCCAATGAGAAGCAAAATCAGGAATCATAATATAACATGCGAAGAAAAAGCAAGACTAGAAGTGCACTTAAAGTAAAACCTCAGGAAGTTCCATTATTGCAGGCTTAACTCCAACCGCATACAGGGGTAAGATATTATAGTGTTCATATTGTTCCCTTTTCCTCTCAACTTCCTTTGCATATCTTTGCGTCTGGAAAATGTCGACAAGGCTTTATTTAATTCACTGATACAACTTAATAAAAGAAAATGAACATTAAACAACTATGGTAGGGAAATTAACTATATGTCAGACCTCAGCTTCAACTTTTGATGTAGGAACCACAGTCCTCAACACATCATACAATACTGTAGCAATTTGGTAGATCTTTGCCATCTCCTCCCTTAAGTTAAAGATAAAAATCAAAACAATTCAAGATAACTAATTTTTAAAAACAACCAATTTGTATGCAAATGATGAATTCAAAATCAAGCCTCACGGTTTTTTTGTATATTGGCCTTCCTTGATATTTGTTTCATAGAAGTTCTGGTAAAACTTCTGAATTTCTCGTGGATCATTTGATGCCAACATAGGTTTTGTTTCCACCTCTTCCTGAAAAGAAGAGAATCCCAATTATTTACATACAGAATATTATGAATCATAATACCATATTCCATAAACTTCACCCTTTGAAGCATTTAACTGTTTCTCCCAAATGCTGTATTTCATAATTATTCTGACTCTTCATATCCAGTAAAGGGACAAAAGCCAAAAGAATGCACAAAAGTTAAGGGGAAGAAATGATACAAAGAAACATAGACCAATATATCAGCAATGATCCCAACAAGAATGAAAAATGATATGAAACAAACGAAATTAGTAATAAATTGGAACATAAGTCTCCTGAGCTTTCTAATAAATCCTGTCAATCTTCATTACAAACATAGCATACGAGGAACTGCCAATGAAAAAAGTATAGTATCAATACTCAGAGAAATCATATAAAGTATGGCAAAAAATGAAGAAAAATGAAACATATTGAAAACAGCTACTTGGGCAATAGATATGATCATCTATTTAATTATTTAAAAAGAGGACTCACCCCCTGCATAAAGAGATTCCTGGCTTAGTGTGGGGGTAGGGGGGAAAAAAAAGTTCCTACAGAGTAAAAAGGTGGGTAAGTGGTACAAAGTTAAATGGAATCAATTGATAAAATGCAAAAAATGTAATAATAATATAAGGTCTAGAGAGGTCTAGAGATACATTTGCACATAGATTCCAATATCATTTTTCTCACAGCAGATACAATTTTACAGCGTGTCATTGAAAAAGAAAATAGAAAAAAAAAATTTCTGTTGACTGGACCGACCATGTACCAACACGTCCTTGTACTTTTCGTTTTGTGCTTGAACATAAAACTCAAACAAGAAAAGAAAATACAAGCTTCTTTCCAGCAACTATTTTTGATCACCTACATTCTTCATCCAATTATCTAAATAAGGAAAGGACTACATAAAAATGCCCAAACAGTGAAATCTAAATCAAGAAAATTTTTTATAAGCATTTGGATCTGATAAATGTTGTTTCTTCCCGACATGCATAACACAATTGAGTACTCTTTGGATGGTTAGATATCTTCAATTTTCTTGTTAGCTTTACAAATTAAAAAATAAAACAAAAAAAATGAAAGAGCGAAGCAAACATAATGAAGGATGAGAGGGTGGGAAAATGAGGTGGATAAGTAATAAATTGCATCAACTGGTCTATGATGGAGAATCAGTTAAAGAGGGAATAGGAGTACAAGGAGAAGAGAAATCAAAGAGAGAAGATGGACTGATAAGGTACTATTGGTAGACGATCATGAATACAAATGCTAGGGAATACTCAATTTAACTCATAAACAACAGCATTTTTCGGTTATAGAAACCTAAGCCTTTATTTACACGCCATGTACCCTATCAAATAAAATCCTTAACAACAAATGGAAACTCAATCTTTTAAATCCTAACAAAATCAAAGCTACAATAGAATACCAAATAGTCTCCTACATCACTATTGAAAAAATTATATACATCTCTAAATTAGTCAACTCCTTGTTCTTGTGATAATGGGAAAATAGATGATAAGGCACCAAAGCCTATATCGAAATATTACCTCTAATATTAATACGTAGCAGCTTCCGAATGCAACAATTATTGAGGCCCACGTCTCTTAGAAAAATGCAGACAAGCAGGCAATGGTACTTACAACCAATTTTGATAATTTTGAGGGCAGCTTTTGGGATAACTCACAACTTCTCTTCCATTAACTCAATCTTCTAGCAACTCCCAGAGTCTTCAGCCAAGATCATGAAATATAAACTAGAAACCTTAAAATCCCCACTACATTTTTGTATTTTCTTAAAGAAGATAGATCAGCCATACATACTCTGTTGCATTTATGTGAAATTTGGTTAGCTTTTATGTTTAAAATTTTATATGAAGAAATTACAACAAACCGAATAAATTGCTATATATCAATACTAATTAGGCCAACCTTTTTTTACCTATAACTTCTATTCTTTTCCATTATACATACTCTCGAACAATTATTTTAAATTTAATTACCGCAAAATATTGTGATTGTATATTTGAAGCATTTTGTTTGTTATGGTCAAAATTACTACTCAAGATGAGGAAGTTTATAAGCGAATATGATTATCCAGATTCTTATAATTTTCTATTCTAATATATTTTCTTAGAAAATTTTAATTAGACAAGTAACTTATGTTTTCCTTTGAGGTTATTTTATCATTCTTGATAATTTTCTTTTACATACTCCATGCTGAAATTGAAAGCTTATTCTAATAAACATGTCATTACATAACTATAACAAAATTCAAATTATTCTTTTAAGGACTGAAAAGTGATTACGTTCCATGGATGAAGGATTTGTAAATGAGAAAAGAAACAAAAAGGACTGCAATCATAATGATCAAAAGGGCAAAAAGTTGTCCAGTATTGATGACCTTTTATAAGTGCAATGGCATTTCAGAACTATAATCAGTAGACAAAACAAAGAAAATCTTTTGTATTTTAGAAGATTTTATAATAGCAAGACAAATTACTACTAAAAATTTGTACACAAAATAAAATTGCATCAAGAAAGTGACATCAATTAGCAAAACTAGTATTCTGAAATTAAAAATTCAATATCAATACTACGTTTACCTTTTCAAGTCTATGCAACAAGTATGTCTTGAATTGGCGAACACCTCGTCCACTGGATTTTGTGTCCATCCTATGAGCCTTTTCAAATGCATGGAAACGGCCTAAAGAACAAAAGAAAAGGATGGAAAAGGTTAAAGGAGAAAACCATTAAAATAGAAAACTTTGTTTTATTATGAACTAAGAATGCAATATATAATAGCATGTAGAAGCTGTAGAAAATTGGACTTGAACAATGAACACAATACATCACACAAGTTTTTACAGCAGGCAAAGAAGACAAAAACCAGTAAACAGACACTTAACTTTATCCTTGAGTAATAAAAATTAAAATTGTAGCAGTAAATTGACTCAGAAAACTATGTCATACAGTATTACAACAGATTTATCCATGCCTCTTTCTTGCTAAATCAATTTTATACTTTTTTGGATCTGATACAATATTGAAAATTGAAATATGGCTTGTATTGGGCCTCCACAATCACCAATTAGCAAAAATCTCTACAGAGACACAAGGAATCGAATTTGAGTTCCTACAAGTACCGTGAATTCAACGTTGAAACTTTTGTTATTATTGTGATCAGCAATGACAAAAATTGAGGGTAGCAAGTTGCTTTCCTTTAACATGTATGATGAGGTTGACCGGTAAAATTAATTTAATAATGAAAAACAAGAAGAAAGAACCAAGAACAAGACAATATCAATCAGCTCACACCAATATTAGGCCCAAACATTTGACATCAAACCTTCCTTTTCTATTCCCCACTTCTACCTATATTCTTTTTCTTTTTCTTTTTGACTTAGTGACATGCCTTCTTAGAGTTTTATAACAAACTTAAAACCAATAGCAAAAGACCATGCTCCTTCATTCATGGCTAAATGTATGCAATCAGAACCCATTGTAAAAACTAGTAATAATAAAGTAAAACTTCTATTGGAACTCAAGTTTAAAAAGTTTAAAAGATGCCCAAAAGTAATAATACAGAAACAAGATTTCAAGTTAAATTTCATGGCAAATTACCACTCAGAAAATCTATTTTCCTTTTCCACCAACATCCAGTGAAGTCCCAACACACTCGCAAACGTGAAGCGCTCGACCAGAGGAGTAGCATTTCAAAGTGACATTTCCTTGACCTAAAGATTGTTTAGTTTGTATCCCTAGCACTATATCATCTCATATCTCAACTCGTGCTTAGTCCCAGCAGAAAAGATAGTGTGGTTCAAATATTTCTTCGAAGAGTCGACCCATCATATTTTACTATAACTTTTGCCGCCCAAATTAAGGATTCAGCAAATTTGCTAATTGGTAAACGAAGTATTAGCCAAGAACTCATCAAACACGTCGCAGAAATATGGGATACCAATAAAAGCTAAGAAAAGAAAAACTCACATAAGTAAGCAACCCTAGGATTTTCCTTCTCGATTTCGTTTGCAACACGGAGAATTGGAGCAATGACGGCAAGGGACGACGGCACAAGCTCACTGTCCTCATACCCAGGTTCCAACATAGTAGGAGCTCGAGTCACTCTTCGTGATAGCGATCTTGGCGGCCCCACATCGTTCTTCGTCCCACTTGTACTCGCCATCTCCGGCTAATCCAGCACACTCCCAATTCTTAGGGTTAGCAGGAAAGTGAGGAAAGAGTGAATTAGGGTTTTGGGAAGTGAGAGAAAATGGAGGAGAGAGAATTGCCATCTCTTTTGTAGTGAGAGAAAGAAAGAGAGAGAGAGAGAGAGAGATTCTTTGTTTCTCCGGTGGGGCGAATCGGCCTTTTTGTTTTCTCCGAGAGCAAGTAAAGAATGAGACATTCCACCCAAAACTTTACTCAAATGTTTTAAACAAAAGAAGAAAAATCAAATCACAACTTCTCTCTCTCTCTCTCTCTCTCTCTCTCTCTCTCTCTCTGCTTTTGCTTTGTTGCATCCCTAGACTAACGTGGTACGCAAATGCTGAGAAAGCAAAGCACTCACTTTGATGTGAGGTGGTAGACAAAAGAGCTTCCAGGATTTGGCTTTTTCTTTTTCTTTCTTTTTTCTCCGTTAACGTTTCTTTTTCCATCGACATTTGGAAACGTGACATCACTCCCATTGGCGGAACTTCAAAGAACAACAGAAAGCCAGTCGCTGCGAGCAAGAACATTTGCAATTTTATACTGATTTTTAAAAAGTAAAATCATAAATTTGCCCCTGAATTTTCATTATTAACCGGTCAGTTCTTGAATTTTTAATTTTGCAAGTATCTTCTCCAAAACTTTTAATTTGGAGAAAAACAGTATTTGATCTATCTATCCTTTCATTAAATCTAATAATATATGTTGATCAAATATATTTTGATTATGAGCATATTTTGATGATTTTGTTTGTTTAAAGTGTTTCAAATGGTTTAAAACTCTAGAAGAGAATAGCAAGACACCACATTGACCTAAGCAAATAATGAGTTGACCGGGTAAAAAATAAAAGCCAAGACAAGTCTAGTGTTTTGAAACTATTGCAACTCTCTTTATGGACAAGAGGGTAAATGCTTTCTAACCACACAATTGCGGATAAGGATGGATGTGAAAGTACAGTGAGTGATGGTTGACAAAGTGTAGAGAAGAGAAAAAAGAAGGAAGAAGAAGAATGTGAGAGAGATTGTGAGAGAGAGAGAGAGAGAGAGAGAGAGAGAGAGAGAGAGAGAGAGAGAGAGAGAGAGAGAGAGAGAGAGAGAGAGAGAGAGAGAGAGAGAGAGAGAGAGAGGGTAATATGATATTTCTGTGTTTTCATTATGTTCATCTACTATTTATACAAGAACCGATGCAGTTATTGGGTTGTTCTAACTACATTAACTAATTTTTGTTATTTCAGTTATCTCAGTTGAAGTTGGTTGCATTCATATGAGACATTAGCTGTTGTTTGAAGTAGCTGTTACTTCTGAAAGCCTATAGGTAAGTCTTTGATGCTGTCGTCTTGAGCTGTGCTTCCTTTTCTTTACTTTTGCTTTCTCTTGTTGTAACATATCCCACCCATTTAAAATATACTTGTCCTTAAGGATGAAAATTTGGAAACTGTGAGCGAATAAAACCCATATCCTCCCATGTACCTTCTTCTGGACACAAGTTAATCCAGCAAATAAGCCATTGAGTGACAGGTCTGTTATCTCACATATGACTCTTATGTTCAGTATAGCTTCAGGTTCTACTAAGGCCTGTTTCTCTATTCTTATAAGGGGTAGGGAGGACATAAGCTTCTGCATTGGTCCCACTTTCTTCTTAAGCATTGATACATGAAATATCAGATGAATTTTAGACCCTGGTGGAAGCTGCAGCTTATAAGCAACCTTCCCAATCTTTTCTGTGATCTGAAATGGTCCATAGAACTTAGAAGACAATTTTAACTACTTCCTCAGTTCCACAAACTGTTATCTATATGGTTGGAGCTTAAGAAAGACCCAATCTCCCACTGCAAACTCCCTCTGTGTCCTGTTCTGATTTGCCTTCATCTTCATCCTGTTTTGAGCTTAGGCTAAGTGATCTTTTAAGATCTGCAACATGTCCTGTCTGTGCTGCACAAAAGTTGTGGCTACTGGAGTGATTATATCAACATAGGGACCCCAAGGAATGGATTTAGGTTTATATCCATATAATGCCTCAAAAAGGGTCATTTGTATGCTCGAATGGTAGGTATTATTATACCACCATTCAGCTAAACTAAGCCATTTGAATCAGAACCCAAGTCTATCAGAGGTCATGCACCTCGAGTAGCATTCGATACATTGATTTAACCTTTCATTTTGACCATTAATTTAAGGGTGATAAGTACTACTCAAATTCAATTGAGTACCAACCAACCTAAAGAGCTCTTGCCAAAGTATACTTGTGAAAACCTTGTCCTTGTCTGTCACAATTGAATCAGGGAGGCCATGCAGTTTAAAAATCTGCTTTACAAACACTTGGGCTACTTTTAGTGTCGTATAAGGGTGCTGTAAGTCTATAAAATGGTTGAATTTTGTTAATCTATCAATAACTACTAGGATAGTAATATGCCCTTTAGATTCAGGTAAACCTTCTATAAAATCCATATTGATTTGGGACCATGCTTATGTAGGAATTGGTAGAGATTGCAGCAATCCCGGGTATGGTACATTCTCGTGTTTGTTTTTCTAACAAACCTCACACTCCTGTACAAATTTAGCTACGACTGCTTTCAATGAAGACCAATTAAAAGCAGTTTTGACTCTCTGAAGAGTGTTGTGTTGTCCTGAGTGTCCCCCTACTGCATAGTTATGCATTTGGTTAAGTATCTTATTCCTGATATTACCTCCACTTCCCACCATTATCTTCTTCCTGAATTTGATTATTCCATTCTGTAATTGAAAGTCTGAATGACTGTTAGGATCCAATGTGAGCTTTGCTATCAGTGTTTGACACTCCTGATCTTCTGTATAACTTTGAAGCACTTCTTTAATCCACTGAGGTTGTACTGAAGTGATTGCCATAACTGCACTTCCAACTTGGTCTTCTTCTGCATATTCCCTCCTGGATAATGCGTCTATCACTTTTTTCTCAACTCCCTTCTTATATTGTATCTCATATCCAATCCAAGTAGTTTGGTTGGCCATTTGGGTTGTAGGGGGCTGGTTAGTCTTTGCTCCAACAAGTACTTTAAGATTTGATGGTTTGTTCTAATAATGAAGTGATATCCCAACAAGTAATATCTCCATTTTGTAATTGTTATCACCACTGCCATCAGTTCCTTATCATATATGGACAACCCCAAGTTCTTTGGTCCTAAAGCCTTGCTTAAGAATACTATAGGCTGTCATTCTTGCATAAGAATAGCCCCCTATCCTCAACAGATTGCATCAGTTTCCCCAATAAATGATTTAAAAAATCAGGCAATCTCATCACAGGAACTGAACTGATAGCCTTCTTAACGCATTGAAAAGCTTCTCTGGCTTTATCATTCCAGTTGTACTTGTCTGTTTTGAGTAGATTATGAAGAGGCTTAGTAATCAACCCATAATGCCTGATGAACCTTCTATAATATCCAGCCAGTCCTAAGAAGCTCCTTAACTCCTTGACAAAAGCAAGTTCTGACCAGTTTAGGATACATTCAACCTTCTGAGAATCCATTTTCACCACTTCCCCTGATACTATATGTCTTAAATACTTTACTTGAGGTTGAGCAAAAGTGCATTTTGAAAGTTTGGCAAATAGATGGTGTTGTCTAAGGATTAAAAGAACTATTTTCAGGTTTTCTAAATGAGTTGACATGTCTGGACTGTAAATGAGTATGTTATCAAAGAAAACTAATACAAATCTCCTAAGATGAGACTGAAAAATATGGTTCATAAGGGCCTGAAAGGTTGCAGGTACATTAGTCAAGCCAAAAGGCATGACCAAGAACTCAAAGTGTCCATGATAGGTTTGAAATGCTGTTTTGGCTATATCAGAGAGTTTAACTCTTATTTGGTGATATCCTGATTTAAAATCAATTTTAGAAAACAATGTAGAACCATATAACTCATCTAGTAATTCATCTATATTAGGAATGTGGTATCTATCTTTGATAGTAAGACTATTGAGCTGTCGTAGTCTACACAAAAGCTCCATGTATTATCCTTCTTCTTAACCAACAACATATGGGAAGCAAAATGACTATTGCTATGCCTAATGATGCCATTGTTCATCATTTCCTACACTTGTTTTTCTATCTCAGTCTTTTGTGAGTGTGGATATCTATATGGTGGAAGTCTGAATGGTTGTGTTTCTTGTTTAAGAGGAATTGAGTGATTATAGGGTCTCTTGGGAGGCAGGGTGTTGGGTACTGAAAATATATCCTCAAACTGATGTAACAAATTAGAAATGGCTGGGTTCCTCAGGTTATATTTCCCTTCCATAGGTAAGGATAAATTGGCACAGCTTTGTAACTACTGGTTCCTGAATTTCTTAGTGGTTTTTTCTCGAATTAACTTCATTTTGGAACTTTCCTCCATTCCTGTTAGTACTGCTTCACCTCCTTCCTTGGCTATTTTAACTTGTAAAAGCTTGTCTCATCCACCCAATAGTATCACCCTTAAGTCAAAAGAAAAATTATAGTTCGCACATTCCATTTAACTCCTTTCACTTGTGTGTAACTACTTATTCTAGTTCCATCCGCCATGATAGCATGCAGAGGTTCTGCCATTTCAGGTTTCATTCCTAACTCTTCAATTAATTTCTAATTGAGGAAATTGTTGGAGCTCCTAGTATCTACCAGTATAACTATCAGTAGCTCCCCTATGGTCCCTTGTATGGCTATAGTCTTTCTTTCAAGTGAACTAGACACAAAGCATAAAGAAACATCATATATCTCACCCAATAGTTTTGCAGTCTCTTTGGTGCTTTCCAAATCTAAGCTTGCTTCCTCCTCCTCTGCGATGATCAATAGGTTGAGAGTTTTAAGTTTACATTGATGCCCTAGTGTATAATGCTCTTCACATCTGAACCTTAAATTGTTAGCTCTCCTATATTGCATTTCTTGAGAAGAGATCCTTGTTGTTTTACTCTCAACCATTCCTCCACTCCATGCCTTTCCTTTTTGCAGATCTCCCTTTTGTTCTTTTCTATAGTCATTTGATTCCCAACTTCTACTCATTGTTACCTTCAATTTTACTAAGCTCTAAGGACTGCTCCTGCAATGTCGCTATCTCGAATGCTTGTACCAAAGTAATAGGCTTCAGCATCAGCAAGATTGGTTTTATTTCTGCCTTTACCCCACCTATAAAGTTGGATATAAAATATGATTCAGTAAGTTTAGGATTCTTATGGAGCATGATGGACCACAATTCCTCAAACCTCTTTGGGTATTCAGCCACTATGCCAGTCTGTTTTAACTTATTAAACACCTCTATTTCATCCTGCAGTCCTTTATCTTCAAAACGCTAACATAGCAATCTAGCAAATTCATCCCATTTCACTTCCTTTTATCTATTTTTAACCCTTGAAACCACACTTCAACTTTACCATCCAGGTACATTGCAATAGTATCTACCCACAATTAACTGGATATCTAGTAAATAGAGAAAATTTTCAAGCATTTTCTTAGCCAAATACAGGGGTTTTCTCCGATAAACATTGGCAGCTCCATCCTGGCCATGCTAGGAAAGTTTCCTTTAATAACAGGATTTTTCTTGCTCATAAAATTCACCGTCTTTCCTTTCATCCTCATATCTGTCAGAGTAAGCAATATGGGTGATAACCTTTCTATTCTTGGTTCCTCAGCTCTATCTTTACCCATATTTCGCATGAGATTATTGAGCTTCTCATCCACAGTGGACATTAGTCCATCCACTCTTTTGTTTTGCTCCTCAAGTTTCTTATTCTATTCCTCAAGTTTCTTATTCTACTCTTCCAATATTTGTCCTTGCTCTTCAAGTCTTCTCCCAAGTTATGTTTTTCATAGAATTCAATAGTTAAATCTTGAATTCTAGCTTCCTGTTTCTTAATCTGATCCTCAAAAGCTTTTGATCTTGATCCTTTGCCATGGCCAAGAATCCTTCAGCTCATACCAAATTGTTACAACTTTCTTTATGGACAAGAGGGTAAAAGCTTTCTAACCACACAATTACAAATAAGGATGGATATAAGAGTACAATGAGTGATGGTTGACAGAGTGCAGAGAAGAGAAAAGAGAAGGAAGAAGAAGAATCGAGAAAGAAAGAAAGAGAGAGAGAGAAAGAGAAGAGAGAGGGAAGAAAAAGAGTGAGAAAGAAGAAGAGACTGAAGGAGATAGAAAAGGTAATATGATATTCCTGTGTTTTTATTATGTTCATCTGCTATTTATACAAGAACAGATACAATTCTTGGGTTGTTCTAACTATATTAACGAATTCTTGTTATTTCAGTTATCTCAGCTGAAGTTGGTTGCATTCATATGAGACATTAGCTGTTATCTAAAGTAGCTGTTACTTCTGAAAGCCTGTAGGAAAGTCTTTGATGCTGTCATCTTGAGTTGTGTTTCCTTTTCTTTACTTTTGCTTCCTCTTGTTGTAACAGAAACTTGGACCAGAGTATGAAACAGTTGCCTCAAGCGGTCAATAGGTCATCGAGTCAAACCGGTTGAATCGGACAAAAAAACTGAATCACATTATCATGACGTCATAAATAAATTAAATTATAATATATTCATAATTTAAAAAATCTGTATATTTAATCACAAATATTTATCAAATCATATTTAAAATATATAATATTAATAAAATATAATTCATTTATCTAAATATTATATGAAATATCATTTAAATATATTAAAACTTAATTTGAATAATAGGCTTGAATAAATTTAAACAATAAAAGTCCAAAACATCATTTGCCTGCACACACGTCCACCATGTGCCACGGTTTCCATGAGTGCCGGAACAGAGTGTAGAAGAAAAGGAAAAAAAAAAGAAAAAAAAAGTCCAAAGCATCATTTGCATGTGTGCCACGTGTAGAAATTTGGTCCATGGAACACTTGATTTTTCTGGCCCTTGTTCAGGCAGAGTGCAAAGAAAAGGAAAAAAAAAATAAAGTTATTCGGTTCAATCCGATTCCTAGTCCAACCAGGATTTTGACCGGTTTTTCCAAAATTCGGTTTTGTTAAGAAACTCAGACCGACTACTAGTCTGGTTTCCTATCAGATCTACCAGTTTGATCCAAGTTTCAAAACACCGGACAAGCCGACCTAGTCAAGAAGTCAAGCCGACCTATAAAGGGATGAATTGACCTAGACAAGAAAAAGTCGACTGGTATGAAATATGAAGTCGATCCACCTAAAAAAAGTTCTAATGATGAAAAAATTAAAAAATATTGAGAGATTAAATCGATCTAATGAGAACAAAAGTCAATCCATACTAATTAGAATACGAGAATTCAAAAGTAGCATAAAAACATGAACAATAACAAGTAGACCTACTCAGCTCAAATAAGACCTACTTAGCTGGTTATTCTTCAGAAAAACACATTGGAATATCTTCTTTATAATTATTAGAATTTTCTCAACTGTAAATGAGTGCTTTGTGTTAAATGAATGTTCTGTGGTTTGATTCAAAAATTTAAAACTCGTCTTGCAAAATGATTTCATCGATATCTTGACAATTTAGTTAGAAAGCCTAACACTATTGGGGTTATTTCAAGTCTTACATTATCTTACAATTGGCCGCTTTGTTAATTAGATTTTAGTAATGCGTTACCGAATAGTACACTTCAAGAAAATATCTATATAGAACAACAAGCTGATTTTATTCATCCATAGTTTCCACATCATGTTTGTAAATCCCGCAAAGCTCTTTATGGCCTATAAGTTGAAGTAGTTTCTAGGATCCTTTGGTTTTATGAATTCTGTTGTTGATGCTTCTATTTTTATCTATAATTCCAATAATACTATTTGTTATTTTCTTGCCTATGTTAATGACATAGTTCTTACAGGAAATAATAGCTCATTTATTGATAACTTTGTTTATTATCTTCATGTTCAACCTTCTTAAAAGGAACTTGGACGTTTTCATGAATCTCTTGGATCAGAGTTATTCCCATGGCAGATGGCATATGGTTGGAGCCAAATATATTTGTACTCCGATGAATAATTCTGTACAACTTATTATTTATGATTACTCTCTAATGGTTGATCCAACAATTTTTTGAAAAATTATAAGACAATTATAGTATCTCGATGATATATCGAGACATTTCCTTTGCCACTAACAAATTCTCTCGGTTTTTGTATTAACCTATGAACACACATTGCCAAGCTTTGAAATGGTTGCTGTATATCTAAAGGGCAGTATTCATTTTGGATAATTATTTAGGTGAAATCAAGCTCTTTCTTTGCATGCATTTAGTGACTTGGAATGAGATGTAACTCAAGACAATAGATGTTCTACAATAGGATATATTGTTTATCTTAGTGGTAATGTTATCCCTTAGAAATCTACCCACAAAAAGTCTGTTTTTAACTCTTCAATGAAGGTTAAGTATATGGCTACCATGAATACTGCCTTTGAAGTTATTTGGCTGTGAAATTTGCTCTTTACACTCAATATCAATCTCCACATCTCTCCTGTATTATTTTGTGATAATATCGGTGTAATATACTTGTGTGCAAATCCTGTGTCCCATAGTTGTATGAAACCTTAAATAACATTTTGTTTGCAAACAAATTCAAGGTGGTTACCTTTGAGTTCAACATGTGAATGCCATGGATCAATTGGCAAATTCCTTACCATGGTGGAGTGATGGTAGAGTGTAAGTAAAGTGGTAGAGGAGTGGTTGTAGAGTGATAGTGTAGTAAAAGTGGAGTGACAGTGGGTGTTGTTTGAACATAGTGAGTGGGGATGTTGGTAAAGATTAGTAAATAATAGTAAAACCTCGTAGGTTGATAGTGCAAAAATATGGAAGTTAATCGTGGTAGTTGTTGTTGTGAGAGGGTTATAGATATGTTAGAAAGAAAAGTTATAAAGAGATAATTTGGAGTTAGAATTTGAAGAGGCTGTCCAGGTTTGTCATGGGAACACTATTTGTTGATGATGAGGAGGATGATATTGTCGAGAGTGATAAAACCCTACATAAAAATATAATAAAGGTTGAATAGATTTAATTATTCCCACAATATAGGATTTCTATCACTTATATTTTTCAATAATTCTTAATGACATTGATCATGGGGAGTATCAATAATAGACAACCCATAATGGCAGATATGAGCATTACAAAATGAAGGACTTTGAGATTGATATGTGCCCCGAACACCTTGTCGACGTCTTTAGAATTGAGAAGGTTGATGGCGAGTTTAAAGCTTTAGGCTATGAAGGAAGAGAAGAGGAAGAAGCCAAAGAAGACAACCTTGAATATGAGAACTTTCTTAATGACATTGATACCTACATTGTAGGAGTTTCGATTTTCGAGAGATTGTTGGCCTAGGGTGGTGAGAGAAAGGCCAACAAGACAGCGATTGTGAAGAGGGAGTTAACGTTCACCAGACCATTCAGGGCTATCACTGGAATGCTGGTTGTAAATGATGAGGAGGATGATGTTGTCAAGAGTGAAGAAACCTTACATAAAAATATAATAGATATTGAATATATTTAATTATTCCAACAATATATGATTCCTACAATGTAAAATTTCTATTACTCATATTTTTTAATAATTTTGAATGATATTGATCATGGAAAGCATAAAAAACAAACAACCTATAACAGACCCAATGACAAATCCAAACATTTTGAAACGAAGGACTTTGAGATTGATGTGTGCTCTCAAATGCCTCCTTGCCATCTTTAGAATTGAGAAGGTTGATGGCAAGTTTCAGGCCTTGGGCTATGAGAGAAGAGAATAGGAAGAAACTAAAAGAGACAACCTCAAATACAATGAGTTTCTTAACGACATCAATACCTACATTGCAGGAGTCACGATTTTTGAGAGATTGTTGGTCTGGGGTGGTGAGAGAAGGGCCGACAAAGATGGCGATTGTGAAGAGGTAGTTGACGATCACCAGGCCGTCCAGGGCTATCATGGGAACGTTGGTTGTTGATGATGAGGAGGATGATATTGTCGAGAGTGATGAAACCCTACATAAAAATATAATAGAAGTTGAATATATTTAATTATTCTTACAATATAGGATTCCTATGACTCATATTTTTCAATAATTCTGAATGACATTGATCATGAAGAACATCAAGAGCAAATAACCCATGACAAACACAACGGCTGATTCGAGCATTCCAAAACAAATGACTTTGAGATTGATGTATGTCCTAAAGTCCTTATTGACGTCTTTAGAATTGAGAAAGTTGAAGGTGAGCTTCAAACCCTAGGCTGTGAGGGAGAGAAGCGGAAGAAGCTAAAGGAGATAACCTCGAATACGAGGAGTTTCTTGACAACATTTATGCCTGCATTGTAAGAGTCGTGATTTTTGAGAGACTGTTAACCTAGGGTGGTGAGAGAAAGATTAACAAAGACGATGTTGTCAAGAGGAAGCTGACGCTCATAGGCCATCCAGGGCTATCATGGGAACGCTGATTGTAGATGATGAGGACGATGATGTTGTTGAGAGTGATGAGACCCTAGATAAAAATATAATAGAGGTTGAATAGATTTAATTATTCTTACAATGTATGATTCCTACAATGTAGGTTTCCTACAATGTAGGATTTCTATCACTTATATTTTTCAATAATTCAGAATAACATTGATCAAGGACAGTATTAAGAACAAACAACCCATGATAGACCAAACGGCATATCCGAGCATTCTGAAACAAAGCACTTTGATATTGATGTGTACCTTGAAGGCATCATCGATGTCTTTAGAGTTGAGAAGGTCGATGGTGAGTTTTAAGCCCTAGGCTACGAGGGAAGAGAAGAGGAAGAAGTTGAAGGGGACAACCTCGAATATGAGGAGTTTCTTGATGACATTGATACCAGCGTTGCAAGAGTCGTGATTTTTGAGAGATTGTTGGCTTGGGGTAGTGAGAGAAAGGCCGACAAAGATGGTGATTGTGAAAAGGGAGTTGACATTCACTATATCATGCCCTTACTCTCCTGTTGAGCATGCGACAATCGCCGCGGTATTTCGGTATACGGGTAGCATCTCCCCATATACCAAATAACTCAAGTCATTCAACCTATTTGAAAACAACTCAAATATCACCTTAATGACCATCCTAGGTCATCCAGTATCAAAGGTATGCATTTTCATACAATTTAAGGATCAATTTGATCCATTTCTGCTCTTGCACGCATGCAAATAAGCCAACCTAGTCATTCCAGAATTCTCATAAATTTACAATTTCAAATAGTTTAAAATTCACCATAAAGTGTCCAAATGTCCTAATTTAAACAATAAAAATTATAAGAGCAGTTTTTAAATCAAGAAAATATAATTTCATTTTTATACGAGTATGAATTTCTCAAATACTTGCCTAAAGAAAGCTAAACAAGTATTTAACAAATCCAATCAAAATAAAATATAAAAGATTTCCTTTTATGGAACATTCTGCACCAATTCAAAATAAAGTCTTCATTTCAAATACCTAGCTATATTCAGTAACTATCTTCTTCAGTTTAGCTCCAAAGTAATGTCTTCTGTCAAAAGTTCCTTTTAAAAAAAAATTAGAAGAGAGGAGTGAGTATTCAAAATGCCCAGTGAACGGAATGCAATAACATGCAATGCATAAATGAGTAGTGAAAATGGTTATGCCAACAATCATATACAAAGTGTATTGTTATAAATGAAAATATTGGTATAAAATAGCTTATTTCAAACCACCATAACTCATGTGAATAAAACAAACACTTTACATTCATTTTTCATAATTTTGGAATATGCCAAAATCATTATCCTATCAATAGCTATTGATAGAATCCGTCAAGAGGTTTTTCACTATTTTTTAAAAATCCCTTTTACCTTGGCATTGTCCCGGAGCTCCGTGGGGCGCATCTATGTTATCACAGCGACTTGAGAAAGCTCTTCAACTCATATACGATCAAGCCAAATTAAACAGTTTTGACCACTTCGCCCCAATAGCTCGGTCCGTAGCAAGACTTAGACTATAGCCCTTTTCCAGCACCATGTTACCAAAATTCAATTTATAAATCAATTCAGACTCAAATTTTAACGTAGTGCAATAATATAGATTTCGCATGAGTATTCAGTTGTAATACGATACAAATAATTCAATAATTTAGTACAAAAGTCATAGATTTATTCAAATTTCATTTGAGGCACACCATATTCACAAAACATTATAAATCTAGTTTGAACTCATTCTAAAATTCAATTTATGAAATATAATTGAAAGTAGTTTACTCATTTATATGAAATATAACCGTCCACTCACTTTATGAGGGTATTCACTTCCTATACATTATCAGCTCCAAAGAAATCTCCTTTCAAGTTTCAATGGGTTGTCCTAAACCAACAATAACTATTTTCCGGTCATTTCTCCTTAAATTCAAAGATTTACAAATTTTTTTCTAATTTTATTTAAACCCTAATTTCGAATATTTTCTTATTGTTGTTCTCATTTTATCAATTTGTCATCATTTGCATCATTATAAAATCCCTATTCACAATTCTCCAAGATTTTCCTATTTTCAAACATTTTTTTCCCAATTTTCCTGAATTCACATATCCCTAATTTCTCCAATTCATGAATGTACATTCTAATTTTATCAATTGCACCTCATTTATATGTAAATAAAATTTTCATTTTCATTTCCTCCTAAATTTTCACTATTCACAAATTTAGAGTTTTTGATCTTCTTACGAAATTCCACAAAATCTCAACAATAACATCTAATTTTAGTATTAAAGAAACTAAACCCAAGATTAAGAGTAAGAAAATATTTCAATTTTGGGATTGGATTGGATTTTTGAAGATTTGGTTTAAAAACCTAAAATTTTTTTTCTCCTTCATTGAACAATCCTTGATTTTCTGCCTTAAATGCTCTTTCTCACGCAGTAATTGATGATATTGGAAACTAAATTAAGTGAATTAAATATTTTTATGGGAGAGAAATAAATTTGGTGGAGAGAAAAAAATCAAATGAAGTGAGTGGGAAAAAGTATGCCAAGAGACGAAAGAGAGCCGACCTTCGAAGTGAGAAATAAAGGTGGAATTCTGAAATGCACATTCGTTTTTTTTAGGAGTTAAAAGAGTTAAAAGTACTATTTTGCCCTTATGAATGTTTTTAGGTTTTGTTGCATTTGGATGTTTTTGGATTTTGTTGCATTTCAATGGCAT
The DNA here is from genome assembly GCA_033439265.1 of Dillenia suffruticosa. NCBI lineage: Eukaryota > Viridiplantae > Streptophyta > Magnoliopsida > Dilleniales > Dilleniaceae > Dillenia > Dillenia suffruticosa. Next base: position 9,252,014 of record JAVTVX010000030.1, on the reverse strand, counting down.
TTTCGTCATTTCCCATTTCCACTAATGCACATCTATAATGTCTCCGATGGGAATTGAACTCATGCTCAAAATTCTCTCCAAAAATTTTATATCACTAAGCCATTCAACATATACAATATATGATTACTAATTTAATTATAGGTATTTTCTTAGTTTATTTTTTTTTTAAGAATGATTAAAATTTTACAAATTGCAAATTCATATCTTGAATTTTCAATTATTACGTTCCATGTCTAAAAATTCGATTAAAATTCTGATTCTTCCCTACATTTTACAATAACTTAAATAAAATTTTTTAAAACCGAATTTTTAATATTACACACTAGTTCATCCAGGACTATCATAGGAATTCGTTGAGAGTAATAAAACCTACATAAAAATATAATAAAGGTTAAATAGATTTAATTATTCTTATAATATAAGATTCCTATCACTCATATTTTTGAAAAAGTCCGAATGACATTGATCACAGAGAGGTTTATAGTATTGTTGATGTATAGCCTATCATTTATGTACCTAATAGAATTTTTGAGGGAAACACGTTTAAATTCTGGTGATTTATGTAATAGATTTTTTTTGTACATATTTATGTATTTATGTAATAGATTAAAAACTCTTAATTGATCTTATGGTAAAGTCTTGTATTCTAAAATGTTTTATTTTAGCTATCATGATGGTTAAAATGACACAAAACTCTGGGGTGTTTTATGTATTTATATATATTGGGTTAATATTATTAGCGAAAAGTTTAATATTATTGTAACTACTAAATATGCACTATTATTACTCAAAATTTTAATATTAACATTCAAAATTGATGAGAATGTTAGATTTTCCAGTGGTAATATTAGATATTTTTAAATAGTAACTTTAAACTTTAGAATTGTAATATTAGATTTTTGAGTGTTAACCTTACTCGTTCGATTTGTAATATTCATAAGTATTTATTTATTTTTTGGTTATATAAGAATTTAAACTTGAAATCATCAGGTTGGGAATGAACGTTTGTACTACTAGACTGTCCCCTTATGGACACATTCATAAGTATTTATAACAATTCATATTATTTTAAAACAATGTGGCTAGGGCACAAGATGCCTATGGAGTGAGATATCATATCGTTGGGATTTTAATAGAGCCATTGGCACATCTCAAGTAAAGTAACTAAATTAGATAATGCTTTAGAAAGTTTGGAAAAGTTGATATTAAAATCAATTAATATAAGTAAATTTTTAATAAAAATTATTAATATGTTATGATTTTAATCCATCTTTTAAAAATGATTTAATCTAGTATATTTTAATAAAATTTGTTTATTTTCATCAAAAGGCATATAATAAAAAAAATAAAATAGAAAAATATTATAAAACTAATTTGGGCCTTTCAAATCATCTCACAATTGAGAATGAAAGGATTACAGAAAATTGGAGAAAATGACAAAATGTTGTATTAAGCAAATCGGTCAAGAAGATTATCAAATCTTATGATAATATATAATTATCTATAATTATTAGTTATAGAGATACAATATATAGGTTGAAAAGAAAGTTTAACGATATTCCATTTTTTTTTACTTAATGAATTTAATTACTAATTTATTAGTGGTTCATATCTCTAAGAGGAGATGGTCTAAGCATTAACACCACTTTTCTGGTAAGAGATGCTGAAAAAGGAAAAATTAAGAGAGATTTCTAAATATATATCTATTTGCTTAAGTTAGTTTTAGAAAAGGATTGCAGGACCGGACAAGCACTTGGTAATTTAATTTATTTCTTTAAGTTTGGTTGAGTTGTGGAGTGGATAAGTTGAAAATTACTATTTTTAATTAATCATTCACTCTCTCTCCTTGTTGTGAAAAGAAAGAAATTATCTGATGGTTACTATAAATGAAATGACAATAACAACAACAATAATGAAAAATACTCATTTCATTTGTGTGAAATGGGATCATCCCAAAGATTGTAGGAAGAGATTCTCTCCTTAAGAGGAATTTTTTCGTTCCTTGATTGTAGAAAAAGATCTATATAACCATCACTATGCAAAAATCTTCATGAATTGATGGTTTATTCCATGCGTGGTTCACTGATGTAATAATAATGGGCGGGATGATCGTAGGAAGATCATAAGAACCCTAAATCAAACAACAAAAAGGAGAAAGAGCAATTAGAATAGACAAGTTAAATATTGGCGTTGGAAGAACTACTTATAAGGACCAGAGCAAGAGGAAGAATGAGGACCTGGACCAGTGTAGCCTGCCGTGCCTCCCACACGATATGATGATATGTTGAGTAAAAAATAAAAGTAGTATCAAAATTATTTATAATAATAAATAGAGTCCAAAATTTTCATGCATTAAATTTTATCATCAACAACCTTGGTAGCATCGTTAGTTACCAAAAGATATACAATATTACAATTGAGTTATAAGAGAATACACAGGAAAAAAAAAGAAAGAGAAAAAAAATTCAGTTTGATATATATTCAGACGCTTTTGTAAGTTATATGTCAGTGTCTAAAATAAATATATGTTATATTTGAGAAGCACTAATTCATCATTTTCGTTGAAAATGATCAATCGTTTTCACAAGTATCATAAATCATGTGCCTATTGGCCCACCTCCGAAAGAGGCTTTTCATCATCTTCTTTTGTCTTCATCTCTTTAATATAATATAATAATTTATTTTACTTATATTATTTATTTGTCATTGATAAAAAAATACTTATAAAAATGGTTTTTTTTTTTTAAATTCAAAATTTCTCCATTAATATGTAATGGATATTAAATTTATTATAGAATGCAAAACTTTAAGAGGATCATTCCTCGCCCTCGTAAAAAGTTAAAGTTTGCCCATCACATCATCTAGATTCGGAATTAATAATATAGGCAGTTTCTTATCACTATCACTTAACAATAACAAAAACAATAACAAAAAATACTCGTCTCTTTCGTGTGAAATGGGATCATCCCAAAGATCGTAGGAAGAGATTCTCTCCTTCCTTGATTAGAGGAAGAGTTCTTTTGTTCCTTAATTGTAGGAAAAGATTCCATCTTTCCTTGATTGTAGGAAGAGATTCTCTCTTTCCTTGATTGTAGGAAGAGTTTTTTCGTTCCTTGATTGTAGAAAGAGATCTATATGGCCATTACTATACAAAAATCTTGATGAATTGATGGTTCATTCCATGTGTGGTTTACTGATATAATAATAATGGGCAAGAAGATCATAAGAACCCTAAATCAAACAACAAAAAGGAGAGAGCAATCAGAAAATACAAGTTAAATATTGGCGTTGGAAGAACCGCCTACAAGGACCAAAGTAAGGGGAAGAACAAGGACCAAGTTCGGTGCAACCTTGTTAACAATTTTAATGATAAGGAGATGGATATACAATTGTTAACAATTAATGAAAATTTTCTCTTTTTTCTTTTTTAATTTTTTCTACATAAATAATCTTAAATCATGTTCGGCATATTTAAAAACTTCTTTTCTTTTGTTTGTTTTTGGAATTTTTTTTTCAAGTGTGATAAAATATTTTCAAAGTATGAAAATCAAGGGGATGTTGGAGATGGGTACAAGGCCGTCTGTGTGGGTTTGACCCTACCCAAATATATTTGAAATTCAGATTAAACAAGTTAATAATGGAGAGAATGGAGGGAGTTGTTTTTTTTGGAGAAAACCAATTCCCAACTTCTCTATTTTTTTAAATTACAAAATATGTGAGAAAATGTTTTGAAATAAAGATAACTGCAATCTCTTATTCATTGAAAAACTTGGGAATACGTTGGAAATATTTTTCTTCACCAACACTTCTTGAGAGTTTGAAGATCTTGATAATATACCAACAAAAATCAAAAGGCTCTTAGATTGTGAAAAAATAAAGACAGATCCGTACGTGACTGTCCTTTGATCTGTGCATCAAAAGGGTTAGTGATTCAACCTTGATATTAAATTTATATAATTATGACATTAATTTTTGGGCTTGAAAATCCATGCTTGAATGAATATAAAATAATCATCATTGGTATTAGAGAAGTAATAGATTGTTTCCTAATTTTTTTTATGTGAAAAATAATATGGATCATAATATGAATGTCATTTTAGAGCAATCCCAAGCACAATTTTTTTTTTTTTTTGTGAAAATTGTTAATGGTAACTTCCATCATAGTTTTCAAAATGCTCTAAAATTTTAATAGAAGAAGGCGTCCCATAACATCATGAATGATTTTGCAAAAAAAAAATCATGCATGTAGATCTTGTATTTTTGGAGATAAAAGAAACATTGGCTGAAACTTAATATGTTTGTATCTCTTAACACAAAGTGTTTCATGATATAATATTTATATGGTTAGATTTCATGTTAAAAACATTTTGTCACCATATAAAGAATGTGTAAAATGGTTTAGAAATGAAAGAGATATAGTCTTGAGAAGCTAGGGTCGAGCTGTAGAAATTTTGTGTAGGGAAGAAGAAGATGTACAGTAGACAAGTGTCATTCCTACTCTCGGCCTTGCATGCATGTGCCCCAAACTCTAGGCTCTAGGCATTTGATCCGAAATCTAAAGCCGCCATTGGAATTAGAGATACTTAAAATGGGGGGTAGACAACTACATAAATTGTCCAAAAGAGTGTGAAATCAGAACTTTCCTTAGAAATGCTATCTAAAAAAAAAATTATTGTAGACAACTACATAAATTGCAATGTGCGAATTTAATTAGAAATTGTTAGAGTTGATGCACTTTCTTATTCTTCAGAGGGTAAAAGAGTTCAAAAGTCTCTGGGTAGGATAGTCTTAAATCAAAAGGTAAGTGTATAAGAGTTTTAAAGAGTCTATTTATGTGGAATTAAAAAGTCATATGCATCTATAAATAAATATATGTATTGTGTAAAAATAAATGAACGGGGAAGAAGAAATGATTGAGCCTTTGAAAAAATATGCCAAAAAAAGCTGCCCTTGTTCATGTTCTTGTAAGAGAAATATGTGTTTGTAAGAACATTCTATTCTCTCATTTATAATGATTAGCCATTTTTTCTATTTCCTATTGTTGCGTCATTTAGAAATTGTAAAAGTTCATTTAAATTCCCTCTCTATATTACTAATATGCGTTTTTTTTTTTATATTCAAGGGCTCACTATAATAATAATGCATGAGACTTAATTACTTTATTAGTATTGGTTCATCTATTTTTAGATTTTTTAGTATATGATATGTTGGACCAAATTTTAACACACATTAATTCAAAATGAATATTTGAATTTTATTACTTTTTTCCCTCTCAATTCATAGTTTACATGAAAAGCAATTAGGCACTCACATGTAAGGAACTCCATGCCTCGAAAAACAAATTCAAATGTGTTCAAAACATATAGAGAAAATTGTTGGAAACTTATGATCTTATTTATTTTTGTAGTTTTTAAAATACTAAAGAAAAGAGAAAAAGGAAATAAATTGTGTGCAAACTTGAAATTATGATGAAACTTCTTCAATTGGCATAACTTGAAGTTGTGTTATCTCTGGTTTTAACACATTAATAAGATGCATTCAAAGTTGAAGTTGTATCCAAATATTTTCAAAGGACATTACCTTTCTATGCTTTCAAATGTTGTTATGATGATCCGATTAATATGCAAATGTAGAAAGAAACAATATAACTAAAAATGCAACATTTGGACTTGTGAGAGTCATGCTACCCTTGCATGATAATAAAGAAGGAATGAATTTAAATTAGATTTTTCTTTTATGATAAATTTGTCTAATTTTTCACTCTTTGGTAACCGTTTAGCCAACTAAGATTACTACGGATATATGACAAATCAATACAAAACACTTCTATAATCAACAAATAGATCAGTAAGAATGGCCCTCCGTGCCGCAAATACATTTCACCTAACATATACAGATAAAAATTGTGCACAAGGCTACCGTTTGTGAATAATTATACATCTAGACCTATGGTATAGCTTTCACCACACAAAAGACCTATGGGATTCCAAAATAAAGTCTAAGGTTTTTTGGGTTAGACAATTCATGCATTTCACTAGCTTCTAGTTTTAATCTTGGAATGAGAAGCAATAAATTAGCAACTAGAGATCCTCAAGTTTTGTCTGTAAGTTTCGTTAAACTTTGAAAAGCTTAAAAAGTAACCATACTCAAATTTCGCTTGTCGACTTTGCAAAACTTTCGGTTTAATAATTAAGTTTTCATTTCCATTTTATTATTTTGTGATTCTTCACCATGTCATAATAAATAAACAAATAACTAACCACAAAGTTAGACACATATATTGCCATTGAGTATCATGTTTAAGCATGTTATATAGCTTAACACGCATTATTGAGCATTTTCATGAAACTTAACAAATATTCACCATCTACTAGTCTTAGAAATTGAACCAACTCTACACATGTTGGATTTAGGAAAAACTTTTTTGTTTATTCCAAGGCTCAATTCCAATGATAGAAAAAGTCAATCAAGTTGCAACATGAGATTTATAAGCAGTACATAGGAAAAATCTTAGAAAAGTTATTATAACTTTAATGATACACACTAGAACGAAGAGATCCAAAAGCCCGCATAAAGCTATGACAAAGGGTTATGGCGTCTTTGTTTAGTGCTTAACCTAATTTAGCTTAGAAGACGGTTCAAAATGAGCCAAAAATTATTGTTTAAGGAGGGTAATTTCTTACTACCAAAACATGTAAGTTATTAAAAATTTGATTCTCAATAAAATCCTTTGTATGATATGCCTTTTAAAAACCCTGAAAGTCTATTTTATCTTTGAGAAAATATTGCACAATTTAGAGTTAGGAAGAGAAAGTTATGGGTAAAAAAAAAAGCATGGTGGGATTATCAAGATGGTAGAATCCATCATTTCTCATGGTTTCATATCCAAAATAAAGTTAGCTTCTCTCATAACAATTTAAGTAAAGGATTATACATGATCATAAGACATCGATGAGGCATGCACATATATGGTACTTGGTACTATTATATATGGTACTTGTGTCTTTGGTTCCTCATTTGATAATTATTTAAATAACTTGGAAAAAGTTTTTAATAGGTGTGAGGAAACCAACTTGGTACTCAATTGAGAAAAATGTCACTTCGTTGTAAAAGAACTAATCGAAAAACTTTCTCCACCAAATCATTAAAAGATGTTAGTGGATTTCCAGGGCATATAGGCTTTTATCATAGGTTTATCAATGATTTTAGTGAAAGATATATATTTTGTGATTGATGATTCGTACTTGAATGCCTTTAATTGCTTGAAGTTGATATTCATTGAAACTCATATTGTGTAGCTATCTAGCTGGGATTTGCATTTCGATATTTAATGTAATGCTAGTGATGACATTGTAGCTACAGTTTTGGGATAAATAGTAGATAAGAAATTTCATGTTATATATTATGTGTATGACTATGAATGAGGCATAGAAATTATACTCCACTACTGAGAAAGAACTAATCATTGTAATCATTTCACTCACTTGTTGTTATCCAAGATTGTGATTCATACATACTATTCTGTATTTAAATATCTGATTTCAAAGAAAGATGCAAAACCTAGATCATTGCATTGGATTCTTCTGTTATAGGAATTTGACATCGAGATAGTAGACAAAAAAGGAGAGAGAATTCATCCGCTGACTATTTATCTAGATTGAAGGATGATTGTGTTGAAACAATGCTTGAACATCCTTTAAATGATTCCTTTCCCGATGAACATTTCTTTTTCTATCACTCCTATTAGTGAGTCTAGGTATGATGATTTTGTCAATTATCTTGTTTGAAGGATTGTACCAGAGAAATTGAAGGGACAGTAGAAAGATAAATTCTTTTTTGATGTACTTTACTATCTTTGGGATAAGCCTTACTTGTACAAGATTTGTGATGATAGCATCATCAGGAGATGTATGCCTCAACAGAGGTAAGTAGCATTCTTAGTTTTTATCGTGATAAGGAGGTTGGTGGTTATCATGGACCATCTCGTACAACAATTAAGGTATTTCAATTTCGATTCTATTGGCATATTTTATTTAAAGATGCTCACTCTTATATCCGTGTATGTGATCAATGTCAAAGAATTGAAAATATTTCTAATCTTTATGAGATGCCTTTAACTAATTTTTTTAATTGTGGATATTTTTTATTTTTGGGGTATTGATTTCATGGGTCCTTTTTCAAAGTCTTTCCAAAATGAATTTATTCTAGTTGCTGTAGATTATGTGAGTAAGTGGGTAGAAGCAATTGCATGTGTAAAAAATGACTCTAAAATGGTATGCAAATTTTTAAAGAAAAATATATTTTCTTGTTTTGGTATTTCTAGAGCCATAATTAGTGATAAAGGTTTATATTTTCGTAAAGATTTTGAAAAATCTTCGCTAAATATGGTGTAACTCATAAGGTCGCTACCCTTATCACCCCGTACTAGTAGACAAGTTGAGCTTTCAAATCGTGAGTTGTAAAATATTTTGGAAATAACTTTGAGTCTTTCTTGTAAGAATTGGTCCTTAAAATTAGTTGATGCACTTTGGGGTTACAAGACAATATATAAATCTCCGATTGGTTTATCAACTTATCGTTTGGTTTATGGTATTACAAAATTAAAACTCTATACTAATGGTAACATTTATTGTCGATAACTTTTAGTGATGTTTTTTTATGCCCTATAAAGACCATTTTGACAAAACTGTGGAGAAATGTATACATTTTCTTATGGGTATAAATTATCCGTTGGGAAATGTTTATTAATAGTTAGTAAAGATAATACAATTGTTTGTAAAAATGATATTTAATTATGATGGTTATCAATTGTGGTAAGTAAATGTGGTGCTCTTTAGGGACGATTTGAAAATATTCTCTATATGACTCATCTTTATTGTTCGCTTAATCATATCGTCTGCATACATTTTATATTTATACTAATCCATATATTGCATAGTTATTAAAAAATATGTTCAATTTTCACGGTTATCACCGTTATCACTTGTGTCAATAAATGTGACAGTTTTTTAGGACGGTTTGAAAACATTCTCTATATGTATCATTTGAGTATTGGGATGGTTCAAAAATTTGTTATTTCCAACATCTGGTAGTAAGTTTGTGATAATTTGTACAACTAGAAATGGAGGTTTCACCTACGGAATTTTCCGTCGGTAAAAAGAATTATCGATGGAAATTTCCCTTGATAATTTCGATGGTGAAAGTAACCCCGCTAATTGTAAGCGACGGAATTTTTTCTGTCATCAAAGTTTACGATAGATTTGCGATGTTAATTTTTTATGCTAATATAAGCGGTCATTAATTCGTTGGTGATATGATTGACGTTTCACCGTGGGATTTTTGACGGAAATTTCCCGTCGTAGACAACTTCGTCGCTAATCCGTCGCTTATCTATGAGATATTATAAGAGTATTTGTGACGGATTACCGATGGATTAGTTAGCGATGGATATTTTCTGTCTAAAATCCGACGTTGAAGGACTCATCACAGATTCATATCACGGACGGAATAGTGACGGATTTTGTTACCGATGGATTTTTTTCCTTGGTATTCCGTCGCTAATTTATTCAAAGGCTTTTACAATATATTGACGAATTACTGCCGGATTATTCAGTGACGGAATTTTTTCATCAGTAATCCGTTAGTGTTTTACATTTTCCTACCCTGTTCCAGTGAAATGTACTTCATCCACCTGTTTCCCAATCAACCTGTTTCTTCTCAATTATAATACGAACAATTTTACAAAAAAATCCATTCCATTGCTATAAAATCCAAGTATAGTTCCAACAAACAATACATAAATTGTAAAAGTCCAATAAGTCTGAAATTTTTGTATAAAATGAAGTGCAATCCGTCTAACATCAATCCAACTCAAGTATGAAAAAGCATATCATCAATCTCACAGTGGTGGTTGATCATAATCTGGTGACTCAGTGCTATCAAGGACCAGTGGTGTTTTTTCGAAACGAATTTGTGCAAGGATGTCACGAACCTTTGCCTCTGTTTCCGCCCGCACTTCACTTCGCACTTGTTCCAAAATTTGGCTATGCATTTGATTTCTCATTTCGTCTATCATTCTATCCACCTTCTCCTCAGTATACATCTGAGATGAACACACGCATAAAGATGAAGTGGTGCTAGATGAATTAATCGTCAATACATCATCACCTCTCTCTCCGAAACCATATAAATGTCCCTTCATCGACCCCAGTCACCTCACACCATGACCCCACATCAAACCCCGGCTAAGAAGTATTATCTGAGCCAAATTTTTCCTCGATATTTTGTTTGTACTTACCCTACAATAAGCATATGTAATTGGATCGGTGAAGTGAATAATGTTTAAATGTTACATAAAATAAAATAATAATGAAATTCTCTTACAGTTATTGGTTCGGATTTCATGTCAACATACCGTCCTTTTCCCTTATGTTGCTTGTGAGTTCGATTAAAGAGGTCGAGATGGGAAACAGGCTGCTGCGTTTCTTTAGCTAGGAAAAAAAATTTTAAATTATCATTACTAATTTAACGAAGATATAAATATTGAAAATATAACAATTTAAAGAATAAATAAAAAGACACCATTCTCTTCATGTGGGTGGCAAATGGGATTGAACGAGCTGTGTGTCTCGTAATCTCCCCTCTTTCTCTGTATTTCGATTTTGTTTTGCCACATTTGACTTCTGTTGCCACTTCGGTGTGGTCCAATGTTTTTCAATTAACTCATCTCATATAGCCGATCCCAAGAACATAGGTGGATGACCTTTCATTTCAACTATACTTGTTGTACCAATAGCTTGCATGCTTGCTTCCGTGCTGCGCCAAGCATATTTGAATATCTCCTTTTGCAAGAAGCTTTCCACACATGATATATTGACTGTGAATCTTCGTCTCGCCATGTGAATTTTTGCTGCGCATAAGTAGATAAGTGATCAATTTTGGACAGTATGGAAACTAAATAACCGCATACCATATGAATGGAAACATAAATCCCTCACTGTAAGCTGAAGAATAACTTGGGTAATTCAACAGGATCAACATGTTAGATGTTGGGTTCAAGGATGGTAGACAGCAGTGAATAGCACAAAAAAACAGCATACAATGAATAGGTTGACAGGAGTGAATTGCACAATGAGTTCGACATATTTAGCATTTACAAAATGAATTGGTAGACAGCAATGAAGTAGCATGTACAACATTATTTTGTCACAAAACAGCATCCCATGAAATGGTAGACAGCAGTGAATTAGCATTTACAACTGTATTTTGGAAAAAAACAGCAAACAATGCATTGGTAGAGAGCAGTGATTTGCACACTCAATTGCAGACATTGGTCTAGTCATTGTCATGTAGTAATTTTTGTTTCATTTTCAGATATTGAGAAACAATGTTGTAGCATATATGCTGGTATGCAAAGCGCATGATTTGGAAGCCTCATTCAGTTGGAAAAGAAGATGGAAAGTTAGCGTCAATGCAGTCATTGCAGAATGAAGTTATGTCAATTATCTAGATCTCATCCTAGCTATGAAGCCATTTCAAGAGACGTATGAACATATGAGTGCACAACATAGGAGCTTTGTCAATTATGCTGCTTATGTATCAAATGTCCAAGAACAATAACAAGGCACCTGTTGTTCAGTTCATCTTCTGCAAACTGGCAATACTGATTTCCCAGAGCAACGCCCAACTTCTGCTGGAAGGTGTATATTGCATGATGCAAGTTTTTAGATCTAAAGTAGAGGAGTTGTTGAATCTATACATATTAGGATATTATGGCTCCAGTAGAAACATTATAACCCATTTGGATCACAATGACTGTCAAATTAAGAAAAGGTTTAGTTTGACTGCAACGTAAGCCATACTCTCCTGTTTGGATCACAATGACTGAAATATTTTTTTGCCATACAGCCTCTAATATCCTTATACATTTTCCCCCAGTCTCCTGTAGAGAAATTGAGTTCCCAACAAAGTGTCTGATGCAAAAAAAAAAAAAAAAAAAACTGCAAAGGCGACAAAATGGATGGAGAGAGGATATCCTCATGTCTTTGGGGCTAAAGGGAATTTACATTACTGTATGTATGTCGGGCATTTGAAGAAATGTTAAAATCATGTAAAAATATTTATTCTCTCTCCTTCTTTTTTTTTTTTTTTTTTTTTTTTTTTTTTTTTTTTTTTGCTTCATTGCAGAGGGTTGTATGCTTGTGTGTGTGGGCATATGTGTAGGCAGGTTTCACATATGCTATAGTCCCGGTAGCTCTCTTCTATATGGACCACAGGCAAGAAGTTGGATGTAACTAAAGTTGGACATGATGCTAGTTTGTGGACATAAAATACAGTCAGTGGGCAATTGAACTTCCTCGACAGGAAAGACACATCTGAATGTGTTAAAAAAAAAAGATCAGCCAAGCAAGTCTCTTTTATAGCATTCATCTTTAATGTGACCTCTCTTTGGTACAAAACAGAATCTGTTTTACTGGGAAAGAGGTGGACTATTAGAGGCTGAGTTCTTTACTGCCAAGGCTGGTAAATCCCTAGTCCCAAAATGTAGCAAGAGAAGTCCAGAGGCGTACCGTGAGATAAAGGATTAAAGCATATGATATGAAGTGGTGGTCCCATAGTGATGTAAATAAAATGGGCATTTGAACTAATGTCGATTCCAACAAGTAATGCATTAATTAAAAAAATCAGTTTCGTGGTCGTATAGTGATATGAAGTGCAATATTTATTTAAACAAAGAAACTTTATTTGAAAAAAAATGTTACCTAAAATTTCTCCCAAAACCCCTCTTTTATTTCCTTTGGCACCATGCGCCAAGTAGATCATGCGCCTATAATACGTCCCTTAATATCCTCAGTAATTGAACTGAAAGCATTCTCTTATGCATTTACAGCGAAATAAATATTTAATGTCCCAAGATATAGGGTCGAATCACTAACCTTTTCGATGTACGGGTCCGAAAAATGTCACAAATGGATCAATTTCCTTTTTCATTCACAATCTAAGAGTTTTTTTCATGCAATGGAATTATGGTGTAGATCTATCTTCTTCCTCACAATTTTCTTATTCTCTCTCAACCTTCAAGAGCACCATGGATGGGATGGATGGTTATTAAGGAGTTAGAGTTGGTTTTTCTCTTAAAAAACCACTCCCTCCCTTCCCTCCTTTTGAAAATTCAAAAGGGAATGGGTTTGGATCAAACCCACATGGGCGACCCGACCCGGTACCCATAACTTACATCTCTCACTCGCACATGAGGGTTAGACCTACATTTTGCTCAATCACTTCCATATACCATCAATTTCATACAGACAAATGGATCGTGTGACCAGCGAGTACATCAAGAGCTCATAGCTACACACCGGTTAAGGATATATAGTAGCTCAAGATCTAATACTATGAGGACATCAAGTCTCGCTATACCCCAGACTTCTTTTACTATATACAGAGTCACTGTACCTCTTATCCCTCTATTAATGAACAAGAGCATACTTGACTCATCTCAACTATACATTCACAATTATGTTTCAGAACATCAAGTTAAAAACATAACTGGCCAGTTTGTGAATACAAAAATAACGTACAAACTTTAAGACAGTCTTCCTTTCGCACTACTATCTTTCCACTTCATTTTAGCTGATTTCCTAGTCATGCACCGCAAAACTGAATCAGTCATGATCTATTGGTTACATGCTAAAGTAGCAACACTAAAATAAACTTTCAAGAAACAGGCGAAAGTCTTAAGGGTATTAAATGAGGTTAATTACAAACCTCTGGGTCTCACACAATGAGATAGAGGGATTTATCAACTCATTACCCATAGGGTCACTAAAAGCATACGTGGTATGAACACGTGCTACGATACCTTTTCTATTTATTTAGAAGCGTATGTCTATTTCAAAATTATAATATATCGTACAGGTTTTAGTCCAAATATATCACGATACTGACTTGATTCTCTCTTTTTATAAATCCTCCAAAAAATCACTTTTCCAAGAGAGAACCACACCTGGCTTCTAGACAAGTGTAATGGATTGTGGGAAATCCATTTTGATTATCAAATAAGTAAATATCAACGATAATCTTATCTTAGTTCTATACTAAGGTGGTTAATTTATGCTAATTATCTAAAATTAACATTGTCTCATCTCTACATATCACATAGATATTAGAGCCGATTGCTCGTGTAAGAGAGCCAATCTTCCAAACTTATCCGACATACTTTTTAATCAAGACATAAGAACTCGCAAATGCAAACAAATTCAAATGTCATATAATAATGAGTATTACATCACGTTTATTGCTTATACATACAATTACACTCTACGCAATTCTAGAGAATTTACATGTTTCAGAAATACATCTCTAGGTATCGGTTTCGTAAATGGATCAGCCACCATTAAATGCGTAGATAAATACTTCAATGTCACATCTCTCTTTTCAACAATGTCTCAAATAAAATTGAATTTCGTATCAATGTGTTTGGTTTTCCCATGATATTTGGGATCTCTCGTATAAGCGATAGCTGATTGACTATCACAATAAATTGTCACAGCTCCCACTGTGTCGCTTACGATCCCTAAATGTTGTAAAAACCATTTTAACCAAACATACTCATGAACTGCTGAAACACAAGCTACAAACTCTGCTTCCATCGTCGACAGTGATACACATGTTTGTTTCTTACTTCTCCAAGAGATGGTGCCTTTATTTAACAAGAAAATATAACCTGAGGTGGACTTACGTTCATTTAAGTCACCAGCCCAATCAACATCTGTGTATCCGCTCAATAACAAGTCATTTCCTTGATAACAAAGGGAATAATTCGCAGTTCCTTTCAGATATCTTAGAATCCTCTTCACAGCTGTCCAGTGACCTTTACCTGGATTGGATTGATACCTGCTGACCAAACCCACAGCATAGCAGATGTCAGGGCGAGTACACATCATAGCATACATCAGACTCCCAACAGTGCTGGAATATGGTACTTTTGACATCTCATGTTTTTTTTCAGCGGTCTTTGGGCATATTACTAAACTTAAATCTTCGTCTTTAACCACAGGAGTATCAATAGGTTTACAGCTATCCATCCTAAATCGTTCCAAAATCTTTTTAATATAAGATTCTTGAGATAAGGCTAACAATCTCTTAGAACGATCTCTGTGGATCTTAACACCCAGTATGTACTTTGCTTCACTCATATCCTTCATTTCAAAATTTGATAATAACCAACTTTTGATATTCAGGACATACTCCATATCATTTGCGGCTAACAATATGTCATCGATATACAGATTTAGAATTACAAACTTATCATTGGAATTTTTCACGTAAACACAATGGTTTTCGTCTATCATTATGAAGTCGTAAGAGATTACGGATCTATGAAATCTCAAATACCATTGTCTTGAAGACTGTTTGAGGATATAAATTGATCTATTCAATTTACAAACTTTGTTTTCTTGACCTTTAACTATGAAACCAACTGGTTGATCCATGTAGATTTCTTCTTTAAGTTCTCCATTGAGAAACGCAGTCTTCACATCCATTTGATATAATTCTAAATCTAAATTGGCTACAATAGCTAACAATAGCCGAATAGAGGCAAATCTCACTACTGGTGAAAATGTTTCTTCATAATCAATACCCTCTTGTTGGGTATAACCTTTTTCCACTAACCGAGCTTTGTACCTCTCAATTGTTCCATCAGCTTTACGTTTAACCTTAAGAATCCATTTGTTCCCAATAGGTTTGCGCCCAGGTGGAAAATCAACCAGTTTCCAAATATAGTTGGAATCCATCGACTCTATTTCTTCCTCCATTGCTTTTATCCACTCATCCTTGGCAGGACAAGATAAAGCCTCGTTCACATTTTTCAGCTCATCCTCGTCCTGTGGAGAAATGATAAAAGTGTGCCCTTCAATTTCGTAATGATGTTTGGGCACACCTTTCCTAGTATTTTTCCAAATTGATGATTCGGTTGGATCGTTAGAATTTGAATCCCTCCCACTGGGATCATTTAGGGATTCAACTTCTCGAAGTTCCCTTGATCCATCCTGCACGGAACCATCATTTGAATTATTTAATTCAAACAAAGGTTCTCCTTTTGTTATATCACCTTTACTAGGAAAATCATTTTCCAAAAATGTCACATTTCGTGATTTAATTTCGGTTACAATACCATCTTCTCTTTCACCGATGAATACATAACCTTTTGACTGATGAGAATATCTAATAAAGATACATTTCTTCCCCCGGGGACCAAGCTTTCCAAATTTTTTAGGGTCTTGAACATATGCTGCCGATCCCCAAGATCTAAGATCAGTCAGACTTGGTGTCCTACCAGTCCAAAGTTCGTACAGTGTTGTGGGTACTGTTTTTGAAAGCACTCTATTTAAGATATAGGTCGCAGTTAACAATGCATCTCCCCAAAAGGAAATTGACAAGTTAGCCTGCGCCATCATAGATTTTGTCATTTCCAACAACGTCCTATTCCTTCTCTCAGCAACACCATTCTGTTGAGGCATGTGGGGAATAGTCAATTGTCTAATTATTCCTTTTTAATTACACAGATCATTGAACTGATCTGATAGATATTCACACCCTCGATCTGTTCTTAAGGCTTTAATCGTTCTATCCATTTGATTCTCCACTTCATTCATATAACGTCGAAAGTACTCAAGTGCTTCAGACTTGTGAGTAATCAAATAGACATGACCAAAACGCGTGAAATCATCAATAAAAGTAATGAAATATGACGCTCCATGCCTAACCTTCACATTCATTGGACCACAAATGTCAGAGTGAACCAATTATAATGGAAGTTCAGCCCTCATGGCTTTTCCAAAAGGTTTTCGAGTCATCTTCCCGGCAAGACAATATTCACAATTCGGTAAATTAACTTTAGTAAGCGAACCTAATAGTCTAGCTTTCAGAAATCGATTCATCCTATCCTGCCCTATGTGACCAAATCTAGCATGTCATACTTTGCCATCTATATTAGCATTACTAGAGGAACAAACATTTAACGAAATATAACGATCAGTATAACAGTTACAAATTTGTCTGTCATAATCTAAAGTAAGAAATCCATTTAATAGATGTCCAGTACCATAAAACACACCACTATTATAAATCCAAACCCTATCACGAGTAAAGTTCAAGTCATAGCCTAGTTTAAGAAGAACAATAACAGAAACTAAATTTCGTCGAATTTCTAGTATAAAGAGAACATCATGTAAGATTAGAGTTTGGCCACTTCGTAACTCCAGTTTGCAAATGCCAATCCCTTTGATTTCTACTCTTGTATTGTTTCCTACGTATATCCATCTTGCACTAGGAGGAACTCGACGAAAGTCAACGAACGCTTCTCGATCTCTCGTCACATGGTCTGTTGCTCCTGAGTCTATAATGCACACAAGATATGATTCAGAAAATAAAACAGTGCTAGAGACATATATAACACTTAGAGAAGCGTTGCAAGGTGCTACCTTTTTCGGCTCAGGACATTCTCGAGCGAAATGACCAAGAGCTTTGCAATTGTAGCACTTCAGTTTGTTCTTATCCTTTTTTCTCCAAAACCGCTTGCGCTTGTTCTTGCGGTTGGAATTGCTTTTCTTAAACCTTTCCGTAATATCCTTCCCTTTCTTACCCTTGTTCTTGTTCCCTTTCCGTTTAAAGCCCGAAACTTTCTGGGAACTTGACTCAGCTACAAAAGGCATTAGAATTCGATTTTACAGCACCAAACCGCTCATTTTCGAGTTCTATGTGGCGAGCAGCATCAGTTAAAGTCTTAATGCTATCATTGTGAGTCAGATTGACCTTCAAGTGCTCCCACTGGTCTGGAAGGGATCGGATTAAAGTTTGAACCTGTTGCTCATCAGATAAAACATGACCTACTGACTTCAATTCCCTTATCATGTTTGACATAGTTCTGAGGTGTAGTTTGATATTGTGATTAGACTTCTTTTTGTACGTGTCAAACTTAATAGTCAACTGCCTCAGACGGGTCACACTGGTACCTCCATACTTCTCTCTGAGGTATACCCATATGTCATGAGCAGTAGGGAATTGCTCACATTCATGTATGAGAACATCAACTACAGAACTAACTAGGATGCCACGTGTAGTGGAATTTTTCTTCTTCTACGCCTGGTAAGCTTCTTGATCTCTTCTCTGTTGAGCAATGTTTCCAATTCCAGGGGTCTTGCATGATATGGTTGATACCTTCTAAGGCATCTTGCTCTTCCAGCACATACCATATCTTGTGGCGTCAAATGTCATAATTGTCGCCATTAAACTTATCACCTTT
Organism: Dillenia suffruticosa; assembly: GCA_033439265.1. Taxonomy (NCBI): domain Eukaryota; kingdom Viridiplantae; phylum Streptophyta; class Magnoliopsida; order Dilleniales; family Dilleniaceae; genus Dillenia; species Dillenia suffruticosa. The sequence goes on along the minus strand of JAVTVX010000030.1, from coordinate 9,233,707 downwards.
ATTCAAATCTGCTATTATTGATTTCGATGCCATGGTTTGGGTTTTCAAAGAGAGATTATTATAAGTATTCATGCTCATTCATTCATATAATTTTGTACATGAAATCTAATAAATTTATCATAAACGAACATAATGTGTAAACTCGAAAGATCACTAAGTTTCCAATCATCATCCATCATCCAAATGTTTGATTATCATAAATTTGATTTCAAAGTAGCAAAATTCTTTCAGTCTTAGGTGAGAATTACTTAAATTCTACCAACCTAAAAACTCCCATTAAAATCATGTGAATTTGGAACATATCTCTTCACATGCTCGCATAAATATACAAAATATGCACATTGTTGATATATATATATAAAGAAAGAAAAAAAAATTACATCATATGTTCATGGCATTGTTCACATTACAGTAGACAACTATGCACAAAGAAAAAATATATATATAATCAAATTTCTTTTTTCTTATCTTTCTTATTTTCCATATACATGCGAGTTACCATATTGACCATCCCAACTGAAAGTCTATCTCTCGGAGTGAATCTCCTAACAGCTTGGGGTGTAGAGCCATTGATCTTTAGAGACAATGCCCTTTTCATTTTAATCTCTATCTCCTTAACTCTCCACATCTTAAGCAATTTTAGTCTGAAATCCTTGAGGTAGAGCCACTTATTATCCTCTAATATTTTGTCAGTCATTCCAACCAAATGATCAGAGAGGGAGTTTTTTATAATTTTAATCTCGGCTTTGTCGCCTCCAAACCAGTGACCTAAACGCCGAAATTCATAACGTTTTCGACTCATAACCCATAAATGTTGCGGCAAAGTATGCGTTGCTTTCATCTTATAATGCAACATCATATATAACTTTGCCAAACGTTCCGGGGTTCTCTCATCTCTGCATCTCCCCCGGAGAGGTGTAAGGGTACGTCTGATTCTCACAATATCCCAAAAATGGGGTAAATATTAGATTGGATACGAAGCCAACCAAAAAATTTTAAAACACCATCCACAATTTATACTTAAATCAACGAGTACAAATCTAATATGTGTTATAAAAATTTAATTCAGATAGGCATAAACTAGAAAATATTTTTTCAAACATGTGAGAAATTTTTAGAATTTGTCTTACTTGTTAATTGATTTTTCTGTAATTTTCAAATAAAATTTACTAATTTAAACTTAATGAATACTTTCAATCAAAAAAAGAATAATTTAAAAATACAGAAAAAACAATCAAAAAAATAATAAAAATAAATAAAAAAAAGGGGCCTGAGAGGGTGCCTCACGAGCCCTAACGTGCCACTTGGTGGCGGCGGCGCGTGGGTGACCCGCCCACGCACCCAGGCGGCGCGTGAAGCCCATGGCCCAAGTGGCGCATGAAGCCCACGCGCCACCTTCCCGGTGGAATCCGGCTACCGGATTTTGCCTATCCCCCTATTTTTGGGGTCTCTGAATTTAATGGTATTGTTAGTTTTCTGATCTGAGGTCTGGATCATGACGTTTGGGCTTCACAGCCCATGGCCCGAGAGTGGGATTGTGCTGACGTCACTGCTGACGTCACTTCGTCTTCTTCATGCAGAAAATTTTTCTTTGCATTTTAACCATAATTTCTGTAGACCATATCTCATTCATTTATGAACCGTTTTGCATTTCTTTATATGGTTGGAAAGGATTTTTTATAGGGAATTTAACCATACAAGTATTAAATCATGAAATCTATCATGCAAATAGATATTAGCATTTTTATTTTCGACTAGGGTTTCATTTTTCTCCAAAAATACATAACGGCCATGCATGAAACTTTGCAAATCAATTCCTAACATCATGGGTACTCTACCTTTCAAATTTCAAAACATTTTGTGGTCTATAATCAAAGTTACCATTTTCGATTTTTTTTAAAAAAAGGAAACTCGAAAATATATAAAAAAATAGGAAACAATCTAAATCATACTCTAATACCAATGAAAGCATTCTCTTATGTATTTACAGCGAAATAAATGTTTAATGTCCTAAGATCTAGGGTCGGATCACTAACCTTTTCGATGTACGGGTCCGAAGAATGTCACCAATGGATCAATCTCCTTTTTCATTCACAATCCAAAAGTCTTTTTCATGCAATGGAATTATGGTGTAGATCTATTTTCTTCCTCACAATTTTCTTATTCTCTCTCAACCTTCAAGAGCACCATGGATGGGATGGATGGTTATTAGGGAGTTAGAGTTGGTTTTTCTCTTAAAAAACCACTCCCTCCCTTCCCTCCTTTTGAAAATTCAAAAGGAAATAGGTTTGGGTCAAACCCACATGGGCGACCCGACCCGCTATCCATAACTTACATGAACAAACAATTTGAGGATCAAGAAAGCTATTGACCAAAAAATTAATGAATTAGTATTCATAGACATAAAATACCATTCAAACGTTAATATAAAAAAATAAGAAATATTTGATTTGCGGCTTCAATGAGGGTTCTACCATCCGAATTGAGTGGTACCTCAGTCCCACAGTTTGGGCCTCTACCTTGAGTGGATGAGGAACCTACAATACCCTCATCCTCAGCTCTTGACTCTTCCTGCTGAACAATGGTTACCGGGATATTAGTTATAGGTAATGACCCCCTACCGCTCTAACTCCCTTTCCTTGAGTTTCCCCTCGAGGTAGATCCTCTTCCTCGTACCATATTTCTTTAGCTGAAATAGAGTTGTATATACAAATCTAAGATCAAAAGTTGTAGATCAATTAATTGTACATGAAGAAATGAGAATAGCTGTAAATTCACCAAGTGCATTGTATACCTCCCACAAAACATCTCCCCATAACCAATATACAACATGGGAAGAGGTTGAATTTTCGACTTTAATGGAAAATTTTGCCTCTCTTGCATGGTATGCAGCTAAAGCAGAAGCAAAATCCTTAGATGTGAAATAGCATGAAATGTAAATTGTCCGAAAACCTGTTTCCTTCAAAAGGGTTTTGCCTTCAATTATGGAATGAGTGAAGGACTAGAGTTTGCTTTAAGTGAGGATAGATCAAAGGTAAACTAGATCAAGTTGACTTGAGACCATGAACAAAGAAAAACAGGAATACAGCAGCACTAAATCATCATATCCAGTGTAAAGAATAGTCCAAGTGCTCTTTTTATGTCCACAATTATGCTCTCTTTTGATAAAATATAAACCTTACACATATATGTAAGATATATATAAGATTATCTTGGTCTGAATAATTGAAATAAACCTTTCAACAGGTTCCTGGTTAAGCAAAGCAAGTCTCTTGTATCTTCCCAAATAACCCTTATGGTGATCTCGGTCTACATAGTTTTTTTGCCCACACAACCTAAAGAAGGAATACCCCTCACTATCATGAACTTGCACGCAATGGCCTATTACTTTGCTAATTCCAGATAATTAATTTCTAATGAAAAAAAATAAGACAGATGCTTGACATTATGGACCTATCACTATTAGATGAACACCTACACATGTTTTTTAACTTTCAAATCGAGGACAGAGATTTTTACTTTACCCACAAATGTTGGCATCTCGAGGGTCATTGTGTTGATGTTTCCGGACTTCCATTTTACCTTTCCCATCATTGTCTACACACTATTACTTACGATATGACCTGGTCTACCGAAAAACCTTCTGTTGGAAACTCCTGCACTGGATCCAATAGTAAATCAACCCTTATTCACTTGGTCCACAACTGGCCTAGAGAACCCTTGACCGCATCAAGCAACCAAGTTTCTACGTATGGCATCCTATGAACTCCTCACATAACCACCTGACCTTTTGAAGGTTCAAATATGAGTGTGCGATACTGCATGTTTGAAAGGAAATAGACATGGAAACACATAGATATGCATGGTTTACCCTTATCTATGATGACTTGTTTGTAATGCGTTATGCTCGTTTTCAAGTCAAGCTAGTGCGTACAGTAACAAGAACAGAGAAGTTAATAGACCCAGGGCTCAAAATTATGGAAATACAAAAGTTCAAGTCTTTCCTCTATCTTCTGAGAGAAAGCTGTTAAAAAAGGACAACTTGATGACATTCTGTGAATGTATCCTGCAGGAAGATATACTATTTGTCAATAACAATGGTTCATCACTGTAAGGAATAGCAACAACATTTTTATTCTCCGTAAAGACTATGATAAGCTAGTTTACACACTTTGGACTCCAGAATGCCCAAGGTGTTGGCACTCAGATGAATTCATCGTTATGTGAAATCTCAAATTCTACCCCCTACATGCAAGAAAATTATAATGCTTTCTCTTCTGGCTAGACCTCTATATTTTTCCGATTGTTCTGAAAATCTAACAAAATTGACCAACCTCCTTAATTGTGTACTTAATGAACTTATTTCACAAAGCAAGCAAGTTTTTCAATTGTATAATGCACTAGAGCAAAATTAAAGGTAAACAAAACTCATCCAAACCATGCACACAAACTTCCCATGCCTGAATGAATAGTACTACTGAAAAAGCTCCCGTAAGTTTGAGAATAAAAGGATAGCCACCAATGCACAGCTTTCTTTGAGTTAAAATTTATAGGGGAAAAAAGGGGCCTTACACTTGAGTTATATGTCGAGATTCCTGATTTCCTCTTAAAATTATGATCCTGTATCTATAGCGAACCTTGAAGGCAACGAGAAGAGTGACTGTCTCTATAGAATAGTAACCACGATCTGCATCACAATAGGAAAACATTAGAGAAAGATATTAATCACAATCTAAAATAAATTAAATTGGACAGGTAGAAAATTTGTACAAGTCAATAGGAAAACATTAGAGCAAGATATTCATCACAATCTAAAATAAATTAAAATGGACAGCTAGGAAAGTTGTACAAGGCAATAATCCTTCCAAAGTAAACAATGGCAGCCTTCTCTAGACATGAGAAACCAAATCCAAAATGGAAAGAAATAAGCAAGTGACACCAACTAAATGATTTATTTACTTAATAAAAGTTTAGAGATAATTAATTGTGGCATGAAACTAAACATACTCAATTGCATTCCCTATGAATAAATAAAGCAAGAGAGACGAGCCAAAGGAAGAAGGGAGAAGGGGTAAGTTGTGAAAATTAACACGTATAGCATCATAGCAAAAATTAGACAGAGGAGAAACTAAGTTTTACTTATCTTTTTGATGTTTACTTAATGTTACAGGTGTAATTATTCCATGTCAACATCACCACCATCTGAATCATTTTCTTCATTGTACTCAGTTTCAGAAGAAGACATCTCTTCCTCTTCTTCTCCTTCTTCATCTTCTTCTTTTTTTTCAACGTCTTCATCTTCTTCTTCTTTAATATCTGCTAACAAATCAAAGTGGTTATGTTGATCTTCTAGAAGTTCAGTTGTATTTACCTTTTCCATATAACCATGAATTAGAATCCTTGAATCATCAAGATTAGTCGTAGGATCAACAACAAGTGGAATTGATGGTTCATCTTCTTGATAAAAGCTTTCAGTTACAATCGGTATCGTAAGTCCATCATTAGCACACCCTCGAGCCTTAGTCTTACATACAACCCACTAGTCATTTCATCTCTCTTCTTAAAGGATAGGAAGTATAGTAAACTTGTTGTGCTTGTGTTGCCAACACAAAAGGATCATTCGAATGCAATATTGATTTATGATTAACTTCAACAAGATCATGAAAGGGTGTACCCTAACTCTTTTTTTAGTATATACCAAATGCAGTTAAATAACACCAGCTTGTTACCAACTCCAAAGTATTCCAACTCTACGATCTCAACTAACATGCCGTAGAAGTCATGCTCAAAATCATTATAACAACTCTGTTTCACACATATACCGCTATTCATTGTTGATTTGCCTACACCATAGTCCTATGTGTGAAATTTGAAACCGTTAACAAAATATCCCTTGTAACATTTCACTAAGCGTGATGGTCTTTGTGTTATATCCCTGACATTTTTTGATACGGAATTCTATTATCTGTTATCTATTAATAAAATCAATAAATAAAAAATAGTTAGATAACGTAATTATACACATTTACTTTGAAGTAAGTTGAAATGGTGTACATACAAAGTGTCTTAACCCTCTATCAAATTCTTCTTCAAGTCTTTTCTCTAGTTGCACGTTAGTGATGAAGGCATTTGTTCCCTAACGACATCATCAAACATTCTACTCAAAAGAACGAAATTAGACATCATAACCTTGTAAAATCCAATGTGAAATAGTAACTACGAAAAGGATACCAAGATAGTCACTCTATAAATTCAGTGAGTTCAATACAATTCAATAACACGTACATAACTGTAGCATTGTATTATGAGTCTGATAGAAATCTACGATGACTTGTTCTAATTGCTTGACCTGAGAGAGAAAATATTGATAATCTCTCCATTGATTGAAGACAACCCCATCATCATTTCGAGGAACTCGATTCAACTTTGTTTCAATATGCGGTTCAAAATAAAATGAGCAAAATGTTGAAATCTCTTCAATAATATAGTCCTCACATATGGAACCTTCAACGCACGCTCGATTTCGTACTTTCTTCTTTAAACGAAATATACACCTAAACATTATTTAACTATAATTAGCAAAATGAATATATAATGTAAATTGAATATAAGTTGTACACATTACCTCTCAAATGGGTATATCTTTCTGTATTGAACGGGTCCTCCCACCTTGACTTTATAAGCTAAGTGAACAGACAAATGCTCCATACTATCAAAGAATGAAGGGGGAAGATCTTCTGAAGTTTGTAAAGTGTCTCAACTATATTGCTCTCTAATAACTCCATATACTGAATACGTAACTCAGTTGCACATAATTCTCTAAAAAAATTACTAAATTCTATTGATACATCCCAAACAGCGTTAGGCACCAAGTCATGAAAGACAATAGGGAACAATCTCTACTTGAAAATATGACAGTCATGACTCTTCATGCCATAAAACTTGCCTTCCTCCAAGCTCACACATCTAGTGAAGTTTGAAGCATATCCATCTGGGAACTTCAAAATTTTCACCTAGTAACATACATCAAATATTTGTTCTTTATTTAATGTGTATGAACCTTTTGGCTTCCAAGTCCTCCCATTAATTTCCTTCAACTCTAATTTCGACTGTTTACAATACAATCCCAAATCTAGTCTTGCATTCATGTTGTCCTTCGTCTTTCCTTTGACATCCATAACTATGTTAAATATATTCTCGAACATATTTTTCTCAATATGCATAATATCCAAGTTATGACGAATAAGAAGTGTTTTCCAATAAATCAACTTTCAGAATATAATTCTTTTGATCCAATTGTGTTCGACCCCAAAACCTTCAATAGTCTGTTTACAACATTTTGTGCCAAATATAATATTCGAAAGAGAAGATACTTGATAAAACATCTCCTCCCCCGATAGTCTAGGAGGTAGCTCAGTATTCTCAACTTTTCCTTTTCAAAACTTATCCCTCTGTTTCCGATATGAATGATCAATAGGAAGAAATTGGCGATGACAATAAAAAAATGAAGTTTTTCGACCATTCGCGAGAACAAAAGACTTTGTGTGCTCAATGTAATAAGAACAGACTAGCTTTCCATGAGTGCTCCATCTGGACAACATCGCATAAGCAGAAAAGTCACTTATTGTCCATAAAAGTGCTACCCTTGTAAGGAAGTTTCGCTTTCTTGAAATATCATAAGTGTTTACACATTCGGTCCATAATATTTTTAATTCTTCAATCAAAAGTTTCAAAAACACATCAATATGTTTTATCGGATTTCTTGGGCCTAGAATAATCGAACTAAGGAAAATGAATGGCTGTTTCATACACATAGAAGGAGGCAAATTGTACACAGTTAGAAATACTGACAAACAAGAGTATGGAATGGTTGACTAACCAAAAGGATTAAATCTATCTGTGTATAACCCTAAGCGAATATTTCGAGATTCGAAGGCAAAGGATGGATGACTACAATCAATTGTTTCCATGCTTCACTATGGGTCGGGTGTATAACAACTTCATCGTCACTATGTTCATTTCTAGCATATCATGCCATGTGCTCTGATGTAGCTCTTGACATGTAAAGATTTTGAAGTTTTGGTGTAAGAGGCAAGTATCGTAACAGGTTGTTAGGCACTTTCTTTCGTTTACTAGTACCAATATTTCTTATTTTATATCAAGGATGACTACATACAACACATTTCGTCTTATCCCGATTTTGTTGATAATGTAGCATATAATAATTTTCACAAATATCAATCTTGTCATACCCAAGTCTAAGTTTTTTTAAAAGTTTCTTTGCTTAGTAGAAATTTGTTGGGAACTTTGAATCTTTGGGTGACATGGCTTGAATAATCCCATTTAAGCGATCATAACAAGCTCCACTCATATTGAAGTCCAACTTACAATTTAACAACTGTGATACAGTTGACAGCGTTGTCTGCATTTTACACCCATTCCATAATGATTCATCGGCACTTCTCAACAACTCATAAAACAATGCTGCCTCCGGATTAGGTACGTCAGTTTTGTCCGCATTTATTTCATCATAATTGCAATTCCAATCATATTGAGAGCCTAATGTATCGACAACCATTGATCTATATGGGGTCTCGACATCTTCTCTACATCTAGATGATTGCCTTTCAAACGATTCTGTGCTTCTCATTTCTTCGGGAGAAACCTATATGGTGTAACCATGAACAAAGCCTCTTGGGAATATGTGCATAGTGACATCATCTCGACTAAAAATTTATGGTTGAGACATTTATGGCAAGGACATCTAATTTTGGATTCATCCATAAAGTTATGTTGAGCATAGGCAAAATCCAACAACTCATTAACACCCTCAACAAATTCATCTGTCAGGTATCCATTAGCTAAGCGATGATACATTTAACTACGATCAATGGATCCCATTTCTGAAGTATACACTGTATAACAAAAAATCAAGGAGAGAAATATAAGCTTAACAACATGCGCAAATTCATCAATGTCACAACAAAATAATGGTGGAAGTGTTTTTGTTACAAGTGATGGTTAAAACTCTCAAACACTACAAAAAAACCAGCTTTTAGTCACAAATTTAGCGACAAAAATTTAATAAAAATTCGTCGCTAAAAACGTTAGCGAAGAAAAATTTTTCGTTGTTAATAACGCGTCGCAAAAATTTAGCGACAAAAAATTATTTGTCGCTACATTTAGCGACGAAATCAAAAATTCGTCGTTAAATTTAGCGACGAATAAATTTTCGTCGTTAAATTTGTGACGGATTTAGCGACAAAAAATTATTCGTCGCTAAATTTAGCAACGGATAATTTTTCGTCGCCAATTTCGTCGCAAATTTAGTTACGAAAAATTATCTGTCGCTAATTTAGGGACGAAAAAAATTCGTCGCTAAATTAGCGACGGATATAAATTCGTCACTAAATTAGCGACGGATATAAATTCGTCGCTAAATCCGTCGCTAAATTAGCGATGAAAAAAAATAGCGCTCCCACCTGAACCCGGCCTGCCCCCCCGCCCGCCCGAGCCAGGATCCGCCCGCATGCCCGCATGAAGTTATGTTAGTATCTGTTATAAGTTTTTTTTTTTTTTACTTATTATCTTTCCTTCACATATTTTTAATAATAATAAAACAATATAAAATAACAATTTATTATAAAATAATAAAATATTAGTTAAAAATAAAATAATAAAAGATATAAAAAAATAATAATACTATTTTTTTAAAAAATAAAATAAAAATAAAATATAACATATTAATTAAAAATAATAAATATGATAATTTTTAAATAAAAAATAAAAAATATATATTAATATTTTATTTTATTTTATTAAATTTCAAATTTAGCAAAATTAATTTTTTTAAATTAATTTTTTATTTAATAAATATATATTAATATTTTATTTAATATTAATAAATATTAATATTAATATTTTATTTAATAAATATATATTAATAATTTATTTTATTTAATTATTTTTCAAATTTAGCGACGAATTACGGAATTCGTCGCAAAATTAGCGACGAATTACGAATTAGCGACGAATTCCGAAATTCGTCGCAAAATTAATTAATTATTTAATAAATATATATTAATATTTTGTTTTATTTTATTTTTTTTCAAATTTAGCGACGAATTCCAGAATTCATCGCAAAATTAGCAACAAATTTCGGAATTCATTGCAAAATTAATTAATTATTTAATAAATATATATTAATACTTTATTTTATTGAATTATTTTTTAAATTTAGCAACGAATTCCGAAATTCGTCGCAAATTTAATTTTTTATTTAATAAATATATATTAATATTTTATTTTATTTAATTATTTTTCAAAACTAGCGACGAATTCCGAAATTTGTCGCAAAATTAATTAATTATTTAATAAATATATATATTAATATTTTATTTTATTTAATTATTTTTCAAATTTAGCGATGAATTCTGAAATTCATCGCAAAATTAGTGACGAATTCCGAAATTCGTCACAAAATTAATTAATTATTTAATAAATATATATTAATATTTTATTTTATTTAATTATTTTTCAAAATTAGCGATGAATTCTGAAATTCGTCGCAAAATTAATTAATTATTTAATAAATATATGTTAATATTTTATTTTATTTAATTATTTTTCAAATTTAGCGACGAATTTCCGGTCATCGCTAAATTAGCTACGATTATTTTTTCGTTGGAAATTTCGTTGCAAATAGCGTTGAAAAAAATTTTCGTCGCTAAATTCGTCGCAAAATAGCAACGAAAAAAATTTGTCGCTAAATTTCGTCGCAAAAAACGTGTTTTCTTGTAGTGAAAGGAAATCTTAGTACGAAGTTGACACATCTAATTTGGCTTGCTGGCCACCTCCAAAACTCTAAAATGTCTATTTATGGAGGTGGGCAGAATGCCAAAATGTCTCTACAACAATGCCCTTTGAGAAATTATAGATTCAGAGAGGGAGCGAGGGTGGGGGAGAGAGAGAGAGAGAGGATTTAGCATGTAGGAACATAAAAAACAAGTATTTGTAGAGTTACTTAATTGCTTAAGAGAGAAAGGAAGTCTATAACACAATTTAATGAAATAAAAGATAGCGAAGTACACAAAGAAGATTACCATTGAGGTTAGTGGAATGTTAATATAAAAGGCGGAGACAGAAATAACCTTTAGAATTGGAAATAATTTATAAAAGGCCCAAAATAGAGTTTATTTAGTTATTGTAATCGCAATAATTTGGATTTCTCCCTACTCAGGGCCCTAACAAAGTTATCAGATGACCCAGCCAAGGCAATGATTGTCCCACTAAGATGGCCAACAGATCTGGGTTGGAACCTGAAGAGAAACTTATCAGAGAATCACCAAAACAAAGAACAAACAAGGAAAATATTTTTGAAATGATTCTTAACTTTTATTACTTATATTCCATAGCTCAAAAAAGGAAAAGGAAAATTTGGAGGAGTCCTGCAGTTACAATCTGTAACCAAGAGGATGAATGGAAACTGGTCACGCCAAGAGTTCTATGAATTGCACAATTCGAATTTATATACATTCTTAGCATCCACCAAAGGTTTAGGGGGATCATTTCCCCAAACACCAATAAAAACATAAACATGGAAATAATTTATGTACCTCAATTAAACTTGACAATGTGAACATATATTTTCAAAATATTTACTGAAAGATAAAATTTAATGGAAATATCCATGTATATAATATTAGGGCAATTATCATCATGCTTAGTTTAACCTATATCGATTGCATTTAAATTCACTATAAAATATTTGATTTGAACAAAATCTATTAATTTTAAAATAAATCTATTTAGTATACCCTTTATAATTCAATTATATCTGTTTTGATCATGACTATTGCCCTTAGGGCAATTTTGCCACTGTGGTATATTATTATTACTTTTACACATACACCCTTGTGATTCAGCAATAACCAAGGCCAAACTTGGGACCATATCCTTCCAAACCTTTGATTTCTCATTGTCAGGGTATGAGGAATAATCCAAGGAGGCTTACACTACTAATCCAGAGAGTCCCCAAAGTGTTGCTACTGTGTACTTAAATACCAAAGCTTCATTCGTCTTCTTGACCTGTCTAGAGTTTAAGCCCCATCCTCTATTCGTCCACACATTTTCCCCCAGGCTGCAGTATGGATTTTTCTATTGAAATCCTATCATCCCCAAACAAAGTCCCTACAAGCTTTATCCAGAGCATTACACCCGTGAATAGGGAGTCCAGTAGTTTGCACCACATGGACAGGAATCTGAGCAATAGCTAGCCTAAGCCTTCTCTACTTTTCCTTGAGTAATCTCTCATGAAAGTAAACACACTTCCACGTATGATCCTTAATCATTTGTGACTACTATTTCTGCACTAGCGTTGGGAGACATAAATATTGGGGTTTTGGAGATTAATTTAAGGACGCGTGACCTTTCACAGAAGCTCTCAACGCATTACTTTCTTTATTATGTTTTTGCTTCTCAACCTTTTGAAGAATAATAGAAACCAGGGAACAAAAGTAGCTATAATAAATTGGATGAAACTTTGAAACAATATGAAAACTAGCATTGATGAAATTTAAGAGTTTTATGAAATTCAATCATTCTACTACTACTAAAATTAATAATATTCTCTTCATATTTGTGAAATCATTTTATTCATTGTAAATAGATTTCAATGAAAATTTTAAGTATAAGGAGAATTGTTTCATTTGAAGATGATAACGCCTTTTTGTGCATATATTTGAACTGAAATTTATAGGTCATTTCATATATTTTGGGTAAAATTAGTCAAATTTCCTTCTTAGGATTATAATTTTGCTTTTAGTTAAAAAATGGAGTGAAAATCAATGGTCCAGTTTAGAAGACGAAAAAATGCACATCGAGGTCTTATGGCCGTGATGGCTGGACTGCTAATTCCAGAACTCATAACATTGAGAAATAAATTCATTTTGGTTTCTGCACTCATGTATGTTCTGCACAAGAAACATGTATGTTTTGCCAAGAAACCCTAAAGTATGAAGGAAAGAGAGAGACAGACAGAGAGAAGAACCTAAAGGACCGACGATGGGGAGCTGAAATTCCACTTCGTCGTGATCTTTGCCGATGATACGCGATGACGATCCTCTTCCACCATGAATTGGACAATGACGCCACGAAGATATAGAGAGTGAGATAGAGAGAGAGAGAGAGAGAGAGAGAGAGAGAGAGAGAGTCATGAGCGAGGCAAAGATTTTGATTTTTTAGAACTTAGGGTTTTTTATCCTTTACCTTTCACCGACAGATTACCGAGGGAAATATTCCTTCGATATTTTCTATCAGTAATCCATCGTTAATTATAACTAAAAGTTAGACTTACGATGGATTTCTGATGGAAATTAATCAACTAACTATTCCCTCACTCACCTGTTACTATTCTCTAGGAAATAACAATCATGGAAGAATAATAAGTCTGTTTTTGTCAAAATTACTGACGGAATATGTCTGTCGCAAAATCCGTCAGTCAATCCATCCCTGATCTATTGTAAACTTATAAATTTCTTTTTCCTTCTGGCTGACGTTAATCCCACGCTAATCCGTCACAATTACCGATAGAATTTTTCCATTGGCAAAAATCCGTCAGTGATTCCCTGCACTCTTGTGGTGTTGGTATAACAGATGGTAAGTTGCTATAATAGGTGATGTCATGTGTTGAGATAGGTTATGATAAGTTTGCGATAACTAGTGATAATATAGTGTTTATGTGGTAAAGTTGGTAATATTATTATATATTGTAGTAAAATTGATATAAGAGGTAGTAAGTTTGCCATAAAATAAATATAGTAAAATTACGAGTGGTAATAACTTATGCTTAGTTTTTGTGACACCATAGTCAAATGCACATAATTGTATGGTTTTTAGTAACACGTAGCAATGTATGGTAACATTGTGCACAATATAATTTTACCATTATAGTAATATTATTATTAGGATTATTAATATAGATTATTATTATTTCAAATAAGTTAAAAAAATTATTTTGAATGTTGTTATCTAATTTAGGGTGGGTTGCTAATAGGTGGTAAGTAACAATAAATTGTGACAAGTTAACTAATGGTAATACAATAGTGTAGTAACTTCATGATAACAATTATCGATAACTAGTGGTAATACACTAGTATGGTAATTTTATGATAATAGTTATCGAATAACTAGTGGTAATACAATAGTGTGGTAACTTTATGATAATAGTGCTCGGAGTGTAACATATTTCAATATCTTGATTTCTTTATTTTTGTTTACACAACATTGCTAATATATTAATAATTTAAAAAATTGGATAAATAAATTTAAATTATAATATATTAATAATTTAAAAAATCTATATATTTAAATCTATATACTTAATCACAAATTTTTACCTATTCAAAATATATAATATTAATAACTCATAATTCATTCATTTATTAAACATGAAATATGATTCAAATATATCAAAACATAATTCAGATAAATAATAGATGATTTGAATATATCAAGTTGAATTTAAATTGTAAGAAAAGGAAAAAAAAAACATAAACCAAAAGTGAAACAAAAAAATAGATGTGAGAGTGAGATAGGAAAAAAAAAAAGAGAGTGAGATAGAGAGGAAAGAAGAGAAACATAAAACAACAACAAAACAAGACATTGTGGCACAGTGGTTGAGGTTTGAACCTGTGTGCTAATATTTTTTGCAACAAGAAAGGGCCATGCATAGTGCATGCCTGCGCATGTACTGGGCATGGACGGGACTGCGCAGCTCAACCACACATGCCCACACGGTTGCACTACACGTACCACGCATGCGGGGGGCACCAGCATGACCGCGTGCTAGATAAAAACCCTACCAATATAACAACAAACAATAAATACAAGTGCTCTTCATTAATTATACTAACATAATTAATTATATCATTGCATAATTTCAAATTATAACACTATATTATTTATATTATCTGATAATTGGTCAATAAATTTTCAGAACTATAACAGTATATTATATAAATTACTAATTTCATATCATTATATTATTTAAATTAATAATATTAATAACTTTATATTGAATTGTCTTATGATTAATCAAATGGACATAATTAGCACAGCACTGAGTTCATGTAGGGACCATGCAGACATGCGCTATGTAGTAAATGTAGTAATAACAAGGTAATAAGTAGTAAAAATTACATGAAATGAAATAAAATATAGTAAGTGATTTTTTTTAACCGGAAAGACAACGGCGGTATTGATTAAAAGTATAAAAATATTGAGAAATTAAGAACTAGGTTAATGAAAAAAGAGACGGGAAAAAAAGTGCAAGTATAAAAAAATGTGAGGAATTAAAAATAACGCGGGTAATGAAAAAAAGGCGGGAAAAAAGTGCAAAAGAAAAAATGAACAGATTTTGAAAAGGTTTTGAAAATTTGTTTGTGAACATGGTAATTTTATGATAAATTGTGGTAAGTTTGTGATAACTACTGGTACTATAATATGATAATATTATTATTGATTGGATTGAAATATACCGATAACTAGTGGTAAGTTTGTGAGAACTATTGGTAATACAATCTGATAATATTATTATTCATTATTTATTAGAGTGAAATATAATAATAATTGGTTATAAGTTTGTGATAATTAGTAGTAATATAGTGATAACATGTGTTTATGATAACTTGTGGTAAGTTGTGATAAGTAATGGTAATATAATCTGATAATATTATTATTCAGTGAAAAATAATGATAATTAGTGGTAAGTTTGTGATAATTAGTGGTAATATAGTAATAACAAGTTTTTATGATAACATGTTTTTATATGATAACTTGTGATAAGTTTGTAATAACTAGTGATAATATAATCTGTTCATTTGAGTGAAATATAGTGATAACCCATAGTATATTTGTGATAACTAATGGTAATATAATGATATGATGATAATATTATTATTTAGTGGTAAATTTATGATAACTAATATAGTCTGATAATATTATTATTCATCGGAGTGAAATATAATAATAAATAGTAGTAAATTTGTGATAACAAATAGTAATATAGTCATGACAGATTTTTATGATAACTTGTGGTAAGTTTGTAATAACTAGTGCTAATATAGTCTATTCATTTAAGTGAAATATAACAATAACTCATGGTATATTTGTAATAACTAATGGTAATATAATGATAACAGGTGTTTATGATAACTTTTGGTAAATTTATGATAGTTACTGGTAATATGTCTAATAATATTATTATTTATTGGAGTAAGATATAGTGGTAATATAGTGAAAATAGATGTTTATTATAATTTATTATAAGTTTATGCAAGTAATGGTAATATAGTTTGATAATATTATTATTCAATTGAGTGAAATATATTAATAACTAGTAGTAAGTTTGTGATAACAAGTGGTAATATAATGATAATAAGTGTTTATGATAACTTGTGATAAATTTATATAACTAGTAATAATATTATTATTCATTGAAGTGAAATATAGTGAGAACTAGTGGTAATATAGTGATAACAGGTGGTAGAGTGCGACTTGCCACAAGTTAAGAAAGATCAGAAAAATAATGAATAAATAAAAAATTCATATCATGTGTTTTCAAGAAATTAAGTGGGTCGGGGAGAAAATTAGAGTAGTAGAGTCTTATGGTCATAAATTTTGGTACACAGGAAGGGATATGAGTAAGAATGAGATACGAATAATTGTACATAAGGATCTGTTAGATGATGTGATAGAGATAAGAATGAAAGGAGATAGAATTCTGTTTGTCATGTTAATAGATGGGAAAAACGTAGTTAATATAGTCGGTATATATACGTCCCAAATAGATATAGATGCAATTAGTAAAAAATAATTTTAGGACTTAGATGAATTTATACAAACCATATCTAGTAGAGAGAAGCTATTTATTGGAGGAGACTTAAATAGACATGTAGAAGAGAGGAACGAAGGATTCGAAACCGTACATGGAAATTTTGGATTCAGTAGTAGGAATGAGAGAGGAGGTACAATTTTAGAATTTGTCATAGTATTCGATCTAATAGTTGTAAACACTATTTTTAAGAAAAGAGAAGCGTACCTAGTTACATATAAAAGTTGGTCTAATCACTATGAGAGATGATAGAATGACCTGAAAGGATTGTAAGGTTATACCGAAGGAGAGTGTGGCAACTCAGTATAGACCTCTAGTCTTAGATATACATGTGTCCAAAAGGTGAAAGAAGTACTGCCCATTTGTAGAGCCAAGAATTAAGTGGTAGAATCTGAAAGAAGAAAATGTGATGACTTTTAGAGATAAATTAATTCAAGTGGCAAATTGATCTACTAATGATGATTCGAAAATAATGTGGAAAAAGATATCTACTAATATTATGAGAATAGGTAAAAAGGTTCTTGGTGTATCTAAGGGTCATGTCCCAATAGGTAAAGAATCATGATAGTGGAACAAAAAAATTCAAACGGCTATCCGTACTAAACGTAGGTGTTATAGAAACCTTAAAAGTAAAGTAGTAGTAATGCATATGACAAATATAAAAATACAAAAAAATATGTGAAAAAGATTATTAAGAGTTAAAGAGTAAGGTGTATAATGAACTATATAAGAGATTTGAGATTAAAGACGGAGAGAAATCTATTAAATTGTCAATCTAAGGAAAAGAAAGGGTAAAAATCTAAATGGTGTTAGGTGCATTAAGAGTGGAACTAATAATATACTTGTAAAGGATGAGTAAATAAAAAAGCGTTGGCGTGAGTATTTTGACGATCTCTTTAATGTTAAGAATACAACAGATATAAGAAATATTGAGATACCTGTAGAAGAGATTAATAAAGATTTTAAACGTAAAATTTGCTCTCGTGAAGTGAATGAGGCTCTAAAGATAATGAAGAATAATAAAGTCATAGGACTTGATTGTATTCCTATAGAAGTGTGGAAATATTTGGGTGAATTTGGTATAAAAGTGTTAACAGATATTTTCAATAAAATTTGACAAATTAAGAGAATGCCCCAAATATGGAGGAAGAATGTAATTGTATCGCTATATAAGAATAAAAGAGACATACAATATTACTCCAACTATAAAAGAATTAAACTTATGAACTATACTATGAAACTAGGGGAGAAAGTAAAAGAGCATAGATTGAGATTGGAGATAAATGTATCTCAAAATCAATTTTGATTTATGTTAGGAAGATCTACCACGACAGTAATCTACTTGTTAAGACATTTGATGGAGACATAGAGTACAGAAGAGAGAGCTATATTTGGTTACTGATTTAGAAAAAGTATATGATAGGGTTCGTAGAGACTTATTGTGATAGACGTTGATGAAAAAATAGATTTCTTAATATACATTAATCTTATTAAAGATATATATGAAGGAACTATAATCGTTGTAAGAACTTGCGGAGGATTGAGTGATAGTTTCCCTATTACAATCAAGATTTAGCATTAAGTTCCATCCTCTTTGCAATAGTGATAGACGAAATCATAAAAAATATTCAAAATAAAATATTTGGTGTATGCATTTCGCAGGTGATATAATACTAGTTGATGAAACTAGGGAGAGTGTTAATGCTAAACTAGAGTTATGGAGACTCACACTGGATTCCAGAGGGTTTAGATTGAGTAAATCAAAAACCGAATATATGAGATGTAGATTTAGCGACAATTATAGGATGATGAAGAAACGATTAGGTTAGATGGGCAAGATATACCCAAAAATGAACGATTGAGATATTTAGATTTTATTATTCAAAATGATGACAATATAGATGGAGATATGAACCATAGGGTTCAAACAGGTTGGATCAAATAGAGAAGGACATCCGAAATTCTTTACAATCGCACGATACCATTGCATTTGAAAGGAAAATTTTATAGAACTGCGGTTAGACCTATACTATTGTATGTACTGAGTATTGGACTATTAAACAACAACAAAAACAAAAGACAACTGTAGTAGAAATGAGAATATTTGGGTAGATGTGTGGAAAAACTAAAAGAGATAGAATTAGAAATGAAGAGATTCGTAACAAATTAGAAATTAGTTCAATTGTGAATAAGATGCGAGTGTATCGTCTGAGGTGGTTCTGACTTATGTAAAGAAGACCCAAAGATACATCAGTTAGGAGAACCGAGAACTTAAATATAGGAGATTTAGTAAAACGTAGAGGTAGACCATGAAAAAATTGGATGTGAATTATCTATAAAGACATAGAAGTTAAGGGTTTAGAAAAGGAAATGATTTTGGATTGGAATGGATGGTGTAGAAAAATTCACACAAATTAAATTAATATATTTTAAATATTTATCTATTGATTTATTTATTTATTTTTATTTTTCCTTTTATTTTTATTTTCTTTATTTTTATTTATATATATATATATTTTTTATTTCTTTTTTCTTTTCTTTGTCTTTTCAAATTTGTCTCTCAAATGATCGAGTCCAAATATTGAGATTAAAACTCAGTTTGTTACTGTTTGTGAAAATAATATATATATGTTGATTTAACTTGAAAGATATTATTGCAGCCATTAGTTGGATTAATTAGTGATATGTGAAAGTGTAAAAAATTTGAAATTGTTTTGAAATACAAATGCACCATTTTTCAATAATATAATAGTATTAATATTACATTATTATATATATAATTATATGTATTACCATACGTATTATTATAAATTACATTATCTAATAATCTAATGATCGGACCAATTTAGGTGATACAATCCTCATGTTGGGTATCCTCATTTAGATGAGTGGGAATTAGTATCATAATATAAAATTATAATTATTAATATTAATTTTAATAATGTAATGATCGTAGAGATGTTTTACAACTTAATTAATTATCAATTTATCAATTTATGTTATATTAATAAGTTATAATTCAGACTTAGATGGTATGAATATATCATCAATCAATGAGAACACAAAAGGGAAAAAAAAGAAAAGAAAACAAAATGAACCTAAAGTGAAGGGAAAAAAAAGGTAAGAGCGAGATAAGTAGAAAGGAAATGAAGAGACAAATAAATGAAAAGAAAATAAACCTCACACAGGATACTTTGGCATAGTGGTTGGAATAGGTTACTTGAGAGATTCAGAACCTCAATTCAAAACTCCCATGTAGCAATTTTTTGCCAAAAAAGGCAAAGAATTGCTTGCATAGTGGCACCACGCATGCCCGTGGGGTGTGACTGTGCACGCACAGTGCATGCGAGGCACACCTACACAGTGCAACCGCATGCCCGCGCAGCATGTACAGTTCTATGTGCAGGGCAAATTTAATGTAAATTCAAAAAAAAAATTAGAGCACAACATTTTAACATTTAAAGTATGACATTTTTTTATGTCGAAACAATTTTCTATTTTTAATACCAATTTAATCAAATTTCTGCACCAAAAACATTTTAGTTATTTATTTATTAATTAGCATAAATTTAATCATTTTTTTACCAAAAGCATTTTTTACTTATTTGCTTATTTATTTTTCAACTTGTCATATCTATACATGAAGAGTGGATATAGCATGGGAAGAGAATGAGAAATCTACATTTCATGCATCCAATCAATCCAATCTAGATAATCCTTGAAATAATAATTTTTTTTGACGATGATGACATATTTGGCATGTTACTTTATACATTCATATGATCCAGCATTACATGATCCAACTTACACAAACCAACTTCTTATGCATATGAACCAACTTCTCGTGCAAGTAACTATTGTGTACTTATACTATTTATTTGTGTGGGTGAATCAAGTGTATCATATCTCACAAAAATACTGGTTACAAAAATTAGATTTTAATTAGCTTTTGATAATGAAAATTTAAGCAAAAACTGTATTTGAATTAATAAGAATTGTTATGAATACATGTTATTTTTTTTAATCAAATGGAGATAATTAGCAGGACTCATTGCGCATGAAATGTAGTAATAGTATGGTAATAAGTAGTAAGTGATTTTCTCAATAACCTGCATACGGAAGATTAAAAGTATAAAAAAATATAAAGAATTAATAAGAGCGCCAGATAATAAAAAAGGGTAGGGATAATGAAAAAAAAGGAGGGGATAATGAAAAAAAAGGTGGGAAAAAGCGTAAAAAAAGCGGTTTTTGAAAATTTATCTCTGAAAATGATATATTATAAATCATCCGTAGAACAGTATCACCATCAAAACTTCTCCTTCACTCACTCCTTCCCTCGAAAGCTCTCAAGCTCTCTAAACCTCTCACTCACTTTGCAAACTTTTATCAAAAGTTAATTACATTTGTTTTGCTCTCCTCCCTTATCCCATCTAAACCTCTCACTCACTTTGTAAACTTTTATCAAAAGTTAATCACATTTTTTAAAAATAAAAAAGTCAGTTAGCGATCTACTGCTTGGCCTTTTGAAAGATTTTAAAATTTTGGGAGGGATGAGCATTGTAGTTGACACGAAGAATTACAACAAATCCAAGAACAAGTTCAGTCTGAACAAACTCAATCATCTTCCCAAGATGTTACCCAAGTTTAAAAATAAGCATATCATTTTACTTTGTAATTTTTTAATTTTTCGTTTTTGATTTTTGATTTTTTTTATTTTGTTTGAGCAATTATCAAGAAATTTAGAAACCAATGCTGTAAAGAAAAAGGAAAGTGCATAATCTTGCTAATTTTGTGTGGTTTCTCATAATCTTACTAATTTCGCTTTTATTTTTAAATAATAATTCAAAATTATTTGTATTGTTACGTTCTTCACATAGAACCTAACCATCATCATCACTACCTAAGGTAATATTTTCTTTTTTATTTATAATATCATTATATTAATTTTACTATTTCACTAATGGTTTTATGAATATGTTGACACGAAGGAGGGATTATGGATAAGGATACTTCCAATTGTGATGGTAACATCTTAGAAGAATACAGTTGTAGCACTTGCAATCTTTTCTTTTCTTTTTTATTTTTTGGTTCTTCTATGTATTTGTCATTTTGGTTAGAAATCAATGTATCAACATTCTCTATTTATATTATTTTTATAATTTCTTTATTTTCTAATCTTTTACTTATAGCAATTCAAATCTACACCAACTTAAAAAATCTTTAAAAAATCGTTTCATGTGGTAACAGTAAATTTTTCTGTAACATTTTCTAACATGATAAAAACAAGTACATTTCCTAAGAGAGTAACATTTGTAGTAACAGACGATACATGACAGTAACTTATACTAATACATGGTAACTAATGGTAACCGACGATAAATGATTACAATAAAATAATAGTAACAGATCATAAAAAGGTAGTAACATTTTGTATAACCGATGATACAAGTAGTAACTTATACTAACATGCAGTAACCAATGATAAAAGGATTTAGTTCCTAACATCTGTGGTAACCGATGATGCATGACAATAACTTATACTGACATATGTGATAATTAATGGTAACCGACGATAAATGACAACAATAAAATGATGGTATCCAATGATAGTAGCATTTTCTAATACTTATGGTAATTGATGATAAAAGGTAATAACACTTAACATATGTGGTAAACGACGATAAATGACAGTAACATTTCTTAAGTGGTAACCTGGTAGTAACCGACTGTAAATGGTATACATGGTAGTAACATTTCCTAACATATGTAATAATCAATGATAAATGGCAGTAATATTTCTTAATAGTTGTGATAACTGATGATAAAGGTAACAACATTTCTTAATATACATGGTAACCAAGATAAAAGGTAGTAACTTTTACTAATACTTTTAAAACTGATAATAAAATATAGTAATTTTACCAACATTTTTTTGCTCGTCACTATAAATTCAAGACATGCTCCAACGGTGATCAAAATTATTGAGATTGACCTATCCTAACTGACGTGTAACCAACTGAAGATCCATCCGTTGGATAAGGTTCTGCCAATGATTTTCGTAGGTTTACTAGACGGTTTTCGTCTATCTGCATAGAATATTTGTTTAGTAGTGTGGTAAAGCGTGTCATTTACCTGTTGAGTTAAAGCATAAGGCATATTGGACAACAAAATATCTAAACTTTGATTTTTCTTTTGCAGGTAAGGAGCAAAAATTGTGACTAAATGAGTTGGAGGAATGGTGGAATGAGGCATATGATAATGCCAGGATTTATGAGCAAAGGACCAAAGATTGGCATGATACAAGGATCAAGATACGAGAGTTTGAGGTTGGAGATAAAGTGTTACCATATAACTCTTATTTGCAACTTTTTCCAAGAAAACTAATACGGAGATGGTATGGACCATTTGTGGTGACCTAAGTCTTCCCATATGGAACTGTGGAGCTTTCAAATGAACAAGGAGAGAAGTTCAAAGTGAATAGACAATGTTTGAAGATTTATAAGGATGGGATCAATTTGAAAGACGGGTCCGCCATTTTTCTCAACAATTCATGAGCATGAGAAACCCTTCGCAAGAGAGGAAAGAAGTCGCTATTGAAGAAGAAGATGTGGGTTTCAGGAGAGTTTTATGTTCTTTCTCTTTTATTTACTTTGCATATTGAGGATACATGGTTTAAGTATGGGGGGACTACATATATAGGTTGTTGAATTTTTTGGCTGAATTATTTATTTTTTGAGTGTTAAATTTTTGCTTAGTTCTTGAGAGTTGTGCTGAAAAATTTTCCATATCAGCTAAATTTTTTCGAGTTTTCTATTCCTTATGTTACTTGTTTTGAATTGGATTGCACGAAGGATGATTGATATTAGTGGTTATCTGGTGCATGATTAGTTATTCATCATTTTATTATTGATTTGAAAGATTAGCACGAAAGATTCGATACAAAAGTTTACCCAAGTGAGGAATTGAGTCTTAAAGAGTAATTTCTCATTCTTATTTTTCTTATGGAGCGTATGTACAAGTGTGCTGGTCATTCTAGAACTTGTTTTGTTATACATTTTGAGATTATATTCTTGATTTTCATGCACCAAATTGATTAAGGCATCTAAGTTTACACACTTTCGGGTTTCGAAAAATATTATCCTTAACATTTTTATATCTTAGATAAACCATTTGAGTATAAACTTTTTTTAATCCCAGATTTTGAACCCAAATTCACTAATATATTTACAGTTGATAGTATGGCATTATGTTCTTAGACATTATATTCTTTTTATATATGTTGGAGTTTTACATATGTTTTTAGGCATTATCTTTTTGAGCTTCAAACAAAAAAACCAGCCAAATTTGAAAAACAAGAAAAAAATTGATGAAAAAAATGCCGGTTGAAAAAAAGAAGAAGAAAAAACTGAAAAAGAAAACATTTTCATTCATTGTTCATTTTTATAGTGGAGTTCCATTTTACACTCTTTACTTTGGATAAATGACATACCGCATATTCATTGCTAAATCCATTACCATTGCCATGTATTTTTGTAGTGTGACATCAAAATCGCGTACCATGGATCATAGGTAATCTCATGGTATTTTCAGATTCATAAAATTTATTTGTGATCCAGATCCTAAAGTTTTACTCTACACGTTTTATACCTAAAAAATTTTCGAAAATTTTTGAATATTTTTTTAATAAATCTTACTATCTCTGATACCAATGTTAGATTTATTCTCTATATGCATGTGGAAGCATGGAAATTAAGCAAGTCAGAATTTTTTGGGCCGCACCTTGATGTGCAGGTCTCCAAAATCCATGAACTGCGAATTGCCATGTATGAATCGTTTGATCGGGATGATGATCACAAAATCGAACCACCATCGCTAATCCACGATACTACAACCCTAAATCCGGTAATCCAAAATGATGGAAAAAATTTCCCTCTTGAGATTTTTCCAAAATGCTCGATTAATTTCTCACACTAGAAAAATTGATCTCTCTCTCTCTCTCATGTAATGTATGAAAAGTCTCATTTTTTGTTCAAATTCTCATTCTCGTATTAACACACATTAGATGTGTTATTTTTCTACTTTGGTAAGAAAGAGATATGTGGGGAGTTAGTTGGAGTCGAGGGATTAATAGGGATTAACCCATTATCTCCAATTCAAATTTAAATTAGTTTGAATTATGTCCCACTAACTACAAATGCCCCTACATGGGCATACAAACCAACAGGAAGGGTTATGAGAGTTGAGCTAGAGGAGGTAAAAAAGCAGAGGAAAGTGAGGAAAGGAATGAGTTGTTTGAATTTGTCAACTCCATAATGTGATCGGTTAAGCTTACTAAGTCATGTTTGGATTTACCCAAAAAAATTCTTAAATTGAAACCCATGAAAAAATATTGCAAAGTTGATCTAGGTTTGTCAAGTTTTGAAGACTCGATAAACATTTGTTACTCAATAAATAGTTTATCGAGTCTTGAAAACTTGATATACTCCTATCCCAGGAAAGAGAGGAAAGAGAGAGAGAGAGAGACAAGAAAGGCATGAATGGCGGCAGTGGTTGAAATGCTTGTAATGGCACAAAGACTCGACATGCTGTCGCAATACTTGTTCATCTTCAATATCCATTGAAACTCAAAAAAGGGGTTGCTAGAGCTTTTCCTCTTCTATTTCCCAAAACTCTAACAACACCAGTACCCACAATTCAGCCCCATTCTTCGATATCCATTCAGAAAAGGCTGCTAGAGCTTTTTTTTCTTCTGTTTCCAGAAACCATAACAACACTAAGTCCCCCAAATCTGCCCCAATCTTCAATATCCATTGAAGCTTGGAAAAGGGGTTGCTAGAATCTTCTGTTTCCCAAAACCCTAACAACACCAAGACCCCCCAAATCCGTTTTTTGCGGTATAAGTTTGTTGAGTCTTCAAGACTAGATAAACCTGGATCAGGTTTGTAATATTTTTTCACGGTGTGTTTTTTTAAGAATTTTTTATTTTTTTGAGGTCAAATCCATACATGAATCTAATCTTGTTTTATATTAGCCAAAACGTTCTTCTGACAATCTTCCTTTGAACTTGAAAATTTCTCTTCCTTAATGAGTCCTCCATTGTTGTGGAGCTTCCAAACAGGTTTCCCTAAAGACTATCTCCGCATTATATTCCTCTATGAATTCACCGTAGGCTTTGAATATCTCATCGAGGAATGTGTTGATTTGTTCATTGCTGAATTTTACTCTAGGGTTTACGACGACAATTAGAGCTATCATTTCCTCTTTGTTAAGTCCCCCATCTTTATTTGTGTTGTATTTTTCGAATATTCTCTTCACCTACTATAATCTAGTCCCTCTTGTCGCCATTTTTGGATTTTTTTCTAGGTTTTCCACACAAAGAGAGAGAGAGAGAGAGACAGAAAGAGAGAGAGAGAGAGAGAGAGAGAGAGAGAGAATGGTTTTGAATATGGAATTAAGGTTTTCTAGGTCAAGGTTTCAGTTAAGAAAATGGGTTTGGTGTTCTCAAATTCATAGAGAGATGGTGTTCCCAAATTGTCTTTGCTTTTCTCTATCTCTTCTCTCGCTCTTGTCTGTCGTACCACGCAAGGTTTGCAGTGTGATGCTATTGACCCAGATTGGACAAATAACTAACCCAAATTGGAAATTGGAAACGGTTGGTGTTGTTGTATTGGTGCTCTCTAATTCTATTCGCTCTTCTCTCTCTTCTCTCACTCTCATTTGTGGTACCAGACGAGGCCTTCAGAGATGGTGTTCCCAAATTGTCTTTGTCCTTTTCTCTCTCTTCTCTCGCTCTTGTCTGTCGTACCACACAAGGTCTGCAGTGCGATGCTATTAACCCAAACTGGACAAGTAACTAACCCAAACGGGAAACCAGAAATGGCTGCTGTTATTGTAGCAATGATGCGTTATCTTGTTTTATTAACTTTTTCTTCCTTTTCTTGACAAGAAAATTTTATCTTTGGAAGGGTTCCTTCTTAAAAAAAAAAAAAAAAAAAAAAAAAATTCTAACTTTAAAGTATATTATTGCTCAGTCAAGTCGAAATAGCCCTATTTAAAAACTTTAATTTAAATTTATTTTTATTTCACTTTATATAATTCATCCAATTTTTAAACAAAAATATAAAGTTTTATTAAAAAAGATAAAATTTCTAAAACAGAAACAAATATTATAATTATATTAATAATTTTATAATGAAAAGTTTGGTTTTCATATCTCACAAAAAGTTAAATCTTTTTTTTTTTTTTCATTTTCTCAATGTGACTCCAATTTCCAACGATCTTAAAATGTTAAAGACTTGACACTTTGAGAAATAGAGAATATGACAAAAAAATATAATAATGAAAGTAAAGGACCATGATATCAAATCAAATAGATTCAATGGAGATGGAATCAACTTCATCAGTTGTGGGAAGTACAAACTAAAATTCTTTCCTTAAGGAATGAAAGATCTATTAATGTAATGACTCCAAACCATTCAAAGCCTCCTCCACTAAATGATAAAAGTACAAATGAAAAAAAGCGGCATACACAGAGTACAACAGTGACAATGAACATCGTAGAGGATGCATTATGGACACCCTCCCAGACCGTCTCAGAAGTTATGAAAATTCATACAAATTAGATCAGTATGTTTTTGTTAAAAAATTTTGATTCCCCCAATAAGTTTCCTTATCAAGATAAAAGCAAACAACCTAGTACCATATGAGACATACTACACAAAATTAATGTAAAATTCCTACCAACCGTACATTATATAGAATGAAAAAGAAAAAGATACGTTTTTCACTGTCCACAATCTGAAGAAAATGTAATGAAGAAAATATTTACTCACCATCTAAATTATCTGGTGAGAGATATCTCAGAATTCAAAATAGCATTTATTCACTACAAAACACATGGGCTATTACTTGAGAACTATCAAGATACTTCCTGCCCGCCCATGAGGGACCCACCCAGCCGCCTCGCCTTGTGCTCGCATGCCCACCCACACGTGAGGGACCACCCGCTCCCCCGCTCCCCCGCCCCGCCCCGCCCTGCGCCCTCCAGCACCCTCGCCCGCCTTCTTTTATTTCCCAAAAATTGTCACCACGTGGAATCATACCTGTGCATACAAGGAGAGTTTGAGTAATAGCAACTACTATGCCAAAATGACTTATTTGATCCTTCTTTGTTTTTATATATTTGTTATCTTATTCTCACATTTTTTTTAAGAATAATAAAATAATATAAAATGATAATTTGTTATAAAATAATAAAAGTTTTAAAAAAATAATATTATTCTTTAAAAAATAAAATATAAAAAAATAAAATAAAATGCTATTTTAAAATATTATTTAAAATATTATAAAATAATGAATATGATTGGTTAAAATAAAATAAAATATAAAATACTAATTAAAAAAAATTAAGTTTAGCGATGGATACAAGAATCCGTCGCTAATTAAGTCACGGATAACCGTGTTTGTGGCTGTGTTAATATTTTTTTAATTATCATTATTTATTTTTTTCTTATAATTTATTTTATTTTATTATTCTTATTCTTTTTTATTTTATTTTTTTGAACCCCTAAAATAGTCTGTAAATGGACAACTGCCTCTCAGTAGTCATCCGTTTCATTGCTATCATCCTTAGACAACTACTATTTGATCTACTTCTTAGACGAGATGGATCGCCAGACGTGGATGTATGATCTACTATCTTCCTTACTGATGACAATAATGCATGGAGATGAACTGTTAAACTTTCAAATACTATTGAACTATTTATGAGAGAAGTAAACAGACGTAGAAGAAGAACAACACAAAGGGTGAACTCGACAGAAGTGAATGATGAAAAATTATTTGTTAGAGATTAGTTAAATTATTTATTGTTAAAATTTAACAATTTGGTGAGAATTATAACATTTACTATATATTTAACTCGATTTCGTTATTCAGAATAGGTTAAAAAAGGAGGTACAGTTGAAAATATTCCCTAATAGAGTATAAAAGAAATTTGGTTTGGAAATTAGTCATGAATTTAGAAATATCGATAATAAATTAGCGACGAATTTAATTACGAATATTTTTTTATAGCTAATTAGTGAAGAATTTAGCCACAAATATTTTTGTGGCTAATTAGTGACTAATTTAGTCATAATTATTTTTTTTTGTGGCTAATTAAGCCACGAATATTGGAGTTCATTGTTAAATTTTAAGACAAATATTTTTTTTGTACCTAATTAGTGAAGAATTTAGCGATGAAAAACAGTATTCATGGCAAAATTTAGCCACAAAATTTTTATTCGTCTCTAATTAGATATGACTTTTGCAACAAAAATTTTTTCGTCACCAATTAGCGATGAATTTAGCTACGAATAATGTATCCGTTGCTAATTTGGCGATAAATACTTTTTCGTCACAAATTTCATTTTAAAACAATGGTGAAAAAATTTTTCATCGCTAAATTCATTGTAAAATAGCAACGATTTTTTTTTGTAGCCAAATTCTGTCGCTAAAATCATATTTTTTTGTAGTGGATGTCTT
This sequence comes from Dillenia suffruticosa, assembly GCA_033439265.1. Lineage (NCBI taxonomy): Eukaryota > Viridiplantae > Streptophyta > Magnoliopsida > Dilleniales > Dilleniaceae > Dillenia > Dillenia suffruticosa. Next base: position 9,204,291 of record JAVTVX010000030.1, on the reverse strand, counting down.
GTGCAGAAGGGGCTTTTTTGATACATTTGGCCAAACATTTTACAGCACACATAAAAGGATTAGCCCCTATAAGGCAAGGGATCATGCATTTTGCATAGCATCCAGCAAAACTTGCATTTGAATGCCCCATAAGCATCGCAAAAATTAAAGCAATCACAAGTATAGATTTTATGTGTTGTTTCTCCGTCTTCTCTCTAGCTTAAACAAACTAGGAGCCTATTTTCCCTAGTAAAATTGATTATTGTGTAGGTTCAATACTCACTTGAGTGGGTTTATATAGATGTTTATGTCAATAGAGTGCTGGATTTGTGATTTTGTAAAATAAGTATTCAAAGGAAAAAAATTAAATGAAATAACATTTAAAAGAATATTCTAGAATTATTCCCTAACATAAGATAGAATTGATTTAGAATAACAAGATTGGAAACAAGGGAAGGAGGAATAATTTTGGAATATTTGATTGAATTGGTTTTGAATAATTGCTTGACATAGGATAGAATATTGTAATATTATTCTTTTAACAGGCCCTCTAGAACTCAACCATAGATAGTACTTAGCAATTTTGAGTTTGGAAACTAAGTCTTAAAACATTGTCGTGTGAATGCAAATGAATAACGATTTATAAACTATATTTGCATTTTCCTCAAACAATTTTATGAAAAAAGATGTATGAAATATCACTTTCAATTTAGAAAAGCTAATTTATCTCGCATTTATTGTATCAAAACAACATTAAGAATAACAATATATAAATTATACAAGCATAGAGACCGAATATTTCAAACCTAGAAGGTAAACAATCAAAATAAGTCTACTTATTGGCTTTTATTTTTCCTCCAAAATTATTCAAAAATTAAGATTTCTTGGACTTTTTCTAGTGCATGCAGACTTTCTCAAGTGAGTGCACAAGGTCAGACCAAGGCAAGCCACTAGTTGTGCATTTCTTGTGGACACCTTGGGCTCATTGGCCCGGTTCTTCGAAGATGACCATCACCTTAGGGCAATGTTGGCAAAGTCATATTGGGTTATAGAAAATAGGCACCAAGAGGTGCTTTCTACTAACAAAAGAAACTTTCCTTTTCTCTATCCAAAAAATCAAAAGAAAGCCGAATCAAAACTTTCCATGGAAATGCTACTTTAAAAAATTATTGTAAACAACTACATAAATTGCAACGTCCAAATTTAATTAGAAAATTTTGAGTTAATGTACTTTCTTACTCTTCTCTTTAGAGGGTAAAAGAGTTCAAAAGTCTCAAGGTAGGATAGTCTAAAGTTACATGATAAGAGAGTAAGAGTTTTAAAGGGTATATTCGTGTGGAATTAAAAAGGTGTTCAATTAGGCACTCAAATGTAAGGAATTCCATGTACAGAAAAAACAAATTCAAATGTGTTCGAAACATATAGAGAAAATTGTTGGAAACTTATAATATTATTTATTTTTGTAGTTTGTAAAATACTAATGAAAGAGAAAATGAAATAAATTGTGTGGAAACTTGAAATTGTGATGAAACTTCTTCAATTAGCATAACTTAAGTTGTGTTATCTACTGTTTTAACACATTAATAACATGTATTCAAAGTTGAAGTGGTATCAAAATATTTTCAGTGGACATTACCTTTCCATGCTTTCAAATGCTGTTATGATGATCCAGTTAACTTGCAAATGTGGAAAGAAAGATTATAATTAAAAGTGCATAATTTGGACTCGTGAGAGTCCTGCTACCGAAGCATGATAACACAGAAGGAATAAATTTAAATTAACAAACTGAATAAAATTTTCTTTTACGATAAACTTGTCTAATTTTCCACTTTTTGGTGACTGTTCAGCCAACTAAGGTTACTACGGATATATGATAAATCAATAGAAAACGTTTCTATAATCAACAAACAGATTAGTATCAATGGTCCTCCTTACCACAAATACATTTCATTCTAACTTATAGAGATGAAAATTGGGCACAACGTTACTATTTGCGAACAACTATGTATCTAGATCTATGGTATAGCTTTCCCCACACAAAAGACAGACTTAAGTACATGTCATAATGCCAATAGTACAATATATATCCATCATTGTACCAAGAGTAAAAAGCAAATGGGGCTAAACACAAATAGAGATCTAAGTCCATTGACTCAATAGCCTTTATCATCTGGCCCTTTCTTTGGCCATGGATTCCTTGAGCATAAGCCAAGCCAGTGCACGAGATACGAATAACATGCATATCAGACATAATATGCACATGCATAATGGGCATAGCATGTACGGTGACATAAGTATGGTGAAACATACACATGAAACTTGTATTGCCTCTAAGTGTTCTCAATTGAGAGAGCACATCACCTTTCATTCATTGTCAATATTCATTCTCCATGTGCTTATTTTATCTTACAATTAAAAAAGGGATCAAAATGTCAAATGAAGTTAGTGTACGAGGACCTAGAAGAGTATGCCAAGCACTAGGATTCCAAAGTAAAATCTAAAGGTTTTTGGGTTTGACAATTCAAGCACTTCACTAGCTTCTAGTTTTAATCTTGGAATGAGAGGTGTTAAATTAGCAACTAGAGATCTTCAGGTTTCATTTGCAGGTTTTGTTAAACTTTGCATGGTATATAAAGTAACCATACTCAAATTCTGCTTGTAAACTTTGCAAAACTTTTGGAATAATAATTAAGTTTTTATTTCCATTTCATTCTTTTGTGATTCTCACTATGTCATAATAAGTAAATCAGTAGCTAAGAACAAAGTTCGACACATATGATGCAATTAAGTATCGTGTTTAAGCATGTTGTGTAGTTTAGCACACATTATCGAGCATTTAACATGAAATTTAACAAATATCCGGCTACAACTAGGGTTAGAAATTGAATGATAGCTTGAGCTACATACCTTGGATTCAGGAATAACTTTTTTGTTTATTACTATACTCAATTCCAATGATAGAAAAACTCAATCAAGTTGCAACATGATATTTATAAATAGTATATAGGAACAATGTTAGAAAAATTATTAAAACTTTAACGATACATGTAAGAATGAAGAGATTCAAGAGCCCACATGAAGCTATGACAAAGGGTTACGAAGTCTATGTTTAGTGGTTAATCTAATTCGGCCTAGAATGTGCTTCAAAATGGGCCAAAAATTATAGTTTAAGGAGGGCAATTTCTTATTACAAAAAAAAGTAAATTATTAAAAATTTAATTCTCCATAAAATCCTTTGTATGATATGTCTCTTAAAAGCTCTAAAAGTCTATTTTATCTATGAGAAAATATTGCACAATTGAGAGTTAGGTAGAGAAAGTTAAGGGTAAAAAAAAAAAAAAATACATGGTGCGACTATCAAGATGGTAGAATCCACCATTTCTCATGTTTTTATGTCCAGAAACAAAGTTAGCTTCTTTCATAACAATTTAAGAAAAAAGTTATACATGATCATAAGACATCGATGAGGCTTGCACATATATGGTACTTGAATTTTACTGGAGGGTCTAGTTTCTTGAGGTGTAGTGAGGAAAACAGAATTATGAAATGTGTGATCAACTTCTCTATTTGAATGGATTGTGGGGGTTCATCGCTAGAAAAAATTTGTCACGTGGGCTCCACTTAATAACCCTAATGTCATTCTCTTGTCCACTCAAATTCAACAATTCTTGTCGTTCTATGAGTCCCATTGGGGTTTTAGACCTCTAACTGGTTCTAGTTGTGCGGTCAACCCCAGGGTAATAGGAAAAACCTAGCACATGCACAACAAGATTTAATAATCACAGCACAGTACAATGAAATGCTCAAGAAAATTCAGATCCAAAGGTAAATCCTCTCAAAGTGATCATACTTTTATTTGCTATTGGTACCTACATTTTTTCTTGTAAAATATGCAATACTTTGGACACTTAGGTCTACAAATAGACTTCAAAAAACAAGGCAAAATATATGTTAAAAATTCTTTCTCCCCCCTCTTATTTCTAACCCATTTTCTTGAGTATACAAATATTAGAATTTTTGAATTGTTTATCAAAAGTTTCGGTAGTTTTTGCTGGGAAGTTATCTGTCATATAACACATCAACAACTATTTTCGAGTTTGGGCATCTAACACTCTAAGCATAGAGTTGCATATTTGTTTTAAAACTTTTCAAAATTTGGTTTTCATATCTCACGAAAAATTATGTCTTTTCATTTTTTTTTTCATTTTCTCAATATGATCCCAATTTTCAACACACTTGGAATTTTAAAACTTGGCAATTTGAGAAATCGAGGGTCCAACCAAGAATATAATAATCAAAGTAAAGGACCATGATATCAAATCAAATCGATTCACCGGAGATGGAATCAACTTCAATTATGGGAAGTACAAAATAAAATTCATTCCTTAGGGAATGGAAGATTTATTAATAAAATAAATCCAAACCATCTAAAGCCTCCTTCACTTCATGACTGATGGTCCCAAAGATAACCAAGAAGGGTTGAATTGGTTGTCTAAAATTGACTTTTCAAATTTGTATCTAACTTTACTTAGATATAAATGAACCTATGGTCAACCTATAACATATATAGAAAAAATAAAAGACAAAGTAAAGAGACAAATCTGATTTATAGTGGTTCGGCCTTGTATCTACATCCACTCTTCCAGCCAAATAAGCCGGGCTCTAACAACCTGCTAGTTTCCACTATGATCCATAATAACAAAATATATCCGCTTGTTGACTTTTGATCTTCACATCATAAAAATTGTTTCGTCCAAAATGAAAGACAAATCACATAAATTTCAACAAAAAGTTTACAAAGTATGTAAAATGAAAATGTGACAGCAGATATCTTATTGAGTTTTTGGTACTTTGAAGTCTCAAAGAATGATTATCATTCAACCACTCACGTTCTCTGTTCTCACTCCTTGAAAACCTACTGATAGCTATTGTATTTGATACTAAAGAGGCTCAACAAACAGAACTAAAAATTTTCCAAAGTTACTGCAACCATTTCAACAATTGTCCCAAAAAAATAGCCTCCAAATTCTCTTGAATTTTAATATTTATCGAGAGTAAATATTTTTTTTTTAAGTTTAAATATCTTTCTAACATATTCAAGAGTTGTTTTGATTATCTCCAAAAGATTGCTTTTCCAAAAAAATCGAAAACTGCTCCAGAAAAACTACTCCCAGTTCTGAATTTTTCAGAATAACTAGTCAACTTTGCCCACCTTTTTCTCTACCAAAATCTCAAAGTAATTGTGTCACGAATTATCAAATCTGCTCTTCAACTATAGTATTATAATATAGTATAATTAAATTCAAAAGTTCAAGACTAGTGGTGAAGATATCGAATATTAAATATCTCTTGACAACCATTTTCTGACACAATTCTGCTGTGAAAAATGGGTAATCAACTAACTACCAGCTAATTTTTCTCCAACATATCCACAAGATATTTGAACTGTAAATACTTAAAATTGAAATTCCACGTACCTTTTTTGAAACATAATTTTCGGTTTTGAAAATATTTCAATACATAAGAAGATGTAGCTATTCAAATATGTTCAAATGATCACATTTCAACACTTAAAAAAATTTTTAAGTAGTGGAATATGAATTGTCCTCATGTTGGAGTATCTTTTATGTATATCTAGAATCAATAATAGGTTAAGTGTAATACTCAAGTTACACTTACCTTGTTAGCTGGGTTTTCAACAAATGTGAAAAACAAATCTTGCTTTTATGACAGATTCTATGACCGCTGCACACAAAATAGATTGATTAGAACAATTTGAGAGATTTTGTTATTATCAAAACTAAGGAGATAATAATTTCTTCAACATTCTCCCTAATTTTTATGATAGCAAAACCTTAAAAAATAAAATGTATAATAATTGTTCAATATAACACATTCTTAAATAATCATGCAAGTCATATGAACATAATATCAAATGATGCAAGCAAATACATATATTTAGTATTCACCAATGTTCATCCAATTTAAAGTTTGCTTGTTTTATTTAAGTTGTGAAATTCAAAGTTCAAAGTGCAGTCATGATTTGAATCATTATTTGTATTTGAACTTTATTATGTGTTGTGTAATGTTCTCCCCCTCAATGTATGCAGTTACCTTTGATTTATGTTATTGCATTTTAGAATTTTAACTTATTATCCTCATTTTTGTTGTATCAAAAAGAATAATAGCATTAAAACATTGAAGCATTGAAGTACATAAAAGAACACATTGATTTTATTGAAGTCTGACAGGAATACATGAAAGATACAACATCGAAATACAAGAAAATTTTCTTTGCAAAACATAGAAGTGAATGACAGAGCATAGAAACAGCCAATTTCAGAGAGTTAGAATAGGAAATGGTTAAGCTTAAGATGTATTCTTGACTAGTAATTTCAGAATTTCATAAATCTGTGATTAAGTTTCTTTTTGTCTTTCTATACACTCATCAATTTTCTTTTCAATTCTTTATTTCCAGTCATCTTCATTAGTTATCTTAGTTTGCTTTTTCTTCCTTTTTGAAGATTCACCATGATCAAATGTGGATCTCAGAGGTTCTTCATTTGCTCTTTCTGCAAATGGACAGCCTATTCCACCAATTCCTTGAAAGTTTCCTTTCCAGAAGGAATCATCTTTGCCTCTCCAAACTTTATCATCAGAAATGGTTATACACATGTGAGATACCATTGATTCTCCTAAAACTAATGGCTCTAGGATAGGATCCCTTAAATATAAAAAATCAAATTCTTTGAATTCAAATAACCTCATAAGAATATTGCCATATGGTTTGCTACTCTTATTTTATGAATGTGATTGATAAAGACATTTACCATATCAATTTTTCTGTTCAGCAGCAGGGCAACCAAAATTCTACCGTCTTCTACAGTCACAGTGGTAGAGGTTCCATATCTTAGAATGAGGCATATCAAATCAACTTTGTACAGAATTCTAACAATGAGAGGATTTTTTCATACAAGTATCCTATTCCAGAGTTAGAATTTGCATGAAACAACTTATAAATATCTTTTCTTCATGTTTTCAAGTGACTAATCATCTATCTGTTTAAATCCTAAACAATGAGCAATATCATTCTTGGTAATCTCAACTTTAATACCCAGAATTTTTTATCTCAAAATTTCAGTATGTTTACCATCTAAGTTTTTATAGAAATCAAAGATTACCTTCTTTATGCAGGTCTTATTGTTGTCACACAATCCAACACCTCCAATTCTCTCAAAAATAGTTCGCATCTCCAAACTCATTTGCTCAAAATTTTTGAAATCTACGAACCTACAGGAACCAACTTCGAACATGATTAGACGTGATGGAGTATAGGGAAGTTGGATTCGAAGAGGTTGAAGAAACTGTTTTTCTAAAAAGTTTTGATGGGTTTCTTGATTCGAGAGACGAGTTTGATTTTCAGTTGATTGAGAATCAGAATCACGAATGGGTACCGAATTTAATCTTTTGCGTGAAGCTATTTTGGACTTGAATTTTGGGTTTTCTGTTAGGGTTTTCGAAGATAGAGAAAAACTGTTTTGTTGTAGAGGCTCTATGTGTACTGTCAGCTTAAGTCTCTATGTACCAATTTTTTTTTAAATGGAAAGCACACTCCTATTTCATTTCTAATGTTTTCAAATCTTTCTTTGTCTAAAAGTTTTGTAAAAATATCGGTAAATTGATTTTATGTCTCAACATATTCCAAAATTACATGTCCATTGAAAACATAATCTCTAATAAAATGGTGTCTAATCTCTATATGTTTTGATCTTGAATGATTTATGAAATTTTTGGTAAGACAAATGACACTTGTATTGTCACATTTTATGACGATATTTTTATAATTTAATCCATAATCTCTAAATTGTTATTTTAACCATAAAATTTGAGCACAACGATTTCGTATTGAGACATATTCCAATTCGGCTGTTGATAATGCAACTAAATTTTATTTCTTAAATACCCAACTTATGATTTTATCACCTAAAAATTGATAAGTGCCTGAGATATTTTTTCGATCAATTTTGCAACCGGCATAATCGGTATCCGATATCCAATTAATTCAAAATTTGAATTATTTGGATACCATATTTCTAAATTTTTTATACCGGATATATAGTTTAAAATTTTTTTGGTGGCTCTAAGATGAGATTCTTTAGGTTTACTTTGAAATCTTACACACAAATATACACTAAATAAAATATCGGGTCTAGAAGCGGTCAAATATAACATGATCCTATTATGGTTTTATAGAGTTTTTCATTCACATCTTTCCTTTTTTCATCTAAATCTAATTTAATAGAGGTAGATACAGAGGTACTAACATGTTTCGAATTTTTCATACCAAATTTTTTAATTAATTCTTTTGTATACTTTTCTTGACTTATAAATATAGTATGAGGAGATTATTTAATTTGCAATTCAAGAAATAAATTTAATTCACCTATCATTGATATTTCAAATTCATTATTCATGATGTTGCTAAAATCATCATACAAATATTCATTTGTAGATCCAAACACAATATTATCAATATATATTTGAACAACAAGAATATCATTATCAAAATGCTTGATAAATAAAGTAGTGTCTACATTTCCCTTTTTAAAATTATTTTTCACAAAATATTCACTTAACCTATCATACCATACCCTTGGTATTTGTTTTAAATTATACAATACTTTTCGCAATTTATAAATATAATATTCCTTATTATGTTCTTCAAAACAGGATGGTTGACTAACATATACTTCTTTTTTTATGTAGCCATTTAAAACTGCACTCTTAACATCTATTTAATATAATTTAAAATATTTAAAATATACAAAAGCTAAAAATAGTTTTATTACCTTTAATCTAGTAACGGGTGCAAAAGTTTCATTATAGTCAATTTCTTCCTTTTGTGAATATCCTTTTGCAACTAGTTTATCTTTATTTCTTACAACATTTCCATTTTCATCCAATTTATTTCGAAAAACCCATTTAGTTCCAATTATTAATTTATCTTTCGGTTTCAGTTCTAAAGTACAAATATTGTTTCTTTTAAATTGATTTAATTCTTCTTGCATAGTCTCTATCCTACTTTTATCTTCTACAGTATCTTTTATGGTTTTCAGTTCTATGGTAGAGATTAATGAGAATTGATTTTCAATATTTTTATAACTTAATCTAGTTTTTATTTCTTCACTTACATCTCCGATTACATCATTAGGTGAATGACTTCTAACTATTTATTCTCTTTGTTCATTTTGATTTATTTCATTTTCATCATCTTGCTTTGCATTTGTTTTTCAAAGGGGATTTCAATTTGTATAACATGATCATCTTCCATTTCTACTTTTTGAAATTCATTTTCATGAAATTTAACATTTATTATTTGCTCTACAGTTTTAGATTTTTTATTGAAAACTCTATAAGTCTTGCTATTTAAAAAATAATTTAGAAAAATTCTTTCAATGGTTTTTCATCAAACTGATCTCTAATATTCATATTATTTTTCAGAATAAAACATCTGCATTCAAATATATGTAAATATAAAATATTTGGTTTTCTTCCTTTAAAAATTTTATCGGGGGTTTTGTTTGTCATAAATCTTGTGTATGTTCTATTTATTATATAACATGTTGTACATACAGTTTCGACCCAAAAATATTTTCCTACACCATCATAATTTAATATAGTTCTAGTTATTTCTTGAAAAATTCTATTTTTATGTTCAACTACCACATTTTGTTGGATGTGTAAAGTGTTAAAAAATTTTAATTTATTCCCTTTTTATTACAATAGTTTATAAATTCTAAGTTATCAAATTTTTTTCCATGGTCGGTTTTTAAACTAATTATTTTTAAATCTTTTCATTTTGAATTTTCTTTGCAAAAATTTTTAAAGTTTCAAAGGTTTCACTTTTGTGGGCTAAAAATAAAATTCAAGTGAATTTGGAAAAATCATTAACAATAACTAGTCCATATTTGTTTCCTCCAAGACTTAGATTCCTAACCAGTCCAAATAAATCCATATGCAACGTTTCTAGTGGTCTAGATGTGAAAATGTAATCTTTACTTTTAAATAATATTTTTACTTATTTGTTCAAAAGCATATACTACATGTTATATGTTCTTTCAATAAAAATTCAGAAATTTCTCTAACCATATTTTTTTTGGACAATTTTTCTAATTGCTTGAAGTTTATATGACCTAGTGTTTTATGCCATGTAAAAATATCATTATTAAAGGACATTAAACAATTTTCTTTTAAATTATTTAACATTGTAGAGTTTACTATATAAATATTACCTAATCTTATTCCTTCAAACATTTGTTCATGCGACTCACTATCACACACTATGTATTTATCTCTTTTAAATAACACATAATAGCCTAAATCACACAATTGATTTACTCTCAATAAATTATACATCAATTTATCAGCAAAAAACACATTTTTTATAGAGATAGAATTTATACCTATTGCGTCTTTTCCAATTATTTTTCCTTTTGATTATCTCCAAAAGTCGCCGCTCCATAGTTTCTTCTTTCGAGCTTCTTGAATAATGAGTCATTACCAGTCATATGTTTCGAGCATCCGCTATCAACATATCATTTTCCTTTGATTTTTGCCTCTTGTTTTTACACATAAAGAAAAACCATTATCTGTTCTTGGGAACGCAAATATATTTGGGTTCTTTTGAAAACAATCTTGTATATAAATTGAATTTGCCTTGATGTGCACTAAGTTTGTTTAAAAAACAACTTCTAGCAAAAAGACAAATTTTATGACATATGTAGTAAGAATCAATATTATTTTTATTTTTTGCATAATTATGTTTATAACTGAAATAATTCTGCATATTGCCAAATTTATTATATCTAAATCCAGAATAAAATTTTCTGTAAAAGTTTGATTTCTGCCTAAGATTTCTGTGGGTAATTCTGTGGGTAGTTCTATGGGTGCTTCTATATGAACTTCTATATGACACTTTGTGATATTTTTTTGTAGTTTGTGAAAAATTTATGTATATATTTTGTGCAGATTGTAAGGGAATTTTATGCAGGTTTTGTGCAACTTGCTGGATAATTTTTGAAGCAAAACTTTGATATTTTTGTATAGACTTTTGTACGGATCTGTGAGCATTTTCTGCAGGCTAAACTATGATTTATCTCATGTTTCTGTAGTTTTAACAAAACAGCTATTGTTAGAACTTGAAAGCTTCTCATGATCATTAACACAGCCTAAACATCTTTTGGAAAAATCTAATCTTTGTATGGAAAGTAACTTAGTTAATTTTTCATCACTTTCATGAAACTTTTGAAATGTATTTTCTATTGACTTTGATAGTTCAGCTATTCTATTTTTCAGAATATGTATTTTATTTTTCAGTCTATAATTTTCATTTTTTAGTGTCTCATTTTTAGCTTTAATGGTTTCATTTTCAGAGTTCAACAAATCATTGACTTGCCTAAATAAATCCTTCTCATTTTCTAATATGTTAACTTTATTTTTCAGTTCTGAAATTTTTTTTAATAAGTTGTCAGATTCAGCAATATCAAATTAATTTTTAGAGATCATCTCATCCTTTGCCATAAGACAAAGATTAACTTCTTCTGATATTTCTGAACTTTCATCATCTGAATTTTCATTTTCTGAATCATTCCATGTGACCATCATTGCTTTCCTTTTCTTCTTGAATGTTTCAATCTTTTTCAGTAGCATTGGAGACTCATATTTAATGTGTCCCTTCTTTTTGCACTCAAAACAGATTTTTTTCGTCTTTTTGTTCTGATTTTCTGCTGTCTTTTCCTGTATTGAACTTAAACTTTTGTGAGTTTTGAAAGTTCTTAGATTTAAAACCTTTTTACCCTTTTTCTTGAAGACACGAGAGAGCTTTTTGGCCAGCATATTGATATCTTGATTATTGTTGTCATCTTCTGCAGAATCTTCATTCTCTTTAACAGAAAATGCAATAGATTTCTTCTTGTTTTCATATTCAGTAGTGTGAAATATTTCAGTTTCCTAGGATATCAATTTTCCTCTCAATTCATTGAGAGACAGCTTGTTCAAGTTTTGGGTTTCCTCAAAAACAGTTTTATTGGCATCCCAAGTTCTTGGCAATACTCGAAAAACCTTTCTCACTTGATTAGAATTTGAAATCTTTTTTCAAGAGAATCAAGTTCATTAGTTATAATAGAAAATTTATTGAGCATATTCTTTACACTTTCTCTTTGCTAAAAATGAAAGAGCTCATATTTTTGCATCAACAAGTTGATTCAAGTCTCTTTCACAGAGCTGGTTCCTTCATGTGTAATACACAACCTATCCCAGATTTCATTTGTGTTGCACATGAAGAAACTAAGTTAAACTTAGTTGGTAAGATAGCACATAAAAGCAAGTGTTTAGTACGTAAATTAATAGACATTTTTCTCTTGTCATCCTCTGTGATAATAGGTAATTTAATTTCTATATTTTCAGAATTTATCATTTCCCAAGCCTTAAGTGGTTTGAATGAATGTCTCCATCCTACATTTCTAATGGGCAATGTTTGCACCATCGAAATATGGTGTCCTATTCACGGCCTGACCATAGTTATAGGGAAAAGCCATGGATTAAATACTCTAAAGAGGTCTCTTTAATGGAATAGAGAACCAGCTCTGATACCAATTGTTAGTCCCAAAGACAATCAAGAAGGAGAGTTGAATTGGTTGTCTAAAATTGATTTTTAAAATTTTTATCTAACTCTACTTAGATCTAAATAAACCTATGGTCAATCTATAGCATATATAGCAAAAATAAAAGAGAAAGTAAGGAGACAAATCTGGTTTATAGTGGTTCGGCCTTGTGCCTACAACCACTCTTCCAGCCAAGCAAGCCGGGCTCTAACAACCTGTTATTTCCACAATGATCCATAACAACAATGTACATCCACTTGTTGACTTCTAATCTTCATACCATGAAGATTGTTTCGTCCAACAATGGAAGACAAATCACACAAAATTCAATCAAAAGTTTACAAAATATGTAAAATGAAAATGTGATAGCAGGCTTCTTGTTGAGTTTTTGGTGCTTTGAAATCTCAAAGAATGATTATCATTTAGTCACTTACGTCCTTTATTCTCACTCCTTGAAAACCTGCTGATAGCTACTATATTTGATACCAAAGAGGCTCAACAAATAGCAGTAAAACTTTCCCAAAGTTACTGCAATCATTTCAGCAACTGTCCTGAAAAATTTCTAAGTGGTGGAATATGAATTGTCCTCATGTTGGGGTATCTTTTATGTACATCTAGAATCAAGAATAGGTTAAATGTAGTACCCAATCTACACTTACCTTGCTGGTTGGATTTTCAACAAATATCAAAAACAAATCTTGCTTTTATGACCAAATAAGTCTTGCTTCTATGACAGATTCTATGACCACTGCACACTAAATAGATTGATTAGAACAATATGAGAGATTTTGTTATTATCAAAACTAAGAAAACAATAATTTTTGCAACAATGACAAAAGTACAAATGAAAAAATGGCCTGCACAAAGTACGACAGTGACAAAGAACATTGTAGAGGATACATTATGAACAACCTCCCAAACCGTCTCAATGAACCTTTAAGAAGTTATGAAAATTCACGCAAATTAGATCATATGCTTTTGTTGAAAAACTTTTGGTTCCCCATATAAGTTTCCTTGTCAAGATAATAGCCAACACCCTAGTACAATATTTCACATACTATACGAAATTAATGCAAAATTCCTACCAACCATGTATTACATAGAATGAAAAGGATATGTTTTTTACTGTCCGTATTATTTGAAGAAAATATTTATTCACCATCCAAATCATCTGGTGAGAGATATCTTAGAATTCAAAATGACATTTATTCATTACAAAACTTATGGGCTATTACTTGTGAAGTATCAAAATTGTTGCATGTAGCTACAAGTTGAATCAGTAGAGCCGGCATGTGTTAGAGCAAGAGTCCATGCAAGTTGCCACTTCCTCTTCAGCTATGAAAATACGAATGGGTTATATTACTCACAAAATTAATAAAGGGAGAGAGCTAGTGAAATTACTACCAACCTGGATCTTGTTCACTACTAATTTTGGTGCACAAAGTGGAAGCACAACCAAGTCTATAGAAGTAATTGGTGTCTTTAGTGATGTCTTGTGTAGAACAGCTCTTTCTAATACATTCGGCCAAACATTTTACAGCACGTGTAAATGGATTACCCCCTATAAGGCAAGGGATCATGCATTTTGCATAGCATCCAGCAAAACCTGCATTTGAATGCCCCATAAGCATCACAAAAATTTAAACAATCACAAGAATAGACTTGTTGTGCTGTTTCTCCATCTTCTCTTTGGCTTAAACAAACTAGGAGCCTATTTTCCCTACTAAACTGATTACAACAATTATTGTGTGGGTTCAATACTCACTTGAATGGGTTTCTCAAGCGAGTGCACAAGGTCACACCAAGGCAAGCCACTAGTTGTGCATTTCCTATGGACAACTTTTAGGGTAGTGTTGGCAAAGCCATATCGGGTTATAGAAAATAGGTACCAAGAGGCGTTTTCTTTTGACAAAAGAAACTTTCCTTTTCTCTGTCCAAAAGATCAAAAAAGAGCGAAATCAGAACTTTCCTTAGAAATGCTATAGAAAAAAATTATTGTAGACAACTACATAATTTGCAACGTCTGAATTTAATTAGATATAGTCAGAATTAATGCACTTTCTTATTCTTTAGAGGGAAAAGAGTTCAAAAGTCTCATGATCGGATAGAGTAAAGTCACAATGTAAGAGAGTAAGAGTTTTAAAGAGTCTATTCATGTGGAATTAAAAAGTCACGTGCACCTATAAACAAATTACGTATAGTGCAAGAACAAAAGTATGAGGAAGAAGAAATGATTGAGCCTTTGAAAAAATACACCAAAAAAAGCTTCCCTTTTCCATGTTCTTGTAATAGATATACTATTTATCAATTCTGTCATTTATAATGATTAGCTAGTTTAATATTGCCTATTGTTGCATCATTTAGAAATTGTAAAAGTTCTACAGATGATCGTTTAAATTCCCTCTCTATATTACTATTTTTTTTCCTTTATATTCAAGGGCTCACTATAATAATAATGTACAAGACGTAATAACTTTATTAGTATTCGTTCATCTATTTTTAGATTTTCTAGTATGTGGTACGCTGGACCAAATTTTAGCACACATTAATTCAAAATGAATATTCAAATTTTATTTTATTTTTTCCTCTCAATTCATTGTTTACATAAAAAGCAATTAGGCGCACACATGTAGGGAATTCCATGTCCAGAAAAATAAATTCAAAGGTGTTCAAACATATAGAAAAGATTGTTGGAAACATATAATATTATTTATTCTTGTAGATTGTAAAATACTAATGAAAGAGAAAAAGAAATAAATTGTGTGAAGACTTGAAATTGTGATGAAACTACTTTAATTTACATAACTTGAAGTTGTGTTATCTCCTATTTGAACAAATTAAAAATAACAAGATGTATTCAAAGTTGAAGTTGTATCCAAAGATTTTCAATGGATATAACCTTTCCAAGCTTCCAAGTGTTGTTACGATGATGACCCGGTATGCACATATTGTACCCACTAGCAAAAGGGAAATAAACTTCCAAATGCAGAAAGAAATAATATAATTAAAAATGCAACACTTGGACTCGTGAGAGTTGCGCTGCCCATGCGTAGGAATAAATTTAAATTAAGAAAAAGAAAATTTTCTCTTTTACGAAAAATTTGTCAAATTTTCAACTCTTTGGCGAACGTTTAGTCAACTATGCTTACCATGGATATATGATAAATCAATAGAAAATACTTCCATAATCAACAAATAGATTAATATGAATAGCCCTCCTTGCAGCAAATACAATTCTTCATAACAAATAGAGATGAAAATTGTGCACAAAGCTACAATTTGCGAACAACTACACATCTAGACATATAGTATCGGTTTCACCACATAAAAGACAGGCTTAAGTATAGGTCATACGGCCAGTAGTGCAATATATATCCATCATTATGCCAAGAGAACACAGCAAATGGGGATAAACACAAATAAAGATCTAAGTCCGTTGACTAAATAGCCTTTACCATCCAGCTCTTTATTCACTCATTGATTCCTTGAGCATAAGTCGAGCAAGTACACAAGGTGTGAACAACATTCATAACAAGCATAACATGCACGTGCATAATAGGCATAGCATGTACGGCGAGATAAGTATAATGAAACATGCACTTGAAGTTAGTATTGTCTCAAGGTGTTCTCAATTAAGAGAGTGCATCACCCTTCATTCATTCTCAATTTTCATTCTCCTTGTGCTTTTTTTATCTTTTAATTAAAAAAGGGATCAAAATGTCAAACAAAGTTAGTGTACAAGGGCCTAGAAGAGTATGCCAAACACTGGGATTCCAATTTACAATTTTATTTTAACTGCTTTACTAGTCATGCGCCGCCAAACCACCAAACCACAAGGTCACACCAAAACAGTCTTCTTTTCACACTACTAACTTTCAATTTTATCTTAACTGCTTTCCTAGACATTCACAACCAAACCGAATTAATCATAGTTTTTTGGTAACATGTTAAAATAGTAACACTAAAATAAAATCTCAAGAGATAGATGAAAAATTCTAAGGGTATAAGTTGAGATCGAATATGAACCTCTCTATCTCACACAATGAGATGAAGAGGGATGCAATATCTCATTACCCATATGGTTACATAATCATATGTGGTATGAAATACGTGTTACGATACTCTTTCTTTCCATTTAGAAAAGTATGTCTTCATTCTAAAAATAATGCATTATACAAATTTTAGTTCAAGTATACATAATACTTAATCTGAGTTTTTCTTCTTACAACTCCTCAAAATATCACAGCATAAAGAAAAACTCACAATCGGCTATTAGACAACTCCAATGGATTGCGGGAAATCCATTTGGATTACCATATATATAGTATACATAACCAATAATCTCATCTTAGTATTCCACTAAGATGGCATGTATGTTAATTCATCACAAATTAACATTGTCTTTTCTCTACATATCACACAAACATTGGAGATGACTGCTTATGTAAGAGAATCAATCTCAAAAACTTGTCTGACATACCTCTAAGCATAGACACAAGAATTTTAGATACAAAAATAAAACTCATATATCAATAAATATGAGCATTACACCATATACTCTGTATACTACAAGAAAAAAGAGTATCAACGATAGGAAATTAGCGACGGAAAAAATCTAACGTAAAAAGCGATAGAATTGTAACGGATTAACATCAAAAGTTACAAAATAAAAAGGCTAAAAATTACTAAGAGATTAGTTACGGATTTAAGAGATACATCATACAATTGCATTATCTGAGCATTATGAATGCTAGAAACTAAGAAAAGCAAGAAAAAAGAGGAAGGGTCCAGCGGTACTCTACTATATCAATAGCACATATTTGTCATTGAATTAGGAAAAAGAAAAAAAAAATCAAACCTTAACCCTAGTGTAGATGAGATTTCATGAGTTAGCTTTTGTGTTTTTTCATCACCGGGTGTGGGTTTCACAAAGTAAGATGAGATTTCAAGTAAGGCAGTTAAATAAAGATAGTACCCTAAACTAGCAACATAGGAGTAGAAAGGCAGTCAATGGAGAAATGTGGTTGGAGAACATACCTTTTCAAGCACTGAAAGTAGTTTAGTTTTCTTCTTCTACAATTCAATGAGTTCAGGTGATTGTAGAAATTTGTTCCTGATACTATGTTTCTTGAAAATTCTGAAATCTGGATATTCTGAACTGATTGTAGTTTTTTAGCAACAGAATTTTCTTCACAAGGGCAAATTGTGTGAAATTTATACACACGAAACTAGACATTCAGAGATTTACAATGAGATATGAACTATTTCATTCTGAGTAGAGATGGATTTTATATGATTTTTCAAATTTAGGTGTTCTGCACTAATTTTTTGTTCAGTCCTGCATCTTGCCCTGATTTCGGAAGTAATACTAATCTAAGTTCTCAAGCCCCTTCCTGATAGATTCAAATCTTGGGCTAGTTGAAAGAATTGTAGACCCATGTTATAGCTTTCCAACAAGGTAAGGATCACCTCAATCCAATTCCTGTGTCAAAAGTTACAACCATTCTACTGAAACTCATCAGAGGGTCATCCATTTTCCAACACTAAAAATAGTAACATTGCACGACCCTCTTCCAGCCCTTGTTTGCAAAATCGCATAGCAAAAATGTTGTAGATCGCCCTCTTATCCACCTACGGTGAAAAGTTTCAGCCAATTCGGCCAAGGGAATCAAGAGTTATACAAAATCTCCCAAAACTGTGCAAAAACGATTTTGTTTCTCATACAAAACTGAACAGAGATTTTGATGGTCAATTTTTGACCCCTTCTAGGCATAATTGGAAGTAACCCAAAACATGAAAGATGTAAGGTTATGTGTCATCTAGGTACTGTAACAATTTCAATTAATTTGGAGTACTGTGTTAAACGTTGTGATGGTTGTGCTAAAAATTGGTCAGAATAGACTTCTAAAATGTAATGTGGACAAAATGTTGCTATTTCAAGGACTTGCACTAGGAATCTGAGAACGTGCCCAACTAAGGCGTTGTAGCCTTATGACTTGACTACTACATAGTGAAACATCAGAGTCTTTGAATGAATAGATTGTGAGATAGGGGAAATTTACTAAAATAGGACAGAATGGAGAGTGAGATTTAGATTGGTTTGAAAATGTGGACTTTAAGAAATCTTCCACCGAGATTTTGGAGATAAGTTCAACACGAAAAGTGTGTGTTTTTATGTGAGTCAACCATAAAAATAGAAATTTCCCAATTCTGACTCCGGTTGAAGAACTTATGGTCAATTCCCTAAAATGGCGCAAGAATAGAACTTAAAAACCCTAGGTTTGCCTATAACTAGGGTTGCATCACATTTACGTTATTATATACGTATCATATGACCTCTTATATGACACATATTCTACATTGTGTTTATAGAGTTTTGTTGGTAATATTGAGGAGAGCATTTTTTTGTATGTGTCTCGAGATTCGTGTAGGGAGTGGCGTACCCTACCGCATACCATGAGTGAAATTTATTATATTATGTGTTCAATGCATAACAACATGTTTTAAAATGCTTTTCAATGCAAGCATGAATTATGATCGTGTGCTATGATTTTTGAAATGGATTTGCAAAATGTTTTGTGAATCATTGGAGTGTCCACAATATGATTTTATTGTGAAATACGCATCCAAATGATTTGCGAAATGAAAAACGTGCCATTGCATCGATATGCATATGATTTTTATGAAATCAATTATGAGAAGCGTTTGATATGGTTTGCTAAATGTTAGCATGGCACGTACATTATGATGATATTATGTTATCGGCCGAGAACCTTTATGCATGCCATGATGATATGATTTATGAGATACACCCATAAGTTGGGTATGCCGTAGTTACGAAAGGCGTTTGCAGAGGCACCATTGTGCCCGGATACACTTCTACAAGAGGTATCCCCAAATATCGTATATGATATTGGGACTCAACACAGTACTAGTTGGGTTGAACCCAAACGGGGGAGGACTAGGTAACGCCCTGGTCTAGCATCTAATGAGATCCGTCGCCAATGTCGGGGTAGAGAGCATTTTCTAATTTTGCATATAAAAACCCCCGATGCGCCTGTCATTGGTCGTGGTCGACCTTTGCCAGGAACTGATTTTGGCATACTCTATACTTGTGTGATTCGGTTGATATGGATATATATGCATTTGAAATGTATGAAAAAGAATTATTTATAATGAATTGTTCATTATGTATTATTTTCATACATTATGCGGACTTGTGGATTTATTAAATCATTTTGACACTCCATTTTTCACCAACATATTGGACACACTTATATATACCCTTTCACTCACTGAGTATTCCCCATAATACTCACTCCTCACTTTCTGCTCCACAGAGATAACTGTACTGGATGTGTTACGATATAGTAGCGCATGAGGTTTTGTTGGAGATATCGGATCTGGGTATGGTGTTAACCATTTTTCGGTAGAATTGTGTTTAAAGATATGGGATTATATATATATATATATATATTTATATATTTGGGATTGTAGATAGACCATTGTACATGTATATAAAAGGGATGACTGTATGTAAAGAATTTTACATATTATTGTAACTCTTATATCATCGTATTGTATTGAGGCATGATTGTACTATTGTGTTCAATCACTTTGGGAAACGTGTCATGCCTAGGATTGTCTATTAGGTTCGCTCGGTGCCACCTCTAAATCACAGGTGGGTGACTGGCGACTATTCATACCTTTGATGGGGGTATGGCAGTAAAGGTCTGTAGATAGGACTGGATTAGCCTTATGTTATTTTGGATGTTGACATGGACGTGAATTGGTTGGTTGTGTTGATGATTTGCCATATTGGCCTTTATACATTGATATGTTATTGATTGACGGGATTTTGATATAGGATAGACTTTCGATTTATGGGGAGGTTCTGTCCGTTTGTTTGTTGATGGTTCAGAATTTAATGTCAGCATCCAGGATAGCGTGGCGGCTGCTCACACCTTGGATCGAGGATCGGGGCGTGACATAACATGTCTCTAGGTATTGGTTTCATAAAAGGATCAGCTATTATCAAATGTATAGGTATATATTTCAATATTATTTCCCTCTTTTCAATCATATTTTTGGCAAAATTGATCTTTGTGTCTATGTTTGGTTTTGTCATCTTATTTGGAGTTTTTAGCGTAAGTAACGGCTGACTTATTGTTACAAGAGACAGTTACAGCTCCCATTGAATTACTCATTATTTCCAAATATTGTAAAATCTATTTAGTTAAACTCTTTCTTGAATTGCAAAAGCTCTTACCACAAATTCTATTTCCATCATAGAAAGTGATACAAAGATTTGTTTCTTACTTCTCCATGAGATTGCACTATCGTTGAGTAAGAAAATATAACTAGAGATAGATTTTCACTTACTTAAATTACCCCCGATTACTATCCGTGTATCCTTTCAATACTAGACATTTTCCTTGATAATAAATGAAATAATCTGCAGTTCCGTTCAGTTTTCTCTATAATGTTTTCATATTAATCCAATCATCTTTCTTGAGATTGGACAAGAACTTACTGACCGAATTATAATATAACAAATGTCAGGACGAATACATATTATAACGTACATCAAGCTCTCAACCATGTTAGAATATAGTATTCTGGACATTTTATCTATTCATTTCAAGTTTTTCGGGCACATTTCATGGCATAAACTATTGCCTTTAGCCATTGGAGCATCAACGGGTTCACAGTTCTCCATTCATAATCATTCCAGAAACTTTTGATATAAGATTTTTGAGATAATCCCAATGCTCTCTAGAAATGATCTCAATGGGTTACCCAATCTATCTCATCCATATCCTTCATCTCTAAATTAAAAGACAACCATTTCAAGATTTGAAAAATATACTCGCGACTAACAATATGTTCTCGACATATAGGGATAGAATTATGAACTTGTAATTGAACTTTTTCACATAAACACAATGGTTTTTCATCTATCATTATGAAATTGTTAAAGATCACACCATTGTGAAATTTCAAATACTATTATCTCGAAAACTAATTAAGTCCATAAATTGATCTACTCAATTTACATATTCTATCTTCTCAATCTTTAATGACAAAACTCTCTAGTTGTGTCATATAAACTTCTTTCTCATAATAAGAAAGACAATTTTCACATCTATATGACATAATTCTAAATTCAAAGTAGCCGCTATTGCCAACAACAGGCGAATGAAGGTAAATTTCACTATCGGGAAAATGTTTCCTCAAAATCAACACTCTTTTACTGAGTGTAAATTTTTTCCCCCATTTGAGTCTCTTTTACTGAGTGTAACCTTTTTCCACCAGTTGAGTCTTATACCTCTCAATAATTTATTTGTTCCATACTTGGTTTTGAGAGACCACTTGTTCCCAATAACCTTGTGCCCTATCAAAAGTTCAACCAATTTCTAAAATATGGTTAGACCTCATTTACTCCTATTTTTCTTCTATTGCCATTTCCTTTTACCCTTGACAGGACTAGATAGAGTCTCATCTATATTCTTAGTCTTTTATTTATCTTCTAGGGAAATAATAAATGTGTGTCATTCATTCTCAAAGTGAAGTTTGGGCATAGTTTTCTTAACACTTTTTTGAGTCGGTAACTTAGGTAAATCGATAGAATTTGAATCCCTCCCACTGGGATCAATATCATTTCAATGATCTACTATAGATAAAGTCATCTTGTGAATTAACCAATACAAACAAATGTCCAATGTCCTTGATCACATCTCTGCTAGGAAATTCTTTTTCTAGAAATGTGACATCTGTTATTCAATCTCTACTATAGCTCCATTTTCTCATTCACCAATAAACACTTAACATTTACACTGATCGGAGTATCTTATAAAAATACTCTTACTCTATGGGGACCCAATTTTTAAACTCATTAGAAAAATTTTAAATACAGATGACTGATCCCCAAGATTTGAGGTAACTCAAACACGACTTTTTAGTAGTCCAAAGTTCATATAGCATTGTTGATACTGACTTTAAAGGTATTTTACTCAAAATATAAGTCACAGTCAACAAAACATCTCTCCAAAAGAAAATCGGCAAGTTAGCTTCCGTCATCATGGATCTTATCATGTCCAATAATATCTTATTCTTTCACACTACAATCCCAAGGTGTATAAGGAATGATCAAACGTTGGATTATTTCTCTTTTATTGTACAGATTCTTAATTGATCTGATAGATATTCATGCCCTTTGTCTATTCTAAAATCTCTTTATCATTTTATCTATTTGATTCTCTATCTCACTTTTATAAGGTCTAAAACAGCCAAGTGTTTCAGACCTGTGATAAAACAAATAGATATGATTAAATCGCATGAAATCATCTATGAATATAATAAAACACAAAGCTTCACGTCTACCCTCAAATGTCCGAATGGACTAACTGTAAAGGAAATTCAAGTCGTATGTCCATTGTAAATGGTTTTTATGTCATTTTGCAAACATAACAATGTTCAAGTTAATGGTTAAATATTCGTCCATTGCATTGTAACACTATGAAACCATTAACTAGTTATCTAGAACAAATATACATGTCATTCAAATACAAAACTAATCATGTCTTTCTAAAAATTCAAAACATTCGCCAAGTTTTAAAAGAACAAGAAAGATATTAAATTCTGTCGATTTTCTAACACATAGTGACATCATATAGGATGAGAGTTTGGTCATTTTGTAACTACAATTTACAACTACCAGCTTTTTTAGCTTCCACTCTTACATTGTTCCCCACAGGGATCTATCTCTTACTACAGAACACTTGATAAAAATTCACAAATGTCTCTCAATCTGTTCTTATATCCTGAGTTATTCTTTTGTGATCTGTCTCAAATCTCCTTTTTTTTTCTTACTTTCATTCTAATCTCTCTCATGCTTATAGTCCGGAACTCTCTTGGAACTAGACTTTACAATAGAAGCACAGCTGTTGATCTTGTAGCACCTAGCCACTTATCCTCAAACTCGACATGGCGAACAACATCCGAAAAAGTTTTTATGCTATTATTATAAAATTAAACTGACTTTTAGGTGCTCCTACTTGGCAGGAAGGGATCAGATCAAGATTTTAACTTTCTATTTATTGGAGAGGAAATAACCAGCTGACTACCTCTCTTATCATGTCAGGCACAACCCTTAATACTATTTGATACTGTAACCATTTTGCCTTTTGTAGGTATCAAACTTTATGGTCAATTGTTTAAAACGAGTCATACCGGTACCTCCATATTTTACCTCTGAAATATACCTAAAAGACATAAGCAATCGAATATTATTCACACTCAGGGATCATGCCATCAATCACAAGGGTCACTTGAGTAGTGGAATCTATCTTTTTCCATGCCTGGTAAGTATCTTATTCTCTCCCTTGCAGGGCAGCATTGTCCACATCAGGATCCTACATGACATGCTTGATAACTTTCAAGGTATCTTCTTCTTCCAGAACATACCGCATTTATGGCATCATATCTCAAAATCATCACCATTCAATTTGACAACTATATTCAAACCCACAATAATGGACTTCGAATACTATGGTTTGAATTCTAAGAGGGTATACACAAGTACTAATGCTCATATCATTCATACAATTTGTACTTCAAGATTAACATTCATGATAGATTAACATTAGGTATAGAATCGAAAGTTTACTAGATTTCCAATCATTATCTATGATTCTAATGTATTACCATCACAAATTTAATTCAAAACTATAAAATTCAATAAGTTTTAGGTGAGAATTACTTAAAATTTTCCAATCTAAAACCTCACACTTAACTACACTAAACATTTAAATCATGTGATATAAGAACACATCTTTTCACATGTACTCATAATCATATAAGCATGCATTTATTTCAGAATGTTCAAATCATACGTATAAGCAAACATTCTCAATTCATACCTAAAATAAAAGCTTTGCATACCTACTTACAAGTTTACACAAAACATGATCATGGTCCATGATTAAATATCTTTCACAAGAAATAATGAAATCGAAAATATCTATCCTCAAAGCATATACATTTGAGACAGCATATTAATTTTCCTGCTAAAAGTTTATCGGTAGAAGTAAACCCTTTTATAACACATGGACTAAAACTTTTATTCAACTAGAGAGGGTGGATAGTTGAATAACAATATTTTCAGAGATATTTTTTTAAGTATTTAAAAATGAAACAGATAAAAGTAGCATTTGGTGGTATAAAAATAAAAATAAAGAACACACAAAAATTTTTATAATGATTTCATCAAATTTGGGTACATCTGTTCCTAGACTCCCCCTGGATTTTTCATTATCAATTCACTCATACATACAAATTTGATTACATGTTCTAGTTGGACTTTTAAAGTATTTCTCTCAAACATTAATTTTCCAACCCTACATAGATTGGTTCTCTTTCTCTCTAAATTCAAGATCATTACATTTTCACTGATCTTTTGAAAACTCAGTACAAGTAAGAAAGAGAAGTCTAAGATGTGAGGTTTAAAATCTCAAATTAGACAAACTTGGCTTTTTTATGTAGTATACTCAAGAAGAGTAAAAATGATGTAAAAGCTGAGTGTATGAATACTAAATAGAGTAGTAAAGCAATGGGTTTTGTAGTGGTTCAGATTTTGAATAGAGTATTAACTTTTTCATTTCTCATTTCTCTAGTATTTATTGTAGTGTTGAAGAGATTCAATGTGTGGTTGTTAAAGTTGAACATTGCTCATAAATGTTCACTGATTAATGTTTTGCAACTGTTCCTTGTTTCGCGCTGAAACTTCATTTTCTTACTAGCGCCACTTTTCTTTTGACCAATTGAGAAATGATCTTGCTACATTTAAATATTAGACTTTGATAGAAATGGAAATGAATAGATAAATTAGAAAAGAAATGACCATTATATTCAAACCATTTTCGAATATTTTGGTTTCTGACAATTTTAGGTTGACAACTTTAATTGACACATCAACCTGAATTCAAAATTTTGTATTTTGGACTTCCTTGGTTGACATGGTTTGGTGTGTTGACATGATTTTAATTAGGCATCGGCATGCCTAAGTTAAGAACCAAGAGCCTTTGTCCATATATCAGAGATTTCAGGTCGACATGAACCTATTTTATAATAAATTGATGGACAAGAAATATTTTAATTGGTCGACATATAAAGATGGGTCGACATATTTAATATCCACATCGATATAGTCCTATTCCTACATTCAACTAGTAGACCTAATATTTTCAATTGGTCGATGTACTTGAGGTGTTGACATAATTAAAATACAGGTCATTGTGTAACTCCTAAGGAAAAAATAAAGTAGGTTGATAAGTTGTAAGGTATATCTACCATTCTTAATAATTTTTAATAGATGCTTGTCAACATGTGTAATAATGGGTCGAACCAAGACTTAAATTGGTTGACCTAACACTTTAAATTTGTCTACATGATGTCAACAACTTGATGTATAGTTCCTTTCAGGTCGACATATAAGGCAGGTTGACAAGGTTTTACTCAGACTGATAGGGCGTGTGAGTGAATATGTTGGGTTGACAAATTTTTAGGGTTGTCGACAAAATCTCATTTGGACAAATAGTGTTGTTTGATTTATTCAGGTCGACAAAGATTATTGACAAGTTGATATATTCATGGTATTGTTACAATTGATTGAAATAGATCTAAAAATTGGTGGTTCTAGATGAGCAGGTTGACATGCTATTAACAAGTCGATAAGGTTTGCAAATATAGTGATTTTTAGTCTTGCTCTCTGATACACTTAAGTCCATTTTTCTCTAATTTATTTCTTTTATCATCTTATTCTTAATAAAAACTGTTCATTCCGAGGGATAATTATTTCTCGATCATAATTTTTATGTTCTTAGCTCTTCATATTTTATTTAATGAGGTCCTCAAATAAATGAGTTTCTCATCATATTATTCTCAACATCAATATCTCAAAACCATTGGTCCAGTTCAAGAAATTTGAAATGTCTTTATTTCATGTTGTATTTTTATTTTTATCATTTTCATGGGGGAGTTCTTGTATTTTTATATTCTCATTATTTTCTTTATTTTCTAAATTTTAAAATTCATTTTTATAAAATTTTACATTTATAGTTTCTTCCACAATTCTGGCTTCTCTATTAAACACTTTATATGCTTTATTATTTAATGAATATCCTAAAAAGATTCGTCTGATGACTTTTTCATCAATTTACTTGGAGAGTTTAAATTATTTTTCAAAATAAAATATGTACATCCAAATGTATGAAAGTATGAAACATTAAGTTTTCTACCTTTAAAAATTTTATACGAGGTTTTATTTGTCATAAGTTTAGTATAAACTCTCTTAATTATATAACATATCATAGAAGTATTTTTGGTTCAAAAATATTTTCCTACACTACTATAATTCAACATAACTCTAGTCATTTCTTGAATAATCCTAATTTTACATTCAACTACTCCATTTTGTTGTGATGTAAATGGTGCCGAAAATTTTTGACTTATTCCATTTTATTACAATATTCTAAAAATTCTAAATTATCAAATTCTCTACCATGGTCCACTCTTAAACTTACTATTTTAGGACCTTTTTCATTTTGATTTTTTTCTTTTTGCAAAAATTTTAAAGGACTCAAAAGTTTCATTTTTATCTTCTAGAAAAATCATTTACAATTACTAGTCAATATATATTTCTACCAAGACTTAGGTTTCCAATTGATCCAAATAAATCCATATGTAATCTTTCTAAAGGCTTAGACGTGAAATTTCTAAAATTCCTCTAACTAATTTTTCTTTGTACAACTTTTCTATTTGTTTAAAGTTTATATGACCTAATTTTTTATACCATGTAAAAATGTCATTGCTAAAAGTCATTAAACATTTTCTTAAACTATCTGAAATTATCTAATCTACCATATAAGCATTTCCTAACCTAATTTCTTCAAAAATTTGTTCTTGTGTCTCACTACCAAAATCACATAATTGACTAACACTTAACAAATTGTGCATTAATTTATTAGTAGATAACACATTTTTTATGGTAGTAGAATTTATACAGATGTTGCCTTTTCTAATGATTTTTCCTTTTTGGTTGTCTCCAAAAATCACTACACCATGATCTTTTCTTTCAAACATTTTGAACAATGAGGGGTCTCCTATCATATGTCTTGAACATTCACTATCGACATACTATTTTCCTTTTATTCTGGTCTCCTACACATAAAAAAAGTATCATCTATTCTTAAGAACCCAAACAAGTTTGGCTCCTCCAGAAAACAAACTTGTATAAAAATTTAATTTTCCTTGAGATGTATTAAGTTTGCTCATGAAACAATTTCTAGCCAAGTAACCAAATTTGTGACATATATAGTAAGACAAATTATCTTTATTTCTTAAATAATTAGGTCTATAATTTTTATACCCATAATTGTTTTGAACAGTGATTGGTTTCTTATACTTGAACTTGATATATTTTTTTTTTGAAATTTTTTATTTTCGTGATAACATCTATAGGTGCTTCTTTGAGTGCCTCTATGGGTTTCTCTATACATTCTTCTGTGACTATTTTCTACAATCTGTGAATATTTAATTAGACCTTCTTCTGCAACTTTGACAAAAACAGTTATATTAGCTTTTAAAACAATTTCAGAATCATTTTTATACCCCAAACCAATTTTGAAAAATCTTTTCTTTGAATCGAAAGTAGTTTTGACAATTTTTCATCACTCTCATGAAATTTCTAAAATCTAGTTTCTATGGAATTTGATAGATATTCTACTTTATTTTTAAGAACCTTAATTTCATTTTTCAAGCCAACGTTTTCATTTCTAATGTTTCTAACTCTGAGTTCAACAAAAAATTAGTTTGCCTAGGCATTTCTTTTTCAAAATTAGTTTGCCTAAGCATTTCTTTTTCATTTTCTAGGACTATATTTTTATTCTTAAGGTCTGAAATTATTTCCAGCAACTTGTCATTTTCAAAATTGTTCTAGAAAGAATAAATTGAGTGGGTTTCAGAATTCACCTAATCATTGGCCATTAGATAGAGGTTAATTTCTTCAGAATCTTCAGAACTTTTAGAGTCTAAATCTTCCTCTTCTGGATCACACCAAGTGGCTACCTTTCTTTTTGAAAGTTTCAATCTTTTGTAGCAGGATAGAAAACTCATATTTTATGTGACCCGGTTTCTTACATTCATATCCTCCACTTAAACTTAAGCTTGCATGAGCCATTAGCCCTTTAAATTTGAAAAAAAAAATTCCTTTCTTTTTAAAGACATGGCTGAGCCTTTTTGCCTGTAAGTTCAACTCTTAATCACTATCATCTTCATCTTCAAAAACTTCATCTTCAGAAACTTCATCCTTTTTTGCTACAAAAGCTATTGTTTTCCTCTTGCCTTTTATTTAAGCAATATGGAAAATTTTGCCCCATAAGACATTGGTTTGCCTCTTAACTCATTTAGGGACAACTTGATCAGATCTCATACTTCTTCAATAGTAGTTTTCTTGACGTCCCATGTTCTAGGTAGCACATGAAAGATCTTCCCTATCTGATCATTATCTGAAATATTTTTTCCAAGTAAGTCTAATTCTATAGTAATAATAGAAAAACAATTAAACATATCTATGATATTTTCTCTTGATTAAACTTTAAAAAGTTCAAACTCTTGCATTAACAAATTTACTCTAGTTTCCTTCACCGTGCTGGTTCCTTCATGAATGATGCAAAGTCTATCCCAAATTTCTTTAACTATAGCACATGAAGAAATGATATTAAATTCAGTGGGAGAGATAACACAAAGAAGTAAGTGTTTACCCCCAGAATTTATAAAAATCATTCTCTTATCATCTTCAGTTATTACTGTGCTTTTTACTTCAAGATCTCCATAGGTAATGACTTCTCAAGCGTTATAGTTAGTAACTTTTATAAATATCTCCGTCTTACATTTCTAATGGGAAAAGTTTGAATCATCAAAATACGGCATCATGTTGATGGCTTGGCCAACTGTATAAGGAAAAGCCACGGATCTTATACTCTAAAGAGGTCTCTTTAGTGGAGTAGAGAACTTGATCCGATACCACTTGTTGGTACCAATGACTATCAAGAAGGGGGTTGAATTGGTTGTTTTTGATTGACTTTAATTTTTTTAATCTAACTCCACTTAGATTAAAAATAATCCAATAGTCATTTTAAATGTATGCAATAGAAAATAAAAGTAAAGTACAGAGAAGTAAACTCAATTTTATATTGGTTCTGCCTTATGCCTACGCCTACTCTTTTAGCCACCAAGTCGGGATCTAACAACTTGCTAGGTTTTTACTATGATGAGAAGCTACAAAATACAGCTCAAACTGTTGACTTCTGATCTTCTTGGCATGAGGATGACTTCGTCCGATAGTGGTATGATGTCAACTCTCACCAAAACTACATCACAATTCTTAGTACAAAACTCAACACACAAGACCACAAATGTAGGAAAATAATTTGCAGACGACAGCAGATTATGGCTGAATAGAGTTGAGTGACACTCTTCTTTTTTCAAAGAGTTCTTCATACTTATTTTTTTTGTAAATTGCTCTTGTCAATATATGTATTTTTCTAATGTACATCCCCTTTTTAACTTGAATTTTTAGTCTTCAAAATATGTAATAACAGTACAAAGTTACCGGTCAAAGAGCACTAACTTTCCTACAAAATTTCTAGATTTTTAGGTGCAAAACCTCCTGATTTCTTTAGTGATTGTTTAGCTAACTGAGATTATTACAGATATATGATAAGTTAATACAAAACACTTCTATAATCAACAAACAAATTCGTATGAATGGCCCTCCTTGTTGCAAATACATTTCATCACAACATATAGAGATAAAAATTGTGCACAAGGCTACCATTTGCGAACAATTATACATCTGGACCTATGGTATGCTTTCACCACACAAATGACAGACTTAAGTACATGTCATAATGCCAATGGTACAATATACATCCATCATTATGCTAAGAATAAAAAGGAAACCAAGTTAAACTCAAATAGAGATCTAAGTTCGTTGACTTAATAGTCTTTATCATCCGGCTCTATCTTCAGCCATCGATTCCCTCAGCATGAGCTGAGTAAAGTACACAAGGTGTGAATAACATGCATAACAGGCATGATATGCGCATGCATAATAGGCATAGGATGTATGGTAACATAAGTATAGTAAAACACGCGCATAAAGCTTGTGTTGTCTCAAAGTATTCTAAATTGAGAGAGTGTATCGCCTTTCATTCATTCTCCTTGTGCTTATTTTATCTTGCAATTAAAAAAGGGATTAGAATGTCAAACAAAGTTAGTGTACAAGGACCTAGAAGAGTAAGCCAAACACTGGGATTCCAAAATAAAGTCCAAAGGTTTTTTGGGTTAGACAATTCAAGCAATTCACTAGCTTCTAGTTTTAATCTTGGAATGAGAAGTGATAAATTAGCAACTAGAGATCCGCAAGTTTTGTCTGTTGGTTTCATTAAACATTGAAAAGTTTAAAATTTAACCATACTAAAATTTCACTTGTAGACTTTGCAAAACTTTCAAAATAATAATTAAGTTTTTATTTCCATTTCATTCTTTTGTGATTCTCACTATGTCATAATAAGTAAATCAGTAGCTAAGAACAAAGTTCGACACATATAATGCAATTAAGTATCGTGTTTAAGCATGTTGTGTAGTTTAGCACACATTATCGAGCATTTAACATGAAATTTAACAAATATCCGGCTACAACTAGGGTTAGAAATTGAATGATAGCTTGAGCTACATACCTTGGATTCAGGAATAACTTTTTTGTTTATTACTATACTCAATTCCAATGATAGAAAAACTCAATCAAGTTGCAACATGAGATTTATAAGCAGTACATAGGAACAATCTTAGAAAAATTATTATTACTTTAATGATGCAGACTAGAATGAAGAGATCCAAGAGCCCGCATAAAGCTATGATAAAGGGTTATATCGTCTTTGATTAGTAGTTAACCTAATTAAACTTAGAAGGCCATTCAAAATGGGCCAAAAATTATAGTTTAAGGAGGGAAATTTCTTACTACAAAAACATGTAAGTTATTAAAAATTTATTCTCAATAAAATCCTTTGTATGATATGTCTTTTAAAAAGTCTAAAAGTCTATTTTATCTATGAGAAGATTTTACACAATTTAGAGTTAGGTAGAGAAAGTTATGGGTAAAAAAATTGCGGTGACACTATCAAATGGTAGAATCCATCATTTCTCATGTTTTTATATCCAAAAACAAAGTTAGCATCTTTCATAACAATTTAAGTACAAGATTATACATGATCATAAGACATCGATGAGGCATGGACATATATGGTACTTGAATTTTAAAGAAGGGTCAAGTTTCTTGAGGTGTAGTGAGGAAAACATAACTATGAAAGGTATGCACAACTTCTCCATCCTAATGGATTGTGGGGGATCTTTGCTAGTGTATGGCAAAGGTATATGTGCAAAGAAGAGATGGACATTTGTCTTGTGGTCTCCATACAATAACCCAAATGTCATTCTCTTGTCAGCTTAAATTCAACAATTCTTGTCGTTCTATTAGTCCCACTGGGCTTTTATACCTCTAACTAGTTCTAGTTGTGGTCAATGCCGGGGTAATATGTTAAACTTGGCACATCCACAACAAGATTTAATAATCACAGCACGGTACAATGAAATGCTCAAGAAAATGCAGATGCAAAGGTAAATCCTCATAATGGGATCTTGCTATTATTTGATATATTGGTAGCTATCGGATAGTTTTTCTTGCAAAAATGCAATACTTTGGACACTTAGGTGTATATATAGACTTCAAAACAAGGCAAAGTATATAGATTAAAAATTCTTTGACCTCCCTGTTACTTCTACTTTTTTAAGTATACAAAGATTAGAATTTTTGAGTTGTTTCACTACAAGAAAACGGAGTATCAGCGATAGAAAATTATCGATGAAAAAAAATCCATCATAAATAGCAACAGATAACGTCGGATAGATTATTGAGATATTAGCGATGGATTAGTGACGGAAATTACTTACGGAAATATTTCCATCGCTAATCTGTCGTTGTAGTGATCTAAAGAGAAAACAAATTATAAACATATCAACGATAGATTAGTGATGGATTTTTAGTAACCGAAAATTTATATTGCTAATCTGTCACTGATAGTTGTACAATCAGGATGGATTAGCAACAACGAAAAATATCTATCAATTTTTAGCACGTGCACCCGTACTTAGGTGCCAAGAATCAACGACGAAAAATATCTGTTACCCATAGCGAACTATCAGTGACGGAATTTTTAGCCACGAAAAAATTCCGTCACTAATCACTAATACTTTTATATATTGTCTTCTATTAGCAATGGATTAGCAACAGATATTTAGTGATAGAAAATTTTCGTTGCTAATCTGTCGCTGATAGTTTAGCGATGGATGTATTTTGTTGGAAATATTTAGTATGGAGGTTTTTAGCAACGGATTTAGAGACGAAAATTCCCGTTGATAATACTTTTTAGCAAAGAATCTTTACTACCAATGATGGATATTTCTATCACTGATATCTTGTTTTCAAATAGTGTTTATCAAATGTTTTTTTATAGTTTTTGCCATATTCTGGAAGTTATTTGTTATTCAATATATCAATAACTATTTTCTAGTTTGGGTATCTAACATTTTAAGCACAATGTTACATATTTATTTTAAAACTTTTGAAAATTTGGTTTTCATATCTCACGAAAAGTTATCATCTTTTATTTCTTTTTTTTTTTCATTTTTTCAATTTGA
The DNA here is from genome assembly GCA_033439265.1 of Dillenia suffruticosa. Taxonomy (NCBI): domain Eukaryota; kingdom Viridiplantae; phylum Streptophyta; class Magnoliopsida; order Dilleniales; family Dilleniaceae; genus Dillenia; species Dillenia suffruticosa. The sequence continues at coordinate 9,170,833 of JAVTVX010000030.1, read as the reverse complement.
CATCAATTTTCAACAATCTTAGAATGTTAAAACTTGACTCTTTGAGAAATAGAGAATATGACCAAGAATATAGTAATCAAAGTAAAGGACTACGATATCAAATCAAATAGATTCAATGGAGATGGAATGAACTTCAACCGTGGGAAGTACGAAATAAAATTCTTTCTTTTAGGAATGGAAGATCTATTAATTTAATGAATCCAAAGCCTCCTCCACTGCATGACAAAAGTATGAATGAAAAAAAATGGCCTATGCAAAGTATGACGGTGACAAACAACATTGTGAAGGATACATTATAGACACCCTCTCAAACGGTCACAATGAACTTTTTAGAAGTTATGAAAATTCACGCAAATTAGATCAGTATGTTTTTGTTAATAGATTTTGACCCCTTACAAGTTTCCTTGTGAAGATTATAACGAACACCCTAGTTCCAAATCAAACATATTACACAAAATTGATGCAAAATTCTTGCCAACTATACATTATATAGAATGAAAAAGATATGTTTTTCACTGTTTGTATAATTTGAAGAAAATGTAATGAAGAAAATATATATTCACTATCCAAATCATCTGATGTGAGATATCTTAGAATTCAAAATGGAATTTATTCATTACAAAACATATGGGCCACTACTTGAGAACTATCAAAATTACTATAGGTAGCTACAAGTTGAATCGGTAGAGCCAGCATGTATTGGAGCAAGAGTCTACACAAGATGCCACTTCCTCTTCAGCTGTGAAAATACGAATGTGTTATGTTACTTACAAAATTAATAAAGGGATAGAGATAGTGAAATTACTACCAACCTGGATCTTTCTTAGTACTAATTTTGGCGCACAAAGTGGAACCATAACCAAGTCCAAAGAAGTAACCGGTGTCTTTAGTGATGTCTTGCGCAGAACTGCTCTTTCCAACACATTTGGCCAAACATTTTACAGCACACGTAAATGGATTACCCCCTATAAGGCAGGGGATCATGCATTTTGCATAGCATCCAGCAAAATCGGCATATGAATGCCCCATAAGCATCACAAAAATTAAAGCAATCATAAGAGTAGATTTGATGTGTTGGTTCTTCATTTTCTCTCTGGCTTATACAAACTATACTACAAAACAAATTCCGTATCCAAACAGACAAAAACTGTCTGTTAAACCCATTAAAACCGTCCGCAGAACCTTCTCTAACATATAAGCTTTTAGTTGGCTATACACCAATCAAGATAAGTCTATCCTGACAGTTTTGGTCACCGTTGGAGCATGTTCTAGATTTGTACTGACAGTTAAAAAAATGTTAGTAAAATTTCTGCCTTTTATCATCGGTTTCAAAGTATTGATAAATGTTACTACATTTTATCGTCAATAACTATAATCGTTAAGAAATGTTACTATCTTTTATCATCAATTACCACAACTATTTGTGAAAATGTTATTACCTTTTATCGTCGGTTACCAACTATTAAGAAATATTATTACCTTTTATCATCAATTATCACAAATGTTAAGAAATATTACAAACTTTTATCATCAGATACCATTGGTATTAGAAACTGCTCTTTTATCATCGATTACCACATATGTTAGTATAAGTTACTACTTGTATTGTTGGTTATACAAGTATTAGAAAATATTGTTATCTTTTATTGTCGGTTAAATATTAGAAATAATTACTATCTTTTATCATCTATTAGAAAAATGTCGGAAAAAGTTGAAGTCATTTATCATTGGTTAGCACATGTGTTAGTAACAATTACTATTTTGTATTATTGATTGCCACAAGTGTTAAGAAATATTACTCTCTTTTATCGTCAATTATTACAAGTATTAGAAGAAGTTACTGTTGGTTATCGTAAGTGTTAAGAAAATTACTGCATAGATAATGTTACTATTTACTACGTGTTACCACACGATATCAATAATAACGGATAGAAAATATTACTACTCACTACGTGATCAATAGTAAGGATAGAAATGTTACTACTTATTACGTGTTACCAATCCATCACTAGGATGGTATCAAAATCCGTGATAGAGAGCGGAATCAGATCTGCCTCTAATACCGCCTCCCCAATACCAACCTCACAGCCCCTATAGACTATATCTCGGATGATATGCTTGTCAAGAGGAGTGACTACCATAATTTCTTCATCAAGTGGCGAGAAAGGTCTATCAGAATGGCGAGCGAATGTGTCGCTCACATATGAAAAATTCAACCCGGTATCTATAAGAATAAGAGCGTCGATACCAAATATCCGCATGATACCTAAAGATAGGAAAAAGATTAAAGGTATTTAAAATGCAAAGAAAAGTAAACATATTCATATATATATATTAAACTAGTTAAGTTTTTAAAACTTTAACTAGTCAAAACTGTACATCTACATCGTGATATACAAAAGGCTCATGCACAAAGTACAACAAAAGTACTATACTGAGGGATCTGCGAGAGGATTACCTATAATAATATCAGGGTTTGCCTATGCGTTCTCCTGCGTTATCGCAAACACGTGAGCCTGGGCCCTAGGCTACTGTCACGACAGTCCTGGCACGGTATTACTCCTGGCTGCAGTCCGAGGAGCTGTAAGAGATGAGTGCGCAGGTGCCCCTTGCTGGCCTATGCCAGAAGTACCAGTACGACTCTGCAAAGTCGATCCTCCTCGACCTAAATCTGGGCAAACACTCCTCATTCGGTCCTGCTGGAACGGGGTGAAATACCTACAGTCAAACTCTCGTAGAAAGTCCTCCCACCGCAGGGTCTGTGTAGCACTGTCATAGTTAGCCTCCCACCACAAGAGAGCATCTCCGTCGAGGAGTCTCTCAGCAACTCTCAACCTGAGCTCCTCTGACAACCCCAAATCCATAAGGATCCTACGAGTCCTGTTCATCGAGTGCTTCGCCACTATGACATCACTGGGTCCTGAAAAGTCTATGCATCCGAGTTGCCGAGACTCTATCACCAACTGAGTGAGCTCGTGGATGTGCCTCAAAGTAGTCGACGTCTCATCAGTCAGAGTAGAAACAGAAGGACCGACCACCGAAGGAGGAATTGGCGTCGTAGGTACAGGTAAGGCCACAGGTGCGGTCGTTGGAGTCTGTAGTGGAGATGGTGGCATCTGCGTCCCATATCTACTGTACCACTCCTGCCACTACCTCAAGGCATCGAGTGGTGGTGAGGAATCTTTACTGTACTAGTCGGTGGAGGTGTTGGGGGTGGCATTGGAGAAGGTGCGTGAGTAAAAGACCATCTAGTGCTCGTGGAGCCTCAAGTGCCCTAGAAGCCTCAGACACTGAGGGACTCTCCGGTAGTGCACCGCGCCTACCACGTCTAGGCGGTATAATTCTATAAAGAGAGCACCGTTTCATTAGATATAAGCAAGCATTAGGGTTAGTTACTGGGTAACTAACCCCTAAAAATAAAATTCGAGTTATGAATGAAGCTATTCAAATGCGAAATCATGGAATGTATGCCTCGTATATCGTACCATTTATAATAAATGATCTTATATGCCTATAACCGTATACGAGACTTTAAATGACTGTATGAAACTCTCTAATGCATTGAGAACTTTTAAACGTACTTGGGAAGACTTTTACTATCATCTTTTATCTAACCTAGACGCTCTGATACCAATAGAACTGTCACGTCCCGAACCGGAGTCGTGAACAGTCGCCCGTTGCCCTGAATGCCGACTGTATTTTTATAGAAAATCGGGCAGAATCTCCCCATAAATCGGAGGTCTCCCATGTACAAGTAAACCTGTTTAAACCTATAAAATTTAAAATCATCCTATAAATAAAATAAAATGGCCATCCCAGCCTCACAACAACCCACCAACCACAGCAGACATCGAGAATAACGCCAGACTAAGTAAATTACCAACAATTCTAGCCATAGATCTCTACTGTCATGCCCAACTAGAGCATGAGCAGCCGCCACACTGAGAGGGTCTAAATTTTATACAATTTACAACAAATTTTCCCAAATTAACATTCAAATACTACAATTTGCCTCAATACAAATGAAATATGAGAGTTTCGCAATTTAATGTACATAAATTATATAGTCAATCCCAAATAAATACACGGTCAACTACGAACCTCAAGGTCAAGACCTCACAGGATCGAAAATAAAGTGCAGAACTCATATTTCAACTTAATTTAAATCTCACCGTAGAAAAATACTCAAATCCGCCAACGAGCTACCAATTCCTCAATAGCCAAAGTGTCACTCTAGCACAATAATCCTGTCTGAGGAGGGAAAGAAGAGAGGTGAGTATTAAGAAAGATACCCAGTGAGTAAGGGGATTAATCTCAAGTACTAATAGTGTAGGTGAACATTAGAGTGTTAAATAATATCATTCATAACTAATAATTCAAATTTTGCAATAAATCATGATATATTCGCTAAAATGAATTCATTTAATCATTCACACGTTAACATACATATATACATCTATTCAATCTGAAATAATCCTGGCAAAGGTCAACTATAACCAAGGACAGGCGTATCGGGGGTTTTATTATGCAAAGAGTTTTCAAAAGTAGCTCTCTATCCCGACGTTGGCCATGAGTTCGCTGGGGCTAGCTCATCATCGTGTATAGGACCCCGCCCAGTGCTAGACGGTGGCATCACACACGTCCTCCCCCTTACATTGGGTTCATCTGGCTGTGCCTATAGCCATTAGACATATGACATTTACGGATACCTCCTGCAAAAGCGTATCTGGGCAACCCGGTGCCTCTACAAACATCCTTTGTAGCTACAGAATTTATCAAATAATGCCATAACATCACATCATCTCAAGCTAGTAGGCATTTAACCCACATAGCCAAATCATCTCATCATATTCTCAAAACAATTCAAATCCGTGTGCTAATATATTTCATCGAAATCATTTAAATTCAACAAACCAATGCAACGGTAGAATAGAAAACATTTCATTTCTCAAATCATGGCACAATTTCATTTCATTTCAAATATGGATACATAATCGTAGAAAATATAAGTACGACACTCCAATAATCACAAAACAGATTTGAATTTCAATTCCATACGTCGAGACAATACATATCAAAAGCATATTTTATTAAAAACACGATAAAATCAGGTTTCACTATTTTATACAAGAGATTAGGGTCCCACTCATCTCTAGGGAGGGTTGTCACTCCCTATTTTCAAAACAAATCCAATCTGACTTCTCGAGTCTCCAAAAAGATTTTCCTAATCAAATTATCACAATTTAATATCAAATAACGCCTAACAAGGGATTTTCCATTTTTTTTCAATTTAATACAACCTTAATTTACCCAATCTCCTTTCTAGATTTCCGTTTTATCAATTTCGAATCATTTGGTTCACCAATGATCAAATTTCAAATATTTCTCATTTTTTTTCTAATTTTCCTCGAATTTAACATATTTCAGAACATATATATAGCTTCTGATTCTAATTTCAACCTAAATTCGATAAAATTTATTTCAAAAGTTTAAGTGATTGCATTTCTCTCTCACCTAAGGTTTCGCAAATCTCAGACCTAACTTTCGTTCGCCCGTCGAATTAGTGTAAAACCTGTAATATTTTCAAATTTGAACAAAATTAGCAACTAACTCAAATTCTAAATATCAAACCCTAGGACTACAACCAACATAGTCATTACCTGCAGTGAAGAATCCGCGACCTAGGGTTTCTACGGGGAATGCAGGTGAGCTCTCGAAGGAGATGGCTGGTCGTGGGCTCGCAGGCCGTCGCGGGCTCGCGGGTTGGTCTGTAGTTGTGCGCTCGCAGGAGGTAGCGTGCTGTGGCGCGCTCGCGCTCGCACTCGTGCGGGGAGGGTCGCGCCGGGGCACGCTCATGCTGGGGAGATCGCGCAAGGGCACGCTCACGCTCGTGCTGGAGAGATCACGCAGGGGCACGCTTGGCTCGCGGAAGGGCGGAGCAGCGGCGGCGCTCGCGGGAGGAAGGCGAGGCAGAGGAGCGGCAGAGGGGTGGCAGATTTTGTGAATCCTAAGAGAGAGAGAGAAAACAGAGAGAGAAAGGGTGAGTGAGAGAGAAACCGAGGATGGAATAGAGAGAAGGAGAGTGAGAGAGAGAGAAGGCAGAGAGGGGGGTCGGTGGCGATGGTGGTGGGCGGCGGCGATGGCGGAAAGGGAGCGGCGGAGGGGTGGATCGCAATAGAGGGCGAAGCGGAAGAGGAAACGACGGAGAGAGAATCGGGAGAGAGAGGAAGAATTAGGGCTTTAAGCCCTAATTCGATTTTTTTTTTGTTATTAATATTATATATTTTTTTATTTAGATAAATAGATTTATAAATAAATAATTTAGTAAATAATTAGATTAATAAATGAAAAAATATATTCTTCACATCACGAATTGGAATACGGATACTTTGAATACATAAAAAAAATTGAATTAAAAACCCCAAAATCGAAAATCAATAAAATTAAAATTTCTCTCTACGTACATAAACTGAGAAATATTTTATTTAATTAGGAATGGGAGTGTAAAAGTACAGCACCACAGAACCGGCGTTACAATCTGGATGGCAGTGAGTGAGTGGAGTTAGGTAGTGATTGATTTGGATGGTAGTAGTGAGTGAGTGGAGTCAATGGTAGTGATGATGATGGTTGGGTTTTTTGTACACTTCTAGCATCTCATGCTAGTAAGTGAGAGGTTTAGATGGGTTAGGGAGGAAATCTTTTAAGGGAAACAGAAACTTTGATGGTGAAGCTTTCTTCGCATATGATTTATATAATATATCATGTTTACAAACAAATTTTCAAAATCTTTTCAAAATCCGCCTATTTTTTCTTTTGTGCTTTTTTCCTGCCTCTTTTTTCATTAACCGCGTTGTTCTTAATTCATCTATTTTTCTATATTTTTAATATCTTTTAGGTTAAAAAAATCACTTACTACATTTCATGTAATTTTTACTACTTATTACCTTACTATTATTACATTTACTACATAGAGTACACATGCACGGTCCCAATCATGAACTCTGTGTTGTGCTAATTATGTCCATTTGATTAATCACATGACAATTCAATATAAAGTTATTAATATTATTCATTTAAATAGTATAAAATTATTAAGATTATTAATTTAAATAATGTAATAATAAGAAATTAGTAATTTATATAATATAGTGTTATAGTTTTGAAAATTCATTGATCAATTATTAGATAATATAGATAATATAATGTTATAATTTGAAATTATGACAATGGTATAAGCAATTATGTTGGTATAATTAATGAAGAGTATTTGTATTTGTTGCTGTATTGGCAAGTTTTATCTAGATAGCACTAAGATTTCCTCCGTATTTATAAACACAAAGAATTCCATAGTCCATACAACTTCCACACATAACTTTCACACATGTACCATTACTATTTATTGAGATCACCTCCAACCCCACCTCAACCATTAATATCTCACATGTAAAATTATTTAAAATTACTAATTATTTAAAATTATTAATAATCCTCTAACATAATATTGTTCAACATTATTTAAATTACTAGATAATTAATTAAGTTATTAAGTTATGTAATGATAATTATGTTATTTAAATTAACATTGATAATGCGAGATTCAATGGTTGAATGGTGAATTACAATGCCTGTTACGATAATTTAATTTATAGTAATACATAGTAAGTAATGTATTATATAGTAATATAAGATTAATATAATTATATTATTGGAAAATGATGCAATCTCAAAAGCCATGCCAATAGCACGAAACCAATCCCAAATTTTTTATAAATTTTTTGCATGTTGTTGGATATCACCAATTAATCCAATTGGATAATGTCATTTAATTGCCATTTTCACAAACAAATTTTCAAAATCCACTTTAGCGCACTTTTTTCATTACACACTTTTTTTCACATTTTTTGAAAGTTTGCTCTTTTTTCAGCTCTTTTTTCATTACACACCAACGTTATTCTAAATTCTTCATATTTTTTCATACTTACTTAATTCCCGTGACATGTCATTCCCATATCTTTGCTATATGTGTTATTTACGTTGCTCAAATGACTTGCTATCTTCTTATCTTACTGTTACTACATTTCATACACTTATTACCTTGTTATCTTAGTGACTTGTTATCCTTTTATCTTACTGTTACTACATTTCATAAACTTATTACCTTGTTATCTTAGTGTTACTACATTTCATACAATTTTTATGACTTATTACCTCGTTTGCAATGGATTATTTTTAAATCTAGTATTAACATAAATTTTCATCATCAAAACTTAATTAAAACCACAAAACCTAATTAAAAAACCTAATTTTTGTGTGAGATAGGATGCACGGTATAACTAAATGTATTTCTTTTTTTGCATTTTCAAGTAATTCTTGAAATTAGTTTATCCGGCATTAAATAATTTAAATTGACAATTTCTTATCATTACAATATTCAAAATAATAATATTAATAAGTTAAATTAATAATATGGTGTTCAAGGCCGTGCAAACCGTGCTAACGGTGCGGCACGCATGCATCGCTTGTAGGCGCCCCGTGCTTGCCTACACGATAGAGTTGCGTGGGCAAGCGCATGTGCCACACAGGCAAGCACCACATGTGCCAGCTCACGCACTGCACATGCGTGGTGCACGCGGTTTCGTCGCGCGGGCATGCGCAATAGAGCCACACGGGTATGCACCACACATGCAGCATGGGCCCGTCCTCGCCCAGCACATGCGTCAGCATTCACCTTGCATGGCCCTCTTTTCTTGTTGTAGCACTTGCCTATGTGGTAGAGCCGCATGGGCAAGTGCATGTGCCGCGCGGGCGCGCACGGCGTGTACCCGCTCACGCCCCACACATGGGCAGTACATGCGGTTTAGCCGCGAGGCCATGCATGGTTGAGCCGTACGGGCCCCGCACATGCACGGTGCTCTCGGTCATGCTGGTGCCCTTGGCGTTGAGTCGTGTGGGTGCAAGCATGCACTACGCATGCCCGCCGTGCCTCGCACATGCACGAGGCGAGCGCATGCACTGCACATGCCCACTTGCACCCCGCTCATGTAGGGTGGTCGCGATTCAGTTGAGCGGGCTCGTCCGCGCGGGCATGTACCATGCATGGCCCTTTTTTTTGTTGCAAAAAATGTTTGCACGCGAGTTTGAACCTGAGACTTGAACCAACATGAGTTGTATTGACCATTATGCCACAATGTCTTATTTTGTTTGTTTGTTTTTTTTTTATTTCTCTTCTTTCCTCTCTATCTTACTCTCTTTTTTTTTCCCTGTCCCACTCTCACCTTTTTTTTCGCATCTTGCTTTCACCTCTATTTTTTTGCTTCACTTTGGATTTATGTTTTTTTTTTCCTTTTCTATTCTCTTTGAATTTTCTTACTATTTAAATTCAACTTGATATATTCAAACTATCTATTATTTATTTGAATTATATTTTGATGTATTTGAACGATATTTTATGTTAAATAAATGAATGAATTATGAGTTATTAATATTATATATTTCGAATAGCTACAAGTTTGTGATTAAATATATAGATTTTTTAAATTATTAATATATTGCAATGTTGTGTAAACAAAAATAAAGAAATCAAGATATTGAAATTTGTTGCACTTCGAACACTGTTATTATAAAGTTACCACACTATTATATTATCGCTAGTTAACCAAAAACTATTATCATGAAATTACCATACTACTGTATTACCGCTAGTTAGCTTATCACAATTTATTGTTACTTACTACCTATTATAGCAACACACTCCAAATTAGATAACAACATTCAAAATAATTTTTTTTAACTTATTTGAAACAATAATAATCTATCATGCATTACGATATGTTACTAATAACCATAAAATTATGCACATTTGACTCCGATGTCACACAAACTAAGCATAAGTTATCACCACTCGTAATCTTACTATTTTTATTTTATGACAAACTTACTACATGTTATATCAATTACAACAATATATAATAATATTACCAACTTTATTACATATACACTACACTATTACTAGTTATCACAAATTTATCATAATTTATCTCAACGTACCACACCATCTATTATAGCAACTTATCATATATTATCCCAAATTTTCACCAACTTACCGCCAGATATTACAAATAACAAATTTTTAAATCGTCCTAGTACTCAGTATAAATGACATATATAGAAAATGTTTTCAAACCGTCTTAAAAGACTTTCATATTTACTGGCACAAGTGATAATGGTGATAACCATAAAAATTGAACATAGTTTTTAATGACTGTGCAATATATGGGTTAGTATAAATATAGAACATATGCACACGATATAATTAAGCGGACAATAAAGATGAGTCATATAGAAAATATTTTCAAACCGTCCCTAAAGAATGCCACATTTATGTAAGGTCTCGTTTTTAGAAAACATTAAGGTATGCATTTTCATTTGCATTTCTACTTATCATGCTTAAATTCTTTTATATCGTATTGTGATAAATTAGATGCATTATAAATTTAGACGCATCTGCGATGCATGTTTTAATTTTTATACTTATGATTCTAAGTAGTGATTAGGCGTATTAAAATTAGTATTGATTATAGAACACATTGGCTTATGGAATGATCGGAAAAGAATGTAACAAGAGAACTGAATTAGGATTTTATGTGGGACCCACAAAAAAAAGAAAAGGAAAAGAAAAAGAAAAGGAAAAAATAAAAAAATAAAATAAACATAATTTTGGATACGATGGCGCATCATCACCCACCACATGGCACCCTTATTTTTAACACCTCACCATACTTGGGTCCCACATTCTACTTAGGTAGAGGGAGAGAAGGAGGAGAAGCTAATGACATAACCATTTTTCTCCCTAAAAACCAAATTCTCGGATTTCCTCTTCCTCCTCCACAAACCCACCCTAACCTCCATTAAAACAACACTTTAAGCTTGAAATAACATACCTCCATCCATATATATGTTAACCCTAGCCTTTGAGAAGTGAAAGCAAATTTAGAACACCTATAGAACAAGTTAGAAATCTAAAGAAAGTTTAGAGAGGAAATAAATAAAAACTCAAAGAATTGCAAGTTTGAGACAAGTACCTTATATGTGTTTATTGAATTGATATCTAATAATTCTATAGAACAATTTTGATGTAATTGTGTTGTTGGAATTCGGGGGAAATCAATTAGCGAAAAGAGAATCTCATTCTTGAATGAAACGCTAGAAATTTTATATGCTGGATAGTCTGACCATGCCCTGTTGTTTATTCAACATCTTTTTCTACACAACTGCAAACTGGGTAGGGTTTTCTCCTAATAAAACTAGATTTCCATAACTTTAAAATGACATATGATTCAAAGAGTTTTGTGGAGAATTGGATTTTTTGTGAATTTTTGAAGTATCTTAATCTCTACAGAAAAACTACTTCGTTCACAAGATGACTGTGCTTTGTTCTTTATTGAATATCTTTCTCTACACCCACTACTAGAAAACATGCTATCAGCGACGAATTTTTCTGTCACTGAAAGTAAGAAATCTATTGCTGAAGGAAATCCGTTACTGAAAGTTACATCGCTAAATATCAACGATGGAATACTATCCGTCACTAGTATCAGCGACGGAAAAAAATCCGTCGCTGATAAAAAAATAAAAATATATAAAAAAGTTAAAAAAAATCAGCTACGGACCCAATCTGTCACTAATTTTTGAATTCTGAGAAAAAAAAGCACCTGCTCCGGAAGCTTGACCCACCACCAGCCCGCCCAGCCCTCGCCTGCCCGCCCGTGTGCTGTTGCTTCAATACCCATAAAATCCTCCTAGCCACCTCCAACAAGTATTGAACCCATGTCCAATTAAAGTCATAACAACACCACAATCAACTCTCTTGTCTTATTTCTTTTTTTTTTTTACTAGGTATCTTTATCTCATATTTTTTAATAAAAATAAAATAATATGAAATTATAATTTATTATAAAATAATAAAATAAATTTTTTTTAGCTTAAAATAAAATAATAAAATATTTTAAAAAATAAAATAATATTATTCTTCTACAAAATAAAATAAAATTAAAATTAAAAAGAATTATTAAATAAAATTAAAAAATTAAAAAATTAAAAAATTAAAAAATTAAAAAATTAAAAAATTAAAATAAATAAAATAAATAAAGTAAATAAAATAAATAAAAAATCCATCACTAATCCGTCGGTAATCCGTCGCTAATTTTTTAATCGCTAATCCGTTGCTAATTTTTTTGTCGCTAATGGTTGTACATATATTTTTTTTTCCCTTCACCAATACACGAACGGATTAGCGATAGAATTTTTTTGTCACTAAAAATTCTGTCGGTAATCCGTCGCTAATAAATTTACAATTTTTTTAATTTTTTTAGGGATTAGCGACGGAAATATTTCAGTCACTAATTTCCATCGTAAATCTCTAGGTATTCTGTCCGACATTAATCCGTCGTTATTACCGATGGATTTTTTTCCGTTGGTAATTTTCAATCGCCAATAGCGTGTTTTCTTGTAGTGACCACACAAATTAAGTGAGCCTTTCTTCTAAAGAAACTAAATTTCTATAGCTTTAAAATGAGATATAACTCTAGGAGTTCCATTGAGAAATGAATTTTTGGTGAATTTTCAAAATGACACTTTCTCTGCAGAAAATCCTGTTTCTGTGCTAAACTTTACTTTGATTTTGAGCTACCTCCTAACCTGAATTAGCCTAAACTCTAAACATAGAAATTGTAGTTCTACCTCTTATCTTTAAATAACCACTAGAATCACCACAATCTAGTATTTATAGAAGAGGATATGTTAGTTTTTGTATAACTGCACAAGTTATATTATGAATTTTGGGCTTAACATTATTTGATATGGTTTTCTTTGTGCAAATTGTATTGAATTTTGCTATGAATCCTATGCAATCCTTGTGATGAATTGGGATCTTTGTAATCATTACTCCTATGAAGATGAAGTAATCTGAGGAGAAAATGAAACTATGGTGATTTCTCCAAAAACTTTACGAAGCCTACGGGCAACACTAATGGAGTACAGTTGGAATATAGAGTTCTGAAAGCTTTGTGAAGCCTGTGGACAAAGTTTGAGAAACTATGGATGTATATCTTCTCCCTACAATGGTGGAATTAGATATAACGCTGACACTACGGTGTCCGTACTAATGTACTGGTCTTGAAATATATATATATATATAGAGAAATTTTATTTAATTATATTGGTGTTTGATTTTGGGGGATTTTTAATTTTATTTTTGGTATATTCTTAAATTGCCGGTTCGCGATTGAAATAAATCTCATTTGCACGAAATTCGTATTCTAACTAAAAATGAATACGAAATATATGTATATGTATAAAAAAAAATGGAGATGCAGCGTTTTGGAGCAAAACGCTACGTCCCCAAATTTGATTTGGGGATTAGGGTTGGAAACCCTAATCCCTCTCTCTCTCTCGCTCTCTCTCTCTCCCCGACTCTTCGTTTCTCTCCCCCACCGCAACGCCACTCCTCCTTCACCGCGAGCTCCGCCGCCGACAGGCCACCACCATCATCATCTTCTTCTTCTTCTTATTCTTTTTCTTTCCCTCTCTATTTCTCTCTCACAGTTTCTCTCCCTCTCGAGATCACTCTCCCTTCCCGACCACTGCGCGCGACTGCCGCTGCCTCCCGCAAGCGTGCACCTTTGCACGTGATCGAGCCACAGCGCGCGAAGACTATCTCCTCCCACGAGCCTCCGCGAGCGCAACCCAGCGCTTGCAGGCGATCGAGCCACAGCGCATCCTTCCGCCAGCGCGCTATAGCACAAGCGTGAGTGCGCGATCGAGTGAGCATGCCACAGCTCGAGCACGCCATAGCGTGCCTATGCATGAGCGCTAGCCTGCGCTAGAGCGCGCGCTAGCCTGGGCCACCCCTCTAGTGCTCGCGGCCCTCAAGCCACTGCGGCCACTACAGGCCTGCAGGCCTGTCGGCCCGCTACCCACTGGCCCGCTGACCTGCGAGCCTGCTAGCCGAAGCCCACGACCCTTGACGGCCTGCGAACCTCTGCGCAGGTAACTAATTTAGGGTTTTGCTTCCGATCTAAGTGTTTGAAGCTAACTAATAAACCTTGTCTTGATAGGTAGTATTTCATATCTTGGAGTGATCGAGGAGATATTCGGACAAAGATCTGTGATCCAAGAAAACCCTAGGTGAGGGAATTTAGACCCATTCGAGTTATTTAGCGAATTTAGGATAAAAATTTAGGATAAGAAGTGTTGTATACACATGAAAAGAGTTGGAATTGGAGATTTGAGTTTAGAAATTTTCAAAGAATTTCTACTTGTATAAGACAAACGATTTTAAATGGAAATTGATAATTTATTGCTTTAGGATAACATATTCGGGTTCAAAGAGGGAAGTTGAATTCGGATTGGTTTGGAATTGGAAGTGTACACCTTCCCTGAATAGTGAGTGAAACTTTGACATCTACTATTAATTGACAAATCATGTTTTACCGATTTTCAAACAACATGATTTCTATACGTGTGAAAACTAAATTTTTGGATTTTGATAGACATATTTTTGTGACCATTGGACTGTCCCAACTGTTGATTTTATTGATTTGTATCCATGAATTTGATAACCGAATATTGTGCAATTTTTTTGACATATTGACATGTTTTAATGCTTATACTGTATTGGTACGTAATTTTAAATGGATTTACATGTACTATTTGGGCTATACGCCCAGCCGACGTTATGTTACGATACATAGGGCTATATGCCTGGCTGACATGATGATGTGATGCATGGGGTTACGTGCCAAGCCGACTTGGTGATATGGTGTTATGCTTCCTATAGCATTCCGTAGCTACGAAGGATATTTGGTAGAGGCACCCTTTGTGCCCGGATACACTTTGACTGGAGGTATCCGTCAGATCGTCATGTGTATGGGTATCTCAGGTTGACCCTCATCGGGGAGGATGTGATTTTACCTCTATCTAGCACTGGACGGGACACCATACATGACCGACTATATATATGTATTATTATTATTATTTACAGGCTAGTTTGAGTATCCTATGGCCAATATTGGGGTAGAGAGCTATTATTTGATATTTGCATAGTGAAAACCTCTAATGCGCCCGTCCTTGGTCTAGGTAAACTATTGTCGGGGTTGTTTGTTCTGTCAACTCTACTTATGTGACTTGATACATGGATGGATGCATATGTTATTTTCTGATGTGTGCCTTGAGATATGTTTTACTCTGAAATAGCACGTTATTTTCACACACTCGATATTATGTTACATGCTTTAACACTCCAAGTTCACTCTCGATATTGATAGCACGATATCAATCCTCTCACTTACTGAGTATCCTCCCATAGATACTCACCCCTCACTTTCTTTCCCACAGGATTAGTCTCAGACTGAAGAAAAATTTTGTGATTCATACTTGTGACACGGACTTGATAACACCGTGTTTGGGTATGGATGTTACCATATCTTTCGCTATGATTATTGGAGATTTTAGTTTGATTAATGTATTCATCTATTTATTTTCTGGGATGACTATAATAATTATGGACATTTATTTGAGAAACTCTCATATTGACTCGGTTCACTTGCATTGAGGCACCTATATGTATTTAAAATGTTAACTTGGGAATTTATGGTACAAGTGTATAAACATTTAGGTCCGCTCGGTATGGCGGCTGCTCATGCTTTAGTTTAGTAGATGGTAGAAGTCTGTAACTAGGACTGTTAGAAATTTCTATAGTCTTGCATTGTTCTAGTTGTCGACTGTAGTTTGGTTAATGGTTGTGAGGTCAGGATGGCCCTTTTATTAAATTGACAGGATGGTTGTGAATATTATAGGTTAAATTGTATATGGGAGACCTCCAAAATATGGAGAGGTTCTGTCCAATTTTCTGTAAAAATGTAGTCGGCATCCACGGCAACGGGCGGCTGTTCATGACTCCGGTTCGGGGCGTGACATTAGAAACAGATGAAGTGTTTGAGGTGTATAAGCTAAAAAGACCTAAATTTCATTTAGAAATACCGAATTTTGGCTTGCAAAACTAAACCCTCATACACTAGTTTGGTTCGACATTCTATTCCTTTCTTTATATATCAATTTAAATTAGAACAATAAAGGTAGAGAAGGATAATAAATCTAGAGTGGTAATTGCTCATATTTCTTTGGGATTGATTGAGATAACATTTATCACTTGTATACTCTTTAGTGTCATGCTATTGCATATTGATATTAATATTTCTATATTTGCTCACTCAACATACATGCTATTGGTTCCCTGTCTACATACTTAGCTAATGCTGAGCCCGATATCCTCATTTTCTGGAGATTTGGGAAACGAGAGGAAAGCCCAAGACAGAGACATTTGAGTTTAGGGATTTAAATCCCTACCCATCATGGACCCCATTTTATTTTGTTTGAGGCATGCAATTATTTGTTTTCTTGTTAGTAGTTTAGGATATATTTCTATATAGATATATAGTTTTGACATATGAAAACCTATTATATATAGTTTTGTGTATATGATATTCATATACTATAGTATGTTATGCTAGGCGGCCAGGAGGGCTACTGGTGCCATCTTGTTTAATAATAGAAATATCATATTAATCTAGACCATGTCTCTTATTAACCCAGGTGCTTAATAGTTACTGAATAGGGAAAACTCTATCAATATTTTATTTAGAAGGAACAAGTAATTTACTTTCTTTTAATCAAAATCTCCTTCCGTGTTGTCACACACGAGAAGTGTGACTGTCGTGAGTCTAGACAATGCAATTTAATTGGATTGATTGCTTCTATATTTACATGTTTATCTCCTTTTGCTAGCCGAAGCGATGCCAGGATAACGGGTCGCAACAATTTACTTACCACAACTGATAACTGTCATAATTGAATATCATTTTTACAGACATTTGTGTTATCTTTACTAACGATTGATAAACATTTCACAACGGACAATTTATACCCATTAGAAAATGGATACATATCTCCATGGTTTTGTCAAAATGGCCTCTATAAAGTATAAAAAACCGTTACTAAAAGTTACCAATAATAAATGTTACCGTCAGCATAGAATTTTAATTTTTTAGTGCTAGCAGCCTATTTTCCCCACTAAAACTAATTACAACGATTATTGTGGCGGTTCAATACTCACTTGAATGGGTTTATATAGTTGTTGATGTTAATGGAATGCTGAATTTGTGATTTTGTAAAATAAATATTCTAAGGAAAAAATTAAACGAAACATCATTTAAAAGAATATTCTAGAGTTATTCCCCAACATAAGATTGAATTGGTTTAGAATAACAAGATTGGAAACAAGGGAAGGAGGAATAATTTTGGAATATTCAATTGAATTGGTTTCGAATCATTGCCTAACATAGGATAGAATATTGTAATATTATTGTTTTCACTGCCCCTCTCAAACTCAACCGCAGATACTACTTACCAATTTGCAGTTTGGAAACTAAGCCTTGAAACCTAGTAGTGTGAATGCAATAAGAATATCTATTTACCAATTATACTTGCATATTCCCCGAACAATATTATGAATAAAATTATTTGAAATATCAGTTTCAATTTAGAAAAGCTAATTTTTCTCGCATTTATTGTATCAAAACAATATTATGTATAACAATATATAAATAGAACCATCGAATATTTCAAACATAGAAGGTAAACAATCAAAATACGTCTGTTTATTCTTTTATTTTTGGCAAAATTATTCAAAAATTAAGATTTGTTGGATTTTTTTGTGCATGCAGACATTCTCAAGTGAGAGCACAAGGTCACACCAAAGCAAGCCAGTGGTTGTGAATTTCTTGCAGACACCTTCGGCACGTTGGCCCAGATCTGCCAAGATGATGACCATCACCTTTTAGGGTAGTATTGGCAAAGCCATATCGGGTAACAGAAAATAGGTACCAGGAGGCTCTTTCTACTGACAGAAGAAACTTTCCTTTTCTCTATCCAAAAGAACGAAAGAGAGCCAAATCAGAACTTTCCTTGGAAATGCTATCTTAAAAAATAATAATAATAATAATAATTGTAGCCAACTGCATAAATTGCAACGTGCGAATTAAATGAGAAATCGTTAGAGTTGATGCACCTTCTTATTCTTCAGTGGGCAAAAGAGTTCAAAAGTCTCCAGGTAGGATCGTCTAGAGTCACAAGTAAGGGTATAAGAGCTTTAAATAGTCTATTTATGTGCAATTAAAAAGTCATATGCACCTATAAATAAATATGTGTATTATGTAAAAATAAATGTATGGGGAAGAAGAGATGATTAAGCCTTCGAAAAAATGCACTAAAAAAAGATGCCCTCCTCGACGTTCTTGTAATAGAAATATGTGTTTATAAGAACATTCAATTCCCTCATTTATAATGATTAGCCATTTTTACTATTTCCAATTGTTGCATCATTTAGAAATTGTAAAAGTTCTACACATAATCATTTAAATTCCCTCTCTATATTACTAATACGCGTTAGTCTTTTATATTCAAGGGCTCACTATAATAGAAGTGTACAAGACCTAATTACTTTATTAGCACTGGTTCAACTTATTTTAAGATTTTGTAGTGTATGATATGTTGGACCCAATTTTAACACACATTAGTTCAAAATGAGTATTTGAATTTTTATTACCTTTTTTCCCTCTCAATTCATAGTTTACATAAAAAGCAATTAGGCACTCACAAGTAAGGAATTCCATGTCTGGAAAAACAAATTCAAATATGTTCAAAACATATAGAGAAAATTGTTGGAAACTTATAATCTGAATTATTTTTGTAGTTCGTAAGATACTAACGAAAAGAGAAAAGGAAATAAATTGTGTGCAAACTTGAATTTGTGATGAAACTTCTTCGATTAGCATTACTTGAAGCTGTGTTATCTCCGGTTTTAACGAATTAATAAGATGCATCCAAAGTTGAAGTTGTGTCCAAATACTTGTTATACCATACATCAATCACTATTATCTAGTTTGGGCATCCAACATTTTAAGCTCAAAGTTACATATTCATTTTTAAACTTTTGAAAATTTGGTTTTCATATCTCATGAAATGTAATCGTCTTTTTTTCTTTTTTTTTCATTTTTTCAATATGACTCTATTTTTCAACATGACTCTATTTTTCAACAATCTTAGAATGTTAAAACTTGACTCTTTGAGAAATAGAGAATATGACAAAGAATACAATAATCAAAGTAATGGGCTACGATATCAAATCAAATTAATATGATGAATTTTAGGAGCTATCCCCTTTTAGGGTAGTGTTGGCAAAGCCATATCAGCTTATAGAAAATAGGTACGAAGAGACATTTTCTACTGACAAAAGAAACTTTCTTTTCTCTGTCCAAAAAATCAAAAGAAAGACAGATCAAAACTTATGAAAGACCTTTGATTGGTGTATAAATTTCTATATTTGAGTATGGAGATTTGATATATTAACAAGCTTATAGCAATGATATCTCACTGTACTGATTTGAGCAATAAACTTACCCCTTCATAAAATTGAGTACATGGAGTAGTTGAATATTAGTTTTCTTTATTCTATTGAGTGAACCCATTGTCAGGGTGATTGAATTTTACAATTCTTGATTTCAAGGAAACTATTGGAGAGGCAATAGTTGTTTTAGTGCCAGATATTATGAAGTATTAGTGTTCTTGATTGTAATTTCGATTTGAACTTATCATATGTATGGCTAGAGACTTGGGAGATTAAATTGATTTTGAAGAAAATTTTTTCTTCATTGAAGACAAAAAAATTTTTGAGTGTGGGGGTATTTGGTAGCAATATTTTTATGTACTTGAATTATAATATTTTAGACTTTATTTATTTATTTTAGTATTATTTTAAACTTTATTATATGACATTATATTAATTAATTTTGTAGATTTTGTTTTAGGAACTTTGAACTTATTTAAGGGAATTTGGATTACACAAGTAGTTGATAGTGTATCGGACATAACTTTCTATTTTAATATCCGATTGAGTAGATTCTTTTGTGTTAGAAAGAAGACTTCAAGATCTACAAATCTTGTGAAGAGTGCAGATGTTGATTCAAGTCGAAATATATCCGAAAATTGGAAAAAAAAAATGTTGTAGTGCCAAAATTCAAGAAAGAAAAGTCTTTATTGAAAAGTGAAACTAATTGAATTTATCTAATGAGAGATCTTTGGGATAAAGTTGCTGATAAGTTTAAAAATCTTCAAAATCAAGAATAAGGATCAAGTTTCTGATAAAAGAGAAAAAGCCAAGTTTTCAAAGAAGCCATAACTCCTTATGGTTTTACTCAATAAATAGGGGCTACCTCACATGACTCTAGTACCTAGAGACAGAGCACGAAACCCTAACATCCTCTATAGGACGTGATTTCAATCTCCTTTCGGTGCAAAAGGGATTATAATGTTTTCTTTAATTTTTTTTTATTATCTTTATTATGTCTAGCTAGATTTCTTGTTCTCGGAATTCGATGGATTCTATTCTTTAAATAATAGTATGGTTTGATTTATTTCTTTCTCTTAAATATTTATTAACATGATTATTGTTTGATGAGATTTTATTGTTGAACTTAATAGTCATACGTTTTAGTCAGTAACTTGCATGACTAATATAATTGCAAGATATTAGTTCAATACAATAAAATCTGCATAAGGTTACGAGATCGATGAATGATTAATTCTGTATGTACAGATTTTATGGAAAACTCTAAATTATAGATTTTTTATAGACTTAATATAATTCAGTTTAATCAAAATTACATAATCTTTGGATTTTGGTTAATCGAATTAGGGTTTTATTGTATAACCATTGCATAAAATATTTCTGTATTGGTTTAGCTCAATGTCTCCTTTTTTATTATTATCCTCATTTCTTTTTTTGTAAGTTTTGCATTCTTTAAGCTGTTGATTAAGCATTTTGTGATTGTTTCTTAGCATCTAATGATCTAAGAGCTCTAAGTTGAGTAATGAACCTAAATCTAGTTTGACCACTTAGGAATTTCAATTTCTTAATTCATTGTTCATTCCCTAGAAATGAGTTTCATAACTTCTATCTCTAGTTTTGCTTCGCATGTCAAAAATATATGAAAGAATTTATAGCATACAAGTTCAAACAATATTTTCTCAAACAAACTAGAGGGAAGGTATCTAAATATTACCTTTCAAATAGCTACCTTGCCGTTTGAGTTCTAACATGCCTTTTTCATTGAGCATCACACTTTCGGTATTCCTCTTCGTGAATTAAGTCTACAAGACATTAATCAAATTTTGCCCTTTGGTACCCAAACTTCTTTGGGTCCAGCATTACTTGTGCTCAATAGTTTCTTAGGAACCCATTTCAATTTTATTTAAGATACTGAATTGTTCCTAAGCCAACATTCATTCTTAATGTGACTAAACTTTTGACAATAATGACACTTAACATGATTTCTTGGTCTTCTTGAATCTGGACTCATTTTTTTGATCAATTTACATTAATGCAGATAGTGATCAAATCTCATGCAATAATGGCATCTAATCTTTTGTTTGGCATTCTCATAACTAGAGACAAAAAACTATATAATTTCTTCTGAGTTTTACCTATATTGAATCCTAATCCTGCTTTATCAAATACAGTACTCTGAGCTCCAAACATTAAGTCAAGTGTTTCTTGATCTTGAATAATTTCAAATAGTAAAGAATTTAATTTCTTGTTCTTCTCTTTCATGCTCAAGTTCATTTACTACCTCTTCTTTATTACTTCTATCTATTTCATTACAGGCATTTAAATTTCCATTTTTTATATTTTCAATTTTAGTATGCAATTTGATTTCTTTTTCAATTTTTTCCTCAATTTTAGCATGTACACTGTTGTTTTCTATTTTTAACTCATTTAATTCATCATTTAAAATGTTAAAATTTGCAATTTCTATATTTTTCTCTACTTCTAACAAATGTTTTTAGTCATTTAGTTCTTCATTTTCTTTCTAAGATTTTCATTTTCTTCTTTTAGCCTTTTGTTTTCATCAATAAGTTTATTCTTTTTGTTTTTAGTCATTTTGTTTTCTGACATCATTATCGATGTCATTATCAAAAGAGTAAGATAAGAGACTAGAGGAACTTACTTCGTTTTCATTTTCTCTGATGAAGCACTACTATTGATCACTTGTGTCCATGGCTTATCTACTTTGGACGTATACACCATGTTTGTTTTTAACACTTTTTCTTCTTAAGATGTCCTATTTTGTTACTTCTCTTCAACCCATTTGTGTTTCTTGTAGTTCTCCTAACATATTCTAACTCTCTGTTTGATGAGGAGGCTTCTAGTAAGGAATTAATTCTTTCAAGTGCCATTTTTAAAGGATCTTTTGTTTATGATGGTTAAACCTAAAACTAGACACGTACTCTAATACTAATTGAAATACAACCTATAGAGGGTGAATAGGTTATATGTTATTTTTTCGATGGTTTGAAAAACTTCACAGTATGCTGAGAGCAAAAATAAAATGAAGCAGTTGAAAAATGATAAATGATAGAGAAACAGAGCACACCCAATTTTTATAGTGGTTTCACCATACCCTGTATGTTACCTAGATTTCCATTATTTACAACTCAAATAGTACAACAAACTTGTTTATAAGTACATGTTAGATCTTTACGGTGTTTTCTTTCACAATACTAACCCAACATCTCATAAATTGTTTCTTTTTAAATTCCAGACCAGTAAACCCTCACGGTCTTTAAGACTTTTAAGATGTGGAATATTATAATTAATGAGGCTATGTCCTTAGAGGTAACAAAATTTAGGCTCGGAAAGAATTACACAATAAGAATTAAAAGAAGTTTAGAAATTGAGTACGGGATTGTTGAAACGGAGCATTCAATGAATTTGTTATGTGATCATTCAATTGCACAACTTTTGCTCTGTGTCTTCTTAACTTCGATATTTATTTGACTTGAAGAGAACCATTGAGTTGGCAGATGCATTTCGAACTATTAAACTTACATGTTTTAATGATGAGTAAAATATCTCAAATTAGTAGGGAAATGATTAGAAAAACTTTGTTAAAAAATCAAGACCACAAGTGATCCTTAGAACTATCATAGATATCATGGACTAGCCAATAAATGATTTTAGAATATCACATATTAGCCAGCTAGATCATCAAGGTAGTCAACTGTATCTAAGAAAAACACAGGACAAAATTGAAAATAGCCGACTATCCCGTAAACTATGTTGACTTCCTAAAATCTAAACCCCATATGCAACTAATCTCTTGATCAGTTGACTAAATAATAATGGGCTATAAGAATCATTTCTTTTTCCGATAGGTTTGTCAATTAACTAACAGGAAACTTTGACTAAAACTCTCAAGACTTAGAACATTTTTAAGAACTCTGACAGACTAGTTGATTAATTCACATGAGCTATCGACAAAATATTTGAACACCTAGAAAGCCCACTTTTGGTCATTAACGATAGTTGACTAAATGTCCTAGAGATATCAACTAAATCCATTAAGACTTAAAAGAAAACATAGTCGATAGAATGAAAGCCCTGTCAACTGCTATCATAAAAAGGATAGAAATTTCACTTAGTATGCATAAAGTTGCCAAGTAGTCAACTAAAACATTAGTTTAGTCGACTAAATCTGATAGTCGACATAGTCTAGAACTTAGTCTGCTATCACATTCTTTACATACACTCCAGTCTACTAAAGGTCTGTCTTATTCTATTAAATAGATCAAGTTAGTCAACATTCAACTAAATGTAGTCTGTTAGGCATGAATCATAGAATACATCAGTCGACTAATACTTTAAATATTTTGACTATGTAAAAGCTCTAGTCAACACACTATAAATTCTAGTTTGCACTTAATGAATAAAATGAATGCATATAACACACTAGTCAACTAAGATAGTTAAATTTTTTATTAATTATAACAATAGTCGACTAATACAACAAAGTAGTCAACTAAGCACATCTAAATTCAAACAAATAAAACACATTAAGAAAGACTTAGTTGACTAAGATTAAATATCAATCGACTAATCATATGCAGAAATAAACAAGTAGTCAACTAGGTATAATAAGTTATCGAAAACACAGAATCAGAATTTAAAATTCAAATTTGATAGTCAATAGGATGCTAATATTAGTTGACATATTTCTTCTAATGTTTACTTTTGCAGAAAAACAAACAGGTGATTGAAATATTAATGGTTCATAAATGGCCAATGTTCAAAAACTTCATTAATGGTCATGTTCGAAAGCTCAACAACCATAATGAATCGATTGTTCAAAGCAGCAATGAGGTTATAAAAACCTTACTAGATCTTCAAGAAAAGACTAACGAAGCCAATAAGTCTAATCCAAAAATTGAATACTATTCTCTAAACATTTTTTGATCTGAACTCTATAAAAACACTCTGTGATCTACGTAGTTACTACGAAAGCTTAAAATTGGACCATTAAGTTTGATGTAAAAACACTTTTGTTTTTTAAAAGAAAACATAGGCTTTTCCTGCAAATAGGTTGTTAGATCTCAAATAACATAATTAATCCTTCAATTTGATTGGATCGATTGATTTGGGTCCAATATCTACATTAGGGTCAACCTAAACATATGTTGGGTTGACTCAAATTTAAAAATTCTAGCCGTTGAGACACAGAATTAACCTATTGGATGGATGGGTTAAGCTATACCAAATAGATTTAGGTCACCTACTCATGTTTGCTCAACCTGAATTTGCTTGGGGTCAACACGAGATTATGTTTGGGATGATCTAAGGCTATATTTGGGTCGACCAATATTGTTGGGTCAACCTAAATTTTCTATAGGTCCAAGAGCTCATGCTTGGGTCGAAGTAGGAGCTCCTTGGGTCGGGCCGAGGCCATGCCTGGGTCGGGCTAAGGCCTCCTTGGGTCAACCAGAGGCCTCCTTGAGTCGACCCAAGGTCATGTCTAGGTAGACTTGAGTTTGAGCTTAGGTTAGAACATCTTGTTTCGACCTAATTGCTTCTTGGATAAACCAAAGTTCATGCTTGTGTTGGCCTGAGAACATCTTGGGTTGACCTAAGGTGATTATAGGTCGACTTGATGTGAGCATGGGTTAACCTGAAGTGATGATGGGTCAACCTCTTTTGTTTGTAGTTCATCCAGGAATGTATGGGTTGATAGGTTTATGACAAAACTAGGAATCCCAAGGCATAGGTCGACTTGACTTTCTATGGGTCAACATGTTCATCCAATGTTCTTCCTAAGCATTCTGACCTTATTTACTTAGTAATTATTATTTAAGTAAATGAGTTTTTATATTTTCATTTATTTAGAATATTACATGTAAATAACGAAATAACCAACATCTAGATTCAATAAAAATTGTTTCAAAACTTAATTTCTTAATGATAAAACAATAACTTTCCCTTCAAAAAATAAAATTTTGATTTTGATTTTCAGTTTCTCTTTGAATGAGTTTTGTTCAAAGGGTTAATAATTTAGAAAAATTTTAAAAAATATATTTTAACATAAATAACATATGAGGAACAAATATCATCACTTTTTATTCTCATTTTTTTGATATTTTAATACTTATATTTTTTAGCATTTAGTTTTCGACGAATTATCAAATCTAGGTTTTCAACATTTTAAGTGACTCATTTTCTATCCAATTCGCTTGCTTGACTAGTATTATTATCCACTATTAGTGATGAGTTATTTCTCATTGTTTGGACATATTCTTCAATGCTCTAAATCAACAAACTTTGTGTCATTTACGTATTTTATCCATATGCATTGCTATCTTTTCCTTTTATTTAGTCAACTACTCCTTTTGATTCAGTTATCAATCTCCGAATTTTTTTCCTTAATCAAACCAATTATATTTATTTTCATATTTTTTTCTTAATCAATTTAATGATGTTTTACTTATTATCAAAATTTATTAACATGTCAACAAAAACATTTTAAGAAAATTATTGCTCCTTAATTTTCACACTTACAAGGGGTATGTGCGGGCACTCAAAACTTAAAATTATATGGTTATTCCTTATCATGACATATAATTTTCTAAAAATTAGCAAAAGATTTTCACACATGTCATGAAAAGAATCATTAACTTAGATAAGAAGTAAAAATAATTTTTTAAATGCTAAAATAAAAAAATAAAAAAATCTACCCTGATATCAAGTACAAAATGGAGGCACAACATCCGAAAAGGCATCACAAAGACATCAATTTTTTTCTTATGTAACATATTCACTTAGTTTAGGAATTACTCTTAGATTTTATATGCCGTAGTTACAAATTTTTCTATAATCTTTCATCAAAAGTTTAAACTGCCCCCATGAGAGATTTCTTATATCAAAAATCAATAATATGAAATCTTTACTTTTCTGAATTTATATTTCCATATTTTGTATGCTATTGCATACTTCAATTCTTGATTTTAATAAATATGAAAATAATTTGATCTGGTGATTTAAGATTAGATATATTTAATTACCGAGAAATATAAATATTTGACTATCTCTTTAGAAAGGTTATGAAAATAGTAACATAATCCCTCATGAGTTCTATTTTGATTTTCTATTGTACTCTCATTAGTTATGGTTTGAGGATGCATATTAGTTAAGTTTTTTTTTTTATTCTTATTCCCAATTTATAATGAGATTTTGTTTGGCAATTAATGAAGGATATTTAGGTAATTTAAGTTTTTTTAAGTTTTAACCAAATTTATCTTTTATTTTAAACAGAAGTGAAATTCTGCCTAATTGCTTGTACTCTTACTGGTTTTAGTTAGGGGTGATAATCGAGTTTTTTGAGTCAGATTCTACGAAGTTTGGACTCAGCCCATTCAAAATTTTATGGGTTTGAGTCCGAGCCTGACTTGATAAAATTCAAAAAATCAAGGTTTGAGTTTAGCCCAAAAAATTATAAGGGTCTTAGGTTCGTTTTAGATCAAACGCGAGCTTCGAACCGTGAAACTCAAAAAACCCCAGAGAGAGAGAGAGAGAGAGGCAAGCAAAAGAGGCGAACTCAACACTTTCAACTTGCCACCCTTTTCCAGTGTCGATAGCACCGCCGTTGACACCACAGTAGCAGCTTCGGGTAAGTTCTATTGACTTTGATTGGTTTCTTTTGATTTAATCTGAGCCATCAAATTTCTACGCGGGGATGATGGAGATATTACCAATGGAGACAGAAGATGTATGGCCACTTTCCAGTCCGATAATGGCGTGATTTGTATTGAAGCTAGTGCTCTTCTTTGGAGCTAACTTGATTGCTTTCTGTTTGAATTTCTTCTTTTTGTTTCAGCCATCTGATTAGAGAGAGAGCTGAGTTTGATTTGGCTTTGACAAGTGAGAAAGAAAAAGGGTTTTGAGTGTGTCAACAGATTGGGGGCATTGAGACTTTATAGGTGAAGAGAGAGAGAGGGGGTGGGATCTAAAGCAATGTGTGTGTGTGTGTGGCATTGAGGAAATTGAGCAAATTGTATGTGAGGGGTCATGTAGAATCCACATGTGGAGGTCGAAGATAAAGAGAAAGAGAGAGTTAGAAAAGTTGGAGAAGAATATGAGTTGTTTTTTGATTTTTTTTGGACCTTCTTCTTTTCATTGGCTTGGACTTGGAGTTGGTTGACTTGGTATTGCTCTAATTGTTATTTTTTGGCCAGGCTAAGTCTACTGCTGTCCATGCTCAGCCCCTAATTAAAACAAGCCTAAATAATGAGTTCAAACTCGGCCCAATCCTAAAACAAGCCAAACTTGGCCCTTCAAAACCAGCCAAACTCAAGTCAACCCGACCCAATTGTTATACCTAGTTATGGTTCAAGAATGCATATTAGTTTAGTTTAGTTTTTGTGTTATAAAGCTAGGAAATTTAGGTGGATATCCAATATATGGAAGATAAATATTTTAAAAAGATACACATGATACAAATATTACTATTAGTAGCATTTTTTATATATTAATATCATAATATAGAAATATCACATATTTGGGAGAATATTTTACTTTAAAATATTCCAATATGTACATATCTCAACATATATAAATACCTTTTTTTTAACTTCATTCTACACATATAAGAGAATAAGAAATTTCTCTCTTCTCTCTCTCTATTTTTTTCTTCTTTATTATTAATATTCGATTTAATTTATAACACGTTATCGGTACGAAACTCTATTCAACCAAGCATAAATTTCTCATCAACGAAGAATAAGTTTTCTTGGTATGAATTTTCTACAACTTTTATTTATTATTTTATATATAGATTTTATTGAATATTATGGTTTTTCTAAAATATGATCTAGGGTTGCAAGTTAGTCTAATTTTCCAGATCAGAAAAAGAATTATCATAGTTTTGTTATATTTATTATTTTTTAACTTTATTACTGATTAAGTATATAAGCTAGAAACCAAACTATGCAAGTATTTTGTTTATTATTTTCTTAATTTAATAACCTTATTATTGATTAAGTATATTAGTTGGAAACCAGATTTTGCAGTCTACTGGTTTAATGGTTTTTTTTATAAAACACAAATTTAGTGTAACAACGTCTCGTATTTAATCAATAAGTTTTCATTAAAATATATATTTTTATAATTGTGTTATTTATTTTCTCTTTACTTGATCATTTCGTACTCTACGAAATTCGAATTTGTGACTCTTGATATTATGGAAAAGAATTATTTATTATGAGTGTTAGATATTGAAATGCATCTAGAAAAAATGGGTTTTGAAGACATCGTTAAAATAATTTGAAAGAATAATAATGATAGAAAAATATAACCATCTGAAAATGGTTGATCTTGTGATGGAAAAGTTTTATGGAAAAAATATTTTGGAAAAAATATGTTAAAAAATTCTCTACTTTTCATATCTCAAATTTGCTCCTGCAGTAGCAATATTAGAGAAGGGGATTCAAAATATTCTGAATTGATATCTCATTGTGACTGAACAAAATATTATTGATAAAAATCATAAAACTCGACCTACTGATTTTAGTCCATTTCCTGAAATGAATGTGATTAAATATTGTTATATGGAAGAGGTCGTGATTATAGTAATTGTCATGACTATACAAATTTATTAAGCCACCAAAAGTGATCTTGAAAATTCATCACCATCAGAAGTGGGACAATAATGATGGGAAAAAACAAGATATGTTCTTAAAAGATTTTGAGAATATTCTGAGATCAATAAAAGACAAGAAAGATGAAAACCTCATTGATAGCATTGCGATATATACAATAAGAATTACTTATCCTGCGTGAAGTTGGGATAAACAACGGCCTATATCATAAGTGGTAGTGCAAAATTAATTGAAAGTTTTAGCAGAACACAAATATGTATTTCTGAAGGAAAACTAACCACTTCATAGGAGATAGAAGTGTCCAAAAATAAATGTCTTATAACTCACTAAAATATAATTGCATTTTATTTTAAATATATTGAATTCTAAAATATTTGTGATGTTAAAATATTTTATTAATCTACTTATAATAAATACATTTTTGTCACAAAATAAATTTTTAGAATTCACTAGTATTATTATTGTCCTAAATTCTAATATGGATACTCCTTTAATTCAATTCGTGATGAACGATGGAGATATATATCTCGTAGACAGTACCACTATGCACACTATATTAAAAGAAAAGAAATATTTTTCTCTTTTGAGAATGCAAGAAGGCAGTTTTAATATTATATCTAATAGTACAAAATTAATTGAAAGCTCTGAAAAAGTTAACATACTTTTGCCTAGGGGAAATAAATTTGAAATTAATAAAACATTATATTCTCTCAGGTCTTAAAGAAATTTATTGAATTTTAAAGATATCCACAGAAATGGATATCAAATTGAGACAATAAGAGAAAAAAATATTGAATACCTTCACATTACGAATATAATCCTAGGTGATAAAAGGATATTAGAAAAATTATCGGCATATTGTTCTAGTTTGTATTACATATACATTAATACAAGAAAAGCATATGCAATAGTAAACCAAAAATTTATTAAATTGAATGATTTTATTTTTTGGCATGACCAGTTGGGCCATCTCAAGTCAATAATGATGCAAAAAATTATAAATGATTCAAGTGAATATTCTTTGAAGAACCAAAAGATTTTACAATCCAATAAATTTACTTGTGTTGCTTACTCTTAAGGTAAATTAATTGTGAGAACATTACCGGTTAAAATAAATTATGAGGCTCTTGAATTTTTGGAATGAATACACAAAAAAGTTTGTGGGCCTATATACCCACCATGTGAACCATTCAAATATTTTATGGGTTTAATTGATATATCAACTAGGTGGTCACATGTATCGTTATTATCAACTCACATTTTAGCGTTTGCGAGATTATTTGTTTAGTTAATTAAATTACAAACACATTTTCCAAATTATTCAATCAAGAAAATTCATCTTGATAATGCTGATGAATTTGCATTCCAAACTTTTGATGAATATTGTATGTCGATTAGAATAAGTGTAGAATATCATGTAATTCATGTTCATACTCAAAATGGTCTAACAGAATCACTCATTAAACATATTCAATTGATTGCTAGACCATTGCTTATAAGAACAAAATTACCAATTTCTACTTGTGGACATGTTGTTTTATACGCAACAATACTTACTTGCATCCGACAACAATTAGTAATGATTTCTCTCCATTAAATTTGGTTCATGATCAGAAACTAAATATCTCACACTTGAGGATTTTTGAACATGCAATATATGTCTCTATTGCTCCACTACAATGAACTAAGATGGGACCTCAAAAGAGATTGAGGATATACGTTAGGTATGAATCTCCATCGATTATTAAATATATTGAACCTATGACAGAAGATTTATTTACAAGTCACCTTGCTGATTGTCACATTTACGTATTTGTTTTCCCAACATTAGAGAGAGAAAAGAATAAACAATCTGGAAATAACATCAGTTGGAATGAATCATCATTATCTTATCTTGATACTCAAACAAAACAATGTAAACTAAAAGTTCAAAAGATTTCATTTACAAAGTTTAGCAAATTAGTTGCCAGACGTATTTACTGACCATAAAAGAGTGACTAAATCACATGTTTCGACTGCTAATACTTCTATTAGAATTGATGTCCCTGAAAGACAACATAACATTACTAATGAGTTTGAAGCAAACACAAACTGTGGTAGACAAATTGGTTCTAAAGATAAAAATCCTCGAAATAGAAAATGAGCAAAGAAATTAGATAGTCTAAATGAGAATATTACATGTCCCAAAAATGTACCGGCTATGAATAATGTTCCAAAAGAACATCAGATACATGGAAATATTGATAATCATGATATCTCAATAAGTTATGTTATGGTTGGAGAAATATGGAGCCGAAATAATGTTAATGTTGATGACACTTTTGCATATCATATAGCAATGAGTATTGAGAATGAAAATGAGGACCTTGAACCAAAGTCTTTTGAAGATCGCAAATATAGATATAATCGGCCAAAATGGAAAAATAAAATTGAGACAGAATTGAAATCCCTTAAAAAAAGAAATTAGATCAGTGGTTCGTACACCTATTGGTGTAAAACCAATGGGATACAAATGAGTTTTATGCGAAAACGAAATGTGAAATGTGAAATTATGAGATATAAAGCACATTTGGTTGCGCAAGGATTTTTGTAAAGATCCGCTATTGATTATGATGCAACATACTCTATTATGGTGGATGTGACTACTTTTCAATTTCTAATTAGTCTAGCTATACAAAAGGAACTCAATTTACTATTAATGGATGTTGTTACAACTTATTTGTATGGTCTATTGGATAATAACATCTATATGAAACTCCCATAAGGATTTAAACTTACAGAAACATGTAATTCTAGTACTCAAGAACATTACTCAATCAAATTAAAAAAATCCTTATACATATTAAAACAATCTAGTCACATGTGGTATAACCAATTTAGTGAATATTTGTTAAAGAAGAGATATAAGAATGATCTCATTTGCCCATGCATTTTCATAAAAGGATTTGGATGTGATTTTGTTATTATTACAGTATATGTTGATGATTTGAATATAGTTGGGACTCTTGAAAAGCTCTCAGAAGTAGTAAAATGCTTAAATAGAGAGTTTGAGATTAAAGATCTCAGAAAGACAAAATTTTATATTGTAGATTACAGATAGAAAATTTAAAGGATAGAATTCTTGTGTATCAAGCAACCTATACAAAACAAGTGTTAAAACGATTTTATATGAACAAAACACATCCATTGAGTACCCCAATGGTTGTGAGGTCACTTGATGTAAATAAAAACCCTTTCCAATCTCAAAGTAAATGAAGAGATTCTTGATCTTGAATTACCATATTTTAAGTGTAATTGAAGTACTCATATATCTCATTAGCCATACACGACCTTACATATTATTTTCCATCAACTTATTAGCGAGATATAGTTCTTGTTCAACTCGAAGACATTGAAATGGGGTTAAACACATACTTCATTACCTATAAGGTACGAAAGACATAAGTCTGTATTTTGCCAAACTATTCAAAACAATTTTGATTGGTTTTGTAGATACAGCATACATATCTAATTCTCATAATACTTGATTACAAGCTAGAATCTCATGGCACTCCATGAAACAAATAGTAGTAGGTATATCCTTTAATCATGCTCAAATTTTGACATTACATGAAATTAGTCGCGAATGCATATATTTAAGATCTGTGATTCAGTATATATGAGGAGTTTGTGATTTATTTTCAAGAAAAGAGTCACTGACGGTCTTATATGAGAATAATGCAACATGCATCCCCCAACTCAAAGAATGATATATCAAAACCGATAAAACAAAATACATTTTATCAAAATTCTTTTTTACTTATGAAATTCAGAAGAATGGTGATATGAATGTTCAACAAATCCGATTAATTGAGAATTTAGTAAATTTATTTACGAAATCCCTACAGAAAAGGAATCAGAATGTATCGACTCAAAAATCTCAAGGGATATTCTCAATAGGGGGAGTAATTACATTATCAAATTCTTTAAATAGTGTACTTTTTTTCCTTTACTAGAAATTTTTTTCCACTAAATTTTTTCCTAATAAAATTTTAATAAGATCTATTCTCCGTGTGATCAACATTCAAGGGGTGTTTAAAATCTAAAAAATTTGGGTAGATATATAATATATGAAAAGTAAATATTTTAAAAAAAATATACATGATACTATTATTGTTATTAATAATATCTTTTATATAACAATATCATAATATAGAAATATTATATATTTTTAAGAATACTTAATTTTAAAATCTTTCAATTATGTATACATTTTAATATATATAAATACATCTTTTTGTAAATTCATTCTACACAAACAAGAATAAGGTATTCGTCTCTTTCACACTCTATTTTCTTTTTTTTATTATTAATATTTGATTTAATTTATAATATTTTATTCTTATTTTCCGTTTATAATGAGATTTTGTTTGGCAATCATGAAGGATATACAGGTAATTTAAGTTTTTTATTAAACTTTTAATAGAATTTACTTTTCATCTTGAACGGAAGATATTTTTCATTCACCATCATCAATAAGTGAAATGCCTAATTGGAATCCAAGGGATGGGGAAGAGACAATTTTCCGCGAACCTAAATGTAACGAAGCCGACACCGTCCGCAGATGCTACATCCTCAGTAAAGCACTTGAAATCGTACAAAATTCCGTGCAGAAGGAGCCAAAAATGGGCCACTCCATTTCTTCTGGTCATTGCTCATCTGGTGCTGACTCAATCTCAGGAAAGTCATCCCTAATCTTCCCCCATTTTTATATCCTTGCCCTTCTCTATTTCTCTTTCTCACTTTCTCCTCCAAAAACAATCTTGACCAAATGGGTTCTGCTGCAACTCTCGCTCCTTCTTCAGGTATCTCCATTTTCCTCAGTTTCAAGTTTATCTTATTAATTTCATCTGATTTATATTTGCGAGGAATCGGTTCATTTGATTAACTTTTAGAATATTTCGATGTAGGTTTTGCATGGTTAATCATCTGATAATTACACGTGTTTTGGACTTGGGTTTTACAAGAAATCATTTCATTTGAAACAAATTGAGAATATTTTTCTGATGTGGGTTTTCTTTCTTTGTTTGCAGACGAGCTTCTTCGAGAGCATTTACTTGTTGTGGATGCAGTGGACGGTGTTGGCAAAGGAGATCTTACTAAATTTAGGATAAGAGATTTGAGGAAGGAATCCGAGGATGGTGTTGTACTGCTGAAGGGAATTAATTTAGATGTGCCGAAGGGAATGATTGTGGGGATAATTGGGCCTAGTGGGAGTGGAAAATCTACCCTGTTGAGGTCGCTGAATAGGCTTTGGGAACCTCCTTCTGAGACGGTCTTCCTGGATGGTCAAGATATCTGCCAGCATGATGTTCTCTCTCTTCGCCGCAAGGTTGGGATGCTTTTCCAGCTTCCTGCTCTCTTTGAAGGTCTGTTTCATTCTATAACGTCCTTCTTCTCTACTGCGGATGCTTGATTTTTGCGTGTGAAATCTTGTGTTGACTGAGCTTTATTGTCTTCTTTCCTTTCCTGGTTATTATTGGCGTGCCTCGGATTTTCTTGCCCCTTTTAGTTTTGATTGTAGATTATTGTTTCTTCTGTTTTTGAATTGTTGGTTGGCCTTGCCCTCTTCTTGTGTGCTCTAAGACATTTCCTGGTTCCTGCTTGCACCTGCCTTTTAATCCTTTCTCTGGCACAGCATTTCTGTCTCATTTTCTCGATGTTATTAGTTTGCTCGTAATATTAGATTCTGGATTGTTGGCATACCCCTGTGATGTCAATAATTTGAGTTAGAAGTACCTAATTAAATATAGTGTTACGGGTCACTTTGATACTTTTTTAGTACGGTTCTCTACTGATGTTCTGATTATAATATTTATATTTTCTATATGCCTTCTCCTTTTTCTTTGTGTGGCTGTATGTATTTTAATGTTCATTGTGGTTAACTTTTTCTCTTCTAACAAGAATTAGAAGATTGTAGTTTAAAGTCCCCCCCCCCCAAAAAAAAGAAAAAAGAAGGAAAAAAAAGTGTAGTTGAAGTATGATTGGGACTGTTGGTCATGGTCAAATGCGTTAAAAAAGTGGAAAAGACAATTAATTTCTTTGACAATTGAAATTTGAAACATAGGGAAGTGTTGATGCTGTTAATTAATAGGTTAATTTTGTTAAGACTTGACACCTTAGCAGAATACTTTGAGATAATCTTTGTTCAGCAAACTCTATCACCACTGTGTTTTATGCTAAAAAATTTATTTAAAAAAAAAATCATGTTAAGACAAACTTTAATCATTGATTTCATTGTGCTATAATTCGGTGACTTTTGGATTCAGACCCCCATTAAGTAGAACCCTTTTCATTTCTTTCAAAACATCGAGTGATTATTAAATGTTCAAAATGCCAAACAATAAATAGAAACTGCTCAAAATCAAATTTTGACCAGTCTAGCTTAATTCATGCTTCTAACAGTTTAACACATGCCCCTATCTTAGCATTGTGGTTTGAATTGTGTAGCATGGATAGATCAATCAAATCTTAGGTCCATGAGTCTTTAGAATCCAGATGCATTTAAGAATTTATTTGCACAAAATATATATATATATAAACACACTGATCACCTATTTAATTGAAACAATTGTATTGACCCTAAATCCTACTATCAATGCTTCTAACATGAGCATTGCACCATCGTGGTTAAAACTTTGGTGGCTGTAGTTCACTTGCCTTCTTAGACTAGATACAGGATAATTAGGACTAGCCATAGGTTGGCTTGAGCCCTAAAGGTCATGCTAAATCTTGCCTTTATTCTCTTTCCTTGGTGGAGTGAGTGTACCATTGATCAAGATGAAAATCTCTCATTTTCGAAGCAAGCTGAAGAACCAATGTGCCTTCGTAATGTCATAACAGATGTTTCTTAAACTGAAAGATCACACAAAAGTGGAAATACTGCATTCATCGCATTTGAAAGGCCTATCATACTCTCTTACTTGTTTCGTTCTGCTTTTGTTCCTCTTTATTTATGACCACTTTGTCCTTTGTATCCTTACAGGCAATCTGAGGTGAAATATTTATTTTCTTCTTTGAGGTAAAACCTAAGGAAATTAATAATGGAACTACCGTGTAGAGATGAGCTAAAGACGAAAGAGTAAGCTTGGACATAAAACAGATGGTGAACTAATGTATCTTGTAACTTTACCACCTTTTTTAGATATAAAATATAAATTTGACACAAAGCCTCGTTAAGCAATAAAAAGATAGACGATAGAAAATGATCTTCCCATTATTATATCAAGGGTTGTCCCATGAAGTGAAATGATTTCATTTGCAATTATGAATAAAATTACTTATGGGAGGTGTAATCATTTTCTAGGCCGTTCAAATTCATTATACTTAAACAGCACTCAGCTGTGACATGACATCTATAATATTTGGTATTTGATTTCATCTAAGATTGTTCGATGTATATTTTATTTTTTATTATTTAGCTATTTATAACGATAGATTTTACTGTCATTCAACAATAACGTGGTTCAAAGAGAAAAACCTTTCTACTGGTGATTGTAGTCTAGTTGTAGATTTGATTTTCTGAGTTTATGAGAGAATTGTTTTGGAAAGTGCCCATCAGATGTTACTTTTTGTTCCTCGGTGGTGTTTGATTGGGCTTCTAAACAACGAAAGCTCAAGTGCCCTGCAATACCTAAATCATATCCCAACATTCTTGGAAAAGGAAAAATTCTTGGTGATTTTTGTTGCAAGTACAAATCTGTGTTGAACAGTCCAACTCTAGCCATGCTTTTGACAGTTTGCATCTTTTTCTGCTTGTAATACATAAACCAAGAGTTATTAACTAGTATCCCATTATGCCCATAATGGTGATTTTATATTTAATAATCAGCACATTATGAATGGGATCAATTTGGCACTGTCCTAGTAGGATATTCTAGGTCTTTCTCTGATTAGGTAATGAGATAAAGGTACTTCTAGATTTTAATGAATCAGTAAGTGATGTTGTTGAAATAGCTAGCTGCTGATTATATATATGCTTTTGAGTTTTGCAAACTGCTAGAGCATAGACACATTGCAAACGTGCTGATAACAGATGCATGTTATTTTGTTATAGAACATGGATCATGTTTACATGGATTGTATTTGAATGAATTTTTGTGGTAAGTTAATGCAGTTTTGTGTGGGATGCTTATGAAGTCTGTCTTAGAGTTATTTCCACTCTGCAGTGACTTCTTTCCCCACTACAAATTGCACATGCTGTATATTGAGTGGCTTTATCTGGACACATAAATCTCTCTATCAACATCCATGCTGTTTGTGAGATAATTTTTGAATTTGACATTCTGTCTTAGCCTCACTACTATTTAAATTAGTTGGAGAATTGAGAAATGGAATGCTCAGTGTTACAAATATAAGGTTTTCTGTGGTGTTTTTGCTCTGGACATCATTTTTTGAGTTGCTGGCAGCCTAAACTGGTAAATGTTGTCATATTTACTCTGTTTATAGATATACTTTGCATCCTTGAACATTGAATATGAAGGCTGCACAAAGGATACATCTGCTGGTTTTTTGATAGAAGTGATCTTTTTGAAATTTTAATTGGAATTTGTTAGACAGCTGGCAAAGCAATCTATTTCCCCAGTGGAAATGATTGCAAACTAGAGTTGGATATTCACCGTTACTTTGAAGATAAGCAATATAGTTGCAACAACAACAAACTGAGTCTTAATCCCAACATTTGGAGTCGGTTATTTAAGAGACAAATTTGAAAAAGATAGAGAAAAGAAAAATAAAATAAAAAATAAATAAAAAATAAAGAATAAAGAATAAATAAAATATATATATAAATAAAATAAAAATAAATAAAACTAAACTAAAAATGAAAATAAAAATAAAATAAATGAATAAATCAATAGATAAATATCTAAAATATATTGATTTAATTTGTGTGGATTCTTTTACGTCATCCATTCCTATCCAAGAAAATTTCCTATTCTAAACCCTTAACTTCCATGTCTTTGTGGATAACTTGAATCTAAATTTTTAGCGGTCTACCTCTACGTTTTACTAAATCTCCTATATTTATGTTATCGGTTCTCCTATCCGGTTTATTTTTGGGTCTTCTTTACACATACCCAAACAATCTTAGATAACACTCTCATTTTTTCCACAATTGAACTAACTCCCAACTTGTTATGAATCTCTTCATTTCTAATTCTATCTCTTCTAGTTTTTCCACACGTCCACCTAAATATCTTCATTTCTTCTACAACCATCTTTTGTTTTTATTATTGTTTAATAGTTCAACACTCAATACCATATAATAGTGTGAGTGTAATCGCGGTTCTGTAGAACTTTTCCTTCAAATGCAATGGTATCGTACGATCGTAAAGAATTCCAGATGCCCTTCTCCATTTCATCTAACCCGCTTGAATCGTATGGCTCACATCTTCATCTATATTGTCATCATTTTGAATTATAGAATCTAGATATCTAAATCGTTCACTTTTGGATACATTTTGCCCATCTAACCTAATTATTTTTTCATCATTCTGATAACTATCGCAAAATCTACATCTCATATATTCGGTTTTCGATCTACTTAATATAAACCTTTTGTATTTTAATGTGAATCTTCATAACTCTAGTTTAGTACTAATACTCTCTTGAGTTTCATCAACTAACACAATATCATCTGCGAAAAGCATATACCATGATATTTCATATTTGATATTTTTTGTGATTTCGTCTATCACTATTGCAAAAAGGAGGGAATTTAATGCCAAACCTTGATGAAATCCAATATTAATAGAAAAACTATCGTTCAAACCACCACAAGTTTTTATGTCGGTTACAGCTCCCTCATACATATCTCTAATAAAATTAATGTATCTCAAGGATATCTCTTTCTTCATCAATGCCCACCACAGTAAGTCTCTAGGAGTCCTATCATATGCTTTTTCTAGGTCAATGAATATCATATGTAGGTCTCCCTTTTGTACTCTATATGTTTCAATCAAATGTCTTAACAAATGGATTGGTTCCGTGGTAGATCTTTCTAGTATAAATCCAAATTGATTTTGAGATACATTTATCTTCAATCTTAACCTATACTCTATTACTCTCTCTCATAGTTTCATGGTATGATTTATAAGTTTAATTTATCTATAATTGAAACAATCTTGTATGTCTCTTTTACTCTTATATAGCGGTATAATTGCACTCTCTCTCCATATTTGAGGCATTCTCTTAGTTTGCTAAATTTTATTGAAAATATCCGTTAACACTTTTATACCAAATTCACCCAAATATTTTCACACTTCTATAGGAATGTCATCAAGTCCTATGGCTTTATTATTCTTCATTCTCTTTAAAGTCTCATTCACTTCATAAAGGCGAATTTTACGTTTAAAATCTTTATAAATCTCTTCTATAGGTATCTCGATATTTTCTATATCTATTGTAGTCTTAACATTAAAGAGATCATCAAAATAATCATGTCAACGCTTTCTTATGTCATCATCCTTTGTAAGTATATTATTGGTTCTACTCTTAATTCACCTAACACCATTTAGATCTTTACCCGTTCTTTCCCTTAACTTGGCAATTCTGTAGATCTCTCTCTTTCCATCTTTAGTTTTTAATCTCTTGTATAGCTCATTATACATCCTGTTCTTTGATTTTTGAATAATCTTTTTCACCTCTTTTTTTGTATTTTTGTATTTGTTATATGCATTGCTACTACTATTTCCTCTAAGATTCCTATAACACTCTCGTTTGGTACGGATAGCCATTTGAATTTTTTCGTTCCACCACCATGACTTTTTTTCTATTGGGACCTCACTCTTAAATACACCAAGAATCTCCTTACCTGTGCTATTAATATTAGTCGATCTTTTTCCACATTATTTCTGAATCATCATTAGTAGACTAATTTGTCACTTGAATTAATTTATCTTTAAAAGTCGTTACCTTTTCATCTTTCAGATTCCATCACTTAATTCTTGGCTCTAGAAATGGACAATACTTCTTTCTCCTTTTAGACACATGTATATCTAAAACTAGGGATCTATGCTGAATTGCCACACTCTCCCCTGGTATAACCTTGCAATCCTTACAAGTCATTCTATCACTTTTCCTAGTGAGAAAGAAATCTATTTGACTACTATTAGACCCACTTCTATATATAACTAAGTGCACTTCTCCTTTCTTAAAAGTAGTGTTTACAACTACTAGATCGAATACTATGGCAAACTCTAAAATGGTACCTCCTCTCTCCTACATGTCCATTTAAGTCTCCTCCAATAAATAGCTTCTCTCTATTATGTATGCTTTGTATAAATTTATCTAAATTCTCCAAAAATTATTTTTTACTAATTGCATCATACCTATTTGAGACGCATATACACTAACTA
This sequence comes from Dillenia suffruticosa, assembly GCA_033439265.1. Classification (NCBI taxonomy): domain Eukaryota; kingdom Viridiplantae; phylum Streptophyta; class Magnoliopsida; order Dilleniales; family Dilleniaceae; genus Dillenia; species Dillenia suffruticosa. The sequence goes on along the minus strand of JAVTVX010000030.1, from coordinate 9,130,343 downwards.
TATTAATTACGTTTTTCTCATCTACTAACTTAACAAGTATAATTCTATCTCCTTTCCTTGTTATTTCTATCACATTATCTAATAGATCTTTATATATAATTATTCCTACCCTATTCTTACTCATATCCCTTCCTGTGTATCAAAGCTTATGACCATAAAGCTCTATTACTCTAGCTTTCTTCCCGACCTACTTAGTTTCTTAAAGACTCATGATATGAATTTTTTGTCTATTCATTATTTCTCCGATCTCATCTAATTTACCGGTCAAAGATCCTATATTCCAAGTGACTAAACGAATCCTATTTTCATGGATTAACTTATTTACCCGCACTCTAGAATCCCTTGTATAAGCAATATAGTTGAAGATGTGCAATATGCAGCACCTAGCTGTTGCGTTTAGCTGGGATGGATCTGGAACTTTGATTAATGGGGCTTAACCTAAGTGTTAAAACTTGTCTAACTGGTAAGAAAAATAAGAGTTTCTAGCTCCAAGAAAAAAAAATGGAGGTAAGTTTTTCTCATATAGTAATTTCTTTTTTTTTTCCTCTTGATTAATAAGTCAACTCTATTCTTTGGCTTAAACAAGTAGTTTTCTTTATATGGTTGAAGTGTTTTTTGATTTTTGTAATATGCCAATTTTAACATTATTAGTGAGTCTGATATTTCTTATGATGCTCATCAGTAGTTAAAGGGTTCAGTTGCTGATATGTGCATGTAAATGAGTAAATGTATATGGTATATGCCAAATGATGCACACCAAGTATACAAAAAATTATTTTGAAATTTTAGTGAGGGCAAATATGAGACTTCATCTACACAATGCATTATACTAGTGGTGCTAAAAACATTTTTAAGATCCCAGTGGGGAATGTGCTTCCACGGCCCGACAATGGATCTATCTAGTACAGCAAATCACTCATGATCTTCAGGTGGACGTGGTAGCCATAGTCCAGAAAGTTGTCGACTGTGGTAGAATTGGGATTCAAATGGATATGATGCTGTTTCTTAGCTATTTTAACATCAACCAACAGAGAACTTCTCTTCATTGCCCAAGTTTCCATTTGCATGCCGCTTTCTACAATCCCGCAGTCCCTTGTCCATTTCCAATGTAGGTGGAGATGAGATGCCTTGGCAATGCATGCCGTTTTAAAAGATCTTGGTTGTTTGTATTGATGGTTATTGTAATGTAAAACATCCACATACTGTCTAGCTGTGTATTTGATTGGATCCTTGTCTACTTGTGTATTTGTTTCTGAGGACATCTGCTGCTTACGATTGTACTTGTAAGACATATTGTTGGGTTGATATGTTTGTCTTTAAATATTCTACATTTTTGTGCTACTTTTGCACACAGTGTTAACATCATCTGGTACAATTGTGCAGGTACAGTTGCCGATAATATTCGATATGGACCACTGTTAAGAGGGCAAAAGCTTAGTGATGACCAAGTGTATATGTTATTGAACCTTGCTGACCTGGATTCCTCAGTTTATAGTAAAACTGGATCTGAACTATCCGTTGGCCAAGCTCAGAGGGTTGCCCTTGCCAGGACCCTAGCTAATGAGCCAGAGGTACACTATTATTGCTTAAAGATGCACCAACTTTATCCTTTGACACGGCTATATTCACATCATTACCATGTGGTAAAGCTGCTGATTCTTAAAATATTTGCCCTTACTTTCTCAGGTTTTGCTGTTGGATGAGCCAACCAGTGCATTGGATCCAATATCGACTCAGAATATAGAAAATGTCATAGTAAAGCTTAAGAAGAATAGAGGAATGACTACTATCATGGTTTCTCACAGCATTAAGCAGATTCAGAGGATTGCGGACATCGTGTGCCTCCTTGTGAACGGTGAGGTTGTGGAAGTACTAGAGCCTAATAGACTATCTGAAGCCAAGCATCCTATGGCTCAACAGTTTCTCCAACTCAGCTCTTAAAATTTATGTTCTAGCACGTGTTTATTTTTCAATCTTGTGTGCTGTTTGAATTTGGTGGGGACATTATAGTTTTGTGATTGGGGCATTTGCAGACCTTAGCCCTTTCTGAATGGCCAAAACCTATATTTCTCTTCGATGCTTTGAGTGTATGCGTTAATTCTCTTTTTTTTTTTTTTTTTTTTTGGAGATTACGATTGCCATTAATAATATTATTATTTTTAAATTCAGAATTTTACCCATTATAAAACATAGAAAATGTGTTTGTTGGATGCACGTATCCATCACATGACTTTCTCAACAAAGGCATCGTTTGGGCAATATTGTTCTGAATTTATAAGCTCCCCGGTTTTCTTTCAAATTTTCAAAACTTTCCACGGATCCGGCCTTTCTTTTATTTGTTAATAACATTATAATTTTGAAAAGGAAAAACTGTATTTCTTTTTTTTTTTTCACCGATCGTTATTCAGGACTTGTCAAATTAATCTTATTTTAATATTATGAAATTCATTAATGAGTTGAATTTTTTAAATTTCATTTTTTCATTCCTATAGAAATGAAAATACAATGTTTTATCATTACACTCGTGAGAGTTTGTTAAAATTTTAATCATTGTAATCTTAATTTCTAATATAATAGAAGTTGTGGTCTTCAATGTATTTCTAGAAATTAGTTCCATTCAAGAAACAATGCTTTCACGATCGGATTTGTATGGAATACTGAAAACAAACAATTTCATTATATCTGGAAGACAAACTTTATTTGTTTTTCTTAAATTCAAAACTTGTGATTGACACATAAACTTGAAGGATCAACTCAGTAGATTTCAAGAGAAAGTTTGTGCCATTTATTAACTATCACCCCAAAACACCAAAGTTAATGATTCGGGATTTTTCATTGCTTGTTGGACGTTCTTTGGAAATTCTCTTTCTAATCATTTGCGGTTCATATTAAGGAACTCGAGACTTTTGGTGATATTTCAAAACAAATAATCTTTTTTTTTTTTTTGTAACTTTTCATTTTTCAAAATCAACGAAAATAAATTTATTTAAGGTTAAATATTTGTCAAGTTTTTAATTTTGAATCGAATTCATAAATTCTTGAATTTTACGCCAAACCTTAATTAATGCGACATTACCCATGTTAGCAAATGATTTCATGTGTCTTCCTTGTCGAAACACTTGAATGGTAAAGAGATTTTGTTTAAATATCTTTCCCAGGATCTTATATTCGAATTTTTATAAACGTATATATTTTTATGATTTTTGCGACCCTTATATAATAAAACAAATGATTTCATGTGTCGTGCCACGTTATAATGTAAAAATTCTCACCACTTAATGACATGTCACATTAATTCACCACTTAATGGCCACACCGGTGCCATTAATAATAGAATGACTAAATTATTATATTTTTCGGAGTTTTGATACTCAATTGTTCTGTTTTGAAACATAAAAACTTAATTATGAATTTTATACCAAGTCAAAGGATTAGATAAATAATTATCTATATAAAATTAAAGTCATGAAAATAAATAAAAAGTAAATTCTAAAATTTAAATACGAAATAATCTTGAAATTGAATCGTAAATATAAAATAAGTGTATAATATAAAAATTAAAAAATTTGAAATCTAAACAATGGCCTAAATTGAATGTTCAATTAAGAATGAAAAGAAGATTGAACAAACACAATAATTGTAGGTGATATACATTACACTATAAAACTTGAGAAAAACTTGATTGAATTTGAAAAACCAATTTGTATCAATCTAGAAGGGATCAATAGATTGATCAGCACTTTTTTACTTTTTTGAAATTTGGAGAGATTAAGGAAGAGAAAGAAGAATCGACACATAGATTTTATAGTGATTCTAACTTTTTTTATGTATGTCCACTTCTAAACTGTATTTGGATTTTTCAATCGACTATTTTATCAAAAAAATAGTACAACTAACTAGATTAAACATGTGTTAGCCAAACCTTACAAGTGTTTCACTCAAACACTTATCATTAGTTTGCACAGATGCTAGCAAATCTAGCTTATCTCATGAAGACAATCTAAGTTCTTACCAGAAAGAACTTTTTCTTATGGTCATTTACAAAGATATAAAGTGAAAATAAAGATATAAGTTTGAAGTTTAAATTTTAGGTGTGATTTTTGAAACTCACATAATAGACAACACAAAAGAAATTAAGTACACAGAAGATCTTAATGCAGTCAAGCTCAATAAATGCTCCAAGAGTTGTTGATCTTCAGATTGTGTGCTGCATTTATAGTTTACATGAAAAGATAATTGTTAGAGATTATTTAATGCACAAACATAATCATTGAGGTGGTTGGATGTTCTATTTAATACTCGAATAGTTTTTCTGAATAACTAGTCCGCACTCATAGTGAATCGATTTCCTCTTCTCCTAAGTCGGCTGATATTTGAATTTTTGTATTGTTCAGTATTCATGCAAGTCGACTGCCTCTTGATTGTGTTTAGATATTTATGCTTGGAATCTAATCTAGGTCAGCTTTTCCATCTCTTCGCATTGACCTCTACTTTCTATACTAAACATTTTCACTCTGTGGCATGTATAGGTCGATTTCTGTTCTTCATCAAGTCGACTTGATCTTCATATTGCTCTTGGGAAGTTTGTGCAAGTCGATCTCCCTAATGATTTAGGTCGACTTAGACTTGATTGTACTTAGCCACATTTGCTTCCTGCCTTATGCAAGTTAACTTGGGCTTATTAATGAGTTGATTTATGCTAGCTCCTGCTTAATTGTGTTTTCACTATAATATATATAGGTCGGCTTCATATCAATGATGGGTCAAGTTAGTGCAACTTGGCCTAGTGTAATTACTGTTTTTATATTTGTAACAATAGATTTTTTATATAAATCCAACTTATTGTAATAATTAATTGAAATAATATAGTATCAGATTTTAATACTTTTATATTGTTTGAATGTCCTAAAATTTATTTGAAAATATTTTTTTATATATATTTTTAACTTTCTTATTAAAGGGGTAGTGTGACACAATACTAACTGTGAATCACACTTATTAAAATTAAGGTTAGTTTGATAATATTAATCTAAAAGTTTAGAAAGCATTCTTTATATGGTATTTCAACATAGATACTATTTTCCCTTTGTCATTTATTGATGAACCTAAAAAAGTACACTAAAAGGAATGACCAACGACCAAATGAGAATTGGATTCTTATAACTTGATTTGTTATTATTGAATTAATGCTTTCTAATGTAACATCACATTAAGGACATGAAATCCAAATTTTAATTAACATCCCAATGTGATTCAGAAATTATTAATAACAGGGAAAAATGTATATTTTGAAATGGGTTTCAAAATTAAGATCCAGCTAATAAATTTGAAAAAATTGGTTTTTCCAGTTTATAAAGTTTTTTTAACTTAAGAAGTTTGGAGAACCTTCTTAATTTATTAAAAAATATATATTTGCTAACATGACATGCCAACAAGTTATGCGGCAATACTTGTCACGTGGAATGTTGGGATTGGCTTGCCACACTAGTGCATGGCCACACGCGCTAAGCCTTAGACCAGTGTGTGCCACCCACGCAACTAGGCGTGGACTATACATGCAGAAACGAGTCGCTTATCAGCAAAATGTAAAGGGTACTGTTTTTGAATGCCCTCTCCATCTCATTCTCTCCGTATACTCCTCTTTCATAGCTTCACTAGGATTTGAGTTGAAGCCTAAATTAGTTGGGAAGCAAGTTGGCATCCCCATTCCTGCTTTCAAAACACACATCAATTTTTGAGAGAAACGTTTTCCAGTAGAGTAGAAAATCTTTTATTGCATTTTTGAGAATTCTTTCAATTGAATCAAGAATTTTATAGTTTTTTAGGCTTAGTATTCTTCGAATTTTTCAAAAAAAATTAATTTTTTGTTGTTCGTGTCGTTCATATGGATGTATTAGAGGATTTCTAATTGGGGAGTTGAATCAAGTGGCCAAAGTGGACTTGATTTCATGCACCAATTAATTCTAGCAAAACCAATAGTAGTGTGAGAGCATTTTAAACATATTAGTAATTGATTTTAATTAAACTCATGTGTGTTTGATTAAATATTCATATAAAATTATGAATTTGATTAATGTTTTGAATATGATCATATTTTAATATTCATAATTTTACATATTTTGTTTTTGAAATAGTTTCAATTTCAATCTAAATATTTTCCCAAAAAAAATCCAAAGGTAAGAGATTGACTATGAAAAAGCTTTCTTACTTATTACGGTATGCTTGAACTTATTTAAATTTTTCTGGTTATCATTGCTCGCTATGACTATGAAGTTTGGCAAATGGATGCTACGCTTGCTTTTCAGTTGTATTAAGGAAAACATATTAATGGAATAACCATGCGGTTTTGAATCCAAGGGTAGATCCAAGGTGTAAAAGCTTAAACAATCTATTTATGGTCTCAAACAAGTATCAAAGATTTGAAATCTTCCATTTGATGAAACCCTAAAGATTTATCAAAAAATAAAGATGAGTCATGTGTATACAAGAAGGTTAATGAAGAGTGAGATCCCTTCTTAGTCCTATACGTTAATGACATTCAAATAACAGGGTATGCATTTGGCATGCTTACATATGTAAAAATCTAGCTATCTAGAGCCTTTTCCATGAAAGACTTAGGAGAACCAACTTACTTCTTAGGCATTTGTTTATGCTGTTAGTATTACTAGCAAATTTCAGTCTAACCCCAAATAGGACTATTAGGGTGCAGCTAAGTTCATCTTTAGTGCTTGGGGGCATACTAAGGCTATAGTTTTGACATATGGGAAGCTGAGTTTAACATAGACAGCTTTACAAACCGTGATTTCTAGTTAAATGTGGATGACAGAAAATCAATTTCCGATTTTGTACTCACTTATAATAAAGTAGTGAATTACAAAAGTTCGAAACTGACAACAACTATTGATTTTACTACATAGGCTAAATACATTGCCGTATGAGATGTAATAAAGGAATCTGTTTGAATCAATAACTTTGTGATATAACTTAGGTTGGTTCCTTCTCTTAAGCCTGTAGTATCCCTCTACCATGACAACAATGGAGCAATAACACAAACTAAGAAACCTAGATTTCACTAGAAATCCAAACATATCATGAGAAGATTTCAAATCGTCATAGATAGCAGGACGTAGTGATATCACTATGTAGAAAGTAACATAAGCGAAAAACAAAGCTAATCCACTCATGGAAAACATGACTCATCGAAAATTAGATAGGTATATTCACAAGAGTTGAGAATATAAGAGACACACCTATCTTTCACAAATTATTAAAAAGTAAAGTTCATGATTAAATGACTATTGACTATGCAAACATTAATTTAGAAGATCGTTGGCTTATTCAATTCCACTATTTGTATTTGATACAAATGGATTTTCATCTTTATATTTAACTCGGTCATTGGAAAAATCCATCATTGACATCTCTAAGAACTAATATCATCGTAAAGTGCTAATTTTGCCGATTTAATACATGAAACAATCTATTTTTTTTAATCACGATTATGACCTAATTTCATCTTTTCAATGACCAAACCAGTTTAATTTTACGTGACCGTAATTTTATCCTATATCCACCACTGTGTCCAATCTCAAGCTTCATTCACCATTAATAAATCTTAGAAACCTCAAATTGATAAAATAATCAACTATTTTTTTAACATTATGAACTCGATTTCAGCCTGAGAATACCTCTTCAACCACCAAGGGCTCCAATTTTTGAGTTATTGTGGTGTTTCCTTTGTCACCATTATGAAATTCAGTGGCCATCACCACTAGAAGCTTGAAAATAACTTATGACATTCGGAAACCCATTTCCCATCATCACCATGGATTACCTAAGCTAAAAACCTAGAATTTCTTTATTTTCTCTCAACTTTCAATCCCCAAAAACAAGTGCAAAAGATAAAAGTTTTTGAAAATCCCTTAAGACTTAAGTGTTACAAAATAAAACTTTCTAGGTCAAACTCAAAAGTTCAGGGGTTGTTTTATAATATAAGAAAATATTTTTCTAAAAAACTTTAAATGATTTCTAATTAACTTTGTGGTTGCATTGCAAACTTTAAAGGATTATTTTTTTCATCCCTGTCCAAGGTACTTGTCTCGCAAGCTGTTCATCTATCAGTCTGGCATGTCGCTTTTCTATCATATATTTCATGTTCTCAAATGATCCATTTTGGTTAGCATATGAGTGCAACTACTCTAACACACCAGACTTTTCATAATTGATTGGACCTGCACCAATTGAGTGTGACCAACACAGAACTGACACTTTCTAAATCTCTTTCAAAGACCAATTTGAAATCTTACCTTCTAATTTATTTTTTAATACTCCACATGAAGGATTATTTAGTAATTTGTGGATTACCTTATAACCCTGACTTTTTAATCTTGAAAGGAAATCCTATAAATATGTAGAGAAAGAATTGAAAAGTATCCTGTCAAAATCTTTTAGACATTCTTCAGAAGAAGAAAGCGGAGTGGCAAGTAGAAGAGAATTAGTTTCCCATTCCCAGAAGATTTTCTATACTTATTCTCTTTAAATTTTTCTTTTAATTTTAGTTGTTTGCTTCATTATATACGCCGCTGAATCTCTTAATCACCAGCACTCATTGTAAAACTATATTGGCTATTGAGTGTTTAATGTAATAATTTTTGATATTTTTTTTCAAGAAATTATTTGATTATCATGTTTTTAAATACTCCTAATTGACTAATTATCTTTTAGATTATTTTGATATTCATAATATAAACAAAAAAAAAAAAATAGTATTATAAATTAGATCTAGTAAATTAATATATGTTGAATAAAAGATATTTTGTACATGATATGTATAATCGTTTAGAAAATTTATTCTTAATGTGCTATTTTATAATTAAACTCTCATTATATAGATAAGTGAATTATTATAAAACAATAAAGGTTAATATGAGCCAAGAGAACGACTATAGGAACTTAATATTTTTGTTTCTGATCGCCAATTCTAAGAATAATTACTTAACGCTTATGGGTGATATTTTATCATAATAATTTTATCTTTGTTACGTTATACTTAGGTTTAATAGTCTTTGTTTAGATATATGTATCGTCTATTTCATTTTCTAAATATTATAATTAGTTAGATAAATTAATTGGTCGTAGTGATATTTTATTCACCATTATATTACTTGAACAATTCATATAGTTGCGAATTTTCACATTAATTATTTTTATAAGCATTTTGTTGTAATAAACAAGTTAATGTCTTTGTCTTAAAGAATTCAAGCACAATACAAGTTTTATTATCTTCCACTTAGGAAATACAAGTCGTTGCCTTCAATTTAAGGAATTCAAACACACATTTACCTTCGGCTTGGTATTCAAGCATATGCATTACGCTTGGAGAATACAACCACGTGACACGTCTATAATAAGTATAATAAACATGATAATAAAAAGTACTATTACTCTAAGATTTTATTTGATGTTTCTTTTTTTGAATTTATTTTGTAATAATTATATGACATTCTACGATGTCATGATTATTTTTTTTGATATTATACAAATCGGTATCCGAAATTATATTTCGACTAATTCGATTCATAACTTGTAGTGACCCATTTTAAGAAAATTACTCTCTTAACGTAATTTTTTCCATATCTAAACTGTCAGTCAAAATTGAAAACTTAGTTAAAAAATTTAATACCACATTCCACTAGACCAACTATCCGTTAATATGATGTCATGATCATTACATCTCTATGATGTCGGAGTAAGTTAAAAACCCTAAGGCATATCTTTAAATTGTCTTAATTGTTATGGAGTCACTATGACTTACCTTTCTTCTTCTCTTTCCCGAGAGGAAAATAAAACTTTGCACATAGGAATTGGCAATAAGGAAACTTCACAATAATAGATATTTTGAAAACATGCATTTTTATGACCTCGTCCAACCAGGATGGAAATTCTACACAGACTCTTGTGAGATAGAATAAAAGTATTCATTCTCCAAAAATTGGACTATATGGCCCACAATTGTCGTGGTTTTTTATGAATTTGATGGTTGACGAAGATTATGAAATCAACATAGGAATTTGAGAGGAAGTGAAGTGAAGGATCCCCAAATTAAGCAAAGATGTTGCGTTGGAAATGCGGGTGGAATTGATGATATGAATTTCTCAAACAGACTTGACTATTTATTATTTTGATTTAGAGAATATTGAAATAGTGAGAGAGAAGGATTTTTTGAAACCAAATCCCAACTATCTTTTGTTTGCAGTTGAAGTTCCGATTCATTGGTTCATTGATCGGATAATTTTACAAATTAGATGATATCATCGTGATGTTACATAAAATTTATAGATCTCTATAAATAAAAAAATAAAACTTTGAGGGTGAGGAAGGAGAGCTGATGGCATAGCAAAAGTAAAAGAATAGAAAAGGAAATGAAAGAACAAACGGTAAAAAAAATGGATAGTTATAAATGTTATTTTATTTGAATCGATTTGTATAATTTATTGATTTTATTAATTTTAATCGAATTTAAATATTAATTTGATTTAATATTAAAAATTGAACCGACGTAATCGTGTTTTTAAAAGCACCGGAAAAATGAATGAAAGAGGAACGGATGGTTTGACCTTGAACCCACCATTTTTAATACCTTTCACCTTCTCTCTGCAAAAAGGCCAATGAGTGGTGCGAAAAAAACAAAAAAAAAAGAAAGAAAAAGAAAGAAGGAAAATCTTCTCTCTCCAAAATGAGAGCGCTCGCGCCCCCACACGCACAGAGACTCTCAATGCAGACCTCGCTCGACACAAAGGAGCGCTGGCCAAAGCGTCAACGTCTTTCCTTCAAAGTTTCTCTTCTAATTCTTCATGCTTATTGTCACTCTCTCTCTCTCTCTCTTCAAGCTCCAATCACCTAAAACTAAATGTCGGTTTGCTTTTATTTTAATAAAAATCCTTTTGTCGTTCCTACGTAATAATAATTTTCAATGCCTCCCTGGAAAACAACACTTTTCACTTTTTGAGAAATTCTTTTAGGGTAAGCTCCCTATCTCCTTTAGGGTATCTGGAGAGAGAGAGAGAGAGAGAGAGAGAGAGAGAGAGAGAGACCATCTTCCCCAATCGAATTGCAATTTGGTTGGTGCAGTGTGCTGTAGATAGTGATGGTGAGGCGGCACGGTTGGCAGCTTCCGGCTCATACCTTTCAGGTACTCAGCACTTCACCCATCTCTAGTGAGTTTGTTTATTTATTTTGGAGCAAGTTGCAATTTCTTTTGGAAATTTCCAGATTGAGCATTTAAACCAAGTTTTCAATTTCAGTGAGGGTTTCCTATTAGCGGAACTTACTTAAATACTACTGTTACTAGTGATTAACCAACAAAATTTGTTGGGGGGGAGCACAAGCTGTTTTATTTGAACCCCATTAACAAGATGATTTAATTAGACTAGGGTATAAGGTATTATTATGTAAAAACTTGCTAATTTATTTATTTTCTGGGGGTGGAGGGTAGCTTTCTGGGAAAATTTCTTTTGAACCCTTTAAATTACCCCGTAAGACCATAGAGGAGTGGTCAAGAAGTTTAGAGGAAAACTGGGCAAGATGAACGAGGAAGACACTTATGTAGGGGAGACTTGTCTAGGGTGCTACTATATATCTCTTTTAACAATTCTATCTATGGTTGCTCAATGGATTCAATGTAGAATTTTTTGGCTCTAACAAAGGGCAACAAAGGACACGCCCAGTTTTTAATGATGGGAAAGTTTCTAGAGGTTCCCTGTCTAGAGGGTGTGGAATGGGAAATAAATCTATGGGTGAGTTTATTAATTTAGAGATTTATGGTGGAGGTGTCTTTTTGTGGGGAGATTTAAACACGGCAAAGTATGGGGAGGCTGTTAATTGGTGATGACCAAGAAGTTGTCAAGCTCTGTTAGAGTAGACGAACTCAAAAAACAAAGTATGCAGACGAATAGGGAAGCAAAGACAAGATTTATGTATTTTGGCCACATAGTTTACATCCATTTGCGGTTCAGCAAATTCGATATGTTGAAGAAAGGTACAAAGTATGGAGAATAATTGTATTGCTACCCAAAACCCCAATACTCAAAACTCAAAAAGCTAAATAAACTGAAAACCTAAAGGGTACAAAAGGCATATATACCACCCATGGCTCCACCCCTAGGCCCACCACACAGAATTTCCCCTACACTTCAGGCATCCATATAAATTCAAGATAAAAAGTATAACATCTCCAATGAGGTGACAATTTGCAGTCAGATAAAGATAAGGTGGTGAAGATCATTGTAGAAGTATTTTCTTTCTTTCTTTTTTTTTTTGTCTCAAGCTTAGGGGATGGAAGAGAGTTTATATTTGGTATGATCATTATTGTGGTTCTATGTCTCTAAACTACTGTTTAATATTGGTGGAGATAGAGATATTCATTGGTTTGCTGGTGTTGGTCATTTAATATGGTAAATTTTTTAGAAAGAGTCTGCAACCTAGTTAGAGGAAGAAACGTGTCTACTTTTAAGAATATGCTCTCTATTGGGTTGCTTCCACCTTCAATTTGTAGCTGCTAGATGATCACTTTGATGCCGTTTGTCCCATCTAGGTCTTCTCTTGATGTTCACATACTAGACTTGTGTGCAATTTTACAATTCACGTGTTAATTATGGTTACAAGGATTGTATTTGATCGTTATTTTTTGTAATCTACTAAGACATTTTATGGACATTGAACTCTTTTAAATATTTGGATCTCATTTTTTTTAATAGTTTTAATTAATGTTTTACCATTGCCTTTTAATTTTCTTACTGTAGACTTTGTGATGGACAGGTTGTGGCCATTACAGTATTCTGCTTGCTTGTTGTTGCATTCTATGCTTTCTTTGCTCCTTTCCTTGGAGGCCGCAGCTGGGAATTTGCTTCAATTGGAGCTTACTCTCCTGTGGTATGATCAATCCTTTAGTTCCATGTATCCAATGTGCAACTCTCTTAAACATGTGATGCGCATAATTTCTCAAATGACTATAAATAATTCTGGCAGAGATATACATCTTGTAATTTTGCCTGTGGGGCTCTCTCTCTCTCTCTCTCTCTCTCTCTCTTTCATGAGTGGGCTAGTTGAATACTCGGCCTTAACAGAGCATTCATCAAGAAAAAGCATGCAGCAGGTTCTCTTCCTGGTTTTTCCCTCCATTGTCCTAATTTCTGTAACATTGTTGTTTGTTGTAGGCCCTCCTTGTTTTTATTCTTTATGTACGGGCAACTGCAATCAATCCTGCAGATCCTGGCATTATGTCCAAATTTTATGGTGAAGTGCTTAAGCAATCCAGTGAAAAGATCGGCTCATTACCCAAGGACCTGCCTTCAAAATCTGATGAGATTGGCGATACAGCCCATTCTTCTCCTTCATCAGCATCTAGAAGTTCTATGGCCGTGGCTGACTCCACTAAAAGAAATTCAATAGGAGAAGCTGCTAGAGTAATGGAACATGCAGGCAGAAAGTCATCTGGCCACAGTTTTGGAGGGTTTCTTTGTGCATTATTTGTGCATGAAGACTGTCGCAAAGAGAATGAGGCAGTGCACCAACAGGGTATGAGTCAAGAAGCTTTGTTTTGCACATTGTGCAATGCTGAGGTATAGCTCTATCAAAACTATATTTTAAGTGTTGGATCTACTGAGAACCATATAGATTTTACTTATTTTCTCTGGCATTTGTGTTGTACAAGGATTTGCAAAGCTCTGTGTTTGTATACATCAATTGCAACAAACAATTTCAGGTGGTCAGGCACTATTTCATGTCTTTTTTATTGTTACCTGAAAAGAGTACCTTTTTTTTTTCTTTTCTTTTCCATTATGGATATGGGATCACAAGATTGTACATCAGTATTAGGATTGTTGCATGTGGACTTGGTTGATTTGTCATGAGATTGGAATACACAAATATATGTTAACCTAGATTGCTTGGGGTGTGTGGAAACTTGGTGGATGTAAGTACTTCTCTTGTGTAAAATCTTAACTTCGAAACCAGAAATATATTAGAATAATCACAATTGTAGAGCATTTTATAGGAAAATTTTAATTTGGTTAGAAAACCACACTTTTCCAAGTAAACGTTTTTTGCCAAGTTGACGAGTGCTATTTTTTAAAGCTGGCCCATAGAGTGAGTTCTTGTTTGTTGATGGTCCTCTTCCCATCTTCCAGATCACAGATGAGATAAATGAGGTATAAGAGCTTTTTGGAGGAACTTAATAGAGTTTCCAAACACCCCCTAAATCGCAATTTTTTAGGCATATGTTTGCATGGATGTGTCTTTTGAACTTGTGTATCTAGAAATTGATTCAATTACCTTATTAAAAGCAATGGTTTTTATACTCAACCCGCCTTGTTATGCTTTTATTCTTTAGTTTTCTGTGAGTGAGGTGGATGTGTAGTTTATGTTCTTTATGTTCGCAAAAAAGGCATGTCTAATAGCAAGACACTAAATTCCCTTAATCAAAATCTTGAGTTCGAATCTTGAGAATGGAAAAATAGGTGTTGGGAGAGCTGGTCCCTAAATTGGCTCCACAACTACTTGAAGCGGATTAGTCAGATTTCCGAATATTGGTGATCAAGTATCCAAAAAAATAAAATAAAATAAAATAAAAGGCATGTGTCACTAGCTAATTGTTGTATACCTTGCCAAAGTCAATTTGAATCTATTAACTACCCACTTCATTGTGCTTGAACCAAAACTATTTTGAAAACCGTTCATTCTACTTTGGACTATGTTATGGCAGATGGGGTGCCTGTATCCTGTGTTGATAGAGGAGAAACAATTCTTATGATTACTCTGGCTGTTTTCTGGTTGGTTTGGATGGAAAGGAATAAGGATTTTTTTTTTTTCCTTTTCACTGTATAGTTTTAAAGATCTTCCAGATTTCTTTGTTTATGCCTTTGATCTTGAAGGTGTCTTTTTTTTTTTTTTAATATGTGTTTGCTCTATGGCTGGGTTGCAATCTGGGATTCTCATTTTATATAACACTTCTTATCAATAAATAGGAAAATGAAAAACTAGATGATTAAAATTTTCATCCTGGATTGAGGCATAAAGCTGGTGGGTTCTGTCTCCCTAAGGATTTTATTAGCCTCATATTGCCAATTACCAAAGCAGATGTCTCAAGCGCTAGACTTGCTGCTTTTCGTAAGATATTTCTGTTCACATCATTTGAGTTAGCACCTAATGACTTATGGCATGTTATGTCAACATGGAAACAGCTAAGTGAAAGGCTTGCATACCATGTTCTCAATCTCAATCATTCACCCTGTTTGCATTTATATACTTATTCAATCATAAAATGTCATCGTTGGCTGTTCTGCCTCTTTTATCCCCTCCCAAAATAATAGACTTCCTCAACCAATAGACAGGTGCATTGATGGTGTTCCGGCCTAATATTTCATTCTAAGCATGTTGTTTGATATATGCCATTCATGTTTTGCATTTTGTTTAAAATATGCTCTTCGCATTTTGCAGGTACACAAGTTCAGCAAACACTGTAGGAGTTGTGATAAATGTGTGGATGGATTTGATCATCATTGCCGGGTAAAAAACTTGGTGCTATAATTAACGGATTAATGTCATGTTGCAATGATTTAATTCTGTTTGCACCTTTCATATTGCTGGTAATTCTGGAATTTACCATGTTATACACCATTGTGCAGTGGCTCAACAATTGTGTGGGAAGGAAAAATTATGTAACCTTCATTTCTCTTATGGCATTTAGTCTCATTTGGGTATGTTTTCAAGCCTCCTTTTTCCCCCCTTTTCTATTATGAGTGGTTATGGGATTAGTATTAATTATGCTCTCTCTCTCTCTCTCTCTCTCTCTCTCTCTTTCTCAGGTTATTATTGAAGCTGGAGTTGGTATTTATGTCCTGGTGCGTTGCTTTGTCAATAAGAAAAACATGGAAGCTGAAATAATTGATCGGCTTGGAAATGGTTTCTCTCGCGCCCCATTTGCTACTGTTGTGGTATATTTCAAATCAGATATGCACTTGTGTAACTCCTACCTAGTTTTGAGCTAATGGTATTACTTTATATTATGCAGGCTGTTTGTACAGCAGTGTCACTTGTGGCTTGTGTTCCTCTGGGTGAACTTTTCTTTTTCCACATGATACTGATCCGGAAGGTTAGCTGTCTCAATTCTTCATACATATGGTTCTTTTTGTAGTATGCTGGTCATTGAGAAGATGGAGCTAAAGAATGAACTTAAAATTCTTAAAGTTTGAAGATTCTCTTCTGCCAATTTTGTGTTCTGAAACACTTTGTTGTTTTGTGCAAGGGAATGACAACCTATGAGTATGTTGTTGCTATGAGGGCTATGAGTGAGGCACCTGCAGGAGCATCTGTTGATGAGGAACAGCCAAATCTGCTGTATTCACCTTCAGGATCTACCGCAACTGGGTTAAGTGGTGGGAGTTCACTTGGCCTGCAGTACAAGGGTGCATGGTGCACTCCACCTAGAGTATTTGTTGATTATCAGGTATATAGCTATTTGAAGATATATTTCTGATGAATGTGCCAAATCCATGTGTTATAAATGCATGTCTGCAAAGCCACCAACCCACAATGATGATATTTATTTTCATCTCACATAGTTTATTAGAACCTTGCAGCAGGTACCATAGAGGTAACTTGTGTATGGATGGATAACTCACTGGATCTGTTGGTTTTAAGGATAGAAAGGGTTGCATCCACTCGAATAGCATGATCTGCTAGATGTTCTAAGTGAAAATTTTCTGGTACTCCATTGATGCCTGAACATTTTTTTAGTCCAAACCACTTATTTGGTGCAGAAAAACTATGCTGTTACTTAGCCTCCTTGGCTTATTGCCTTGGGGTTGTTATACAAAAGAAACAGATGCTAAGAAGACAATGGTGAAAAAAAAAGCGCCTGACCTATTAGTGACAATAATATCATTGGCAATATTGCACTGGTACATATATAGACAAGTTCTCTTCATGTTTTTTATTCCTTATAATTACTAGATATGATTACTCAGATACCTTGTGGAATTCTGATCAGAACATCAAACTCTTAATCCATGTTTCTCAGAGTAATATTTTTCAACTTGGCATCTCCTCCGTAATTCCATGGATGATAAATTTTTGTTTCGAGTAAATATTTTATGAGAAAGTGAAAAAAAAATTGGTAATTGGTATAAATTAGGCCATGTTGTGTGAGTAATGAACAAAAAACAGTGAGATGTCTAAGATAATAATAAGGATAATAATAAGTGGACAGTGCATGTAACACCATGCTATTAACTTATTTTCCAACAACAATAACAACAATCTGAGTATTAATCCTAATAATTGAGGTCGACTATTTGAGAGACAAATACGGAAATGATTAAAATAAATAAATAAATAATATATATAAGATATATTGGTTTAATTTGTGCGGATTATTCTACGTTATTCAGTAATATTTAAGGTTATCTTTTTGTCTCAATCCTTAACTATCATATTTTTATGGATAACATGCATCTCAATTTTGAACGGTCTACCTCTATATTTTATTAGATTTCATATATTTAAGTTCTCGATTCTCCTAACCGGTACATATTTGACTCTTCTTTGCACATACCGAAATCACCTCAGACAACATTCTCGCATCTTATCCGCAATTGAATTAACTCTCAATTTGTTACGAATCTCTTTATTTTTAATTCTATCTTTTCTAATTTTGTCACACATCTACCTAAATATCCTCATTTCTGCTACAATCATTTTTTGCTCTTATTGTTATTTAATAGCCCAACAACACTTAGTACCATATAATAATATAGCTCTTATCGCAATTCTATAGAACTTTCCTTTCAAATGCAGTTGTATCGTGCAATTACAAAAAATTCCGAATGTCCTCCATTTCATCCAACCTACTTGAATCCTATGATTCATATCCCCATCTATATTGCCATCATGGAACAAAGATATCTAATTGTTCATTTTTTAGTACATTTCGTCCATCTAAGCTAATCGTTTTTTTATCATTCTTATGATTGTTACTAAATTACATCTCATATACTCAGTTTTATATCTACTCAATCTAAACCCTCTGGATTCCAATGTGACCCTCCATAACTGTAATTTAGCACTAATACCCTTCCTAGTTTAATTAACCAATACCATATCATTTGCAAAAAATATATATCATGGTATTTCATCTTGAATACTTTTTATGATTTCGTCTATCACTATTGCAAAGAGAATGAGATTTAATGTCGAAGCTTGATTGAACCCAATGTTAATGGGGAAGCAATCATTCAGACTCTGCAAGTTTTTACATTGGTTACAACTCTCTCGTATATATCTATAATGAGATTAATGTATTTTAAGGAGATTTCTTTTTTCATCAGCGTCCATCACAATACGTCTCTAGGAACCCTGTCATATACTTTTTCTAGATCGATGAATACTATATGTAGGTCTTTCTTCTGTACTCTATATGTTTTTATCAAATGTCTTAACAAATAGATTACTTCTGTGGTGGATCTTCCTGATATAAATCCAAATTGACTTTGAGACATATTTATCTCCGATCTCAATCTATACTCTATCACTTTCTCTCATAATTTCATAGTATGGCTCATAAGTTTAATTTCTCTATTGTTGGAGCAATCTTGTATATCTCATTTATTCTTATGTAGTGATACAATTATACTCTTTTTCCATATTTGGGGTATTCTCTTGATTTATCAAATTTTGTTAAAAATATCCGTTAACATTATTATATCAAATTTACCCAAACATTTCACACTTCTATGAGAATGTCATCAGGTCCTATGGAATTATTAACTTATTATCCATGATAGCAAATATTGTAACTTTCATGCATGTGAAGTTATATATTTTCAAATGTGTCCTTGGTCATTTCCTTCTATTCTCTAGGTCTTTCATGGAATGTACATTTTATTACGAAAGAAATTTCATTGGGGAAAATATAAGGGTTGATCCAAATTACGATAAAGGAGAAAACAGATTAAGATAGCATAGTCCAGTCCAAAGATAACAAGATGTATTGGTTGGAAGTGATAATATATGCATTGCTACTGATGAGACAGGAAGATATAAGAAAAAATTGCAGTTGGTAGTGAGATAGGACATGCTACTAGATGGTTTTACTAACAGTATAGATTGATTTGGGGAAACAGGTTTACACACGTGACCCGAAATAGTTTGAGACAAGATTTAGTTGAATTGAATTATGTTCATTTTATGTCATATCATGTGAACGCGCATTCCAGTTCAGTGCTTACTTTATATATTGCTATGTTGGAGCAACCCCACACTCTTGTACTTGAAAACCCTACAGTCTGACCGTATGAACTTCCAATAGTTTTGATGTCAAAAAATCTTGAATGCAATGTCGTGTATTGGTTCTGACCATGAAAGTTTTTCTTTTTTTTTTTAATTAAGAACATTAAAAATTTTCCTTAAGCTAGCCTTTTATTCATTTCTTGCCCGAAATAATGTTGGGGATCAGAAAGGGAAATGATTGTAATTTATAAGGAAAGGATAATTGCACATTCACACCTTACAAGACCATATGCAGTGGCAATTTATTTGTTACCTAGATATTTATTTTCAAGTAAATGGATCCCAAATATATTCTAAGTGTTGTCTATTTATGTTGCAATTATATTCATTATCTAACAATCCTTTGGTAATTTCATTAGGAAAGAAGAAATAAAGAAAAACAGGCTTTATTTTATTTCCATACTCTACTTTGTGTATATAGAACTGTTTGCCTTAAAACTAAACATGGCCAATTTGGTTGTGTTTGTTGCATGTAGTATTACTAGGTCAGCGACATGAATTTGGCATATTGTTTTTTATAACATCATTAAGATAAAAATGAAAGCAAAAATTATGAACAAAATTTTGAAGAAAAATGATTACAAAAATATTGAAGTTTTCTAGTTTGATTTCTGATCTTTTAATGTCTGCCAAGGCCTCACTAGATACCAGTTGCCTCCACTCAGAGAAAGACATTCAAGCCAAAACTTGCTTCTATGATGGTCACTGTGCCCTCACTTGTGGAAAAAGTATGCGAGATTTTGAAAAACTTGGGTCTAAAAATGTTACATTTTAGTGGATGTAGAAGAAGAGGTTTCCTCACAATGCCTAAGCCTTCACGCTGGCTACTGCCTTTACTTTTCTTTGTTGCATATTTATCTACAAATGCAGAATTGTTTGTTTTGACAATGACATCCATTATCTCACAAATGGGTAATAGAGTCTCATTTGAAGTCTGATTATTTTAGGATGAGGTCATACCTCATTTGGAACCTGGAATGGTCCCGTCAACAGTTGATCCAGATGCAGCAGGATTAGCAGAAAAAGGAAATAAAATGCCTAGAAAGCCTGTGAAAATAAGTGCTTGGAAGCTTGCAATGTTGGACTCTAATGAGGCCATGAGAGCAGCTGCCAAAGCAAGGGCATCTTCTTCTGTTCTTCGGCCTATTGATAACCGCCATGTACCTGATAGTGAAATCAGCTCCAGTGGAAACATGAGTGTCAGAAGCAGTGTGAGCACAGAAACCGGTGGAAATAAAGAGACAAAGAATGAGCTGAGACTGTCTCCTTTACAAAGTTCTTTTGCTCCAAGTCAGGGTAGTCGGGATGAGTATGAAACGGGGACTCAAAGTGTTAGCAGTTTTGGCAGTCCCAGCCATGTTCCTGAGGTAGTAACACTAAGTCCACTCCCACATACCCACCTCCCACAAGGTCATGGTTTGGTTCATTTTGGTGGGGCCACTTCATTCCCAAGCTTGGGGAATGAAAGACCCTTGACTGCAAAGCCTCTGTTTTCCAAAAACAACCCTGTATCTCATTCTTCCTCGGGATTTGATGAGAAAACCATGCAAAGGGGAAGTTCTACAGATCAGTTGCTGCTCTCAGCGCCTGTGGCCTCTCTTCTTAGAGAAGTCAAAAGAACTTCTGTAGTATGGGACCAAGAAGCTGGGAGATACGTCTCAGTCCCTGTATCTGCTTCAGAGGCTCGCAATAGATCCTCCTTGCAAATTGGTCTGTCAAACACAAATGCAGAAGCAACTAGTTTTAACAGAAGTCCTGTTGTTCCGCCTCAAGAATCTTCTGCAATGAAGGCTCCAGTGCAGCAATCTGAGAGGCTTATGTATTCAGGAGAGTCTATTTTCTTTGGTGGCCCGCTTTTGAGGGTCCCAGGCAGTGAGGTTTTGAGACATGAGAAGGCTTTGGGTTCGAGAGATATCCAAGAAAGGTTTACTCAACACTGGCCTCGGGAATCTGTTTTTGGAAAGGAAGGAACCTTGAGCCAGCTTCCAGTGTTCATTCCTAGGGGTTCAGAATCAAGCCTTCCATCTTGGTCAGGCATGAAGTAGTTTTTTCTTGCAACTCTTCAATTAGGGAAATTTTAGTGAGTGGAGAACTGAGAAAGTCATAAGGAATCTCCCCGAAGGAGCGGCAAACTTGATTAAACCCTGATAAACCTTTCTGGTAAAGTTGCAATAGTGGTGTAGCTGAAAATGGTTGGAGGGACAAGTTTTCTTCCCATGGCCGGTTATGCTTTTAACACATCGGGATTGTATGATGAACTTCATAAGTCATCTCTCTCTCTCTCTCTCTCTCTCTCTCTCTCTCAATTCATAGGTATCTGGGCGACCCCTTGTATAATTAAAGCTTTAATCCATTCGATAGAACTAATAGATTTACTTGAATTCATAAGATGGGCAGATGCAGGGCCTGCTTTTTACCACTCTTCTTGTACAACAAACTCCACTTGATTGGCCATTTTTATCCAAGGCAGATGCAGAGGGCCTCTATGAAATTTCAATTTCTGCTTTTCCTAATTCTATTTCCTCTTCTACTTACAGCTCTATGGATTCAATTAGGAACTTGAGTTAGGAAGATAAGATCAGTACATTGTCACACTAAAGTGTAAAACACATCATGAAGGCTAACCAATTGTGGAGAGGCATCAACTTGATTACTGCTGCGGCCTCTTATACGACTGCAGCCCCGAAACTGGTTGTGTGAGTCGCGGTTTTACACTCGACACATTAACCCCACAAACAGGACCCAAGTTCGGGAGTTTAAGAAAAGTACCTCTTTTTTTTCTTTTTTTTTTTTTTTTAAACTATATTAGGAGCATGTTTGCCTTAATATTTTTATTAAAAATTTTTATTTTTTATTGTTTATTTTTTAGTTAAAGTAAGAAATAAGAGATTTAAAATTTAAGTGAAAATTTGTTTGTTAATTTTATTTAAAAAAGTTATTTTTTAAATAGATTATGTCGTAAAATAATCTATATAAGTTTTAATACTTAACGAAATAACAATAAAAAGCAATTGATATTAATGTTTTATAAATAATATATAAAATAAATATTTTAAACTATAAATATTCATAAATACTTAAATATTTAAATATTTTTGGGAGTTGTTTAAATATTTTTTAAATGTTCATCAATATTTAAATATTCAAAATAATTAGAAATAATTTTGTCTAACTTATATTTTCATTCAAAAAAGTCAGAGATTTCCGATTTTCTTTATTAAAATCAACCTTTTTAAACAGTTTTAGAACAACCGGTTAACCTAATTTTTAAATTTAAGCTGAATTTAAATCAAAAGAATAGGTGTGCCAGAATATATTTATAATAAGTATAAAAAATATATTCAATAAATTGAAAATTTTGGAAATAAATATTATATATTTAATTATTTTTATAAATACTAAAAAATTTCATAAACATACAAATGACTGTAGTCCTTCAATATTATTAAATTACTAGGTCAAACTCTTTTGAATTGAATGGTTAAAAGTATTCTATTTCTTAACCAGAGATTTCGAATTCGAATTCTCAAAATGACAAAAAAAGATTTGAGAAAATCAATCTCTAAAATGGACCCTATAATATTCGAACTGAATTAATCGAACAAAACTCGAATACCGATAACGAAAAAAAATACAATCCACACTAAAATTAAACCCATTGATATAAATAAATTTTTTAATTCATTTGACTTTTTAAGAAAATAGCCCCCACTTTTTGTTAAAGATATTATCCAAAAAAATGATAATTAACTTTTCTATTACTATTATTACATTTATCGTACCGGAAAACTATATTTATGGTAAGATATACCAACAAATGATTGTGTAAGCTTATAATTAACTTTTGTATTACTATTATTATATTTATCACTTTTTGTTAATGATTGTGTGATATTATTTAACCAAATTTATTTCAAATAGCTTATAAGCTTTTAAAGCTTATGATTTATTTTTGAAATTTTTAATATAAGTTTGTTAATTCGGAAGGAAAAAAATTTTCTATTATGTTATTTTCCATAGGATTTAGCATATACATAAATATACATATATACAATTCATGCATTAATCTAGAATCTAGATTAATACTTACCATAATTAGTCTTTCTATATTTACGGCAAATTCTAAAGCAATACTTACCATATGTATTCGTTCCATATTTAAATATTTACCATATTTACTCCTTTTATATATATAAGAAAGTTATTAAAATATTTGAATAAAATAAGATTTGATTACTTATAAGATATTTTATAAATTTATAAATTATTATTGTATTCGGTAACACTAAATGATTATGTCATTTTTTTGTGTTTCTTTTTTGTTCATTATTAATTCAAAATTAATTATATTTTTCATTTTTCCTAGTCTTTTCTTGTACAAAATCTTATTATATTATTATTATTATTATTTAAAATTAAATTGTTATTATTGTTGTTATATATAATAATTTTTTCGGAAAAACTAAAAGATTGAATTTTTGAGTGTATCTCAGTCAATAGATGTAGAAAATTTGAAATCTACGAAATTTTTCTCGAATGATTTCACAATCAAGATGATAACCACATAAATCGAATTACCATCACAATATTACAATACTAAAAACCTAAACCCAGTAATTTAAATGATGAAGAAAATTTTTTACTTAAAATTTTCTCAAATCCCTTTATTGTTCTCACTCTAGAGAATGTGTATATCGCTATTAGGTTATATCTCACTCAATCTCTCTCTCTCTCTCTCCCAATCTCAACAATATGTAGAGAGACTTGTTAATTCAAAATCATTGAACTTATTGCATGTTAGAAGAGTGGAAGAGATATTAGGGAGTTAATGAGAGTTAAAAGATGATTGGAGTTATCTCGTTATCTCAATTTAATTCAAATTTATTTTTTTTAATTTTTATGGTAAAATACCTTTATGTGGACATATTAACCAATATCTTCTACTTGCATATGAGAACATTTTACGTCCATTACAGATTACAACTCATGGATTTACCACATCACCCTGCTGAATTTTCATATAAAATTGGGTGCCGTGTAACTGGTGAGTACACCAATAAGCAAGGACTTTTCAATACATCTGTTAAGATGATTGATGAGTTACCATTAGTACAAAAAAGAATTCGTTATACCCCATACTCAACGTAGTTACATCTATTGAATCACTTTTCTTATCGAAAATGATCTACAATCATTGTTCGATTGTATATTCACTATTATATTTGAATCACGATATGGATAGATATAACAGATCGGTCGGTGAATACAACATAATAATATAATATCGATTGATTTTTCTTTTCTCAATCTCGAATCTATTAGTTTCAATTTAGCCGTTTTTCTAAACTTATCCCTTAGATCTTATTATCGTTCAGGTCATAAGTAAACAGATTAAAGTAACAAATACTAAATCAACACTTCTAAAAAAGTCAAAAGTAATAAGGGTTTAAAAAATCTCATCCAATGGATTTTGGGTCTCACATAGTAGGATACAGGGATAAAAATCAAAACATCGTCTCATGTAATATAACTCCCACTATCCCTGGTCGTTTTATCACACATGATATGAAATACGTGCCATAATATTATTCTCTCATCTCTCAAAAGGGCATATGTCAGATTTCTCTAATATTATACAGACATATGACTCAATCTACATATAAGATTTTACTCAGAAATTTCAGAGAAAATACCTCAAAAATGATATCACTATCCGTATGTGATATCCGAAATCTCAAATTGGCTATTTAGAGATAATATGGATGTGGATATGTCAATGTCGATCATATCGTATATGATCTCATATTGAACATATATCAAGACTACTTATATTCTAACAAGATCACTCTCAAAATCTCTTATATCAAGAAATCGTCTCATCTTAACTTACTTAGAACTAGAGGTGATAACTCATATGAGTGAGTCGATCTCGCCTACATATCTTTTTATCACATTACATAACAAAATATTTGATAAAAAATAAGTATATTAAATAAAGTATAATAACTTATGTGTGATTGAATAATGCACAAAAATCATATATATGAAAGAGATAAGTATCAATAATGTCAATTCAGTACATAATGAAAAATATCAAAATATACGTGAACCTAATACTCTCTATGTCTTACAAATGAGTCTCTAACAATGTGTGCGGTGAAAGGGTTAGCTACTATGTTGTGTATAGAAGTGTACTTGATATTCACTTTACCCTTCTCGATAATGTCTCTCATGAAATTGTATCTGGAATCAATGTGTTTTGTCCTACTATAATATTTAGGTCTCGATTTTATGCAATAGTAGTCTGATTATTACAATAAATTATCACTGACCTTCTATTATTTGTCACAATCCCTAAATTATCAAATAGTCTCAAGAACCAAATACTCTTCTGAACTACAATCGAGTAATCCATGAACTCAACCTCCATCGTAGATAGAGTTACACAGGTAAATGGTGTCACCATTGAGTAAAAAGGCAAAATGTGATGTTGATTTATGTCTATCCAGATCACCGCCTCAATCAGCGTCTAAATATCCCACAAGACACAAATAACATCCTCTGTAATACAAAAAGAAACTCACAGTTCTCTTAAAATATCTGAAAATTCTATTAACTACTTTCGAGTGATCCCATCCAAAATTTGATTGATATTTATTTATCAGACTGACTGCATAATAAATATCTGGTCGTGTACATAACACTATATATATTAAACTTTCTACTACACTAGAATAAAAGATTTTTCTCATTTCTTTCACTTCTTCCTAAGTTTTGGGACACATGTCAAGATTCAGGCCATCACACTTGATGATTGGATATTTATAGGATTACAATCGCTCATCCCAAAGCACTCATCAATCTTTCTAATATAGATCTCTTGTGAAAGAGTTAATATCTATCTCGAGTGATCCTTCTAAATCTTAATTTCGAGGATGAATTCAATTTCACTGATATTCTTCATGTTGAAACTTGACGATAACCATATTTTAATGATCATCAGATACTCAATATTGTTCCCAAATGTATCCATATATAGAGATAGGATCACAAAAGATTTATCAAAATGTATTAGATAGATACAATGATCCTCCTCGATCATTGTAAAGGCATAAGATATTACCTCCTCATAAAATCTTATGTACCACCGCTTATTTGATTGCTTTAAGTATATATTAATTTCTGAATTCAACAGATCTTATCCATATGACCTTTTAGAACAAACCCAAAGAGTTGTTCCATGTAAATCTTTTCATCCAAACTTCTATTAAGGAAGACGATCTTTACGTTCATCTGGTGTAATTTCATATACAAATTCATGACAATTATCCAAAATAAACAGATTGATGTAAATTGGATTATAGAAGAAAAAGTCTCCTCGCAATCAATGCCATTGGTCTACATATAACCCTTGACTATTAGATGGGTTTTGTATCTCCCTATCGATCTGTCGACCTTTCTTGTTCCCAATGGTCTTTCTATCCTTAGGTAAGTTAATTAGGCTCATACCTCATTGACTTTCATTGATTACATCTTATCATATATCGTCTTTAACCACTGGTCTTTCATAAGACTTTCAAGAGGCTCCTTGAATGTTTTAGGTTCATCGTCATTCTCAGGAATCATAATGAGGATCTCATCTGGAAAATGATGTTGAGATACATGTCCCCAACTACTCCTACATGGAGGGGGCCTCCTCACCGCTAGTCGAAACGCGTGTAATCATCTATAAATATAATAAAGTGCGTAATTCTATTTCGGACTCTCACATTCATAGGCTTACAAAAATCAGAGTAGATTAACTACAATTCTAGCTCTCATAATCTTTCCAAATGGTTTCCTTATGGCTTTGCTGATTAACCAAAACTCACATAGAGACAACTCGACGCTAGTTAGCTTGCCCAACAAGTCACTCGTAACTAACCAGTTCATCATCTTTTGTCCTATGTAGCCAAGTTTACTATGCTTAATAATAACATCAGATATAAAGACAATAGGAGATAAATATGAAAACTTATTGAAAGGAATCACATCCAGTGTATAGAGTCTATCGTGGATTAAACCAGAACAAACCAAAAAACTATCATAAAGAACAGAAATTCTAGAGTTCCCAATGAAATAGAATATTCTAAACAATTAAAACAAAATATAGATATGAGATTCTGTCGAATCTCGAAAGTATACAAAATATCATGTAAATATAGAATTTGATTATTTTGTAGCACCAGCTTACATATACCAATCCCTTTGACAGCCACAAATTTTTCGTTCCCCACATACAACCTCCTCGCATAGAGACTCAGTCGACAAAACTTTATATACGTGCTTCTATCGCGAGTTGCATGGTCGGAGCTCTTGAGTCTAATGTGGTGCAATAAGTATCACAGTAAATGATACAAAACTCAATCCATGTAAAAAAGAAGGGCATACATTTTGCTCACCACACTTGCAGGTGAAATGTCCAAGTTTGTTACATACGTAGTACTTGATTTACTCTTATCAAGCTCCTTCTTCCTATGCTTTTGTCATTTGTCATCGATCTTGATAGATGACTTCTTCTTACCATGATCTTTGATCTACTTGTCATACTTGCGTTATTTACGCTTGGTACCTCAAGAGCCCTTATTTGACTCCGCTATAAAAGCATGACCCGAAATAGAATTAGCCACCTCTTGGCTCTCTTCATCGAGCTCACGGTGTCTACTCACATTCATAAAAGTATGAATACTCTCAGTGTGTGTGAGATAACTCTTAACAATCTCTCAAGAGTCTGGTAAAGATTGGATCACTCTTAGTACCTGAAATTTATCAGATAATAGCTCTCCCATATTTTTCAAAGATGTAATCATACTCGACATGTGCATGAGATATTATTTCATACTATGATTCTACTTGTTCTTATAGACAATAAACCTATAGATCATCATCCTTAGCTTAGGAGCTGATCGGGAGTCAAAATACTTTTTTAAAGCATGCTAGACCAATATCGTAGTAGAATACTACTCATAAATTGGAATCATATTATCGTGCATATTGCTTAGAACCATTGATAGAAAGATTGCCCTAATTTGGCTATCCTTTCTTTTCCATGAATGAATCGCCTCCTAATCCCGTTTTGCTTGAGGTATGATACCGTTCCATCCAGCTTGTCTCCCTTCACGAAATCAAATACGATAGTTTTTGTTACAATGTTGTCTCTATTACACGGATATGAGAGATATTATTAACATATGTGCTTATTCTTATAATTTTGTGAATCCTATGAATCAACAAATCCTAAATGATTCAAGTATAAACCCAAAAACGAGTGTATGAGTCAACAGATATCATACACCATAATCCAAGATCGTATCTTATCATCTGAATTTGGATTTAGCACACAAAAAATCACATTTATTGACGTGGGACCCTTCAAAAATTGAAAAAATCCGATCTGCCGACACACCTCAGCAGCAGGCTAGCGCATGTGCTAGACATGTGGTGTGTCCTACACGTGCGCTTGCGTGCTTGATCTTTGTCCCCTGGTCGGGACGCGGTTCGGACACATATTTGGGTCGATAATGACTCGGACCACCCCAATTAGGCTTCACGCAGCTTAGCATGCATGAAGCTCATGCGCCTACTCCTTGTGCCCTTCACGCACCTCAACATGCGTAAAGCACATGCTCTTGTGAGTTGGTTGGGTCTTCTTCGGCAGACTCCTTACGACTGAGTCTATGTGACCTAACTATTGGAAACCCAATTTTTTGTTCATTTTTCAAGGTGATTTCAACCGAAAATCATAATTAAATCCCTTAAAACATCCTTAACTTGATATTTGGAAGACTCATGCCCTAATCTCGGCAAATCAAATGTCCAAAGTTTTGACTATCTGCTACCATTTTTGAAACTCGATTTCCGACAATAGAAATTCGCAATTAATGACTTAAACATATAGATCAGAACATGAGAAACACTTTTACACCATTTTCATAAATCAATTTGTTTTTAAACTTGACAGATCTAAATTCTAAGGTCTTGGTCATTGTTTTGGCTGAGAAATTTGACCATGAATTTGATGACCCTAACATGCTCAGAAAATTATGAAAAAATAATATTCGTGATCTACAAGTCATGAGTGATATCGTGGTATTTTGAGATTTACGAAATTCATCCATAATTCAAATCCTAAAATTTTTTACCTAACATCTTTATACCCAAAAAATTTTAGAAAAAAATTTTAATAAATCTAACATGGTTTTGATACCAATATTAGATATATATGACACTAACAGAAATATGGTAATTTTCAGAAAAATGAAAAAATTGAATTTTCGGGTGTATCTTAATGAATAGATGTAGAAATTCATGAACCATGAAATCTTTCTCGAACTATCTCGCAGTCAGAATGATAACCATGTAAAATTAAGTTATCACCACAATATCATAAAGTCACAATCCTAAATTCAGTGATTTAAGTGACAAAGAAAATTTTCTATTTGAAATTTTCTATAAACCCTCTATTGTTCTTACTCTAAAGAATGTGTATATCTCTTTTAGGTTGTATCTCATCCAACCTCTCTCTTTTAATCTCAACGATATATAGAGAGACTTGTTAATTCAAAACCATTTAACTTATTTTACATTAGAAGAGTGGGAGAGATATTAGGGAGTTAAAGAATAATGTGACTTATCTCATTATTTCAATTTAATTCAAAATTTTTTTATTTATTTATTTTTACTTTTGTGGTAAAATACTCCTACATGGATATATTTACCAACAAAACCTCTATTGTTACTTTATCAAATTCTTTGTTTTGCCATTTTTATCGTAACTTTTCCATTATTGTACTTATTAATGTTGATAGATTTGATGAAATCCAAAAACCCTTTTGTGATATATCATCACTTTCAAATTTGAATGGTTTTTATTATATCACAATGAATTTGAGAGACGATATTAGAAAATATTATATATTAAAATCAAATCAATTATTAAATAATATTATGTGTTAAAATCAATAATTGATTTAAATATTTAACTTTATTCATTTCTATTTTTGTAAGAATGAGTTTTTTTTATACCTATATTGATTTAATTTATTGTAATATTTTATTAAAATGATGCATCATTAAAAGTTCATATTATTATATTGCTTTCCATTTTTGATAGGAATGAATATTTTAATTCTCATTTAAGTGATTCACACATACTAATAATATATAAAATTTGGTTA
The DNA here is from genome assembly GCA_033439265.1 of Dillenia suffruticosa. NCBI lineage: Eukaryota > Viridiplantae > Streptophyta > Magnoliopsida > Dilleniales > Dilleniaceae > Dillenia > Dillenia suffruticosa. Next base: position 9,099,783 of record JAVTVX010000030.1, on the reverse strand, counting down.
CTGATAAAGAAAATTACGTGACTTTTTTTTAAAAATAAAGGTGCAAGAAATTCCAAGACTTGGATTAGATTTCTTTATACTGTAATTGACTTAAAATTAACTTATATCAAAGTCATCTCATAAATAAAACTTCCATTAAAAAGAAGCAAATGAAAAGTTTTACAAAATTTCTCATAGAGTCGAGAATGAAGTGTTCATCATGTACATGCTACATCAGTAAAAGATAGAAAAAAGTTTCATAAATACAACAACAACAAACCAATCCTTATTCTCAAGATTTGGGGTCGGCCATTTGAGAGATAAATTTATATAAAAAAGAAAAAAGAGAAAAACAAGAATAAAATATATATAGATAAAAAAAATAAAAAGGAAAAGAAAATAAAGAAAATAATTCTAAAATAATATATAAAATAAAGAAAATTAAAGTTTCATAAATAATATATAAAATAAATAATTTCATAGATAATTCTAAAATATTTATAAATATTTAAATATTTAAAATATTTTTTGAATATAATATATATATATATATGATAAAAATATAATATTTGAAATGGCAAAGAAAAATTTGTCCGCCAACATTTTTAATAAGAAAAGACAAAAAGTAGATCAGTAAAACTGTCTCAGCTGTTTCAATTTTTTTTTTCTATTTTCTTTATAAAAAAGTTGACTTTTATTTTTCCTTAAAAATACATTTTAAAAAAATATTGTATATAACTTTGAATTTTAACTTATCTTTAAATCGAAAAAGTTAAACAAAATAAATATCAAATTTTATTATAATTCAAAATCTGAATGAAAGAAAAATCACGTTTCGAGAGAGAATTTATCCTCCATTAATGTTATCATTGAAATAAAAATTCCTTTTCTATAACCTTCCTCTTTCAGTTCAAATGCCGCAAAATTTTGAACCCAAAATATTGCAATTGGAAATTGAGGAAGATTCGTTAATCATTACCATGAGCAACAATTCTTAAAAAAGGAGCAATTACCATTAAACCATAACTGCTCTCGTTATGGTAAAATTAACAAAATTATAGGTAGTTGTGTCATTTAAGGAAATGAATAGACGGCTAGGATTACATCGAATGAGTACAGATGTTTTTGATTAACAGTATAATATAGACAAGAAGGAGGTCCCACTCCAGTCCACTCCAGGTCCCAACCAAGCTGATTCATTTAATTTAAGGAGCATACCCCTCTGCTTGTGCGAATCTATCATTGCCACACAGAGAGAGAGAAGAGAGGAGGAAGATGGTGATAAAAAACTTGCTTCGATCCGCTTTCGGAACTCAGGTGTTTTTCTTTTGATTTAATAATATTCTGGTTGATTTATTTGATTAATTTCTGGAGTTTTTGTTGACTATTATTCCCTTAGCTAGATGATTCATTTCCATGGTTGCAAAACTAGTTCCGGAAATTTAGGAATTGGGAAAGCTTCTTTGGGTTTGTTTATCAATGTTGTCTGTCTATATCACTTTTCAATCTTTGCTTTCTTCTTCCACTTGGGGTGTTTGGGTCTTTCCTCTAAGCGGGTTTTTGCTATTAGGCCTGGAATTACCCTAATTAATATGCAAGATTGAAACGGCTTCTTAGCCAGCCCAAAGGGTAGCTTCTATTAGTGCTTCTTCCAATGTCTTATTTATATGCTTTTTTCATTAAAAAAAATGCCCTGATAGATATTAATCGTAATATTGACCCACCCCCACTTTCCTGGGTGGTGCAAGCCCCGGGGGGGGGGGGGTTGAATTTTCCCCTGACCCTAGGCCTGAGGACTTTGTTTATTTATTTAATGCATTTTCATGAGGGCCTTTTTTTTTTAGGTTGATTCATACGTCAACCATGCAGTGGCATCGAAACATTTGCACAAGCATCTGAGTCAAACTGGTGTACTTGCGAGACGGAGTTCATCACAGGCTTCTCCACAGAAAGAAGACTCTGGTGAAGGGTAATATCGATCCTTTCTGGGGGGTGTGGAATTGCTTATATTGCATATTTACATTTATAATATCATTTGTCATGTCTCCTATGGTATTTCTTCTTTTGGTTGCTTATATTTTATGTTTTTTTTCTTGTCAATTTACTTTACCAGGTTTAAGGGGCACGATATGTTGGCTCCCTTTACAGCTGGATGGCAGGCAACTGATTTGAATCCTTTGGTTATAGAGAGGTCTGAAGTGAGTATTTTGGACATAGCTTGGGAGAGTGACTTTTAGGTTTGAGAATTTGGTCTGTGTTACTTATCCCACAAACTAAAGTGTGAATACATTGTGCTTGCAGGGTTCCTATGTTTATGATATCCATGGAAAGAAATATCTTGATACCCTGGCTGGCCTTTGGTGCACAGCCTTAGGTATGTCTTTTCTCTTTTCTCTGCACATCCATGTCTCTATCATCTAGCTAGTTTGCTTTATTGTTTCATGAAGAATGTTTTGCACAAATCTTGGAAACATTAGCCTTTGTTGTCAGAGAAATTGACTTGGAAGCACCACTTTAAACTACAGTGCATTTCTCAGTGTGTTTACACAGTCATGATATTTATATTACCAGAATGAATATCAATCGCAGAACTATACCATCTAATGCAACTGCTGATAGGAAGAATATTATTCTCTGAAGTTGGTCACATCGCTTTTACCAAAATGGTTTTCTTTGTCTACACCATACCAACTGAAATTAGTATATTGAGCTCCAAGGTACGTAATGGTAGAGGGTGTCTTTTGGGGATTGTTCCAAACACATTAAAGGATTTGTTGCTGGACTTGTATGGTTTGGTTAGGGATAAGGATCCCTCGGTTTGCTCCGTAGAATAAACTCATGTGGTATCCTTCCACTTCACTGTGGAATTCGTTTGGCGATGAATTGATAGGGAACTGTTAGAATATTTATTTATTTATTTATTTATTTATTTATTTTTATTTTTATGTGCTTCTAGAAGGGTGAGTTCTTTTCTAAATGGAAAAGATCGGCTGGTGTGAAAGGGGAAAAAAGGTTGAAGTTTTTGATTGAAATTTTTCTATAATACAATGCTTGCTTGTGTTAAAAATAAGAGAAAAGGGAACTCACTTGAGATGAAAAGCAATCTGGGTGTAATCTAAACTCAAGCAATGCAGAAAAGAAGGATCATCTAAATGAGTCATTCATAGTGATTGCAGGTAAAAGAATGCAATTAGGCTGATCCCAACAACAGTATTTTCTGGTGCAGAAAGAATGAAAATAAGGGGCATCACAGTCGTGAAACACTTCTTCCACATACTGTGAATGTTGGTTCAAGTTTCTACTTTGGGTTCGCCACTTTCTTTTTTGGATGGGGGTGGAGTTTTATTTCCTTTGTGAACTTCTAGCTTATTCGATAGGTTTAACCATGTACCCCTCGGTTGTTTTCTATTACAATAATGGAGTTGCATTGCCCAAGGCTGCTTTCTCAATTTCACCAATTTCAAACTCCGTTAATACATGAAACAAGGGCTAAAGAAAAGGAAAAAGAAGCCATACAAAAGTTTTTCCCTGTATGCGGAACCTGAAAACTTTCAAGGAATGAAGTCTTGCTTTCTGCCCTTTATATTTAAGGGAGGGTCGTTCTCTAAATCCAGGGAAATTGCTTTTACAAATAGGAGAACAACATTACCTCTGCACAAAAGCTTTTCACAGTACATGGAACCTGAAAACCTTTGAGGAGCTAAGTCTTGCTTTCTGCCTTTTATATTTAAGGGAGGGTCCTCTAAATATTGGGAAATTGCTTTTACAAATAGGAGAACAACATTACATCTGTGGAAATTGAGATGTGGAAGTTTGATTTGATTCTGTTAGTTTAAGTTCTCATTTTGACAATATGTGGACTCCACTTGATAAACTAGCTAGTTTAGATCTGCATATTCTTTGAATCCAGAACTTCCGAAACTATGTAAAAGAAACTCCTCGTTCTTTTCTGTTAACATGATAACTTGGTTGCCAGTAGTATGGTACTTAGCCATCACTCTTTAGAAGTTTATAATGCACCATATTTTGTCAATTTTGTGTCTTTTTCCTTGTAATATGTAAGTCTTGTTAGCTTCCTAAATGTGCATCATGTATCATTTACATTCAATGACTATTGCAGGAGGAAGTGAACCTCGTTTAGTTGCTGCGGCAACTGCACAGTTAAATACTTTGCCATTTTATCATTCCTTTTGGAATCGTACCACAAAACCCTCCTTGGTATTATCTTATCTTTTACTTCCTTTGATTGATTATGCCGTTATAATTTCTTTATCCATCTGCTCCTTTTTTTTTTCAGCACACTTGTCCTCAAATTGTTTTACCAGAAGGAAACTGGTTGAAATTGGAAAATTTGTCTTCTTAAATGACACTGTTGCTTTATACGCTTCCTTTTAGCATCTTGGAGACTATGGATATGTGTATGTGTCCAGGAGAATTTTGTTGTTGATGTTGCAACATCATCAATCTTTTACAGGATCTTGCAAAGGAGCTGCTAGCGTTGTTTACAGCAAGGAAAATGGGAAAAGCTTTCTTTACAAACAGTGGCTCAGAAGCCAATGATACTCAGGTTTTCATTCTATAAAAATCCAATAAGCAGTTTCCTTTTTTAACAGGAGTAGAAAGATGGACCTTTTTGTTCTTTTGATTTCTTTTCTTGAGATGTTATATTGAGAAGTCAGGACTCGACCACACGTCTGGTGGGAATTTATTATTTTCACAGAAAAGCCTAACTGGAGGATGATCTTTAATAAATTAGGGGGGGGGAAGGACAGGATAGATGTGAAGTAAAACAGTTTAGGACTATAGTGCTAATTAAGTTATCATAAGCATCAAAAGTGTTTTTCATTATCTCCTTTTTGAGATAGGAATAGAATTATAAGTAGGCTTTTAACTAACACTGGAGCTTTTTGATGTTTTTCTTCTGCAATGTAGGTGAAATTGGTTTGGTATTACAACAATGCCCTTGGGAGACCAGATAAGAAGAAATTTATAGCCCGAGCAAAATCGTATGCTCTTAATTACTTTCCTAATGCCTCTCTATGCTAATTTATTGTGTGCATTACACCTTAACTTTTCTTCTTTTCATATGGTCAGATACCATGGTTCAACTTTAATAGCAGCCAGCCTTTCTGGGTATGATATGAATAGAGACTGTAATTTGAATAATATGACTAACTGATCAGTTGAAGATCTATAATGTTCGATAATTGGAAAATTCTGTTGACAGCCTTCCGGCATTGCACCAGAAGTTTGATCTGCCTGCTCCATTTGTATTACACACTGACTGCCCTCATTATTGGCGCTATCATCTTCCAGGTTGTGACCCATAATATTGCTATTAAACACATCTTATTGTTATGTTGTTTCCTTGAGACTATCTTGTTATGACCTTTAATCTAATACATTCATCAGGTGAGACGGAGGAAGAATTCTCAACCAGATTAGCAAATAACTTGGAGAATCTTATCCTCAAAGAGGGACCAGAGACGGTAGATATTGGATGTAAAATTATTTTGGGATCCATACCTTCACAGTTTTCAATACTTTTGTGACCTTTATGTTTCCATTTGTTTCAGATTGCTGCATTCATTGCTGAGCCTGTCATGGGTGCAGGTGGTGTTATTCCTCCTCCTGCTACTTATTTTGATAAGTTAAGTACTTCCTATACCGTCATATAAAGACCCTAAAAATTTCATTTTTCTTATCAGAATTTAAAATTTTCATATTCTTCTTCAAGCACCATTCTGGTCATATAAAGCCAATAATGGCTATTGACAGGCTAAAAGATATGGATCTATTTATCAGTTATTTATATTAAAATGAGGCGATACTCAGCTGTATTCCATCATTACATGTGCATGTTGATAATATCACAACTAGCCGAGGAAGATTAAAAAAATGCTTCTATTACTTGTTCCATTGTGTATGATGAGAATCCTGTAAGAGTTACATATTTTATTTTTATACAGCAACAGCATCAAATGCTTGAGTAATAATGCTTGTTGGATATCTTATGTACTTTTTACCATGTGCTCAAGCTGTCCATTGATTATGCGCAAAAAATTGCAAATTTTGTTTTCTGACTGTGGTCATTTCATTAGAGACTACCCAATGTTTCATTACAACTTTCTTACTTCAAAAATCAGCATTAATTGGTTTCTGGACTATCAGCAACCCCAAATATTTACAGATGTACAAACCTTTTCGTGCTTATGTATTGGTTCATGGACATACTCACAAAAAACCACTGTTATTTGTACATTTTGCAGATTCAAGCTGTTGTGAAAAAATATGACATTCTTTTCATTGCTGATGAGGTGTCAACTTTGTCTTTTGTGTCCTATATATTTGATGAACACTTATTTCTGTCCCTGAAGCCCTGTTCTTACGTTTTCATATTTGTATCTTCAAGGTTATTTGTGCATTTGGGAGACTGGGGACAATGTTTGGCAGTGACAAATACAACATCAAACCAGACCTTGTTTCTGTGGCGAAGGTGGATAAAGAGATATACTAACCTTCCTACTCATTAGAAGTTAAGAAACTCTCTTTTGCTTTATTGTTTTGATTTTGATCTCCCAGGCTCTTTCTTCTGCATATATGCCCATTGGTGCTGTTCTTGTGAGCCCTGAAGTTGCAGATGTCATACATTCTCAAAGCAATAAACTTGGTATTAGCTTTGTAACTGGGGTGACTAATGTTTTCCATTTAACCCCCCTTCTCTCTGTCTGCTAATTTTTGTACTTTCAGGGTCTTTTTCTCATGGATTTACCTATTCTGGGCACCCTGTCTCTTGTGCAGTTGCACTAGAAGCACTTAAGATCTATAAGTAAGTTCCTCTGCACATTCTAAGTAAGATGACCTTCCAGATAAATTACATTATACACATCTGCAACAAGGACTAGACTTTCCCTTTAATATGCAATTTAGGTATTTGTATTGGCAGAACTAACACTGGGGGGTCATATTGTGGGTAAATCTCTTGGTAATCCTACCAGAGATTTGAGATTGATTCCCTCCATCGGCAGGGTTGTAAAGGTCTATGAGTTGGTTGAGAGGCAGCCTCGGTTGTGTGGCATTCATTTCTTCGGACCAAAGAAATTAGGAATATGATAATGCTATTTGAGTCTGAAATCTTGCCATGTAGGATATACATCACCAATGTAGTGTATGAAGTTTATCTTTTCACTTGTCTAGTGTGAGTGTATTTTTTGACGGTCCACAATTTTCAATTCTGTTCCTGGTTTTCCAGGATGTTGCCACTTCATAACATTCTCCTGAAAACAGCATTTATATTGTATTATCACATCTGATTTCTTTTGTGTTCAGGGAAAGAAATATTGTTGAGAAAGTTAATAGCATTTCTCCAAAATTTCAGGATGGCTTAAAAGCCTTCGCTGACAGTCCCATTATAGGGGAGGTATGCTTATCTTGAATACTTCAAAATTCTAATGGTAAAATAGACCCCAAAAAAAAAAAAAAAATGCACGGGTATCCAAGAATTCATATTGTTGCCTCATCTATTTTTGCAGATAAGAGGAACAGGCCTAATTCTTGGCACCGAGTTCACGAACAATAAGTCACCAAATGATCCATTTCCTCCTGAATGGGGCAAGTTGATATCTCATGTTTCTAATTTTTTTACTGCTTAATATGGCCTGCAAAAGAGAAAGGGGAATAAAAAGAAAAATGCTGCTTAAGTTGATTCAAATTTAAACATTAGAGCTTAATTGTGCTTGGCTGATTATGGTTGTTTCAGGTTGATATCTTAAGTAGGTTTTTGTTCATCCCTCAACATAGTCTATCTCCCATTTGGCAGCATTACTTATCTGGCACAAATATATTGTCTGCACACACAAAGTTACCACACCCTATTGTTGTGATGCAGGGATAGGTGCATATTTTGGAGCAGAATGTGAGAAGCATGGGATGTTAGTACGCGTTGCTGGGGACAATATCATGATGTCTCCCCCGTTTATAATGTCTCTTGAGGAAATTGATGAGGTAGGTTGAAAGGCCCCTAATTCGTTTTGTTGCCATCTACAAAGATATCTTTCTTCCATGGTGGGGATTAGACTTGTACTAGTGGGGTGGACATTCCCTGGTTTCTGCCACAAAATTCTAGCATAGCCAACTATGTTGGCTTTGCAAATGCACAAAACCATTTTGACCGGATAATTAAACAAAATCAGGGAATTGGTTATAGCAATTTAATACTAAGAGCTGCAGCCTTTTTGTTTCTAAAAAATTTGCAAATTTCGCATGCAAAAAAAGAAACCATATCTAATTTCGCAGGTATCTAATATTATTCATACTTAGCGATAGTGTTGACGGAAGTGTAAGAGTAACTTGTTTGACTCTTTCTATTTTCGAGTTCAATCTGATCCACCAATTCATAGTTATTCCCTTAATCACACACATTTTTGGAACATCTGTAACACGGCAAATAGCTTCCGTTTGAAAGATCATACTGTTAACCTCTTTTAGATACAATAAATAGCAAAGTTTAAATTGAGATAAATTTATAAAGATCTTGCAAAGAATGAATGCACAGAAGAGCTATATATATGTATCAGACAAGTAAGATTGAAAAGAAAAAGAGTGACTAGGAAAGTATAGGATATGGAAAATTGGAACCATTAAAGTGAGCCGTGGTTTATAAATAGGAAGCTGAGGAAATAATGGCTGTACATACTTTGCACATAAAAATGTCACATAAAAAGTTATTTTTTGGTATCTTTATTTTGATAAAATGTCACGTAATGGCTGAGGTGATAACACGGCAAATACTTTGCACATAAATAGGAAGCTGAGGAAATGACGTCTGAGGAAATGTCACATAAAAATTTGAGTTTTAATTAGATTATCACTTCTGGTTAGATTTTACAACAAATGTCACATAAAAAGTTTTAACGTTCTTTCTGTCTTCATTTTTTTTAGTATCTTTATCCATATTTTGATATATTAGTTCAAATTTATTTCTTCACTAGTCTTTTGTCTATATGGACATACATATGTATATACTAAAGAACTTGGTCGTTAGAGACCCGATTATGATGACCACAAGCCCCTTCTCTGTTGGGAACGGTGATCAAATAGATGAGAAACCTCAAGAAAAATAAATAAATAAAACCACATTCTGAATCCATGGGTGGAGATTGTGAAATCAGGAAGATGTTGGAATTAACCATTCTCATCCTGGTTGCTAATCATAATGTGTGACTATTGTATACTCTTTTGTTGCCCTCGAATTTCAATGTGCATCTGGACTCCACATTGAAATTGTTCTTATTTGGGTGCTTTACTTCACTCTCACTTGAGCACCTAGCTTGTTGCATGGCACTGCAAGACATTAGTGTTATCCAATGTTGCCTCAAGGGTGTCTAGCGCTGATATGGGGCTAATGGATAATGGAAATATTATTTCTAGGGAGAGGGAATGACATTTGAAATTTGAGCTGACTTGAGATGATTATGTATTATTAGAGATTTGTGATTGAATGTTTATTTGTATAGGCCCCACTAGTTATGATTAATATTTGGCCTTATCCTTTGTTGTTTTTGGATTCAGTTGGTAAGCATCTATGGCAAAGCACTGAAGGCAACAGAAGAAAGAGTGGAGGAACTGAAGTCCCAGCAGAAATAGTCTGAATAAATGCAAAACTCTTGGGAATCTGTAAAAGCTTGCCGGGAATTCTTAGAGACTATTCGTATGTGAATCGATAAAGTATATGTTGCTATTATCTGAGTTCTTGTTTTGTTTGGCTTTCCATGAAAATACAAGGAAAATGTCATCTGTAAAATCGCATTATGGTTAAAGCAGTGATCCTTCAAATGAGAGGGAAAACCTCCATTTGCATTAGGTATAATCATCATAATCCGGCCACCATTTTTATGAGTTCTCTATCAATAGTAGATCAAGTTGAGGGTCCCTCAAAACAAATGTGCTGGGTTCTGAAGGGCAGGGTGATTGAGTTGGTCATATTGTCTTGACAATTCGCCGTAGAATGCTCTAAAAATGACAATGGGGAAGGAGGGATATGGTTAGGGGATAAAAACAAATGGAAGGAGGAGCGAAATGGAACAACCTTAATAACTACCATCATAGTCCTACACACGTATTCAAAGTGACCAGAAAATCACAAGAGGCAAGAAGACTTGCATTCTCATTTCTATTTGAAATTCAAAAAATTATTTAATTCATTTTCAATGATACAGATTAGTTGAAGCTATATTACAAAGAACAAAATACATAACAGATCAAAATAGAAAATGTGACCACTATACGTAGACAGAGCACATAGCTTGTGGCCTATTATGCTTGATAGATTTTACCAGATTTGCAATGCAGTATCTGGAGGCATATTATGCTTGCTTGATGGATTTTCCAAACTTGCAATGCTGTATTTAGAGCTCCTACCATCCATTTTTTATTAAACACGCATCACCAACTAAATGGGTGGATAACCATAATTTAAAAAAAAAAATTATATCTCGCATAACCATATGGACAAACTTCCTAAGCTTACACTCATTTGAATTGCAGTGCCTACATAAGAGACATTTATAATCTGCTAGACTTTATCATAATTTTCTACTATTGATCCTAAATTGTGTGAATGACAAACAGCATGCTAGATAACCATCACCAACTCTGGCCGACTGTCCACGCTATTTCCCTCATCCTCCGGTACTGGATAGGCAGCTACTAGTGCATCTTGAGACCCAATGTACAGAGAGTTATGGATTGTCCAGCAGACCTCTCGAACTTTCCTGGTAGGATGGGACAAACCCTGAAAGACTGTAGTTCATCACGACAGCTGCGACAACATTAATAACAGTTTCTCTACATCCTATTATCCTTGTCCCGATAGCCAAATGGAGAGGACGATTCAGAAGGATATGTGAAGAACTTGTGTTTTAGAGCTTTGGGCAGATCACTTGATGTTGATTGGCTTTGCTTATAACAGTAGCTATCAGTATTGACATGGCACCCTTTGAGGCATTTTACGGTCGAAGAGACCAAACTCTGCTTTGCTGGGATGAGGTTGGTGAGACACGTAGTATGCACAGCTTGGACCAAATGTAGGACCCACTTACCTTCGAGAGACCATACAGAAGGTTAGGAAACTCAGGACCGCGTAGACTTGATAGAGAAAATATGCTGATCAGAGACATCCAGATTTGGAGGTTGAAGTTGGGGACGAAGTGTTGCTCTAAGTTTCACTAACCAGAGGAGTTGTTATGTTTGGGAAGAAGTGATGGAAGCTCAATTTTAGATATGTCAGGCCGTTTGAGATTCTGGTTAGAGTTGGCACTTCTGTTTACCAGTTAGCTCTTCCAACAGATTTAAAGACAGTACAACCTGCTTTCCATGTTTCCATGCTTCAGAAGTATGTTCACGATCCTTCCCGCATCATGAGTCATTAGTCCTGTAGGTTAGGGAGAATTTGACATATTTTGAGCATCTGGTACCAAGTTTTGGACTTCTATGAGCAACGGTTGAGAACTAAGGTTATTCGGTTGGTAAAGGTATTATAGAAATATCATGGCTCAGAGGAGGCTTCATGGGGGATTGAATAAGAGATGAAAGCTTAGTATCCAACCTTTTTAATGTACATCCATTTATAGGCTTTACTTAAAATTTTAAATCTACTATTTTCTTTAAAAATAATACAAACAACTAGATTATACATATGCTAGTTGAATTTTATAATATTTCTTTCAAACATTACCCACTAATTTTCAATAGGTTCCGGTATATTTAATTGTGTTTCATTCAAACATTTTCAAATTTAGACCAAAAAAACTCTTTTTTTGTTCTTTTACAAAGATTTATAAGTAAAACAGAAATATATAGATGAAATTTTAACTTTAAATATGTCGTTAAAGTATACAAAAAATACAATACAGAAAGGAAATTAAACTCAAAAAGAAATTGTTAAATTATTGTTGCTCAAATTTATATGATGTTAAAAAATTTTCTTCTTTTTTTCAAAATGTTGTATTTAAAGTAGTGAGATCGAGAGCCGTTGAGTTTCAATTAATACTCTAGAGATAAAATTGCATGTAGTTGAGTTTCATTTAATATTTTAACAACTTTTTTGATCAACTAGTCGTTACTCACATTGAGTCGATTGCTTCTTCTTTCAGGTCAACTACACTTTGTACTCTGTAATGTCTCGGTTAGTGCAGCTTCCTTCATAAGCATGCTAGGTCAACTTGTACTCCATTCTATTAAGTATTTTTGCTTTACTGTTCATGCAAGTCAGCTTGGACTTCATTCTGTCTAAGTATTTTTTACTTTGTTGATTGCACAAGTCGACTTATATATGTTCTAGGTCGACTTCGATTTGATGATAGTTAAGCATTTTTACTTTGCAAATCATGTAAGTCAACTTATAATGGCTTTAAGTTGACTTTTACCTGATGGTGCTTAAGCCTTTTTTCTATTTTGCATGTAAGTAGGTCAACTACCTAATTTGTCTAGTCGACTTGTTCTATACTTGATTTAAGCAATTCTTACTTTAATTCTCATGCAATTTGACTTGATTTAATTTTAGATCCATTAGTGCAAGTGCTTAATGAAATCTATATTTAAGTAGGTTGACTCATGACTTTGTCAGGTTGACTTGTGCACTGATTGACTTAAACAATTTCATTTTATTACTCATATAGGTTGACTAGTGTTTTACATAGGTTGTCTTGTGCTTAATGTCATTCAAGTTTATCACTATTCTATATTCAGACAGGTCGACTAATATCATGTATAGGTCAACTTAAGTTTTAGCTTTCTTTAGTTTTTCTTAAGTCCACATTGTGCAGGTCGACTTGTAATATGTGGTGAGTTGACCAATCTTAAGGTTTAAATCCTAACTTGTGTTCATGAGTCATTTGAGTCGGTTTATGTTTTACCTTCCACAAATATTTTTAGGTATTGTTTTGACAAGTCTACTTGGGATTTTACTAAGTCAACTTAAAGTTTGTATAGATTGACTTAATTTAATTTCTGACCATTGGAATTTTAAATTTTTGATCGTTGGAATTTCAAAATTTTGACTTCCCAATTGCTTCTGTAGCTCAATGACTTATAGGCTTGTACTTAGCCTTTAATTCTATTTATTCTCTTAGTCAACTTGTCACATATACAAGTCGACTCATCTAATTTTCTGTTTTTGCTCAATAAGGTTTTTTTTCTTGACAGATTAATTTGTTTCATATATAAGTCGACTTGTACAATTTTTTATTTTACTTAGAAGACTGATTTTAACTTAACAAGTCGACTTGTTTTATACGTGAGTCAACTTGTTCAATTTAATGTCTCTCTTCATACAATTATGGTATTCTCTCTTTATTTCCTTGAAATTAACATGTAATGTATCCTCCAAACATAATTATGGAAATTCATAGATATTGTTATTTATATCTATATTTTATATGATTTTATGATTTAATTATTTTATTTTTACTTTTTAATAGGAATTTTAGAGTGATTATTAATTTTATATTTATTAAAATTTTATTTTAAATTTTTATATGAAAATATAAAATAATATATACTTATTTTAAAAATAACTTTATATATTTTTAATTATTATTAAAATATCAGTGATTCGACCACGTTGTCTCATGGTTGAATCGGTTAAACCATAATTTAAAATTCATGGATCAATATATAGAATGATTCTGATAACATTTAGGTTAAAGTCGTGAGGCCCTCTATCAATTAATTGGTAAGACTTTTTTTCTAATTCATTGGTGATAACTTTATCTATACCCTCATAGGTATTTTATCTCGATAACGCAGGATAAAACTCAAGCAATAGAACTCTTAAACTAATGACTATTTTGTACATTATTTATTTAGTTTTTTAATTTTTATGTTGATCTTTAAACAATTATTTGAGTCCTTCAACTATTTTGACTCTATTAAATTTAAAAATGCCGTTGGTCAAAGCTTAACTTGAACTATTCTAATTAGATATAACGGGGCCCATTTGCACAAACGATGTTGACGTGAAGCCTCGAGAAGAGTCGATGTTATTGGCCGTGGCCGCCTCGATCTGGAGTCAGAAAACTTCCAGATGAAAATTGACTTTAAAAATAAGAATCGACATTTTCAAGTCTTATTGCAATTTACTTTTTTTTTTTGGAAAATTTTTAGGGGTAATATGGTGACATGAAAATATGACCCCGTTTCAAACCTTGGGTTTGAAAAGCCACGATTAGTTTTCTAAATTTTTTGTCCTTTTTATAAACCATCTCATAATCAAATTGTATATGATTTTAAACTCTTAAAAAAAACAAATCTCTTTTAATATATATTTTTATCATATATAAAATTTAAATTTAAAATTTTATTTAAATGATACCGATATTTTATTAATAGGCTAAGCATCAATTTTCTAAGATACTATATTGACCTGATGTAAATAAATGAAATTTGCTCCTATTTACCATCCTAACAAGCCAACCGGTACATGGAAGTCTTGTAATATAAGGGTTGGAGAGAGAGATGTTAGAAATTTTAAAATTCAAATCCCATGAATGAGAGTTAATGCATTCAAAATAAAGTTAATGGGAAAAATATAACCGAAAAAGAATTAAATGTCATGAAAAATGGAAGGGATTTGAATTGGAATGCATTTGTTCACATTTACATTCAAACTTTCACACAATTAATCTTATTTTCGATTATGAATATTTGATTAAATTCTCATTATGACCAACAATACTCTAGGGTGACAATTTTGGGGTTTTAAAGGCTCTTTGATGGTTAAGAGCCTATATAAACCCCCTCATAGTGTATTGGGTCCATAAATCTAATTTCAAGTCTCCACACAATCTATTGAGAGAAATTGAAGGCTTAGAAGGTTTGTGTATGTCATTTGGTGTTATCGCAATTGTCGGAAATCGTCGGAATCCATGAACGTTCCAAAATCACCTTGGCGCCATCACAATTGTCAAAGATCATCGAAATCGAGAATGATCGGAGGTACATTTGATCATTTTTCTCGAATTATTTTTCACTATTGCATTTGGTTTGCAATATATGATCTAACATTTGGTATCAAAGCATTTTGTCCTTTATCTTCAAAATTCTGATAAATTTCAAAATGTTTTCAAAAATTACGATTTTCAGATTTTGAATTAGTGGCCTAAAAATCTTGATTTTTGAAAAGTTGAGCCCAATTGAGATATTTATATCATTATAATTATTTTGGAATATTTCTACACTCTCCGACAGTTTTCCGACATATGGACTTGCCAAAAATCATTGATTCCGGGTTGAGACCCTTGGGGTCCATCAAGTAGAAAATGACAACATTAAAGTGCATAAAATGAAATAAATACGCAATAAAGAACAATTGAAAAAAATTATAATATTTTAAATATTCATTTATTCAATGAATGACCATGTGGTCAAATTTTTCTTTTTTGAAAAATCATTTATGTTTTGTATTAAATGATCTTTAAAGGGGTCATTTATTTTTCAATCAAGTCCCTACGGTATATTTTCAAAAGTCTAATAAAATTTCAATTATTTCACATTAGACCTTTATATTAAAATATTGTGTATAAAATTAACTTTTAAACTATTTTGTACATAAGAGAATGTATAAAATTAATAAAATGCATTAGATAATTTAATTGCATTTTTATTTTATACACCTTAGTATGACAAAATTGATTAATATTATTATCATTGTGATCAATATAATTTTTTAAATTAATTAGGGTTTAGCCACAACAAGCACAATTAAATAGAAAATTATATATAAAGGCATGATCACATTAAGAAAATGATAAATTTGACATAAAAATTATTTTTATGTAATAAATTTTATTCCACAAAAATTTTTGTTGTAGGAAAATAATAAAATGGAAGATAAAATATCAAAATAGTTATTTTCAATAATAGTCTACTTATGTAAAATCCCTTTTCAATGTAATACTATAAGTGCGGTTGATTTAGTGCATATCTAGATTGGTTCTGTCAAAAAGACGGAGATAGGTCTAAGGTTGGCTGATTCTTAAGCAGTCTCATGTTACTCACCACCTACTTGGGAACCTACCTGGTACACTAGAAAAATGTCTTATAGGGTTAAGTAGAAAATGATGAAGTCATTAAGAAAAGACTAATTATTGGTAGTTTCTCAATTAGCCCACAGGTATCGGGAAATGATCTATTTTTGATAAACCTTATCATAATGCTAAGTAAATCTAATAAAATTAGAAATTTAGTCCACAGACAATTTCTATGTCATAGATTTATTTTTATATGTTTGCATTGGTAGACATATATTAAATACCTCACATATAATTAGTAAACATGTTTATTTATTTTGTAGTATTCCAAACCATAGATTTGAAATCTAATTTTTTCTGATTTGAACGGAGAGAATTATAAGGAATGGAGGGAAATTGTACTTCTCCATTTGGACTACTTGGATATTGACTATACTATACAGAAGGACGAGCCACCTCCGGTGACCGATACCAGCTCTATAGATGAAAAGGCTCTTTATGAAAAATGGGAGTAATCTAATTGCCTAAATACCATGTTCATAAAGAGCAAAATTTTGGCTGATATTCATGACTCGGTCAATCAGCATACCAATGTCTGTACTCTTCTTAAAGCTATAGATGAGCAATTTACGACGTCGGAGAAATCTTTGGCTAATATCCTCATTATGCAATTCTCTTCCATGAGTCTCACTACTGTCTATGGTGTGCGCGAGCACATCATGCAGATGCTGGACATTGCGGCTCAACTAAAGAATCTGGAGGTTGATATGTCCAGTTATTCCTTGTGTACTTTATTTTGATCTCTCTCCCTCAGCCCTTCGATCCTTTTAAGATCTCCTATAACACACAAAAAGAGAAATGGTCTATCAATGAATTAATGACTATGTGTGTACATGAGGAAGGAAGGCTATTGATGGAGATGAAGCGAGATTCTGTTAGTGCACATGTGGTAGTACAAGAAAAGAAGAAGGGCAAATACAAGCCAAACCCCAAGGGCACAAAATTAAAGGCGGACATAAAGAAAGAGTCCAAGTGTTTCTTTTGTAAAAAGAAGGGACACACGAAGTAGAATTGTACCAAGTACAAGTGGTGACTTGAGAATAAAGGTATGGAAATCTCATTAGTCTATTATGAATCTTGCATGACTAAGATTTCTCATGTCACATGGTGGATTGACTCTGGTTGTATCATCCACATTACGAATGTGTTGCAGGGCTTGCAAAAGCTAAGGAAGCCGGTGGATCGTGAACTACTCATCTATTCAGGCAACAAGATGGGCTCATGAGTAAATGCCATTAGTGATTGCGAGCTCATATTAGCAAGTAGACATGTTTTGAAATTGGAGAGAGTATTTTATGTATCTAAGTTTTCTAGAAAGTTAATTTCTGTTTAAAACTTATACAATTCAATTACTTTTTCCAATTTAGTAATAAAATGACATTATTTTATGATTCAAATATTGTTAGTTATGGTCCATTATTAGATGGATTATACACTATTACTTTACAAGATAATGCTTACATGAATATAACACATACAAGGGTTAAAAGAAGTATCATTGAGGAAAATTATTTTATGTTGTGGCACCGGAGATTAAGACACATCTCCATAAAAAGAATAGAAAAATTGGTAAAGGATGGGTACTTGATACTCTAGACTTTACTGATTTTGAGACTTGTGTAGACTACATTAAGGGAAAGTAGACCAACAAGACTCAAAAGGGTGCTAGAAAGAGTTCAGAATTGCTAGAGATTATACATATGGACATTTGTACTCCAGGTACAGACTCGTATGGTCATAGTTATTTCATCTTATTTATATATGACTATTTACGATATATGTATCCTACATCTTTCGCCATAAGGACGAGACATTTGATACCTTTAAAATTTTAAAGCCAAAAGTAGAGAAACAATGTAATACTCAAATAAAAATCGTGAGTTCAGATAGAGGTGGAGAATACTATGGAAGGTATACAGAGGATGGACAAACACCAGGTCTGTAACACCGACACTCGGTGTACTGTATATTGTACTCTTCATTATCTCATATATGATTTATTTTTATTTTCACATAGAGAAAAATCACTCAGAAATTTTTCCGAGCTAAAATGTCTTAAAAGAATTTTGGGCATGGCCCCGGGGGCCAAAAAGGGACCCTTTCGGGCCATTTTAAAATTTACGCATGCGATTTCGAGTTTAATGAAATTACATGTGCAAAATCACTCTAAAAAGTTAACAAAACTTGAATTTGGGCAAAACCACAACGTTTGCTCTAGAGTGTTCAATGACTACTTACCGGGGGCGATAAATGAGACTACTGAGCCAAATCAAAATCTACCCTTGCGAAATTATTGAAATTTTGCTAAGAATCCAACTTTAGGTTAACTAATAATTTTCACATGTCAAAATGAGATTTTGAGAAATTTACCAAAACTTACCCGGTAGGATGAGAATTTACGCTATCGAACCAAAATGAAACCCACACGTGTAAAATTGACACCGTGTGGTTTAAACGTGCTAAATTCACTTTAAAAGTGAATGCCTCAAACAAAAAATTGAAATTTAAGCCGTAACATAAAAGTACTCAGTACCCTAGATTTTAACTTGATAAATCCTAAATTTGTAGACCAAATCAAAATTTGACCGAGCAAACAGTTTCGTTTCCAATCAAGACCTATATTTTTAGAATCTACACGTAAAACGGAGTCAAAATTTGACCGTGCGTTTTGAGGTCAAGGTCAAATTTTGACCTATTGCGAATTTTGTTCACTCCGAAAGACATTTGGGTGACCAAACGATCTCAGATTTATACAAAACCAGCGGCATTAGACTCAGTACAAAAACCTGGGTCCCTTGTGTGATTTTAAAAATTTTCGAGATGAATAGTAACTTTGACCAGTCTTGGATCGTGAGTCAACGAGTGGATAAGTACAAAGGATAAACATTTAATGCTCTTGAAGTGTGTGACACTACATGACACTACATGATTGGAACAAACTAACCCTAATTAATTAACAATGGTTAAATCCAACTAGAGTTAAGTTAATTAAATTTAACTAGGCTTAGAAATTGACTTAAAAATGAGTTTTGCTTGTGTGGCAAATAATCCTAAGGCTAGGAATTTACCTCACAAATATTGGATGACTAGAAATCTTGACAAAGCTAAAAACACTTAACCAAATACTTTCTAGTCTTCCTCCATGGCCATGAGCTTCTAGGCATGAGCTAAGTGAGTTTTTTCTAAACAACACCCCATTTGTTTTCATAGATCATCATCTCTCATGCCAAGGTATAACATATCCAAAAATTAAACGGAGAAGGATTCTTGGTGAAGTTTGAAGGGGCCGAGAGATTCAAGGGAGAAGGAGATCTGCACTTCTAAGACTCAAAATAACCTGCACATCATAAGGTAAACACCCATCACCCTCTAGTATAACATATCCAAAATTTAGACAAAAATGAGAAAGTTTGCTCAGAAAACTAGGATAGACGAATTTGAAGTCATGACAGAATTTCTGGGTTTTCAGAAGTTTGAATAGGTTATAATGTTTAGGTTATAGCATTTTCTGTGCATAGGCAAGTTGAGTGAAATTTTTACATATGAAACTAGACATTCAGAGCTTTAAAATGAGATAAGAATAGTTACATTTTAAGTAGAGATGGATTTTATATGAGTTTTAAAATTTAAGTGTTCTGCACTAATTCCCTATTCAGTCCTGCATTTTTGCCCTCATTTCGGCAGCAACATTAACCTACGTTTTCAAACCCCTTCCTGATAGATTCAAATCTTGTGCTAGTTGAAAGAATTGTAGACCCATGTCTTAGCTTTCCAACAAGGTAAGGATCACCTCAATCCGATCCCTGTGTCAAACGTTACAGCCATTCTACGAAAACTCATCAGAGGGTTATCTATTTTCGAACACTAAAAACAGTAGCATTGCACGACCTTCTTACAGCCCTTGTTTGCAAAATCTCAAAGCAGAAAAGTTGTAGATCTCCCTCTTACCACCTACTATGAAAATATCAAAAAATTCGGCCAAGGGAATCAAGAGTTTACAAAATCTCCCAAACCTGTACAGAAACGATTATGTTTTTCGGCTAAAACTGAACAGAGATTTTGGTGGTCAATTTCAAATCCCTTCTAAGCATAATTGGAAGAAACCCAAAACATGAAAAATGTAAGGTTATGTGTCATCTAGGAACTATAACAATATCAGGTAATTTGGAGTTATGTGTTAAACGTTGTGATGGTTGTGCTAAAAATTGGTCAGAACAGACTTCTAAAATGTAATGTGGGTAAAATGTTGCTATTTCAGGGACTTACACTAGGAATCGGAGAACGTGCCCAACTAAGAAGTTGTAGCCTTGTGTCGTGACTACTATATAGTCAAAAATTAGAGTCTTTGCATGAATAGATTGTGAGATAAGGGAAATGTACTAAAACAGGACAAAATAGAAAGTTAGATTTAGATTTGTTTGAAAATGTGGACTTTAAGAAATCTTCCACCGAGATTTTGGAGATAAGTTCAACATGAAAAGTGTGTATTTTTATGTGAATCAACCATCGAAATAGAAATTTCCCAATTCCGATGTCGGTTGAGGAACTTATGGTCAATTCCCTAAAATGGCACAAGAATAGAACTTGAAAACCCTAGGTTTGTCTATGATAGGGTTGCATCACATTTACATTATTATATACACATCATATGATCTCTTAAGTGACATATATTCTATATTGTATTTATAGAGCTTTTTTGGTGATATTAAGGGGAGCATTTTTTGTGTGTGTCTCGAGATTCATGCCAGGAGTGTTGTACTCTCCCGTATACTGTGAGTGAGATTTATTATATTATGTGTTCAATGTATAACAACATGTTTTAAAACGCTTTTCAGTGCAAGCATGACTTATGATCGTGTGCTATGATTTTTGAAATAAATTTGTGAAATGTTTTGTGAAATATTTTGTGAATCATTGGATTGTCCATAACATGATTTTATTGTGAAATATGCATCCAAATGATTTACGAAATGAAAAACGTGCCATTGCATCAATATGCATATGATTTTATGAAATCAATTATGAGAAATGTTTGATATGGTTTGATAAATATTGGCATGATTATGATGATATTATGTTATCGGCCAATGGCCTTTATGCATGCCATAATGATCTGATTTATGAGATACACCATGAATTGGGTATGCCGTAGCTATGAAGAGCGTTTGCAGAGGCACCCATTGTGCTCGAATACGCTTCTGCTGGAGGTATCCCCAAACGTCGTATATGATATTGGGACTCGACACGGTACTAGTTGAGTTGAACCCGAAAGGAGGAGGATTAGGTAACGCCCTGGTCTAACACTTGATGAGGTCCATCGCCAACGTCGGGATAGAGATCATTTTCTAACTTTGCATATAAAAACCCCTGATACGCCTGTCATTGGTCGTGGTCGACCTTTATCAGGAACTGATTTTGGGATACTCTATACTTGTGTGATTCAGTTGATATGGATGCATATGTATTTGAAATGTATGAAAAAAAATGATTTATGATGAATGGTTCATTATGCACTGTTTTCATACATTATGCGGACTTGTGATTTATTGAATCATTTTGACAATCCATTTTTTATCAACACATTGAACATACTTATATATACCTTCTCACTCACTGAGTATTCCCCATAATACTCACCCCTCACTTTCTGTTCCACAGATATAGCTATAGTGGGACGCATTGCGATATAGTAGTGCATGAGATTTTGTTGGAGATATCGGACCTGGATATGGTGTTAACCATTCTTTCGCAGGATTATGTTTAAAGATATGGGATGATATATATATATAGATATATATTTGTATATTTGGGATTATAGATAGACCATTGTACATGTATATAAAAGGGATGACTGTATGTAAAGAATTGTACATATTATTGTAACTCTCATTTCATTGTATTGCATTGAGGCATGATTGTACTATTGTGTTCAATCTCCTTGGAAAACGTGTCATGTCTAGGATTGTCTATTAGATTCGCTCGGTGCCACCTCTAAATCACAGGAGGGGTAACTGATGACTGTTCATGTCTTTGATGGGAGCATGATAGTAGAGGTCTGTGGATAACACTGGATTAGCCTTACGTTATTTTGGGATATTGACAGGGATATGGATTGGTTTGTTGTGTTGATAATTTGCCAGACTGGCCTTTATTTATTGATATGTTATTGATTGACGGGGTTTTGATATAGGATGGACCTCCGATTTATGGAGAGATTCTGTCCGTTTGTTTGTTGATGGTTGGGAATTTAATGTAAGCATCCGGGATAGCGTGGCGGCTGCTCACGCCTTGGATCGAGGATCGGAGCGTGACAATGTCCATTTGCAAAGTTTCTTCAGAAAAATGAGATTGTTGTCCAATATACCATGCCCGGTTCACCTGACCAGAATATGGTAGCTGAAAGAAGGAACATGACCTTACTTGATATGGTTAGGAGTATGATGGCTAGCTCTAACAATTCTTGTGGACTAAAGCTCTCAAGACGACATGGTACATTCTAAATAGGGTTCCAATTAAGGCAGTAGCTAAAACTCCTTTTGAGTTATTTAAAGATTGGTAACCTAGTTTAAGACATGTACGCATTTGGAGTTGTCCTGCAGAGATAAGGGTTTATAATCTACGGGAAAAGAAACTGGATCCAAGGACCATAAGTGGATACTTTGTCGGTTATGCCGAAAGATCTAAAGGATACCGGTTTTATTGTCCATCCTACCACACTAGATTGTGAAATCTAGGAATGCTAGATTTCTACAGAATGACTTGGTTAATGGGAGGGATAACTTTCGAGAGTTAACTCCTGAAAGGGACCCATCAAGTATCCCATCAAGTTCAAGTACCAAGTTGGTTGTCATCCAAAATGACTCTCAAGTGTCTATAGACACAAATCAGAGTATGGGTGATAACCAAGAAATTCTACAAGAAGCTGACCAAGATCAAGTTGGTCAACCTTCTCTTACGGAGAATGTTGAACCTACATTAAGGAGATCTACTCGAGAGAGAATGTCAACTATATCTGATGACTATGTGGTATACCTTCAAGAGTCTTACTATAACGTTAGAACCGTAGAGAATTTAGAAACATTTTCATAAGCCATACGACAAGCCATGAGTTCTAAGGACTCGAACGTATGGCTAAACACCATGAAAGATGAAATGGACTCCATGAGGAGTAACGGAGTCTGGGATCTTGTAGAATTGTCAAATGGGGTAAAACCCATCGGATGTAAATGAGTTTTCAAAACTAAGACAGACTTATTGGGTAATATCGAGAAATACAGGGCCAGACTTGTTGCTAAAGGGTTCACCCAAAGGGAGGGAATCGACTACTTAGAGACATTTTCTCCGTTATTCAAGAAAGATTCTCTCCACATCATTCTGGCACTTGTTACATATTTCGACCTAGAATTGTAACAAATGGATGTGAAAATGCCTTCCTTAATAGGGAACTAGAGGAAGAGGTTTACATGTGTTAACCTGAAGAATTCTCCTCTAGTGGTAGTGAGCATTTGGTGTGTAAACCAAGAAATCCATGTACGAGCTGAAACAAACGTCCTGCCAGTAGTATTTGAAATTCCACAATATAGTCACTTCATTTGGTTTTAAAGAGAATATTGTGAATCAAAGCATATACCTTAAGATCAGTGGGAGTAGATTCTATTTCCTTGTCTTTTATGTGGATGATATATTACTTACCACCAATGATAAAGAGATGCTATATGAGGTAAAATAGTTCATTTCTAAAAACTTTAAGATAAAAGATTTAGGTGATATATCTTATGTTATTAGTATAAAAATATATCGAGATAGATTCCATAAGATTTTGAAACTATCTCAAAAGACTTACATCAATAAAATTCTTAAGAGACAAAGGATGGAGAACTGTTCACCAAATATAGCTCCGATTATCAAAGGGGATAAGTTCAATTTGGACCAATACTCTAAGACAAATTTGAAAAGGGAACATATGGTTAACATCTCATATGCTTCCGTTGTTGGAAGTCTCATGTATGCACAGATCTGTACAAGACCTGATATAGCGCATGTTGTGAGGATGTTAGGTAGATATCAAAGTAACCCGGGTTTGGAACATTAGAAGGCTGCAAAAAAGGTGTTGAGATATCTACAAGGTAACAAGAAACATATGCTTACATATAAAAGAACTGACAATCTGGAAGTAGTCAGGTATTCGGAATTGGACTTTTCTGGTTGTGTTAATTTCCGAAAATCAATGTTGGGTTACATTTTTATGATAGTCGATGGAGCTATATCATGGAGGAGTGTTAAGCAGACATTGACTGCGACCTCTACTATGGAAGCTGAGTTCGTGGCGTTTTGAGACTACGTCACACGCGGTGCGGCTCAATAGTTTTATATCTGGGTTTAGGGTTTTAGATTTTATACCTAAACCATTATATATATTTTGTGATAATTCAGTTGCTCTATTTTTTGCTAAGAATAATAAGAGTGGTAATCGAAATAAGCATATCGACATAAAGTATTTAGCCATTAGGGAAAGAGTGTTAGAAAATAAAGTTATAATCCAACACATTAGTATCGATTGTATGTTGGCCGATCCCTTAACTAAAGGTATGCCACCAAGTAGGTTTAGGGATCATGTTGTAAATATAGGTTTATTGTCTTATTAAAATGAAACTCAGAGTTGAATTTTCTCAATAAAGTTGTGCATATATTGTTGTCTTGAAATAAATTCATCAAGTTTGGATCCTGAATAAACGGAAGATTTATTCATAAAGTAAATGTCACCATAAGGTTAGAAAATTGAATGCATCGAAGTACACGAAAGACAATACTCGCTTTTAGAGGACTTGTCGCCGTAACTCATGTACTCTATTTTCATACAAAGTTAACTTGATTTTGATTTCAAGTAAAGTGGGAGAATGTTAGGAATTTTAAAATTCAAATCCCATGAATGAGAGTTAATGCATTCAAAATAAAGTTAATGTGGAAAACATAACCGAAAAAGAATTAAATGTGATGAAAAATGGAAGAGATTTGAATTGGGATGCATTTGGCCACATTTAGGTGTTCCATTCAAATCTCCACACAATTAATCTTGTTTTCAGTTATGAATATTTGATTAAATCTTCATTATAACCAACAATATTCTAGAGTGACAATTGTGGGGTTTTAAAGTATTTTTTATGGTTGAGAGTCTATATAAACCCCCTCATAGTGCATTGGGTCCCTAATTCTAATTTCAAATCTCCATACCATCTATTGAGAGAAATTGAAGGTTTAGAATGCTTATGCATGCCATTTGGTGTTATCGTAATTGTCAGAGATCGTCGGAATCCGTGAACGCTCCAAAATTACCTTGGCACCATCACAATTGTCAAAGATCATCGGAATCGAGAATGAACGGAGTACATTCGATCCTTTTTCTCAAATTATTTTTCACTATTGCATTTGGTTTGCAATATAGGATCGAACAAAAGTGTCATTACATTTTAGTCCTTAAGCTAAAGGAGGCTCTTGCTGGCCTTCCGTAGCTTGGCCACACCAATAAACATCGTTTAAAAAATTTTTAAATTAGATTAATCGTTTCCTTTTAAAAAAATGAATTTCAACTTTAAAATCACAAATTGGGTCTAAGTAAGGGTGACCACGATTTGATTTGAACCATGAACCGAACCGGAATTGAAGGCTAAAATATTGAATCGGAATTGTCTTTTCGATTTCAGTTCAGAAACTGAAACTGAAACTGAAACCGAAACCGGAGACATATGGTTTGGTTCCGGTTCCTAATTTTTAAAAACTGGAACCGAACCGGAACCAAAACTGGAACCACTTGAGGCACTCGAGTCACAAACCTATCTGGTTGATTGATGTAGAGCAAATTTTAGACAATAAGAAATAATGAAGAAAATTAATGAAAATTTATATGAATTTATAACCGAAAGTATATCAACCGCTACCTCTAATAACATTTCAGATTAAGTTAAGACAAGGGGATCATATATTCAAATGGTAAGTGAACTACGAGGGCTTTGATTCCTTAGGCCCCAAAGATGCGTAGGCAGCTTAATTTATATAAATTAAGTTCAAGCCATTTTCTTTTTTTTTTTAATTATAAAACTAAACAATTAAATATGATATATTGTAATTATAAGAATGATAATAAATATATACTTTTTTTTCTTTGGTGATATGAATTTGTTGTTCAAATATATCTCGATAAAAATATTTTTACGATAAATATTTGATTTAAAAAGTTACATAAAACAAATAAATCGATTTAAGTCAAATCTCCACATATAAAACTTGAATTTAAATATAATTTAAATACAAGAGAATTTAAGTTAAAATAAATCGACCGAACTTATGAATCGAAAAGTAAAATAATTAAGTTGACCTAATAAAAGAATTGGAGAATTAAAATTAAATAATTTAAATTTCGGTTCCAAACGGTTTGAATCGAAGCCGAACCGTAAGGAATCGAAACCGTCGGCAAGTGGTTTGGTTCCAATTTCGGTTCCATTCGATGATGAACAGGAATTGGCGGTTTTGAAAACGAAACCGGCTGTTTCGGAACCGAAACCGACGGTTCCAAAACCGTGGTCACCCTTAGGTCTAAGCCTTGCAGCTCCAAGGTGGGGAAGGGGTCATTATCCATCTAAAACTTCAACAATCTCTTAAAGTATTTAATTCTTTAAATTTTTATCTTTTTCTATTATATTATATTTTCTAAAAAAATTTAGTAGCATTGAGTTTCACATTAAAAATATTTTATAATTTATTATCAAATTAAAATTTTTCTTTATATTTTTTTTACTATAAAATTGAATTTAACCATTAAGCTATTTTGTTTTAACAAGGAGAAATCTTTATTTTTGGTTTATAAGATTTTAAGGTTGGTGGTTTCGGAACAATCGTTATATTAATTCTTTAATATTAAATTCCTTGTAAGATTTGAAAGTGATGTTGATTTTTGTAACGAAACTTTTAATTTTTTAAAACATTGTATAGTATACATTATTCTTATATTAAAATTTTATTTTAATTATGAATTTTTAAAAGTATAATATGGAAATGAATTACTTATTGAGATTGTAAATTATATTTTAAATAACAAAAAAGGGTTATGAATTTTAGAAGTTTCATTATATTTGAGTTTTGAGTTTGTGAACTCCAAAAAAGTAGCAAATAAAGTTAATCTATTAATAAACCTAACGTTCATAAGTTTTTTAACGGAATTATTAATCTACGTTTTCTTTTGACCTTTCGATGGCTCTTCTTTAAAAAAAATGCCGTGTTTTCTATCGAGGAGAGAGAGAGAGAGAGTGCTCTTGGCGTCTGGAGACTTGCGGCAGAGAGGAGAGAGAAAGTCTCTAGTGCCAGCACCAGCATCCGAGAGGAGAGAGAAGGATGGGGGAAAAGAGAAGAGAGGAGAAAGAAAGAAACATTTAAAAAGTTTATGTAAAGTTGATGACGGTGAACAACAACAAATAATATAGCAAAGAATGCATGTCTATAATTTCAATGGTTTCATTTATGGAAGAAGCAAATGAAGAAGATATCTTCTCTTCAAGTATTAGTCAGAGAGAGAAAAAGTAGGATTGAAACTCAAAAGACCAAAACCCCTAATCCAAGGCTCTAAGACTCCAACATTGAAGCAAATCAACGACTCTGCTCATGATCTGGGTTTGATCCAATGAAACAAAAAATTGGGGCATCTTATAAAGAATTATTGAAAGCAAAATTTGGTCCGATAGGTCAAAAGAACTTAAGTTATATTCTACAGTATCTTTTTTAAAGAGTCTTCATTTTGTTAAAAGTAAAAGCATGTGTTTTTATTGAAAACAAAAGGATGGATTAAAAGGCTATTAAAAAGAAATTAACGAATTTCACTCGATGAACCTTATTTATTTGGGTGAATTAGACGTCCCGTATTTGAATTTTATATTGAAATTATAATTAAGTCTCTACTTTAAGATTACAATTAAGGACTCAAAAATTTTAAATTATTTCAATTAAATCTTTCATCATCAATGAAATTAGCGAGACTGTTAAACATAAACAAACATAGTATATGAATTGGATTTCTACACATTAATATGGCATTATATGTGAAGTAGTATGTTTACTTATCCGTTGAGATTTTATCTGATATTCAAAAATATAATTTTAATATTTAGATAATTAAATTTAGTTTTGTTATTTGACACTAATGGAAGTATGATAATGTTTAGAAAATTAAAAGGTTAAATTTCGGGTGGTATCTCAATGTGTAGACATCCAAAATATTGTGAACTAAGAAATCATTTGATCAAAACTCTCGATCAAGATGGTGATAATGAAATCAAACCACCACCACAGATTCACGACGTTTCAACATAAATCCAATGAATCCAATGACGGAAAAAATTTTCTAACTTGAAAATTTTTTTATCCCTCAATATAGTTTTTACAAAAACTTTCAATCTCTTTCTATCTTTTATCTGATAATGAACACACTCTCTTGTTCATCCAAAAATTTAAATTGATTCACACAATTTACGTTAAAAGAGAGAGAAAAGATATATGGTAGTGGTAGTTATGGGGATAATGAGAGTTAATCCATTATCTTTAAAACCAAATTTAAAATATTTTTAACCATTGATAAAATGCTCCTACATAGACATTTACCAACATGCCTCACTTGCACATGAATCCGTCATAAGATTACAACTCCTACGATTTACTATATCACTCTACTAGACTTTCATACTGAATTGGATGTCATGTGAATATCGAGTACACTTGCAAGTAAAGACTTCTCAATGCACCTATTAGATGATTGAGAATTCAATTCACTATTAGTACCAAAAAGAACTCATTGTACCTTAAAGTCAATGAAGTTATATCCATCGAGCCACTTTCCTCATCAAAAGTGATCTCCAATCATTACTCGACTGTATATTCACTATTATGTTTGAATCCCAATATAGATAAACATAATAGATCGACTAGTGATTACTACGCCATGATATAATGTCGATTGATTTTCCTTTTTCTAAACTCGAATCTATCAGTCTCAATTTAGTGGGTTTCCTAAATCTATCTATTAAACCTCAATTATCTTTTGAACCATAGGTAATCGGACTAAAATAGCAAATACTGAAACAAAACTTTTAGAAATATCCAAAAGTAATTATTGTATAAGAGATCACACTCAATGGATCTAGAGTTTCACACAATAGGGCACGGAGATAAAATTCAGATCATTGTCTAATGTAATATAGCTCTCATTATTGCTGGTCATTTTACTACATACCATATGAAACATGTATCATAGTGTTATTCCCCATCTCTCTAAAAGGTATATGTCAGATTTCTCTAACACTGTATAAATATAGGACTCAGAATACACATAAAACTTTACCTAGAGATCTCAGAGAAAGCATTTCAGAAATAATATCACTATATGCATATGATATCTGAAATCTCAAATCTGACTACTTACAGGTAATATGGATGTGGGTATATCCATGTCGGTCATATCGCATATGATCTTATCCTGAATACGTATTAAGGTAACTTATGCTCTAGTAGGAACACTCTTAAAGTGTCTTACAACTAGAAACCGTCTCATTCCCACTCACTTTGAGATGGAGGTGGTTACTCGTATGAGAGAGTTGACCATACCTATCTGACATATCTTTTATCACAAAACACTACAAAATATATGCAATAAACAAGTGCAACAAATAAATTTGTGACTGAATAATACATGCATGTCATATAGAAATGTCAAAATACTCGCAAACCCACTGATTACCTATGTTTCACAAAGAAATCTCTCATAATGGGTTGGGTTAAGGGATCAGCTACCATATTGTGTATAGAAATGTACTTTCTCATTATTTTACCATTCTCGATGATATCTCTTACAAAGTGGTATTTGGTATCAACGTGTTTGGTTCTATTGTGATCCTTAGGTCTCAAAGGAAGATAATGGTGGTTTGATTATCAAAATAAATCATTACTGAACTTCCACTATCTGCTACACTGAATTCCCACTATCTGTTACAACCCCTAAATCATACAAAAATATTTAAAACTAAATATTCTTATGAATTGCCGCTAAGCATGTTACAAGCTCAGCCTTCAGTGTAGATAAAGATATACAAGTTTGTATTTTACTACTCCAAGATATGGCATTATTATTAAGTAAGATAGTAAAACCTAATATCAATTTGCATTCATCTAGATCGCCACCCCTGTCGATATCTGAATACCCAACGAGACACAAAATCACTTCTTCCATAACATAAGGAGAGGTTCACAGGTCTCTTGAGATATCTCCAAATCATTTTTACTACTTTTTAGTGACCCTTTCTAAGATTCGACTGATACCTACTCATTAGACTAACTGCAAAATCAAATGTCTGGTCATGTACACATTATTGCGTACATCTGACTGTCCACTGTACTAGTATAAGAGATTCTACCCATCTCCCTTATTTTTTTCTAAGTTTTAGGACATATGTCATGACCCAGAGTCTTACCTTTAATGATAAGAGAATTTATGGGGTTGCAATCGCTCATCTTAAAGTGTTCGAGAACCTTCCTGATATAGAACTCTAGAGAAAGAGTCAATACCCGTTTCAAACGATCCCTCTGAATCTTAACTCCGAGAATGAATTGAGATTTACCCATGTCATTCATATCAAAACTCAACGACAACCATATTTTAATGGTCATTGAATACTCTCTGTTATTCTTGTCCAACAGAATGTCACCCACATATAATAATATGATCACAAAAGAGTCACTAGAATGTATTAGGTGCACGTAATGATCCTCCTCGATCAGCACAAACCCATGAAATATCACATTCTCGTGAAATCTCCAGTACCACTGCCTGAATGATTGTTTAACGCCGTATATCAACTTCCAAATTCAACATATCTAATCCTCCTGACTTTTTAAAACGAACTAGAGGGTTATTCTATGTAAATCTTCTAGTTTAAACTTCTATTAAGGAAGACAATTTTAACGTCTATACATTGTAATTTCGGATCCATATTTGCGACAATTATTAAAAGTAAACAGATCAAAATAAATTTGACTACCGGAGATAAAGTCTCTTCATAATTTACGCCCTTAGTTTGAGTATAACTCTTGGCTACCAGATGAATCTTATACCTCTCCACTGATCTATCGGTCTTTCTCTTGATCTTGAGAACCTATTTGTTCCCAATGGTCCTTCTGCCCTCAAGCAAATCAACTAAATTTCAGACCCCATTGATTCTTAATGAGTCTTTCTCTCCATCCATAGTTGAACTTCGTAGGACTCTCAAGAGCCTCTTAGACCACTTTAGGTTCCTCATCATCCTTACGAGTCACAATGAGGGTTTTACCCTCAATTGGGAAGCGATATTAAGTATGCGTTTTCGATATTCCTACGAGGAGGGAGAATCTCTTTACCTCTAGATGAACCCCTCCCATTAGAACCGAAATCCGTAATTGGTTCTTGGGTCTCGACGTTAGGCTTAGCTAAGTCACTAAACTCATCTATCTCATAAAATGTAAAGTTTTGATCGATTTCACATCTTTTAGGGAAATCATTCTCAATAAATGTGACAAGATTCAATTTCAGTAACGGTGTCGTTTACTCATCTAAGAACATATATTCCTTGGAGTGTTCTGAATGTTTTATAAAAATATATTAATTTTCTTGCGGATCTAACTAATCATATGGATGTAAGGAATTATGAATATACGTCGTACAATCCGATGACCTCAAGTGGCTAAGGTCAGATTGCCTCCCTATCCAAATCTCATTAGAGATACTGACTACGAACTTTGATGGGACACAGTTGAGAACGTAAACTGCAATCAATAAAACATCTCCTTAATGGGAGAGACAAATTAGTCTGCACTATTACAGATCTCACCATTTCCAACAAATACTTGTTCCTCCGATCACTTCTGAGAGTCTTCACTTTCAAATTTAACTGATTCTTAATCTCACTAATAAACCTCTTGAAGCATTCCAATCCCTCAGATTTGTGTGAGATCAGATAGACGTAATCGAAAATCATGTAATCATCTATGGATGAAACAAATCACAGAGCTTCATTTCGGGTTCTCACGCTCATGAGATCACAGATATCGAAATAGACCAATTGCAATACAGTCTCAACTCTCATTGCATTGCCAATTTTTTTTTTTTTGTAATTTTGCTAATTAGGCAAAACTCACATACAGCTAACTCGAACCTGGTTAACGGGTCCAACAGACCATTTGCAACTAACTGGTTTATTCTTTCTTACCCTATATGTCCAACTCTACTATGTAATACATTCACATCATCATCTACGCAATCAGATGTCAATAGAAAAATAACAAGAAATACCATTAAAAAAACAGTATTTAGTACATGTCGTCCATGATGGACAAAACCAGAACGAACAAAAAAATTGTCGTAACTAATATAAACAATAAAGTTTCTAAAAAAACAAAGCATATCCTAGACGATCTAAACAAAGTACTGAAATTAAATTCTATCAAATATTCAGAACCTAAAGAATATCATGTGGATACAGCGTCTGGCTAGTTTGCAACTCTAACTTGCAAGTGGCAATCCATATGATGACAACAATGCTCCGTTCCCTATGTAAATCTTTTTAACCTAAGGACTCTCTTGATGGAACTCTACATACACGGTACTATCTCGAATTATATGGTCGGTGACTTCTGAGTTTACAATCCATTAGAGAGAGAAATCAGTGAATATCACAATAGATGAGACAAAACTCAAACCATTTAAAGAAGAATGACATACTTTCCGCTCGTCACACTCATGAGTGAAATGACCAAATCTACCACAAATGTAACACTTTACATTGGTCTTATCAAGCTTCTTCTTCATGCGCTTTTATACCTTGTTGTTAGATTTCTCAAATGGTTTCTTCTTGTCTGAATCTCGTGTCTCCTTCTTATACTTATGCTATTTGTTTGGTGCCACGGGAGCCCTTACTCAACTCAGTTGCATAAGCATGAGTTGAGTACGGCCTACTCACCTCTAGGCGCTCCTCCTTGATCTTACAATGTCTATTCACATCTGCAAAAGTACAAATACTCTCATTATACATGAGATAGTTTTTCATGATCTCCTATGAATATGGTAAAAACTAGATCATGCCCAATACCTAAATGTCATTCAAAACGGGCTTGCCTACTTTCCTAAGCTCGGTGATCATACTTGACATTTATATCAAATGTAACACCATTATATGATAAGCCATTTTCTTATAAGTAATAAGCCTATAAGTCACGATTTTCATCTTAACAGTTAAAAAAGTACACCATAGTGTTTTTTGAGGGCGAGCCAAACCAATATAATCGTAGAATATTACTCATAAACTAGAATTATATCGTCATACGTGTTACTTAGAATGACTGCCTTAGCTTGGCCATTCTTCCTCTTCTATGCATGAAACACTTCTTGATCTCATCTCGCCTGAGGCCTGGTATCCTCCTCGGTTCCACCATATCGTATTTTAGAATCTTAAACAAATCTTGTTTATCGAGAATAAACTGAATTTTTCAGTATAAAATCTCATAGTTGTCACCATTAAATTTATCCCTCTTGCAAAGATCTAATACGACAGTTTTCGCAACAGTTATAGAGATATTAGTGATTTATTGATATTTATTCTCATATTTTGTATATCTTTTGAATCAATAAATCTCTAATGATTTGAGTATAGACTCCAAACCGAGCGTATGAGTCAACGGATACCATCACCACAACTTATAATCGTATCTTACCATCCAAATTTGAATTCGGCACATAAAAACCTACAAAAGTTATATTTAATGGCATGAGACCCTTAAAAAATAAAAATTTTCATTCTAGAAAAGCCTAACACGCCGCCGGACGGACCCACGTGCTACCATACGCCGATAGCGGCACCCCACACCCTTGCATGTGCTGCCAACATGCTGGCACACACGCTAGATGCGCAAGGTGTGGGTCACACGCCTACATGCATGTGACCCCATCCCGGGTTGTGACACAGGTCGGGATGTGGATCCGAGTTGGAACTAACCTGGACTACCTCAAGCACCTTAGTGCGTGTGAACCTACGCGCCAACACCCATTGGCGTCATGCACCTCAGTGTGCATGCTTGCCACGTGCCTACAGGTTTGAGATGGGACTTCCTCGCCCGATTTTTTGCAATCGGGTCAGCATGACCCGGTTGCCGAAAAACAAATTTTTGGCCTGATTTTGGTGTGGATTTCAACTGTAATTCGAAATTAAAGTTTTCTAATTCATATTGAACTCGATTTTTGGAAGAAATAAGCCCTAAACTCAGCGAATCCAACTACCATTGTCACGACCCTTTGCGGCCGGTTTGGAAATCCCAGTTTTCGAGAATAACAGTTGCAATTGATCACTCAAATTAATATATTTAAGTATCAAGAACACATCTAGATCATTTGCATGCATTAATTTGTCCTCTAACTCGACAGATCTAAGATTTTGAGATCTGTACAGTCAAAAAGTTTGGTTTTCATGGCTTAAATATACTCAAAAAATTTAACAAAAATTATTTTCATAATTCTTTGGTATGAGTATTCTCGTGGTATTCTCGAATTTATGAATTTCATCTATAATTCGCGTCCTAATTTTATATCCTACACATTTTATATCAAAAAAAGTTTCAAAAATTTTTAATAAATCTAATTTTCTCTAATACTAATGTTAAATTTATTTGATACTAACGGAAATATGGTAATTTTCAGAAAATTAAAAGATTAAATTTCGAGTGGTACCCTAATGTGTAAGCATCCAAAATATTGTGAACTGTGAAATCTCTAGATCAAAACTCTCAGTCTGGATGATGATCACAAAATGGAACTATCATCATAGATTCATGACGTCTCAACCTAAAATCTGATAAATCCAATGACGGAAGAAATTTTCATACTTGAAAATTCCTTTATCCCTTAATATGGTTTTCACTAAAAGTTTCATTCTATGTCTATCTTTTATCTGTTAATGAACACACTCTGTTGTTCATCCAAACGTTCAATTTGATTCACACAATTCACGTTAGAAGAGAAAGAAAAGATATATGGAAGTTAGCGAGAGTTATGTAGATAAAGAAAGTTAACCCATTATCACTAAAATAAAATTTAAAATATTTTTTAACTTTTAATAAAATGTCCCTACGTGATCATATTTATCAACAATTTCTAATTAAAAGAAGAGTATAATGACAAATCAATATAAATTTTGGTGCTATAATGATGCATTGTATATGTGATCTTTTGATATGCTATTGATTAAATTAAATCAAAATCAAGAATCAAATTAAAAGTTATAAGATATATTTATATTAATAGAATAAAAATGAGATTTAGTAATAAAACCTTAAATTAAGAATCGGATTGAAACCATGTGTTCACTTGGTTTTCTAAAATCTTTCGGGAGATATAGAAAGTCAAGCGTACGTTGATATTTTCTTGACAATTAAGGGGCTTTTAGAAAGCCAGAAGAAGTTAATGGGGGAGAAGAAGGGCAGGAAAGGTAAGAGCGGCAAAAAAGTCCAAACAACAGGCATTCTCAAATGGACAATATGGTGGGTTGATTGGTCCTCTCCTCCACGAAAGGGACACTCTCATCTCATGTTCCATCTTATGCTCTATTAGGCAATTAGTATTGTCCCACAAAACCACTAACTCCACCGGCCAAAGCCAACCCATCGCTCTCTTATATATAAAGATTTTCTCTTTCTTTCCTCAATTTTCATCATAATCGCTTCCCTCTCTCTCTCTCTCTCTATATTTAACTAATTGAATTGGTGGAACACAGAAAGAGAATTATCAGAAAAACCAAAAGCCTTTCGATCCAAAAAGCTAAACGAAATTCTCTCTTTCTTCTTTGTTAGGTATCGTCCCTCTGTCTCTCTCTCTCTCTCTACTTGTTTACTTTTCTTTGTGATTCCATTTCTAAGAAGTGATCTGTTGTTTCGATGGGATGGGAATCAATTGTTTTGGGGTTCAAAAGGATTCGAATCTGTTGCTTGTTTTGATTGAATCGAATCGATTCGATTCAAAAGAAAGAAGATTTTTGAGTTGACCGGTGGAGACTCTCACTGAGTCCCACCCATCCAAGCAGCGATCGATTTGGATATCAGATCAAAACCATCGCCTGCTGTTGTTGTTGAGAATGTGATTTTACTAATTACTATCATATCAATCAAAGGAAAAGAAAAAAGGGTGTTCCTGTTTCCAATCCAGTCGTAGTTTTGCTTTGATTCACCTTTAATCAGCTCCCACTTTATTTTCTTCTTTATGTTAATTTAAAATTTTTATTTGTTAGTGTTTTTCTTCCGTGACAAACGCCGCTTTTTGTTTGCTTTTGCTTCTTCTTCTCCTGCTCATTATTAAACACATTATTTATTTTTCTTTTATTAAAATATGTATTCTCTAATAATAATAATAATAATAATAATAATAATAATAATAATAATAGTACATGTTATGATAATAATATTATATATACTTGAATTTT
Organism: Dillenia suffruticosa; assembly: GCA_033439265.1. Taxonomy (NCBI): domain Eukaryota; kingdom Viridiplantae; phylum Streptophyta; class Magnoliopsida; order Dilleniales; family Dilleniaceae; genus Dillenia; species Dillenia suffruticosa. The sequence continues at coordinate 9,063,185 of JAVTVX010000030.1, read as the reverse complement.
ATGGCTCCGCCACCCAATGGTATAGTGGTATTTATGGCCTAAAACTGGGCCACTTTGAAATCACATTTTTTACAATAAAATTAATTAATCCAAGCTTACTGGGTCCTGCTCCCAGCTTGCCATTCTTTCGTGCCGTGTGACTTAGGTTAAAGCAAAGTCTCTCAAAAGCTTTCAGGCAAAAAATTCTGTGGGTCATGCATTCTAAGATGATGGATGGTCCTATTAATTATGATTATCATTTACTTCCGTTTTATTTATTTATTTATTTATATAGCATAATTTAATTACTTATTCGTATATGGTAATTAGGCCTGCATCCTCTTCCGATTAAATATTAAAAATATAAATATTTTTTATTTTTTATTTTTTGAGACTACTTTTAATTAAAGGAATTTATCTAATTATATCATTCCTATATTTTTATTAATTTACTTTCAAACTAAATCCTCTTGCGTCTTATGTTTGGTTAAATATTTTTCCTTATAAATAGTTAAAAAAAAATGATTATAAAATAGTAATTATTTATATTTTTAAATGATAAATAAGATTTTATCGTCAGTTAATGAGCAACTTCTTTTATTTCTTGAATATTAAAAATGAATGGATTGAGGGTCACACGCGTGACACAATCACACGGTGGATCTGATCTCAGTACTTATGTACGGTTATGAGATGGTTGGGTTTCATAAATTTTATCCAAAATTTTCTACTTTCCTTCTTTTTTTTTTTTTAACTGCGCCCACAAAAATACTATCATGGTCTCTCGCCTGTCTCGGTGTCCGTATAAAGTTAAATAATTTAGTTTTTGTATCTAAAATATCATTACAATTTCCCCTTAAACCCTACGTAAGAAAATAAATTCTAGGTAAAAACGTTTATTACAATTTCCCCTCTGTTCTAATTGCATTTTTCTTTATCAGGTACCCAGTTTTCTTTCTTTTTTAATTGGGAGTGGGAGTGGGAGTGGGAGTGGGAGGGTGTTGGGGGTGGACTCTTTTCCAAGGTTATTTTATTTTTTCTTTCATAAATGTTGTTCAAAAAGTGTGTTAAAAAATTACCACTTTGTTTGGTCAATTTAAGTTGAAATAGTAAATAATAAAAGAAAAAATATTATTAGATTAAATATGAGACATATGAATTGAAGGACTGGGAGTTTCTGGTGCGGTGGGGGACCTGATGCTCAAGTCCCACGGAAACCTGCCCAAACATCTCTAATTCGTATTTGCTTTCTCGTGTACTTAATTAATATTGGTCGCAACCATGCCTGCCCAAGAATAGGGCTAATGTGGGTCATCGGGCCATGTTCATGGATAAACTCCCAGATGCTTAAAAAGCTGAGGTAAATTACCAAAGGTGTGTGAGTAAAAGATAGAAAAGCTATAATATAGGTGTGGTGCCAATGAGCTTTCTCATCTATCGGGACAGCAACAGTGACTTGGTGTGATGGGAGTCCTTTTCCTTTGCTGTACTAACTAATGATTTAAGATTTGAAATGAAACCCACCGACTTTATTTATTAATTTATGTTTTTTCTTTTCTTTTTCGTGTACAGCACAGCACAGCACAGCTGAAAGCGTAGGGAAAAGAGATTGAAGATGGAAGAAGAGAAGGTTGCAGCGAGTGCAGTAATGGAGGGTGTTGCTGAAACTGGATCAGCCAATTCCATTAAGCCCTCTAAGGTAAAATTATCATTTCTTTTTTTGTTTCTGCAACAGCATGAAATCTGCTCCCACCTACCTAGCTGTTTAGTAATAGCAAAGATTGTATTTGCTAGCTAAGTATTTCCCGGCCTAATTCTGTACTTATTGTAAAAATTGAAATGATCCCATTGCATACATGAGCCAGAGCATTGTCGACAGCAATGGCAATTACGGTGGTGAGTCACCTAAGGCAGCAACTATGGAGTCCTGCATATCACCTGGCCACGGGTGGCTTTCTAATTTATCTAAATGTTTGATTGGCGTTTGTTGCAGTTAACAAACGGGGACATGATTGAAGACGGAAAGGAAAAGAAAGAAGCGGAAGAAACTGCATTAGATGGTGAATTCATAAAAGTAGACAAGGATTCATTTGATGTGAAGCAAGGGTCCCTCTCCCATTCCCGTGATACACCATCAGTTCTTGAGCCTAGTTCAAGCAATTCTACTGCAACTACAACTGCAACCAGAGAATTATTGGAAAGTCAGGAGAAGGTCCACGAACTTGGGCTTGAATTGGTTAGAATTTCAGAGGCACTAAAGCAATCTGAATCCGAGAATGCCCGGCTTAAAGAAGAGGTCTTGCTTACAAAAGGAGAGCTGGAGCAAGGAGGAAGAAAATTTGAATATCTTGATTTAGATCACAAGAAGCTCCAGCAGCAGATCATTGAAGCGGAGGAGAAGTACAACCTGCAGCTCAATGCTTTGCAGGAAGCCTTGCAAGCACTGAAGGCAAAAGATAAGGAGCTGACTGATATAAAGGAATCATTTGACCGTTTAAGCCTTGAGCTTCAGGATTCACTTAAGAAAATGCAGCAGCTTGAACAAGAGCTTCAATCTTCAGCAGGCAAAGCACTGAAATTTGAGCAACTCTGCCAGGAAAGTGGAAAGCATGCTGAATCTGAGACACAAAGAGCCCTTGAATTTGAGAAGATGCTTCAAGTGGCCAAATTGAGTGCAAAGGAAATGGAAGATCAAATGGCTACCCTCCAAGACGAACTTAAGAATCTATATGAGAAGATTGCTGAGAACCAAAAAGTTGAAGAAGCCCTCAAGAGTACAACTGTGGTGCTCTCTGCTGCCCAGGAAGAGTTACGTCTCTCAAAGTCCCATGCATTGGAGATTGAGCAGAAGCTCTTTTCAAAGGAGGATCTTATAAAGGAATTGTCTGAAGAACTGGAACTCAAGAAGGCTTCTGAATGTCAGTTAAAAGAAGACATTTCTGCTCTTCAGAGACTCTTCTCTTCGACAAAAGAAGAACTACGAGTGAATGTGTCTGAGTTGGAAGAAATCAAGTTGGAGCTACAGGAGGAAGTCAAACAGAAGGAAGAAATTAAAGTTGGCTATGAATCCCAAGAAGAACAGCTTGTCAAAGTGCAGGAAGAATTGGCCAGTATAACCCAAGAAAGAGGATCTTTGGAAGCAGCCATGGCCGATCTGACTAGTAATGCAGCAATGATGAAAGAGTTATGCGCTGACCTTGAGCAAAAGTTGAAGCTCTCAGATGAGAACTTCAGAAAAACGGATTCTCTCCTGTCTCAAGCTTTGTCAAACAACGCTGAGCTGGAGCACAAGTTGAAATCCCTTGAAGAGCTCCATCTTGAATCTGGGAATGCGGCTACAACCGCTGCACAAAGAAGTCTTGAGCTTGAGGATTTAGTCAAAGCTTCAACTGCTGCAACAGAAGAAGCTCAATTGCAGCTTCGAGCGCTTGAAACACGTTCAATATTGGCAGAACAAAAGAATGCTGAGCTGGGGCAACTGCTGAATTTGGTTGAGCTAAAATATGCTGATACTGAAAGAGAATTAAAAGAATGCAAGGAGAAAATGTCTGAAATTAGCATCGCATTAAAGGAGGTTGAGGATGAAAAGAAGAAGATGAATGGTCAAATGCAACTATATGAAGAAAAAATTACCAGATTGGAATCAGCTTTGGAGGTGTCATCTACTTGTCATTCACAACTTGAAGTAGAGTTAAAGAGTTTAAATGACAAGTGTGCCGAACATGAGGGACATGCTAATACGCATTATCAACGAGCCCTTGAGCTTGAAGATTTAATGAAGATCACTCATTCTAAAGTAGAGGATTTTAACAAAAGGGAGCAAGAGCTGGAGCTTCTGCTGGAAACAGAGAAATTCAGAATTCAAGAACTTGAAGAGCAGATAAGTACACTGCAACAGAAATGCGTGCATGCTCAAGAAGAATCAAACATGTACTCTGCCAAGGTATCAGAACTGGGAGCAGAGCTTCAAGCATCGTTATCAAAAGCATCAAATCTTGAGGCTTCATTGCAACTCATGAATGAAAAGGATAGGGAACTGACAGATTCATTGAACACATTAACAAAGGAAAAAAAAGGGCTAGAAGAGGCATCAAACAATTCAAACATGAAGCTTGCTAAGGCGGAGAATATGTTGGAAGTCCTGCGAAACGAGCTGAGCTTGACACAGGAAAAGCTGGAAAGTATTGAAAAAGATCCTATGGCTGCTGGAATCCAGGAGAGCAAGATAATGGAGAAGCTTAAATCTGCTGAGGAACAATTGCAGCAACAAGAAAGAGTGTTAGAGCAAGCCACCTCAAGGAACTTGGAGCTCGAGTCTTTGCATGAAACCTCAGCCAAAGATTCAGAACTGAAGCTCCAAGAAGCAATGGTGAATTTCACAAGCAAGGACATTGAGGCAAAAACATTGTATGAGAAACTGCTAACTCTTGAAGATAAAGTAAAGAGTTATGAAGTGCAGATAGTGGAGGCAGCTACGGTGTCTGCAGCTCTAAAGGAAGAATTGGAGCAGAGTTTAATGAAGTTGGGCACTTTGGAAACTACCAACAGGGAACTCCAAACAAAAGTATCAGAAGCAGAGACTAAGGTTGCACAGTCTTGCTCCGAAAATGAGCTGTTAGTTGAGACAAACTCACAGCTCAATAGCAAGGTTAATGAACTCAAGGAATTGCTGAGCTCTGCAACTAATGAAAGGGAAATTGTTACTGAACAACTTGCTTCACATATGAAGACTATAGCCGACTTAACAGATGAGCATTCTAAAGTTTCTGAGCTTCACTCTATAGTACAAGCTCGTAGCATTGATGCGGAGTTACAGTTACAAGAAGCCATGCAGAAGTACATGCAGAAAGATTCAGAAGCTAAAGACTTGTATGAGAAGATAATTGTATTAGAAGCAAAGGCATGTGATGCATCTGCAACTGCTGATGTTCGAAAGGCTGAATTGGAAGAAACTCTCCTAAAGTTAAGGGATTTGGAAAACATTGTTGAACAACTACAAAGTAAGGCAGATCATTTTCAGACACAGAGTGAAGGACTGGCTGAAGAAAACTTGAAACTGACACAGGAGCTGGCGGAATATGAGTCCAAAATGAATGATTTAGAAGGTAAACTGTCTGAAGCTCTTCTTGAGAAGGATGGAACTGTTGAACAGCTTAATCATTCAAAGAAAGCAATAGACGATCTGACACAACAGCTGAGTTTCGAAGGACAGAAACTTCAATCCCGGGTATGCACTTCATTCTTCTTTTCTTCCTGCTTTGAGAAAGCTCAGAAACTTCAATCCCAGGTTTGCACTTCATTCTTCTTTTCTTCGTGCTTGGAGAAACCATCTGTGTTGCATAATACATTGAGCTTGAAGCAATTTCCCTTCTTTTGGATTGCATTGTGCAATTGAATAATTTCATGCTTCAGGTAGTTTCTCTTATTGAAGAGAAAAATCTTCTTAATGAAACATATCAAGATGCCAAGAAGGAGCTTCAGGCTGTGATACTGCAACTTGAGGGTCAACTAAAAGAACACAAAGCAAATGAAGACTCTTTGAAAGCTGATATAGAAAATATTAAGGCTGAATTAGCAGAGAAGGCTGCGCTGCAGACTCGTTTTAAAGAACTTGAGGACCAACTAGTTAAAGCTGAGGCTTGTCTAAAGGAAGAGGTACTTCAATTTAAAGTTAACACTGAGAATAAGAAAATGAGCATTTTTCAATCATGGATTTGTTCGTCGTAAGTTATTGAAAATATTTAACTGCTTGTAGGTGGAAAATGTTCATTCAGCAGCAGCGGTAAGAGAGGCAGAGCTAACGTTATCTCTAGAGGCTCATGCACAAAAACTTCTTGACAGAGATTCACTAAGTGAACAAGTCCTACAACTTCAGAAAGAGTTAAGTCTTGCTCAAGCCACCATTAGTGAACAGGTTAGCCAGTCGATATGTTATAGATTCAACGTTAAACTAACTAGTTAAATGATGCTCTCACAGAATGGATATAAAATGCTTTTGGCCAAGGGAATGACTTAGCTCTCTGAAAATGACAAAAAATTTTAAATAACTGTTTTTGTTTCAATTTCTATTTTCTGGCAACCAGAAAGAAGCTTTCTCTAAAGATAAACTAGAGATTGAAGCCAAGAGCCAACAAGTCATATGTTTGGAGAAGCAGCTACAAGATCTAGAGAGGAAATTGCAGCTAGCAGATGCTAATTTGAAAGAGAAGGTTATTTCTTTTTCCCTAAAAGTGCTGTTGCTTTTCTTCAACTAGACAAGCTAAAATGGAAACAAAAACAATGGCACTTCAAACCTTAAAGTATATTACTTGTTCTGCACAAAAGAACACATGGGATTAACAAGATACGATTATTATCACTTTTCTCTATTTTTTTTCCTTTGGGGGGAGGAGGATTATATTGTTATCTGGGAATTTTAAGAGTATGCTATGAGTGAACCTTAGCCTAAATGGGGAAATTGCTTGCTATGGAAATATTGGGTTGAATTCTTGGAAACTACTGCTTTGTTAGGCTGTCACAACTCAAATCCTTGAATCACATATTAGATTTTAGTGGAAAGAAGAAAAACGGGGGGTGGGGGGCATTTTCGTTTTGGAGATGTGTATTGGGCTGTGAGCTAGTGGAGTTTATAATCGTTGGGAAACTTCTATATCATTAGAAGTGTTTTACTGGAATTTTTGTGCCAATCTTAGTTGCGATGATCCTAAAATAATTAGTATAGAATTTTGAAACTAATAAATTTCTGGGAGGTGAAGTTTCTATCCTTTGTAGATAGGGAGATTGTTTTAGTGTCAGGGAGTAGTCCCAGGGGTTCACAGGAGCAAGCATGCGAGGATGAGGAGTGTGGCTTTGTAAGCAGAGGGTTGAAACAATTTGTAAACTCCTTTAGAGTGAGACCAAGTGGCACTGATGTTGTGTGTGACATGATTTGAGTTCTAGTTATTAAACTCATACCTTATACTGACCTAGACGAAGGACTGGTCACTACATCATTAGTTCAATTGTTGGGCTGGTTGACCTACTGGGTCAATTTATATATTTCTGAAAAAACAAACAATCACATGATAAAATACCAAAAAACAATGAAAATGACATAATAACTATTTCAACTCTATGTGGTATTTAAATTAATGAACATGGCAGATGGCATCATGGTGCTTAGCAACTTAGTGCTCTCTTAATTTGAGTTTTAGATCGCAGCTCCTTACTTAATCTTCTTTTTCAGGATGGTGGAAATCAAAAGGAAGTCAAATCAAGAGAAATAGGAGCAAGCATTTCAACACCAACAACAGTAAGACGAAAGAACAAGAAAAAGTTGGAAGCAGCATCTGGTCAGACTCCATCCCCCCCAGAAACGCGAACTCAGGGCACAGATGTATCTCCTGCAATGACCTTCAAATTTGTCTTGGGAGTGGCCTTGGTGTCTATTATCGTTGGCATTATTCTTGGAAAGAGATACTAGTTTCGCTTTTCCTGCTCTTGATTTTGCCTTTTCAAAAGTTTTCACTTTTCTTTTTCAAAAGTTTTTTTTTCCCCTAAAATTATTTCTTTGTTTTTTAAGCAAATTGGGAAGATTTGTGTTTAAGTCAGTTCAGTTCCTGTCTGAGAATGGTTTGGGAATTTGTTTTTGGGGTGTCCCTTACCTGTATGAAATGCTGAAAACACATTTTTTATGCAATTTTATATATTTAAAAAGCCCGTCTGATTGAAGTTTGTTTTGAGTTTTCAATGGAAATTGTTTTGTAAGTTGAATAGGCTTGGATGTTGGATTTTGTTAGGTGAAAAAAGCGAAGGGAAAGTTGCGCTGCAGTTACAACTATGACCCATCCTTCTTCTTTTGTATTTAGTAGTAATCACCCACCATGGCATCATTGACATTTCCACTGCCCGCCTTTCGCAAAGCCATTGAGGACACATATCAAGTGATTGACATATAGAGGCTGCAGTGACAATTGTCTGCCCTATTATTAGCTACCAGATCTTGAAAATAGTTGTAAGTTATATATTTATTTGATAACCTAATGGGCAGCACATGGCCAATTCAGAAAAAAAAAATAACATCTATTAAAGAGTCGACTTAAGATCCAAAAGCATTAGACTAGAGATTTCGGGTGTATATTTCTTAATTCACACAAAAGGAGCTTAAGGAGCAACTCTAATGCCACCCTCGTCGGAGCAAAAGGACCAAAAATTCAAAGAGCTCTCACATCTTGAGCCAACATCCCTCTTTGAGACAATGAAACATTAGAGCTATTAATAGTTGCGACGACCTCCACATTACAAAGCTCCAGAATCCCATCCGAGAAGCCACTTTCTAGAGTTATCTAGACACCAAAGCGAGCTGTTATAATCTCTGCAATGTCCACAGTTGACTGAGACCCCTTTTGCTCCACAGCAGACATCACTTCATCTAACTTGTTTCCGATGATCACACCACACCAAAGCCCACATCTCCTTCCTTAAAAGCCGCATCCGATTTAATTTTGAAAGAATGAGCTGGCAGAGGAAACACTAATCTGAGAATGTCAAGAATTGTCTACCATCGAGCTCCTGATCAATTTTTTTTGAGAAACTATGTGTTGCCGAAAGTTTTGGCCTTTAGATAAGCCTACACAGAAGTTCAATTAAGTCTTTGCCTTTACTACCCAAATCTTCTTAGATCTAGTATTGTTAGTTCTTACTAATTTTTTTTTTTTTTTTTGAATCCACTGCAAACTTGTTTAGCAAATGAGTGGTTCCTAAAGAAGCATCAATTCTTAGTATGACCATACTTAAAACGGTGAGTACATAGCACCTAATTTCTTCTTGTATTAATAGCACCTAATTTCTTTTTTCTTTTTTGGTTTCTTAAATTCTCTTCTCCACTTGTTTTTCTTTCTTATCATAAACCTTTTGAATTTTCCAGTGAGGAGTGTCATATCTTCATATCATCATTGTTCAAATTGTCTTCATCACTCTGAGCTTTGAGAGCTATTGTTTTGTCCTTCTCCTCATTTCCCACTCCTTTCAAGTTTATCTTTATCTCATCGGTTGTTAGTGATCCTACTAGCTAATCCATAGTCAGAATTTCTAAATTCTTAAACTCCTCTATGGTTAGGACCTTTTCTTCCCAACATTTGGACATGTACCTATGGATTTTATCTACCATATCCTCTAACTAATTCCCTTATCCAACAATCTAAACTCACTTGTAATTGTTTTGAACCAAGTGATCTCTCTAACTACCCCCCCCCCGTCTCTTATCTTAAAGGTTTCGTAAACATCGTGATCTTATTTTTTCTAACATGATTTGTTCCTTTATAAGTAATCTCTAATCCTTCCTAAAATTCTTTGGTAGTTATACAAGATAAGATTCTATTGTAATCATTTAAGCTAAGAAAGATGAAAAAGATTTATCGCTTTACAATTTATTTGATATGCTTTCTTTTTTTTTTTGTCATGTTTTTCATTTTGACTAAGACTCTAGCACCATTAATCTCCTATGTTGGGAACCTGATTCCCTCTTCTATGATCTCCCGTCTCATCTTGTGTTATGGTGAAATTTCTCATCATTTGTTTTCAATAGCTGTAATCTTTGTTTGTTGAATAAGTTTCGAATGGAACACTATCGCTACTCAATATCATTTGATATCTTTACTTCCGAGACTGTTAAACCTTTTATTAAAAGACCTACTTTGATATCAATTGAAAATACAGTTACTAACAACTTAAAGGGGTTGAATAGATTGTTTTTTTATACTTTTAAGTTTTCCTATTTTTTGAGAGAAGATTGGGGAGAGAAATAGAGAAAATCAAGGACTTGTGATTTATAGTGGTTGTATCCTCCCTGATGAACGTCTACTCCTAGATTTTAGCTAGATTTCAAATCTATTATTTTTCATACAATTAACTAACTTGTACAGGTGTTAGTCCAATCTTACAATGTTTCTCTCAATCCCTTCCCACTAGTTTTCAACATGTGCTAACAAAACTCATGTATTTCATTCAAACACTCAATGCTCATATCAAAAGAACCCTTTCTTTTGATCTTTTTACAAATATTTGAAAGTGAAACAAGAACACAATGAATGAAGATTTAACTTCTGATGAGTAGTTAAAGATCAAAAAGTAATACAAGATAAATTAAGTATCGGAGATATTCATAGATCGTTGTAGCTCAATAATGTTTCAAAAGTTCTAAAAGTTATTTAATCTTCAGTTGGAGTGTTGTATTTAAGGCGGTTGAGATGAAATAGCCGTTGATCTTTATTAAATGCCTTAAAGAGAGCCGTTCAAGGTTGTCAAGTATCATTTAATGTTCAAATAGTTTTTTTAAACCACTAACCATTACTCACATTGAGTTAACTTTTTCTTTTTTTAGGTCGACTGAGTTTTGAATTTTATAATATATCGGCTAGTGGAAGTCGACTTTATATGTATGTGTGGTCAACTTGTGCTCCAATCTGTTTAATTTTTTTCTTTGTGCTGCTCGGCTTGTGCATACTTGAGGTCAACTTAGACTTTAGTGTGCTCAAGTATTTTTTTTAGCTTATTGCTCATGTATGCTTTAGGTCGACTTGTGTTTAATGGTACTTATGTTTTTCCCTGTTATGCATATATACAGGTCGATTAGCTAATTTGTGTGGTCAACTTGGTCTTTACTTGACTTAAGTAGCAATTTTTACTTTAAGATTTATGTATATTATTGTTTTAACCTTAGGTCGATTAGTGCAAGTGTTTTGTGAAGTATATGTTTAGATAGGCCGACTTGCATATGTGTCAGGTCAACTTGAATTTAAACATATTTTATATTATTACTCATATAAGTTGACTTGTATATGCTTGTATTTGACTACTAAAAGTGTCTAGTGAAATCTATGTTTTGTGCATGTCAACTTGTACAATGGTTAGGTCGACTTGTACTCAATAGCTTTTGTGTTTTTTGTTGTGATGTGCATATATAGGTTGACTACTTATAATGCCTCGATCAACTTGATTTTAACCTTAAAAATTTCTAAGTCTAGCTCATGCAAGTCGATTTCTATTCATGATGAGTCAACTTGAATAAAATTAAAATTTTAAGTCTTAGATTAGTCAACCTAAGTTCCATAGATTTTTTTTAAGTATTGGTGTGACAGGTCGACTTGTATATTCATTAAGTCGACTTAAAGTTTTTGTAGGTTGACTTAATCTAACTTTTGACTTTTAATTTTTTGACCATTAGACCTTCAAATTTGTGACTTTCCTATTGCGTCTATTGCACAAGTCGACTTATACTTTGTAGAAAATTACTATGAAATGAAAAGGTTGAATAATGAGTCAACAAACTTGATTAGACCTTCAAATTTGTGACTTTCCATCCTCTATTCATGATGAGTCAATTTGAATAGATTGTATTGCTATTTTTTGATGGTTTTAAAGTTTTCTGGTTTGTAGAAAATTACTATGAAATGAAAAATTTGAATAATGAAGAAAAACAGAGTACACACACAATTTTATAATGGTTTCATCAAATTCGATGTACGTCCACTCATAACTCCACTTGGATTTTCACAATTTGGAATCCAAGTAGTATAACAAACTTGCTTGCAGGTGCAAGTCAAGTCTTTACAGTACTCTCTCATGAAACACTACCCAACCTTTTACAGATTTTTTCTCTTTCTAAACCCAAACCAAAAATAAGCTTTTTAGTTTTTTAACTTTAAGCACCGGAGAAGAGTAAATGTTACAATGGATGAAATTAAGACTTCAGAAATAATAAATTTAAAACTCAGATAACGAAATTTATAGAAGATCGGAAAAAATAGAGTATATTTCGTTTAGATTTTAGGACTTTCTATGTTCATTCCCTGCGCATTCATTCCTTTCCTTTTATGTTCCTCTTTCTTTAGCATTTATTTGAGGACGGTTGAGAGCCGTTGAAATGGTAGATTTGGATTTGAATGTTGTCTATTAATGTTCTTCCTTGGATTCATTAAATGAGTTTGCCTGTTGCTATATTTCATGTATTTCTTTTCCTTTTACTATTTCAGACTACTAACCAATCAATTTGATTACTTTTACTACACAAGTGTGGTTAGACTAAACATACACTTAATCAGATATAATATTTCAAGTTAAGCTTGGTTGATTAGAATTAAATGTGCATGTAATGAGGGTTCAAAAGTTTAACTCCATTGAAATTGGAAGTGTTCTTGCCTAAGGTCAACATGATAATGTTCTTAGGTCGACTCAATTTTAAAATTTTTGATAGTTATGAGAGAATGTTTTGACTTGATATTTTTCATGTTGACTTATTTAATGTGTAGGTCAATCTTGCTTCCTTTAATGTCAAAATGTGTGTTGAGTTACTTGACCATAAATCAAGGATGTTGATGTTGACTTCATAATTGGTCAGGTCAACCTATTTTAGAATGTAGGTGGACTTATTTAGATATAGGGTTGACTTGACAAGTTGTTTTTTCTTAACTATGTGTGTTGAGGTCGACTTGTACTCCTTTCATGTCGTCCACAAGCTATTGTAGTGTGTTTGGGTAGATTTGCAACATGTATTATGTCGACTTGTATATTGTGTTTAATGATTATACTTTTTGGGTCGACATCTTAGTTTCTGGGTTGATTTTATTGGCTGTGTTGACTAATTTTTGTTTGGGTAGATTTTTAAAGTTTTTTTGCAAAATACTTTTGTTAGTAAGTATATTATTAACAATTTTATTTTTCCTAAATTTTTGAAGTTATTGTTTTTAGTGTTTTGAATTAGTATACAAATATAGGGTTTTTTAAATATTTTTATTTTGTTTCCTCTTTTTGTGTTTGGAGTTTAAAATGAAGTCTATATACTTATTATATTTCTAATTTTTATTATCTATTTCTCTCTTAATTCTTTTCTTTTCCCTTTGTTAATCAACTGTCCTCCGTTTTTCCCTTTTCTTTTTCTTTTTCTTTTTTTTTTTAATTATAGCTGATTTTTTCACTTATTGTTAAATGTTTTCATTCTTCTGTATTTTATGATATATTGCTATTTATTTTTCTATGTTCATGAAATTATTATTATTTTTTGATTTAGCATGTAAACATAATATTTTCTTAAATATCTTTTAGTTTTTTATTTGTTCTGGCTTTTTCCCCCATTTTTTCTATTTTTTATTTTAGTTGTAGTTTATTTCTATTGAGGTGTTAGGTGTATTAAGAATGAAATTAATAGTATATTTGTAAAAACTGAGAATATAAAAAAAGTTGGAGGGACTATTTTAATAATTTTTTTAAACTTGAAGTATAATAGACATATGAAATATTTGCGGTATCTGTAAAAGAGGTTTATAGAGATTTTAAATGTAAAATTCGTCCCTACAAAGTAAAAGTCTTAAAAAAATGAAAAATAAAAAATGTATAGGACCCAATGGCATTCCCATTAAGGTGTGAAAATGTTTGGATGAATTTGCTATAATAATATTAATGGATCTTTTTAACAAAATTTGAGAAAGATAGTACATTTATACCATTATATAAAAATAAATGAGACATATAATATTGCTCTAATTATAGAGAAATTAAATTTATGAACCATATCATGAAATTATGGGAAAGCATGATAGAGTATAGATTGAAATTTGAGATAAATATATCTCAAAATCAATTTGGATTTATATTAGAAAGATCGATCATTAAAATAATTCACTTATTAAGATATTTGATAGAGATATTTAGAGTACTAAAGATAGATCTACATATGATATTCATTGAACTAGATAAAAACATATGAGAGAGTCCCTAAAAATGAATTATGGTGGGTGCTGATAAAAATATGAATTTTCTTGAAATATATTAATTTTATTAGAGATATGTACGAAAGAGATGTTAATAATGTAAGAACTTATGAGAGTTTGAACGATAACTTTTCTATTAACATTAGATTCTATCAAGACTCAGTATTAAATTTCATCCTTTTTATAATAGTAATAGATAAAATCATAAAAAATATCCAAGAGAAGATACCATGGTCTATGTTTTTCCTTGATAATATAGTGTTGGTTGATAAAATTAAAAAGGGTATTATTATTAAATTAGAACTATGGATAGTCATACTGGAATTTAGAGAATTTAGATTGATTATGTTAAAAACTGAATATATAATATTTAATTTAGTGATAATCATCAATGTGACGAAGAAACGATTATATTAGAATAGAAATACATACAAAAAGTGAATATTTTAGATATTTTGATTCTATCATTCAGAATGATTACAATATAAATGTGGATGTGAATCAAAGAATTCAAACGGATTTGATGAAATAAAGATAGACATCTGGAGTTCTTTATGATCGCATGATACCATTATATTTGAAAGGAAAATTTTATAGAATCGCAATAAAATCTGCATTATTATCTGACACTAAGCGTCAAACCATTAAAAAAAAGAACAAAAAATAGTTGTATAAAAAATGAGGATATTTAATTGGATGTGTGACAAAAGTAGAAAAAATAAAATTAGAAATGAAAATACACATAATAAGTTAAAATTAGTTCAATTGTAAATAAAATACAATAGTATCGTCTGAGATAGTTTGAATACATGCAGCGAAAACCTAAAAATGTATCAATGAGGAGGATCGAAAACTTAAATATAAGAGATTTAGTAAAATGTAGAGATAAATAATTGAAAATTTATATTCAACTTATTTGTACAAATATGATAGTTAAGAGTCTAACTGAGAAGATGGTTTTGGATAGTAATGAATAGATAGGAGAATCTACACAAATTAAGTCAATACTTTTGTACTCTTTTTTTTTTTTTTTACAATATCTATCTCTCAAATGATAGATTTCAAATTTTGGGATTAAAGTCTAGCAGATTGTTGTGATTGTAGCGAATGTTCTGAGAAGATAATTTTCCCCTTTGCTATATGTTTCTTAAAAATTTATTACCCTTTTTCCTTTTTTTTTTTGTCTTTCAATTGTTTGTTCTTATTTTTTTATGAAATTTTTTTATCCCTTTTGTTAATTGTAGCGAATCTTTTTTCTTATTGTTATTGTTTTTTTCTTTTCAAAATTTCATCCTTTTTTGTAGTTCAACCAAATTCTTAACGCGTTATTAATTTTGTTTTTAAATTTAAACAAGTTCAACACATCATTGTAGAGTGATTATCAAAATACTTATAAATCAACGCTCTTCTGCAATCCAAGCTGCCACTGTCACCCCATCATAATCCACCAAATACATATTATAAGTAATTTAAAATAAGTTAAACAGTAAAGTTCATAACTTAACCAAAACTATTCTATAATATAAGTAACCGGGTAAAATATGTATATTTGTATAACAAAAACCTCAAAAAAAATATAAAAAAATGATAAAAAAACAAAATTATCTTTTAATTTTGAGTAATAATCTAATTGCTACTTGAACTTCATTTTTTTTAATAATATCATTCCTACAAACTATATTTGCAAAAACTGATATGTTTATGTATTTTCGTCTGATGAAGCAAATTACATATTTGTTAGGGGAAAAAAGTAATATCATTTGACAAAATTTTAAAGCTGTATATCTTTATCAAAAGAATCTACCTATCAAAATCCCAATAACCATTTTTGAACAACACGCATCGAATCCCCTACTCTGTTATTAATGGGTTATCCATCCTCTTGATTAGGCAAGATCACCCTAATAAAAGACTTCAAATAGCCGAAGTAACTGGAAAAGGTGCAAATAAAACCCAGTCAATATGAAAACCCAATGCTGGCCACTACTCAACACATGCGTATATGTGCAAAATCTAAGTTTTCAAGAATAGACTCTGCACAAACAATCATAGTTTCACAGAAATGTGAAAATGATCTTGTAGTATTACATGGAGACTTCTGCTATGGGGACCAAAAGAATTGGTAATTGAAATGACTAATGGCCAAGAACGATTATCAAGAGTAAAGGTTTTAAAACAACCAACAAACATATTTATCTTATACAAAATTTCTAAAATCTTAAATGGGTTAGAATCACTTATCTTTTTCTAATGATTGGACATTCTAGATTTAGAAGGTGTCATGTAAATCGGATCACTTTTTTATTCACAATCCAAATGCTATTTGGTGGAATGATCAATGCTCTTCAAACTTTCTCATAATTTTTGATTTTTTCTCACTTTCTAATTTCACAAACACAATGCATTCTCATTGTTGTTTATTCCCATGCTTCATTCATGTTTTTCTAAGAAAAAAAAAGAGAAGTTGATACACTAGCGGAGTTGAGAGAGAGAGAGGGAGTTAGGTTGGTTTTCTAAACAATCACCTCCCATTTTCTTTCCCTTTTAAATTCAAATTTAAAATTATACAGGCAGTGGATGTGTTACATGTGAGAATACAAAAAATTTTAGATTTATACACTGATTAAGGATATATATAGCAGTTCACTTTCAATGTAGTGATGAGAATATCGTATCTCGCTATACCATAAGTCTCTTTTACTCAACACAATCAACATATTTCTCATGCATTAAAACAATGTAAGTGTATACTTGATTCAAATTCATTCACGTATCCATAATTATATCTGTAAAAACTAAGTCATGGACATAATTGATTGGCCCGTGAATAAAGAGCAATGTGTCGATAAAAAATAGTCATCCTTTCATATTACTAATTTTTAACTTTATCGTAACTATTTTTTAGGTATATACCGCCATATCGAATTAATAATAATTTGTTAGTGACATGATAAAATAGCAGCATTAAAATAAAATTTCAAAAAATAGACGAATATTTTAAAGGTAAAAATTGAGATTGAATACGAACATCTGGCTCTCACACAATGACGTGAAGAAAAATGTATCATATTATTACTCATATAGTCACAAAAACACACGTATTATGAAACACGTACTACGATACTATTTCTTCCCATTTGAAATTATAAATCTTTTTTTCTAAGATAATGTATAATACAGGTCTTAATTCAAATATACACAACACTTGACTTAAGTTTTGCTCCTTACAAGTCTTCCAAAATCTCACAACATTAGAAAAAACTCACACCTAACTATTAGACAATTTCAATGGATTATGGAAAATCCATTTCGATTACCACATATATATACTCAACTGGTAATCTCATCTTAGTATTCTATTAAGGGGGCTTGCATGTTAATCCATCATAAATTAACATTTTTTCATCTCTATATATCATATAGACATTAAAGTCGATTGTTCGTGTGAGAGAGTCTTTCTCCAAAACTTGTCTAACATACCTTTAAGCGTAAATATAAGAATTTTGGATACAAAAATAAAATTCAAATATCAATAAATATGATAATTACATCATATACTTCGTATATGATTATAATCTCAATCACATCCACAAATGCTGTCATGACCCATGCAATTCAAGAGATCTAACATATCTTACAAATATGTCTCTAGGTATTGGTTTTGTAAAATGCACAACCACCATCAAATGCGTGGGTATATAATTCAATATTATTTCTCCATTTTCAATCATGTCTTTTGATAAAATTGAAATTTGTGTTTATATGTTTGGTTTTGCTATTATATTTGGAGTCTTTAGCATAAGTAACAGTTAATTTATTGTTACAAACTCATAGATTTCACTGGATTGTTGATTCTTTCAAATATTACAAAATTTTACTCAATCAAACATTTTCCTTAATCTGTGGGAACACAGACCATAAATTCTATTTCTATTATAATAAGAAATACACAGATTTTTTTTACTACTCCATGAGATAGATTTATCATTGAATAAGAAATATAACTAAATATAGATTGTCTATTATCTAAATCACATTTCCAATTAGTATCCATTTCTCCTTTCATAATCAATCTTTTTCTTGACAATAAAGAAAATAATTTGCAGTTCATTTTAGGTATCCCAATATCCTTTTTTAAGCAATCCAATCAATTTCCCTATATTGGTTTGATACTTATTGACCAAATCCACAGCTTAACAAATATCAGGACGATTTCACATCATAACGTACTTCAAACTCCCTACTGTACTAGAATACGGTATTTTGAACATTTCATCTATTCATTAGGAGTTTTTAGTATATATGTCATCACTTAAACCATCGTCTGTAACCACAAAAGTATCAATGGGTTTGTAATTTTCAATTTCGTATCGTTCTAGAGTTTTTATTATATAAAACTTTTGAAATAATTCCAATAATCTATTGAAATGATTTTTATTGGTTTTGATTCTCAATTTACTTCACCCATATATTTTATCTTAAAATTGAAAAACAACCATTTCAAGATCTGAAAGATATATTTCTTATCATTCATGATTAATAATATGTTCTCGACATATAGGGATAGAATGATAAACTTGTCATCGGATTTATTCATATAGATACAATGATTTTTCATTTATTTTGACGAAATCATAAGAGATCACATCTATATAAAATCTCAAATTCCAATATATTGAAAACTATTTAAAACTATAAATTGATCTATTCAATCTATATACTCTGTTTTCCTGGTCTTTAATGACAAAACTCTTTGATTGTCTCATATAAAATTCTTCCTCAAATTCTCTATTTATAAAGAAAGTTTTCATATCCATTTAACGTAATTTTAAATCTAAATTGGTCACTATTGTCAATAACAGACGAATGAAGGCAAATCTCACTATCGAAAAAATATTTTCTCATTATCAACACCCTTTTACTGAGTGTAATCTCTTATCATCAGTTGAGACTTATATCTCTCAATAGTTCAATATGCATTATGTTTTATTTTCAGAACCCACTTGTTTTCAATAATTTTGCATCCTATAAGAAGTTCAACAAATTCCTAAAGTATGATTGGATTTCATTGATTTTAATTCTTTTTCTATTATCTTTTCCATTTATCCTTGGTAGGAGTAGATAAAGTCTCATTTACGTTTTTAGACCTGAGAAAATAATAAAAGCATGTCCTTCATTCTCAAAATAATATTCCTATACTGCTTTCCTAGACTTGTCTGAGTTGTAAACTCAATTAGATTGCTAGAATTCAAAACCTTTCTACTAGCATCAATATCTAACTCATTTTCTCGTGATTGCTTTGATCCAGTATAGATAGAACCATCATTTGAATTAACTAATTCAAATAAAAACTCTATATCCTTCACTTCACCACTGCTAGAAAATTCATTCTCCAAAAGTATAACATTCGTGATTCAATCTCTATTACAGTACTCTCTTTTTATTCACCAACGTATATTTAACCTTTAGACTAGTCAGAATATTTTATAAAAATACTCTTACTTCCATGGGGATCTAATTTTTGAAATTTATTAGAAAAATTTTAGATACAAACGGTCGATCTCCAAGATGTGAGGTCACTCAGACATGGTTTTCTACCATTCCAAAGTTATATGGTGTTAGTATTGATTTTGAAGACATTTTGTTCAAAATATGAGTCGCAGTCAATAAGATATCTTTCCAAAAGAAAATTGACAAACTATGTTGTACCATTATAGATCTTGTCATATTCAACAATATCCTTTTTTTTCTCACCATAACATTATTCTGCTAAGGAGTATAAGCAATAGTCAAATGTCAGATTAGCCCTCTCTTTCATTACATAGATTCTTAATTGATCTGATAGATATTTATGCCATTTATCTACTCTAAAATACCCTTTATCATTTTATCTACTCAACATCGAGTCTTAACATTCATTGGATCACAAATATACGAATAAACTAACAATTATGGAAATTCAACCTATATGGCTTTTTCAAATGGTTTTCTCATCATTTTGCAAACATTTGCGAACATAACAATGTTTAATTATATAGTTAAGTATTCGTCTATCACATTGCAACACCATGAAACCATTTACTAGTTGTCCAAAACTAATATACATGTCGTTCAAAAACAAACTAAGCCTATTTTTTTGAAAGTTCAAAACATAACCATATTTCAAAAGAACAAGAATAGATATTAAATTCTATCGAATTTCTGGTACGTAAAAAATATTATACAAAATGAGAATTCAATTATTTTGTAACTCCAATTTACAAGTGTCAATTCCTTTAACCTCAATTTTCATATTGTTCCCCACATAAATCCATCTCTTACTAGAAGACACTCGACAAAAATCTACAAATGTTTTTTAGTTTATTCTTATATTCGGAGTTGTTCTTTTGTGATCAGTCTCCGGTCACATTTCCTTTCTTGCTTATGTTACGGTTCCTTTCTCGCTTTTGTTACCGTTCCTTTCTCACTTAGAGTCCAAGACTCTCTAGGAAATGGTCCATACAACAAAAACATTAGTTATAAATCTTACAACACCAAACTGCACATTTTTAGACTCCATGTAGCGAGCAATATTCGAGAAAGTCTTCACACTGTTATTGTGAGTCAAACTGACTTTCAAGTGCTCCTACTTGTAAGAAGAAATCGGATCAAGACTGGAACTTTTGTTCATTGAAGAGAACAAGATCAGTTGACTTCAACTCTCTTATCATGTTTAACATGACCTTCAAACATTATTTGAGGTGCATCCAGATGTCATGAGAAGTCAGATATCGCTCACACTCAAGGATCATGTCATCAACCACAAGGCTTACCAAGACCGCTCGAGTAGTGGAATCTCTCTTTTTCCATTTTTGGTAAGTATCTTGATCTCTCTTATATTAAGTAGTATTGCCTACGCTAGGGTCTTGTATGACATAGTTGATGCCTCCTAAAACATCTTGTTCTTTCAGTGCATACCATATTTGATGACATCATATCTTAGATTATTGGCATTCAATTTGTCACATCAATGCAAGTCTGCAATAATGGACATCGATACTATGATTTAGATTCTAAGAGGGTAGACACAAGGATTAATGCTCATATGTTACACACAGTTTTGTATTTCACAAGTAACATTCATGACAAGTTAACATTAGATATAGAATCAAAAGTTCACAAGATTTCCAATCATCATCTATGATTCTAATGTATCATCATCACAAATTTAATATAAAGTTATAAAATTCAATGGATTTTATGTGAAAATTACTCAAATTCTTCAAACCAAAAGACTTCTCAATTAAATACTTAAAATATGTAAATAATATTACAATTCTAAATGAGAATTACTCTAATTTTATCAATCCAAAATTTTTATTTAAATACACAAAATATTTAAATAATATTTCAATTTTGAATGAAAATTATTTAAATTCTACCGATTCAAAATTTTTATTCAACATAAACTAGTTTTCTTTTGCATACATGACCATGTGAAAACCAAAAAGTATGGCCAATCATATTCTCAATTTAAACTTTATATTAAAAATTTATAAGTTTCACTAGTACATGATCATGGTTCTAACATACGATCACAGCACGCAAAAAAAAACATAATAATTGTATTATTCATCTATTCTTGATATCATTTGCACTATTCCCTTTGATAGCCTATCCATAGGAGAAATCTCCTTATAGCATGTGGTGAACTATTTATACTTTGGGTTAGTATTTTCTTCATTTGATCTCTATGTTCTTGACTTCCCATATTTCTATTATTGTTAGCCTCATATCGTCAAGAATCATGTCCCATTCTTGACAAATAACTCATCAACCATGTTAACCCAATAAGCAAGTAGGGAATTTCTCAGTATGTACACGCTATCCTTCCAAAAGGCATGGCCTAGTTGAATAAGTTCTAAACATTTCGTTTCCATGATCTCCAAATGATTCGGCAAAGCATGAGATGGGTTTATTTCATAAATTAACATTTGACCCAATTTTATCTAATATTCTGAACTTTTCAAATTTCTTTCCCTCTCTTAAAGACACGGAAGAATTTCAAGAATGCATATAATTATCACTATTTTTCTAAAAATGGGAATTATAGGTCAGGCACAAAACCAACCATAAAATTATACAAGAAATTTAGAAATAAAAATTTCAAATAATATGCTCAATTTTCAAATAATCTTATGTTGAAAAAATAAAATTTTCATACATACAAGAGTATAAAATCAAGAGAGTGTAAACAATTTACACCTGGATCGCCAAAATTAAAAAAAAAATTCTAAATTAATACAAAACTTCTTGAAATTTTTTTGGACTGAAAGAGGATTTTTCTATAATTTTTCAACAATTTATTGATTTAAAAATCAATAAAAAATATTTTTCAACTTCAAAAAATACATTAAAATTCACAGAAAAATCCAAATAAATAAAATGAAAATTCTAACCAAAATAGGCATGCACGTCCACTCACCATCATTGTTGGGTCGTGCAAAAATAAAAAAGAATATTATTTCCTCACACGCCAGTGGTGGTGCGTGAGGCCCACGTGCCACCTTCTCTGCTGTGCATGGTCACCATGTTGTGGTTATTCCTCATTTTTTATGTCTCTGAGTTCAATGGTGGCCTCGGATTTCAAATCGGATATCTCTAGTTTAGCATTTGGGCTTCATGTGCGGGTTGCTGAGAGTAGGAATAAGCCACGGTTACTATTTATCTTCTTCATAATTTCAGAAAATTTTTGAAATTCGACCCTAACTTTACATGCCTATTTCTTTCTCATTTGTTAATCATTTTTCACATTTTTTATATAGTTGGAAAGCAATTTTCAAGAGTAATCTAACCATATAAAAATCATATCATGAAATGCATTATTCTAAAAGATATGAGTGCATCAATTTTCAACTAGGGTTTTAAATATCTCTCAAAATACCAAACATATGAACATGATATTTTGCAAATTGATGCTTATGATATATGCATACCACTGTAAAATTATGAGGGTATTTCATCAACCACAACAAAAGTTACCGTTAACAACTCATAAAAAATATCATGCATTTGGGTTGTTTCTAAAATGGCATTTTTCATGTTCTTAATACCAAAAAAAAAAGTAGGAAACAATCCAAACAGGCTCTAATACCAATGAAAGTTTTAAAAAAACCAACAAACATATTTATCTCATACAAAATTTCTCGGATTTTAAATGGATTGATCACTTATATTTTGACGATTGAGTATTTTAGGTCTAAAAAGTGTCACGCAAGTTGGATCACCTTCTTGGTTCACAATTCAAATACCATTTGGTGGAATGATCAATGCTCTTCAAGCCCTCTCATAATTTTTGATTATTTTTCTTACTCTCTAATTTCACAAACACAATGCATTTTCATTGTTGTTCATTCCCATGCTTCATTCACGTTTTTCTTACTCTCTAAAAAAGCACCCCCATTTTCTCTCCCTTTTAAATTTAAATTCAAAATTAAAAGGTTTGGGTCTTGGGTCTACCCACGTGGGCAGATCCGCACCCATACTCCACAAAGAGTAAACTAATGAAAGTGTTGTCGCAACCAACAGTTTCCATCTTTGTTTATTTTGGTCCATGTGAAACCATTATACAAGACATTTGGTTTCTTTAGAGCATTCTTGCGGGCCCTTCATTCCATGTCACTTCATGTATACAAACAAGGAATATGGTAGTGTTTGAAGAGCTAACCCAAAAAAAAAAATTCACAAGAAAAGCAAGCTACATACTAAGAAAAATTGGTTTCAAAAGCAATTCAAAAATAGAATGGATGCTTTAAGGTGTGACTAAGATTTATGGAATTAATTGAAGGGAAAAGAAACAAGTTTAGGCTTGAACCTTGAGATCGAAACCATTGAAACTGATGTCATATGGTGGGAAGTTAGGATAGGGGTAAGCAAATTAGTTTACAGGTTTTAAATAATTTGCAAATGAAAAATCTTTTAAAATTTTCTTTTCTATGATTGTCTAGGAAAATAAAGCTCATGTTAGGTTTCGATACAAGGGTTTCAACATCTTGAGAAATTAGAATTTGTAATTAGCAGTATAATCGTTACAGTCCAAAATGCATGGACTCATGTGATTGAAGATATCAACAAAAATGCAAATCCTACTTCACTAGAAAATATTGTTGAATTTATTGCTAAAGAAGATTAAAGAGGTGAAAAATTAAGCCATGCAATAAACACTTAGCAAAAGAGGAAAATGAAAATGATGCCAGAAGAATTAGAACAACAAGTTGGAAAGAGTAAAGTAAAAAATGGGAATGCTGGAAAACTTGCAAAAAATATTGGAACAATTATGTGTGGTTGTAGAAAGTATAATGCAACTCAAAATGTTTGTGTTATCATAAAAACAAGTTTAAAAATCAGGGGAGATTGAGTGTGGAGGAATTCAATTTTGTACTACAATTGGTTACAAAAAAAGAACATAGATTTATTTATTTATTTTTATTTCTTTACAACATTCTAGTAAGAAAATAAAATGGATTTGTTTTATGTATTCAAGTGAGTATTTCATTACTTAAGTATTTTAATTACTTCATGAATTTAATTGTCTCCCTATCATTTTAGGTTATTGTTTGCTCTCTTTATTTCATGTATTCGATACAATATTTAGTTTTTAAATTTAGGATATATTTGGATTTTAATATATTTATTTTAATGTTGTCGTTCATATGTCTTCTAATGAATAGCATGTTGTAAAAGGAATAAAATGTGTAAGATTTTTATAAAAATATATGCATAAAGGAGCTAATATAGCAATTATATATCATATGAAATATTTATGGAAACAATGGAAGATTTAATTATTTTTAGGGATGGATGTAAAAATTTACATACTTCTCGAGAAGGATACAAATCGAACCTTATGTCGTTTTGTAGCTTAGAGATAAATTGGTGAACAAATAACGATTACATCCATGTAAAGAAGATAACTGCATTCGAAGCTATCACTTTGCTTCTTTGGACTTGTGTATTTAGCGAATCAAATCATAGTGCCTAAAATAAATTTAGAAAATTAGGAGAGATTGTAAGTAGAAAGTTTGATGAAATTTTGGATGGTTTATGTTTTCTTAATAGCAAAATTGCCAACACTCCAAATCCCTAATTCACAGAAGTTCCAAAAAAAAGTTAAAGTTGACAGTAAATTTTGGTCTTATTTTCAAGGTCAGATTGGTGCTACTAAATGGATCACATATTCCTCATGCAAATGATCAAATTTGTTTTATTGGTAAAAAAGGATATCAGACACAATATCATGTGTGTAGGTTTGACATGTTATTTATCTTTATTGTTGTTAGTTGGTCTTGGACTATGGATGACACTCGTAATCTTTTAAATGTGCTTGAAGAAAAGAAAATTGTATTCCCTCATCCTCCTATTGGTACAACTTATAATTTTTATACTATAAAGTTTCTTAAGATATATATATGTATGTATGCATGCATTTTTTGATATTTGTAATAAACTAACAATGAAACATTTAATCTTTTCTTAAGTAAATATTATGTAGTGTGGATGTTGGCTATCCTAAGTTAAAAGGATATCTCGCAACATATAAAGGTGAATGATATCATTTTTTGATTTTAGAGAAAGCACCCTAGTACAAGATGCAAAAGAAATATTCAATCATGCACATTTTAACAAAGAAATGTCATTAAATGAACAATTGGAGTTTGAAAAAAAAAAAAGTGACATATCTTATAGGATATGAAGCTATTTTCATTGACTAAAAAAAATTCATTGTCGTAATAACGATACTTCATAAGTTCAATAGAATAAGCAATGTTATAAATGAGGAGTTTGACTGATGTGATCGCAAAACCAATTATCTACTTAAGAGTCAAGAAAAAAGAAAAAAGTATATAAACTTTAAATATTTAGAAATATTTTAAAATATTTATGTTTAATTTATGAAGATTTTAAAATTATTGATAAAAATATTTATTTTATCGGTTATCACTACAAAAAATAGGGTATCAGTGATAAAAAATTACTGATAAAAAAAATCCATCGAAATAGCGATAAATTATGACGGATTAATGTCGGATAAATTATCGAGAGATTAGCGATAAAAATTAACTACAGAAATATTTCCATCGCTAATCTGTCGCTATAGTCGTCTAAAGTTAAAAAAAATTGTAAAATTATCAATGAACGATTAGTGACGGAAATTTTCGAGATAGAAATATTCGTCACTAATCCGTTGGTGTAGTGGTGAAAAGTAAAAAAATAAATTATATATAGTTATCAGCAATGGAATTTTAGCGATGAAAAATATCTGTTGCTAATCCATCACTGATAGTTGT
This sequence comes from Dillenia suffruticosa, assembly GCA_033439265.1. Classification (NCBI taxonomy): domain Eukaryota; kingdom Viridiplantae; phylum Streptophyta; class Magnoliopsida; order Dilleniales; family Dilleniaceae; genus Dillenia; species Dillenia suffruticosa. Next base: position 9,037,135 of record JAVTVX010000030.1, on the reverse strand, counting down.
ACAATCAGTAACGGATTAGCGATAAAAATTTTAATATCGGATTACCAACCGATTAGCGATGGATTTTTTTCTATATTTTTTAATTTTTTTCTTTTCTTTTATTATTTTATAATTCTTTTTCTTTTTATTATTATTTTTTCTTTTTAACTATTCTTTTATTATTCAAATTAATGGGTAAATAAAAAAAATAATTTGTTATTCTATCTTAATTAATCAAAGAAATATTTTATTTCTTTATTTAGCACAAATTTAATCAATATCGAATTTAAACAGTTAGAAAAATTCAATGAAAATATTCAATAAAAAAAATTACCCCAAGGTAAAGGGAAAAAAAAAATGAGAGTGAGATAAGAAAAAAAAAATGTGAGATTAAGATAAAATCTTTTAAAACAAAAGTGAGAGTAAGATTAATATTAAAAAAAAGTGAGAGTTAGATAATAAATAAAAAAAAGATATTATAGAATGGATTGTGGTATAGTGGTTGGACAACTCATAATCCACATTGTGTGCACAAGTTCAATCCTAGATAGAGACATTTTTTGCAAAAAAATGCAAGGTGTGCTCGGAGCTAGTGTATCGGCGGGTGCGCGCGAGCTGGTGCCAGGGGTGCGGGGTGTCACGGGCGTGCGTGAGGACATGTGCATGGGGGAACGTGAACAGCACCCTCAGGTGCCAAGAATGAGTGACGGAAAATATCAATCGCTAATACTTTTACATATTATCTTGATGGATTAGTGATAGATTTTTTAACAACAGAATCCGTCGCTAATTCATTGCTGATAGTTTAGCAACGAATAGTATTTTATCGGTAATATTTAGTGGGGTGATTTTCAGTGACGGATTTAGCGACAAAAAAAATCTATCGCTAATACTTTTTAGCGACGGAATCTTAGTATCAACGACGAATATTTCCGTCGCTAATATCTTATATTCTAGTAGTGTATTTATCAAACTTTATTGTTAATTGCTCTTTATTGTATTTCCATTAAATATTAGAACGGAATCTTAGTATCAACGACGAATATTTCCGTCGCTAATATCTTATGTTCTAGTAGTGTATTTATCAAACTTTGTTATTAATTGCTCTTTATTGTATTTCCATTAAATATTAGAATTTATATAAATTGCTTTGACAACTAGTCTACTTATGAAAAAAAAGTTTTTTGAACAAAATTTCCAAATAACGTATTATTTAAAATTTGAGATTCTTTCTTTTTTTCATGAATTTATAAGTAAAAAACTAATAGTTTTAACCCAAAATATAGATGAAACAGGCTCAAACTCTATACAAAAACCTTTTGTTTTTCTCTTTTCCTTATTTATTAACGTTTTCGTTTTGTTTTCTTTTTTGCAGAGGAATGTACTTTATTTTACTATAGTGACTGAGCTACATAATCTAGATAGGCAAAGAAATTTTTGGTACTATTTTAAATAGCTCTTTACTAGTGTGACCTTAAGAAATGCATCTCATTGTAGAAACAACAAAGGCAGTCTATTCAATTCAAATGAGTCAAAATATCTATAAAAATTCACAAAAGGGTGCGATAAATAAATAATAATAGCAATTAAACTTTTACATCATTAAGTGGAGTCAGTTTAGAGATAAATAGATAAGCATACTTAAATTTTGAGTTGCATAACATAATCTTATCGGCGGCAAGAATCAGACTAGGAACATATTAGTTTTTTTTTTTTTTGATACCATGGCTTGACCAACAACCCAATATCCGGAGTTTCACCTTGATTAATCTGGATCGACCGCTCGCAGGGCTCACTTTAGGGGCAGATCTCCCAGTGCTGATTTTTTCGTTCCCATAGGAGATCAAAACCACGACCATTGTTAAGGGGCGTCAGTCCCCGAACCAACTGAGCCATCAGACGTTGGTAGAACACATTAGTTTCAAGTTAAGGGCAGGAACCTCTGTATCAAACACTCTTGCTATCTATCTTGAACTTTGAATCACTTAACAAATTAACCCATTCCTTTTTCAAATTTTGAAATTGATTTTTTTGCCCTATCATAACACTTCTGTTGGATGCAACATATTTAGATTAAGGAAATGTTGAATTAGTGGAGAACAAATATTTTAATTGCAATGTATAAGATAAAATAGATATTTAAAATTGTTCAAACTACTGATTTATTTGGTAGAAAGTACTAAAAATATGACATTGGATTATGAAATCAGGATTTAACTAAAAAAAACAAAGATTTTGGTTTTATCTAAAAAATAATTTAACTTTTAGAAAACTAGCTAGGTTGGCTTCACCACCAGATAAGATGTGAGAAAATATTGTCTTGCTGCATACATAGAAAACGTGTTGACACACATGTAAAAAGAATTGGGTGTAGACGAGAGGAAAACAATCCTCTCATTTGTTTAGAGGATACTTTATTCTATAAGATCATTCAACTTATCATTTGTTGAGCATTTGATAGTCTTTTTATGCATAGAGAAACTCAAACATTGTTGTTATCTGTACTTAAATAATAGAGACAGATGCTTAGGGAAAGGTATTGCATCATAAGTTACTTATATGTAACTAGCTCTTAGCTTAATCTATGTTCTGTTCTATGTTAAGAAAGGGCCCATTTCTTGGATTTCCAGATCCTAGGTAGAAGAAAGCAGGCCAGGTCTAATATCAAATCCTAATATGGAAAAATTATGTTCTAATATTGGAATAGCTGCACAAGCATTGACTGCAATAATAAGGGCTCATGATGGTCGTGATCTACAAACAATACTTAGAAGTAGTACTCTAGATATACTTGATCTGTCTTCTCCAGATGAACTATCACATATGCCTATCTCTAAGGAATTAAAATCCTTGTTATTAATCATTTTTTAACCCCCACCTATAGAGTTAATTTTCTTAGAATTTGTTGGTACAAGGCAAACTTGGTATTATCAACAACTCACATGGAGATTGAATTAAGTTGACAACTATAGTTCCACTCATTGTATATGCTTAAAATCAGTGGAATCAAATGCTTGTAATCTTAGTTAGAAGATGCTTTTATTTTAGGAGATAGTTCCTTTAGAGGAATTAGTAAAGAACCTAGTCTTGCCATCTGCATTCCGCATCAGACATCTTTGACTATGATAAACAATTTAGATTATTGATATCTTGTTCATTTTTCAAATGCTTCACTCATGACACATAGATGGACCTATGCTAATCCATTTTGGGCACGTGTTGCTGCTATGGTTCCAATTGTAGTATGTTATGCAAATGCAAGTGATCAAGTTTCAAACGAGATTTCGATAGATTCGGTTGAAGAGCAGGCTTTGGGTGTAAAAGCTGTTTTTCAAAGACTTAGCCTCTACAACAAATGCGTGATATTGATTATATTTTGAACATAAAAAGGAATAAAATATTTATGCAATATGTGTAATTAAGCATGTCAAAATTTGAGTTTCTATAAAAAACATGACATAAAAGGAGGAATTTTGAAATGAATGTTATGACCATATGACAAACTAAAGTTGCTTAACTACCTACTCGAGTAAAAAGATTATGTTGTCATGGAATGGCACTACAAAAAACAAAAAAGATGATTCAACAACGTGATGATGGTGATGTAGAGTGCACATTGCAACATCAGGGATGTCACTTTTTGACAACAAAGACCAATTTAGCAACTCATTTTTCCTCCTACGTGAGAGAAGTCATTGGTCACTGAAAAAGCGATGCCATCAGTGATGACAATAGCGATGTAAAACACCACACACTTTTCCTCCCATGTGAGAGAAGTCATTGGTCACAGAAAAAGCGATGCTATCAACGATAACAACACTACTACTAGAAAACACGCCATCAGTAACAAAAAATTACCGAAGAAAAAAATTTCATTGGTAATATTAACGAATTAACGTCGGACTGTATACCGAGCAATTAGTGACGAAAATATTTCCATCACTAATTCGTTGCTATAGTAGTGAACAGTAAAAAAAATTCTGTAAATCTATCAGCGACGGATTATCGACGAAATTTTTAGCGACAAAAATTTTTCGTCGCTAATCTATCGGTATAGTGGTGAAGGGTAAAAAAAAATTTAAAAATAAATAAATACAGCTATAGGTGATGGATTACTAATTAAAATTTTAGCGATGGATTAGCAACGGATTGTTTTTTAATTTTTTATTTAATAATTCTTTTTCCTTTTCTTTTTATTTTATTTTGTAGAAAAATAATATTATTTTATTTTTAAAAATTTTGTAATATTTTATTTTAAGTTAAAATTTTATTATTTTATTATTTTATAATAAATTATTATTTTAAATAATTTTACTATTATTAAAAAAAGTGAGATAAAGATAACAAGTAAAAAAAAATAATAAGACAAGAGTTCATTGTGGTGTGGTGGTTGTGGTGTTGTTATTACTTTGTTTGTTCACAGGTTCATACTCACCGGATGCAGGTCGGAGGAATTTTAGGCATATTAAAACAACAACACACAAGTAGGTCGGGCGGGTTGGTGCGCGGGTCAGGCGCTTGGAGCAGGGTGCTTTTGAGAACTTAAAAATTAGTGACGGATATCAGCGACGGATTGGGTTTGTTGCTGATTTTTTTTTATTTTTTCATTTTTTTACCAATGACGGATTTTTTTCCGTCATTAATATTAGTGATAATTTTTCTGTCACTAATCCATCGTTGATAATAGTATTCCGTCAACGACTGATTTTTTTTATTTTTATCATCGATAGATTTTTTTCCATCACTAATAATAGTATTCCGTCACTAATATTTAGTGATGTGACTTTTAACGATAAATTTAATAACGTAAAAAATCCGTCGCTGATACCTTTTAGCGACGGATTTCTTACTTTCAACAACGGAAAGCAATGGAAAAAATCTGTTGCTGATACCCTTTAGTGACGGATTTCTTACTTTCAACGATAGATTTTTCTGTCGTTAATGACGTGTTTTCTAGTAGTGCAATAGTGATGTAAGAACACCATGTCATTACATCGGTTGCAATCTGTGTCACCCATTGGCGCGAACAATAGGCATCGCTATACTCCACTGTGCCTTAGTGCAAAAAATTAGTGATGGTCAGAGCTATGACCATAGCAACGCCACCGGCTACGAAGAAAATGCAATGCAAATGCTGTTGCTATATGCTTTTTAGTACCATGTTGCCATTAGTGCAAAAAGTCAGTTAGCGACACCGCTAGTGGTGTCACTTTGTCCCTTTTTCATGGCTATGTCACTTTAAGTTTGAAAGGTCATTATCCAATGCCTGATGAAGGTGTCTCTAATGACATCGTAGAGCCTTTTTCAATGCCCTGTTGCTTGAATGCTAGTATGTTTTCTATGACAGTCATACCTTGGCATCACTAAGTGTGTTGCTTATGATCTTTAAGTGATACATCCTGTCATATTAGGGACATCTTTGATGGTAGTTTGTATTGCATAGAAAAGGTATTGCTATTACACACTCTATATAGACATCCACCATGATATTCTTTCCTGCACCATGAAATTTTCTCTCTATTTTGTTTAAAATGTTAATTGTTTATTGATAGGATGAAAAGTGCAATAATATTTTAAAATTTTTTATCAAATAAAATTTTATCATAATTCATTGAAGGTACAAGTTTTGTTAAGGTAAAAGTATATTAAAGCACATTCTTTGCTTAGTTAGTGTATATATTTATAATAATTGTAATTGTAATTATGATTATTTCCATTGCTAATATATTTATCTTGTTATTAATTTGTAGGTGTTTGTTAGTATTCTCTCTCTCTCTCTAACAAATCAGAAGAAGTATGCATCCATGACAGGTTCTAATGATATGGGCAACAATAATGATTGGGAGTCACATCTTGTCGATCACTTCATGGATGTGTTACAAGTTACTGATCAATTTTGTGAGAAGGTTGTGAAAATCATATCATGTTATCAATGATAGTACAAATGTTAAACATTAAAATGGAACACAACTATACGACGGGTTTTAACGTAATGATAAAACTCACGGATGAGGCATTGCAACAGAGGTATCACTTTGCAGTGAATTGCTATGGTTTGAATAATTTAGTATGAGACTTATAGACTCCTATTCAATGTATAGACATTTTTTAGGTAGGTTAATGATGTTTTTCAAAAATAAGGTTACAAAACTATAATTTATGTGATGTGTTGAGGAATATGGTACGAAAAAAGTAGTATACGCCATTCAACAAGATATTTTATCTCTCATTGACTCCAAGATTACAAAGGTTTTACTAATATTGAGTTATGATGGAACACATGACTTGGCATATCACTTATATTGCAGAATTTGGAGTAATGTTTTATTCATCAAATACAAACTAGTGGAAGACATTTGATTTGACTTGTTTTGAGTTTGCGATGGAGCCACACAACATCCGATTAGGACTTTGTGTAGATGGTTTTACACCATTTGGTCCATCCGGAAAGAATTATTCATGTTAGCCTATCAACTTGACTCTGTACAACTTGCTATCAACACTATCCAACATGTGCATGAGGATATTGTACATATTTTTTACGCTTGTTGTACTTAGTTCATTATGACCATTGATAGAGAAATTACAAATTTTGCAAAAGGTTAGGGTCCACAAATATATGACGTAACCACCGAACATGGATTTTGGCATGTTCAGTATGTATGGAGGAGGTCAAAGACCTTTTACTTATATTCTAATAAAAAAATATCACATGTTAAATATTATGGATAGTTTTTGCTTACAGATCACCCTTTGAGAGTGTATAAATAACACTTTGATGAAGGATTGGTTGAGACAAGTAAGCCATCATCGAGGTCGATGAACGAGGAGGTAAGGGATCATGTTGCCAATGTCCCAACAGTGATTGAAGACCCTCAAGGAACAATCGCAGAGTTCAAAGTAAATCATAAGTGGACTAAATATTGGTCTTTTGGGATTTACCATATTAAAGAAATAATCTTGTTTATCACCACATGAACCTCATGCTTATAAAAAAAATGCAAACTAATATTATTAGTATTATATTAGACGTGTTTGATCAAATGAGGGACAATGTCAATACAAGAAAAAACTTATATCATATTTGTTATCATCTTTTACTGGCAATAAACCTAAATCCATAACTCCTTAAGTAAGGACCAGTGAAGACCAAAAAGCGTGTTATTTGTGTTTGGTTCAGCAATCGGAGATTTTTAGATGGATATGTTTAAGATATTGAAAAATACTTTAATATGAATAAATGCAGACTCTTGAGGATGAAAAGGAATCACCACCATATATTTGGGCAAAATCTACTTCTAATAGTATTCAAGAACTATCTTCGAGAATATTTTTGGAGCACATTGACATATCCTTACCATTGCTTTGTTTTATTCTTGAAACTTGTGGAATCTACGGTTTGTTTACAAGTATATAGAGAAATTATTTTTAGTCAAATAAAGGTAAATATTGGTTACTATGTATATTTTTTTCTTTTATAGAGGTTGTGTACTATGTTATAGTATAAATATACTTAAATTTGGTGTTAGAGTTTGATTCCATAAAAAGCTAGAGATGTTTTAATAGGAGTTTGGTTGTGAAATTTTGTATCCTAGAGTATACAAAAGAGATGAATAGGTGAAAGAAAGGAGAGAGGGGGTGGCACGTTTACACTCACGCATGGACCATGTGACTCATATGTGTAACCTACGTAGACTACCTATATGCATGCATGTTTTCAAGTTTTCAAGTAACATAATGAGGGGCACACTACCTATAGGAATGCGTATCTTTAAGTGATGTAATAAATGAGTTAGAAGGTGAGTTTGGACATGAATTTTTGTGGCGGGGTGGATAATAGGGGACTAAAAAGTATATAAAATGAGAGGGGTAGCCATTGAGCACTCTCGTGCGTGGACTATGTAACTCATGCTCTACCTACGTATTAAGTGAGGTAATAAAAGGATTATATGGGAAGTTTGGACCTAATTTTTGATGACAAGGTGGATAAAAGGGAGGCTAGAAACCATATGAAAGGAGAGAAGGGCAATACGTTTGTGTATTGTCCATGTAAATTACACATACAATCATATACACTTCCAAAAAGGATGTTCATAAGGTTAAAGTAGGAGTTAAGGCCCGATTTTTTATGACTTAGCAATTGATAGGGTGATAAAAAAACACATCATGATAGGTTGGGTGCAACATGTATTTGTGCTCATGCACATAAGAAGAGCTTGACCAGATATTTTCACCCGTATGACCCTAGATCTTTAAATCTCTTTGATTGTCTTTTTTGAGAAATCTAGATTTGTAGAGAGTCTTTTTCATACCTTTTTTAATCAAGATAATCTACGTTGATAATGGGTTTATGTTTCCTTTTAGTTCATTTAACTCTGATTTAATGGTACTTTCATATATCCCTTTTAGATCAAGTTAAACCTAAAATCTAGTGACTTTATAAGCCTTATTAAATGTCTTTATATCCTTCAATACATGAATTTGTATGTCTCATCATATGATTTCTTCATTCTTGATTTATTAATGAGCATACCAATAATAATAAAACCTATTAAAACTTAACCAATGTAAAGTGAAAATCTTTGATAGTGGGGTTTGTGGTCGAATACCTCTCAAGAATGATTTTAATAGTATGGCTTGAATAAGAACGTCATCGGCCAAGGTTACTCCAACTGCTACCATTGGAATATAGTCTTTCTTTCTAGCAGAGAGTTACCACTAATGATGTAATATGTTGGAGAGTGAACACAATTAAACCCTCCCCAGCATAGCCATAGAAAAAACCATTCCAATCACAAAGAAGATGGTATCCAAGTATGGCCAGAGATCAAAAAACTTTTTTGATTTATTTCCCTTAGAGTAAGGTGAGGTGAAATTCCAAATTTGGCAAGCTTTTTGTATGACTAGGTTAGAGGTGAATCGAAAAATTCATAATCGTTAAATTCGTCTCCTTTTAATGTGTATTTTATTATTATTCTTTTCATTTATTAATACTTCAAAGTTAATAACTTTCTGTATAGATGTCATTCATAAAATTATGAAATATGCATAATATTTGTCTTATGTAATACGCATGTTATGCATTACTTTCTTTCCTAATTCCCTTGGAATTACTTGCTCAACTAGTGGTTAGTTGACCAAAATATTAGCATTTGAGGTGTTCAGGGAAATAGATGGCTATTAGAAATAGTGAGAAACCAGTGACCTAAAGATACTAAATCCCTTCTTGTTTATCTTTTATCAATCATTTTGATAAACCACTTCCTTTTGATATAGTCCCTTTTGATAGGAAGTGGGAATACAGTTGATGAGGATGTAGCCCAATTGTTAGTTTAAATGGGAATACAATCCCTTTTGATAGGAAGTGGGAATCCTATCGCTCAGACATGAGGTATCTTAATTGGAAGGGGATGTACCCCAATTTAATAATCTACTTGCACAATAAATCAAAGTTTAAATGAAACAAGCAGATGGGGCCTTAATCATACTTATTCAAACTCAATTGGATGCATGTTTAAGAGACCCAAATAACACTCAAACCTGAGAGGAAGCAATTAAAAGAAGTCCATAAATGGTTAGATCATATGGAGAGCCAAACTACAAGCTCTAAGACTATGCCGATAGACCGAGGACAAGCTCAAATCACATGACCCTACCACCATGAAGATGTCGAGAGTCAAGGTGAGGAGAAGGTTTGGGGGGTATCAAGATCAAGATCCCCTCATTTCAAGGCAATAATGATATCAAAGTGTTCTTGGAGTGGGAGATACGAGTTGAGTAGATCTTTTCCTTCCATAATTACTCTAAGAGTAAAAAGGTAAATCTTGCCTCTCTTGAATTTATTAATTATACTTTTGCCTGGTGGGATCAGATACAAAAAAGAGAGGCATAGGTTTAGTGAGCACCTCATCACCACATGGGGGAAATAAAGGCACATATAAAGAAGTAATTTATTCAAACCTACTTCCACCAAGAGTTTCACAACAAGCTCCAATGCCTCACTTAGGGATCCAAGAGAGTAAATAGAGATTGCCATGGTTAGAGCCAAGATGGTGCAAGACCAAGATATAACAATGGCGTGTTTTCTTACATGGGCTGAATCATAATATAGTCGATATTGTGGAGATGTACCATTACGTGGAGCTGAAATGGTCCATCAAGCCATCAAAGTGGAACAACAACTTAAGAGGAGGCATGGAAAAAGGAAGAATGATAGATCAAGTTCTTTAAACTCATGGATACACAATCCAAGGAAGGACATTCCCTTTACATCAAGATCCAAGGAGGCTAAATCAAGAAGGGGTGAGAAGTGGCCTGCCCATCCTAAAAAAGTATTGATCAAACTTAATTTTTCAAGAACTCGTGACATACAATGTTTCAAGTGCCATGAGAGAGGATACATCTTTGGTGAATGTCCTAACAAACAAACCATGATCGTTAACAATCAAGGAGAGAGGGAAACAGATGAAGGCCTAACTGATGGGGAGGAGTAGTCAACCATAAAATTTTAAGATGGAGAATATACAGAAGAGGGTGAACTTCTGTTTTCTAGGAGAGTGTTTAACATCCAGATGATGGTAGAAGAAGACGACCAATGAAAAAATCTATTCCATACTTGCTGCCAAATCCAAGGAAAGGTGTATAATATGATCATTGATGGAGGAAGCTATAGCAACGTGGCTAGCACCAAACTAGTGGAGAAGCTGGGATTATCCATCTTCAAATATCTTTGACCATACAAGCTATACTGTTTCAACGAATGCGGAGAATTGAAGGTAACAAAGCAAGTCAAGTTGCTATTTCTATTGGAAGATATAGAGACGAAGTATTGTGTGATGTTGTATCGATGAAAGCATGTCATCTCCTATTGAGAAGGCCTTGACAATATGATAGGCATGTCACACTTGATGGGTTTTTAAACCGTTACTCTTTTGTGTTTTGAACGGAATCTATAACCTTCCTTTCTTTGTCAACAAAACAAATATTAGAAAATCAAGTCAAGAGAGCAAAGAAAAGAGAGAAAAGAAAAGAGAGAAAGAGAAAGAGGACAATAAAATAATTCAAAAGATAGAGAGTGAGAGAAAAAAATAAGTAACAGAGAGATAAAAAAGTGCAAGAGAGAGAAAGAAAAAATAAGAAATTGAGAGACAAAAAAGAGCAAGAGAGAGAAAAAGAAAATGAGAAATTGAGAGGCAAAAGAGAGGAAAAGAGGGAGTTTATTAGTAACAAAAAAAAGTAAGGCCAACAAAGTTTTATTATCTCAACAAGACCTCCTAGTACTTGTGTACAAAGAGGTTATATTGAACTTTAATGCCCTAACCCCTACTTTGTCGAGTGTTATTAATTTTATTTTGTAGGAGTATGAGGACGTATGTCCTGAGGAAGTGCCATCGGGACTACCACCAATTAGAGGAATAGAGCATCAAATCAACCTCATACCTAGTGTCTCATTACTGAATCGTCCCACATATCACACCAATCTCGAATAAGGCAAAGGAGATTCAAAGACAAATGCAAGAGTAGATAGATAAGGTCTATGTCAGGGAGAGCTTTAGTCCTTGTGCGGTTTCAGTGTTGTTCATATCCAAAAAGGAAGGTACATGGAGAATGTGTATCGATTGTCATATCATTAATAACATTATGGTAAGATATCGTTATTCCATTCCTAAGTTAGATGATATGCTCGATAAATTGAACGACTCTACTATTTTTTCTAAAATCGATTTAAAAAGTGGCTATCATCAAATTAGGATAAAGGAATGTGATGAATGGAAAACAATATTAAAGACTAAACATGGTCTTTATGAATGGTTAATTATGTCATTCGGTTTAACTAATGCATCTAGTAAATTTATTAAGCTAATGAACCATGTCTTGTGTACTTATATAAGAAAATTTTTTGTGGTTTACTTTGATGACATTCTTACGTATAGTAGACTTTTGATAAATATACATAACACTTAAATTACTTTCAGAAGTCTTAAGAAAAGAAAATTTGTGTGAAAACTTGAAAAACTGTAATTTTACACTAACAAAATTGTTTTTCTTGATTTTATTGTATGTGGTGAGGGAATTGAAGTGGATGAAGAGAAAATCAATGCAATCCAAGATTGGCCGATCCCTACCACTATTGGACAAGTAAGGAGCTTCCACGAATTGGTAAGCTTTTATAAAAGGTTTATGAAGGATTTTAGAGCGTTGGTAGCCCCATAGACGAGTTGACCAAGAAGAATGTTTCATTTAAATGGGGAGAAGTTCAAGAAAAAGCCTTTTGATTAATCAACGAAAAGTTTACTCATGCTCCGTTATTAGTACTTTCACCACTAGAAAATGGACTTTTAATAATAGAAAAATCTATCGCTGAAAATTCATTTTTCGTTGCTAAATTCATCGGTAATATTGATCTTACTGATTATAAACGATGGATTTTTTTTCCATCGCTAATATCAGTGATGGAAAAAATCCATCGCTGATAATTAGTGACGGAAAATAATCTGTCGCTAAAAAAAATTTGAAAAAAAATTGAAAAAAAATTAGCGACGAAAAAAATTCCGTCGTAGATTTTTGAGCTCTCAGGTACAGCTCCACACGCTCCGCCATGTGGCACCCGCTCGCTCGGCCTGCACACGTGCTGACTTGCTTTATTATGCATAAAATTCCTCTGGCCACGTCCGTTGAGCTTCGACCCTAAGCACAAACAAAAACCTTAAAACACCATAACCACCACACCACATTAGATTCTCTTACCTTATTATTTTTTTATTTGTTATCTTTATCACACTCTTTTTAATAATAAAATAATTTAAAATGATATTTTATTATAAAATAATGATAATAAAATATTACAAAAAAGGAAATAATAAAATGATATTTATTATAAAATAATAATAATAAATAATAATTTAAAATAAAATATTACAAAATTTTAAAAAATAAAATAATATTATTTTTTCAAAAAATAAAATAAAAGGAAAAGGAAAAAGAATTATTAAATAAAAATTAAAAATTAAAAAAAGTAAAAAATTTAAAAATTTTAAAAATTTTAAAAATTTTAAAAAGATTTAAAAAATCTGTTAGTAATCTGTAGTTAAAATTTTCGTCAGCAATCCGTCTCTAAAATTTGAGTCGCTAATTTTCCATTGCTAATCCGTCACTGATAGCTATATTTATTTATTTTACCCTTCACTACTACACTAACGGATAAATGACGGAAATTTTTCGTCGCTAAAAATTCTGTCGGTAATCCGTTGCTAATACGTTTTACAAATTTTTTTTTTTTTACTGTGAACTACTACAGCAATGGATTAACAACGGAAATATTTTCATTGCTAATTTCTATCGCTAATCACTCGGTATTCAGTTCGACATTGATCCGTTGTAAATCCGTCGCTATTATCGACGAATTTTTTTTCATCACTAATAGCGTGTTTTCTTGTAGTGTTCCCAATTTTGGTAAGACTTTTGAAATTGAATGTGATGCAACTAGGATTGGTATAAGAGGTATACTGATGCCAAAAGGTAAACAAGTTGTCTATTTTAGCGAGAGGCTAAGTGGCCCAAATCTTAACTATTTTACCTGCGATAAGGAATTGTATGCATTAGTTAAAGTATTAAAAACTTGGCAACATTATTTATGGACCAAAGAGTTTGTAATACATTTTGATCACGAGTCTCTCAAACATATTAAAAATCAAAATAAATTGAACAAAAGGCATGCTAAGTGGATCGAGTTCATCAAGTCGTTTCATATAATCAAGCACAAGAAAGGTAAAGAAAATATTGTTGTCGATACACTTTTGAGAAGGTTTGTTCTTCTTTTTGTATTAGACTCTAAGGTTCTTGATTTTAAATTCTTCAAGGATCTATATACAGATGATGCTAAATTTAGAAAGGTTTTTAACTATTGCAAGTTCGATAAGAGATGAGACAAATTTTGCTTGCATGAAGGATTCTTATTTCGTCCCGACAAACTTTACATTCCTAACTATTCCATTTGTGTGCTATTGATAAAAGAAGCGCATTCTGGGAGGCCTAACGGGGCATTTTGGTATTGCTAAAATCTTGAGTATCTGGCATGACCACTTTTATTGGCCTAAAATGCGTGGAGATATCGAGAGGTTTGTGGGAAGATGCATTGTGTGTCATAAGACTAAATCTAAATTAAATACTCATGGATTGTACACCCCCTTTCTACTCCTAGTGTTCCTTAGGAAGACATTTTCATGGACTTCATTGTGGGATTACCTAAATCTAAGAAAGGTTAAGATTGTATTTTTGCTATTGTGGATCATTTTTCTAAAATAACACACTTCATTGCATGTCAAAAGGTTGATGATGCATCTAACATTGCTCCTTTGTTTTTTAGGGAGGTTGTGTGAAGGCTTCATGGAATGCTAAGAATTATAATGTCCAATTGGAATACTAAGTTTTTAAGTTACTTTTGAAAAACTTTGTAGGGAAAGTTAGGAACTAAGTTGTTTATTCTTTATAACTTGCCACCTACAAACTGATGGCCAAACTGAGTTTGTGAATAGGATACCCTCTACACTACTATGGCAGTCATGAAGAAGATTTTGAAAAATTAGGAGCATTATTTACCCCACGTCGAGTTTGCCTATAATAGGGCTATTCATTCCACTACCAAATATTAATCATTTGCCAGAGTACGATTAACTTCTGGATTTGAAATCACTGCTTACATACCTGATATTGGCCATAATTCACAAGAACATTCTGTAGTCTTAGTAAGAGGGGGAAGGGTTTTAATCCTCTTGCACCTATTGACTTGATTCCTTTGCCTTTGTAGAAAAAAATCAATATGGATGGAAGAGACGTGCTGAATTTGTTAAGAAAATCCATAAGAAAGCAAGACAGAACATCAAAAGAATGACTTAGCAATATATGAGCCATGCTAACAAGGGATGAAAAAGGATCATCTTTGAACCAAGAGATTTGGTTTGGTTGCATCTCAGGAAAGAAAGATTTCCTAATAAAAAGGAAATCTAAGCTCATGCCCAGATGAGATGGATCTTTTCAAGTTCTTGAGAGGATCAATGACAATGCTTACAACATCAAATATGGAGTAAGTGCTACCTTCAATGTTGCCGATCTTTTCCTTATTTTGATGAAGACTTTGAAGAGTGAGGACGACTCCTATTCAATAGGGGGAATGATGAGGGAAAGGAGAGCAATCCCATCATCTGGCATGATCTATCTCAATTGGAAGAGATGTGGCATAATTTAATAATTTACTTGCACAAGAAATTAGAGCCCAAGTGAAAAATAAGCAGATGAGAGCTTAATCATATTTCAAGCTTAATTGAATGTTTAAGAGACCCAAAAATGCCCGAACCCGAGGAGAACGTGGAAGAAAGCAAAAAATCTATTAAAAAATATATATTTTTTTAATGATTTTGTGATCCATTTATGACAGATTCTCATTAGTTGACTTTTTGTTAGTTTATTTATTTTTATCTTCCCTTAGTAGGAAAGATATCATCTTATTTGACCAACTATGTTGCTATTTTCGATTAGTTTCTATTTTAGTTTGCCATTTCTAATTAGTTTCCATTTTAGTTGGGTAATAATATTTGTTTTGTTTATGAAAAATATCATTTTGTTTGACTTTAGTTAAGTTATTGTAACAAAAAAGAAAGGTAAGAATTTGACCAATTCTAGTTGTTGTTAAAGACAATTTCTAGCCTATAAATAGGCCAATACCAACTGAGTAAAAGACACTTTAGTTTAGATTCATTTATTAAACATTGATTGAGTTTTCTTTGTGAGGAAATTATCACTCTTTTGTTTTTGTGACATCATGTCTCGTCAATTTACATTATTAGTAGATTGAAGATCTAAATTTACAAACATCCCCAATATGTGTCTCAACCCAATTGTGTCGTTATGTGATTTGGTTTATCGTATTTGAGATTATTTGAGTGGTCTAAATAGATGGTCACATTAATCTAACGTTGATTGGTTATTTGTATTTGTTTTGATCCTGAACCTATTTATTTCTAATTTACGTCGTAAAGATCGG
Source organism: Dillenia suffruticosa (assembly GCA_033439265.1). Classification (NCBI taxonomy): domain Eukaryota; kingdom Viridiplantae; phylum Streptophyta; class Magnoliopsida; order Dilleniales; family Dilleniaceae; genus Dillenia; species Dillenia suffruticosa. The sequence continues at coordinate 9,021,117 of JAVTVX010000030.1, read as the reverse complement.
GTCAACCCTAACAGTTGCATTTCATCAGTCCCTTTTGATATATTCCTTATATATGTTTAAGTACATTTGATGTATGTTTAAGTAATCCATATATCTTAAGAGTCATATCGACTGGCTGGGCAAACTTAGTATGTGTTTTCATATTAAAGGTATTATTTTATACTTGATATAATTATATTTTTGCTTAATTCTGATGTTGGTGCCAGGAAGTGGGAATACAGTCCTTTTAAAATACCGACAATGCATAATAAATATATAGTTTCTTGTGACTAGATTTGCTGCTTGTGGCTTGATAATAGTCACTAAAACATATGATATTTTGTCAAATTTTTCTAAAAAATATTATTAAAATAAAAAATTTAAAATTTTCACTAAATTCTTTCGGTATTATCACACACGTCCATGCCAATCCAAAAACTGCTATTTTGAGTGTCTCTATGTTTCATATTGAATCATGTCCAATCTTACACACTAAGTGAATCCTCTATCCTAGGCGGTGAGATGTTCGAATAGTGGGTCATCACATGAAAAGTTCAACCCTGAGTTAAAAATGAATATCGAAACACCTGAAACAAACCTGGAAGACGTGATACCCTTAATAGCCATGGGCCCGAATGAATGATACAGGGTTACTCATCCATGATATTTGAAATATGAATAAATTGTTTTAAAATATGATGGCATACAGTGTAAATAACATGGCCAATTAGTCGAACACCATGCAAAAACAATGCTAATAGAGTCATAGTTAACATTGAGCATATCCTTATTAACTATACCAATGACAAATGATGTCCCAAATTGTTTGTAATATAAAGCCACAAACAACAATTGCAATTATAATCTTGGCTTTGACTATCGAGTCATGAGATAGTTTCGGTTGTATTAGTTTATTCCCTCACATTGTGACACTTCAAAAGTATTGTGCAAGATTAAGATTGATAAACAAGGAAACGAAAGTATGAATTAATAGGCGACTCATTGACGGTTCATAAAGATAAATTATTATTGATGGACAGTTAGCTTAATGGATATGGTGTTAAACCCCTTAACCAAGTTTCCCATTTCGACTCGCGGTTTGGGTATAAAAAAAATTACGTTGGGAGGGTAGCCCTCTTAAATGAGTTACTGCAAGTCGCGAACCAGATTAGTCAGAATATAACTCTAAATACCGATTAGTATAGTATCAAAAAAAATAAAGATAAATTGCCACCAAATAATAGTTGAGAGTATGACTTTTATGTGCACATAAGTCTTGATTATATGTATTTATTGTGGTACCGAGAATTACATGTCACATTGCTACAAATGTTAATGACTTTATACATAGGCATTTGATGTATTTTCATGCTTCTATCACTACAATATAACATGATATCAGAGATGAAAATTAGTGACGGAAAAATATTAATCGGAAATAACGAGAAATCAGCGATTGATTAACGTCAAACGCTACAAAATAAAAAAAGTAAATATCACAAAAAGATCAGCGACAAATTAGTAACAGAAATTATTAACGACAAATTTACTTTGCGAATCCATCGCTAATTTTAGAGACTAAAACCATCAGTGACGGATTAGTGACGAAAATTTTCTGTCGCTAATCTATCGTTGATTTCAGAAACTAAAACTATCGTAACAGAATTTTTAGAGACGGAAATTTCCGTTACTAATCTGTCGCTAATATTTAATCATTTTTTAATTAACATATTATATTATATTATATTTTAATTTAATTTAATTTAATTATTTTATATTTATTATTTAATAATATTATTTTATCATATTTATTATTTTATAATATTTTAAATTAGCATTTTATTTAATTTTTTTAAAGAATAATATTATTTTATTTATTTTTTAATATTTTAATATTTTATTTTTCTTAAAAAATATAAAAATAAGATAACATACACGCGTTATTTGTAGGGGAACAGTAATCATGATGTCCTAGAAAACCACAAAATAAAAAATTTCTTTCTTTTTAGAACACCAAAATAATAATTTGCCATTTGTCCAAAACCCAACTAAAATGCCACCCAATGTAAATGCCATGGCATTTAACTGTTCTAGTTGCATCAAATCAATCCATAATTAGATTATTTAAACTTATTTTCTAATTTAAAATCTTTAAACAAAATTCAAAATTATGAATTGTAAAATCACATTGAACCACAATTTTTAAACAAAAATGATGAAAATTTGGGATGAAGGGTGACAATTTTGCAATCATGTATCAAATTCATATCATTTTCCTTGGAGATTTTGGAGGAGAATGACAAAATTAACAAAAATAGTATAATTAGGGATTCTTGCCTTCTTATGAGATATTTTATGAATGGCCTGCAAATCATGAGAGAGAGAGAGAGAGAGAGAGAGAGCAAATAAACTCTCAATTGGTAATTGTTTTTGAGTCAGAGATTTCAAAACATACAAATATTATATAAACATTTAAAAAATTAAGTGAGACTGCAAAAGATATTGAGAAAAATTCATTTACTGGTCATTGGAATTCTCATTTGTCATTAGCTTTTGGCCCTTTCGCCGTCCGAATCCCAAACCCAACTCCTCAATTAAAAATTTGGATTGACAAACTAAAACGTCATCAAATCATTACAATCCAAACCTTCTCCTCTCTCTATTTGTCGTCTCTCCGCCGTCTCTTCTTCCCTCTTGCTGTCTCAATCCTCCTTCTCTCCCTCCCTTCTCCAATAGCGCGAGAGAGAGGGTGTCTGTGGGAGTGAGAGAAACAGACAGTCTCTGTTGTTGTGATCGTGTTCTGAAGAGAGAGAGAGAGAGAGAGAGAGAGAGATTGGAAGATGAAGAGATACAGAAATGGAGAGATTTGGGATTTCGAGCAGGAAATGCCTGTGACAAGAGATGGGGCAGAGGTTATATTGGGTTTGGACGGCGGAACAACGTCCACAGTGTGCATATGCATGCCATTTATCCCCTTTTCCGATGCCCCTCTCCCTGATCCTCTTCCCGTTCTTGCTCGCGCCGTCGCCGGCTGCTCGAATCACAACTCTATTGGCGGTAATTCTCTCTCTCTCTCTCTCCCCCCATAATTTTTCCCAATTCTCATTTTTGGCTTCTGTTATGTAATTGGACTGTGGGTTTGTTTGTTGATGGCATTTTGCAATGAGCTTCACCATGTCGGACGCCTGTTGGTTGTTTGTCAATATGTCTTTCAGTCAATTTCTTACCAGGTGTTGTATAAGTTGAATTCTGGATTTAAATGTTGATGGGATTCTCAATGTGGTTTTTGGTTGGAACCATAGTTTTTGATCAAATTCCTTGGGGGGGGGGGGCTACTGTAGGATTGCATTTGGTATCTTTTGATGTCGGCTAATGTGGGGGGAAAACACTGTTTTGTAGTGAAACTTTGGTTGAAATTTAGTATCATTGCACTTGGCATGAAGAGATAGTCTTTTCCTGTAATGGTTGTCAATCATGCTACATTCCCCTGTTTCAGCGGAATCATGTTGGCTGAATTTTAATCCATCAATGGGATCAGGAATTATGATCGTTTCAATTTGATGTAATTTAACCGAAGGATTTCCATTTTTCCATCAGTTGATCAAACTAAGCTTGTTCCTCTATTTTTTATTGGTCGACATTCAATAGTCTTTGCTATTATATTACATGAAAGAAATACCACACTATTTTAAGGTACAATTGAGGTAATACTATGGGAACGTTTGGCGCGAAAGAACATAATTCTTTTTACATAACACAAAATGTAGGGGTGGGTGGCTGGACGGGGAGGTCATAAAGAAAACTCTTACCATCGAATTATCAATAATGTAACCATGCTACATAGTTTAATGAACAAATATTAAGTTATATGATAATAATAAAACATTTTAATCGTTGGTTTAAACTTTTGGACTAATTGGCTGTTATGCAATAAATTTTAAAAGAATAACTTATGTTGTAAGTTAAAACACAATTGTCTGATTATAAAGTATCCCAATCATAAATTTAGAAGGCGGGGGGGGGGGGGGTTCATTGCTTGTGTTTTTTCTTTGAGATTTGGGTGCTTATGGCATTAACAATTTTTAATGATTTCTTTAGAAAATTTTTACTTCAAGACTATTCCATATTGTATTTTTAATAAACTCAAATTGTGGTATTTTAATTTCTAATAGAACGTATTAGGTTTTAGTTACCTTTATATATTTTACTCTCTTGTGCAGCATGCACAATTCTTTTGCTAGTACAAAATATTAAATGCCTGCAACTCCCTTTTCATTAATCACCCTTAAATTGGCTACTTGGAGTGAGCAATTCTGTTGGGTTGTTTCTAGGTAGTTCATGAGTTAATGCAGCGGGCAACCTCAAAAATCAAGCTGACCAACTTTAATGATTTTGGTTGGATTAGTTCTAATTATTTTATTGAGTGGGTCTTAGTATAGACCTAAATAAATTTGGTTTTATACATGTTATGACCACAAACACTTCAAAGTGGAAGCAATGTCCATGTCTGACACTGGTTCGGACATAGCAATTGTAGGACAGTCGTAAGGACTTTTGAAACGCCCGTGTCTAAACTTTTATTATTCTTTTAGACTCAAGACCATTCTCAGAAACTCCATGAGCATTTCTTCGACATGCTGAAGACATTTTTATATACAGTTTAAGATATTTATAAAAGTCTCTTGTTTGAGAGGAAATCATTGTAATATAAATTGTTTATTTGCTAATTTTGTAATGTTATGAAAAGGTTGTACTCTAAATACATATTATACAATTATGTATGCAAAACTTAATGTTAGGTCATTGTGGGGTTTTAGCTCTTAAAATTTAATGTGTGATATGGTAGTTGCTACTTTAAAGATTTGTGAAATTTTGCTAAAATTATCTTTCTTCAATTATTATGGGCATAGTCTATTTCAAATCTCTTCAATCTCATGTAATTTTCTATCTCATGTATGGGGTTTTTGCTATTAAATTTTAATATCTAATACTGGTAGTTGTTACTTTAAAGATTTGAGATATTTTAGAACATTGTATTCTAGACTAATAGCTAATGTTGTAAATTGTTGTTGTTGCTGCTGTTGTTTTTATTTTTTATTTTTTATTTTTTTCCTCTTTTCTTTTCTTTTAAATTTGCGTGTGGGGCCTTCATCAAAGTGCAGAGAAAGATTAATAACTGAAGAAAGAAGTCATACTGTTGGGTTTGATTACTCTTTAACATAATTTTCTGGGTCTTTATCACTTGTAATTGGCAAAAAGATGCTTGCTGTTTGGGAATTATTCAGCTTCGTCTTCTCTGCTCAATTCTGGCTTTGAACATAAATAAGAAATATCTTTGCTTTGGATGTTAATCACAAACTTAGTTTGCTGCTTCTAAAATAGAATTTGTTGAAGCATTTGATTGTGTGGATGTTGTAGTGGTGATGATTCTAAAGATGTAGGACTTGTGGGCTACTCAATGAATTAAAAATGTACCAACTTGTTAAAATGCCATGGTGTGTATATTTGTTGGAAATTCTCTTTGAGTTGTCAAATCCATAGCGCAAGTTGAAAATAATCTTCATAAATTGCAATTAGGGGTATGACATGGTGAGAAATTAAATAAGTGATGTTAGGATTTTCTCTTTCTTCATATGGTAGACTTTGGCTACCCCGTGCCTCACTGCCCACTACCTTGCCACACACGCTCAAAATGGTTATTCTGGTCCTTTACATGGCAAATATTTTTTTTTTGATATATTCTTCTCAAGCCCGTAAATTTATTTATTTATTTAGTTTATTGCTTTTAGACCATAACCGGGTGTTCTCTTCCATGATAGTCCATTTTTCTTTGATAGCCTAAAAGAGAAACATTAAAAGGTACCAAGCTAGTATCAATTCCATGAAGAAGCCTAGTGAATAATAAATTAAGCATCAGCAGCATAATGACTTGTTTGTTTAACCTGAAATTGATTGAAAACTCTTTATAGGGAGCTTTTTACTTTTCTTTTTATCCCTCAACGCTCTACTAATTTGTTTCTTCTGCACCATCCAAGACCTTGAGATGGGACTAGCATAACTAGCTCTATAACATGACCGTGAACTTTGTCATTTCAGCTCTCAAGAAAATGCTTTTTCCCCAGCTGTTATGCTGATATCATTGAAAATCGCAGTTATGTTGTTTGACAAATGTTTTTCTTTTCCATCTTTTTTGTTTTTTTTTTTTTTTTGGAAGATTATTTTAACTCTTGGAAATTTTATCCAAGACAAAATTTGATATAATTAGTATGTCAACATCTTTTAACCAGTTTTGAAAATTGATAGAAATATGAAAGGTGAAATATCTATCTCATTATCTAATTTTGTTTTGTAACAATGTAGAAATTGCTGCCACGGAGACGCTAGAGCAAGTTATGGCAGATGCCTTGTTAAAGTCAGGTTCAGATAGATCGGCTGTTCGTGCAGTCTGTCTAGCTGTTTCTGGTGTAAACCATCCAACCGATCAGGAAAGAATAGTGAATTGGCTTAGGTTTGCCCTATGAAATTTACCTTGATTTTAATTTGGATTACCAAGCTTTTTAAGTACAGGCTATTATTTATGTAGTATTAAAACTCTGATAATATGTAATTCAAGTTAATTCTTGAAATACTCTATTATGTCCATTCGTGCAAAGAGTTATTGATATTGGTCAACTCTGGAAAGGAAACATGAGCACTGATGTGTATTAAATGATCTTTCAGTCTTTCACCTACCCAGCCAACCCACTTGAAGACAATGGTACTGGAGTATCACTTAAGTTGAAATTTGGCTGTTGTATTAGCCAATCTCCTAATTCTGACAGACATTTTGTGAGAACATAAGTTCATATGCATTTGCAGCCAATCCTTTAAGGCCACATGGTATTCCCTTAGTGACCCAAATCTTCTATAGATGGGGAACCTCATTACTTCCTCTTTGTCTTGATCACTACCTGTTAGCTATCATCACACAATCTTTATGCTTTGCTAAACTTTCAACTGCTTCAACCACCTTCATTGCCCAAGATAGTAAAAGGCTAACTTGCACAGACAGAGAACAAGGAAGTTGATATCTTTTCTTTGCCTTCCTGCTGAGGATGAAGCCAAAGGTTCAAACTGGGTTTTGGGGTCCAAGGTGGTATGATTGGTGGTCACTGATGCCCGGGGGTGGTTGGGTGGTGGTTGTGTGTTGGAAGTTAAGTTTTCTGGTTCTCGATGGCTCAGATCGTGGCACCTTTTCAAGAGCAACCGTGGAGTATTGTTGCTTGCGGTGTCATTTGTGGTGGCCAGTTGTCTTCTTCTCTTTTTTCTTTTCTTTTCCCACTTTGTCTCTCTGATGAACCCCAAACACATCTCTTTGTTCTTGGTTAGTCTCGGTTTGGGAGGGTCTTCTTTCTTCAGTCTCTGGTGGTAGCTGGTTTGAGTGTTTCTAAGGTGAAAATCCAGTTTACTGTGTCTGGGAGGTGCTGTTTCTGTTTAGGAGATGCTGGTAATGGCCTTTGTGGTTGGACTGGGCCCGTTGCTCTTTCTTTCTTCACCAATGAAGGTTGGTTAGTAGCTAGTGCTTCCATTGAGGGTCTTGCTCTCCAATAGGAATGATTGTTGTTGCTGAGTTGATTGTGGTACTCTAATGAGATTCTAGGATTTTTCCTCAGTTCCCATAATTGTTGAGAGGTAATTTTTTGATTTTTCTGTGGAGATGTGTAAAGGTGGCGAGAATATCATTCGTATCACAGAGCATGCCCCTGGCAAGTGGAGGTTCATTTTCCTTTAGCTTGAAGAGATACCTTGGATGGTTAGAGTGTGGAATGAAGTTTGCATGGAATGAAGTTGGCACAATAAAAGTAAGTTTCAAGGTTTAGAAGGATAAAATATTTGTATGATTGTGTGAAAAGAAACAAATTTGGGAGATTTATGTCTCTAATGGAGATTAATCACTTGGGGACAGGAGAAGTCTTCCGAGAAGGTTTCAGGTGGAATAGTGGACCAAGTTGTTGAAGGCCATTAATGATTTGGGTGAGAAGGTTTTGGGATCATCACCTGGTCTCCTGAGGGACAGTTCTGAACAGTTTTTTGATGGCACTGGAGCTGTGTGGGGACTGTTTCAGTCCCAAGTGGTGCAAGGGAAGCCACAAGATGAATCTCACACAAATTCTTAGCAGATGGAGTTAACACAAACTGCAAATGTAGATCCAATCACGATAGGGAGTCGGGAGGGGATTATTTCTGATATGGCAGGGTTGTGCTACTTTGGCGAGGACATTCAAAAGAGGAAGTGTGTGATAGATGCCTGTAATGGCTTTAGTGCGAAAGGATGGTTGAATCTGCTGGTGTCTGGGACAGGTCATCCGTAAATGTGGAGAATTAGGTTTCCAACCAGATTGGCTTTAAAATCAAGGTTAATTCGGGGGTAACAAAAGTGTATAACTAGTAGTTGTTAGGAGCAAACAAAAATCATGCTGATAGGCCTGTTGAAAATGGACCATGGCTATAATTTGGCCATATTTAGAAATATGATTCGAAGAGTTCACTCCCTCTTCTTTATCTCTCCTTTGCAAGAGACTTGGGCCTTTTGCTAATCTTAAGGGTAGGGGATCTACACTCTTTGGTGAGAGTTCACCATTGACTTGCAAAGTGGTCAAGGGAACCTGGAGATTGGGCCATGTGAATGATTCGGTTAAAGCTGATGCCCTAAGTTCTAATAAAGAGCAGGTATAGAATGTGTGTGATGGTGTTCTATGAGAAGGGTTAAGGTTGAAGATGCTATGGTGGCAACGGAGGTTGCAAAGGCCGGTGTAGAGGTGGAGTTGGAAAAGGCCATGGATGGCACTGGTGAAGTGAAAATTCATTTTTATATGTAGATTCTTGTTGTGAGAGTTTCATGCCCCTCTATTGTTAGAGTAGAGATATAGTAGTTGATGATAAAGTTTTGGATCTGGTTAATTGGTTTTGTTTAGCGAAACTGGAAAGGGTTTCACAATGAAAAGTTGATTCGATGTGTGAGGGGCTTGGAATCTCTGTGGATAGGTTTGAGAATAGTTTGCTCAATCTCCTTGATGAGATGGAGGTAACCAAGATCGGGAAGAGTGAAATTAACGAATGAGGGGAAAATGGTGGTAGGTGGTGATTGAGAGTTGAAGAGTATGGTTTATGTTAAGGATGGCTTGTCTAGGAGAAATATGGTGTTAATAAGAGAAAAGGGGTGGTTATAGCATAATGCCAATTTTATGTGCTCTTACGTGGAACGTAAGGGGTTTAAATGATCTTAATAAGGGGGGATAAGAGAGGTTGGTTTTTTTTCCTCCCTCTCTCTTTAATTTAGAAGTGAAGTTGATGTGGCATGGTCGCTGTTTATGAAATTGAATAATTGGAAGACCGTTTGAAGCAGAGCATTTGGGGTGGTACGCATAGGAGAATCATTTCTATTCATAGTAGTTAAAAGTGTGCTGAAGCACGCTTAAAGTGCAAAACGTAGCTTTTGGGCTTTTTTCACGTGAAGCACAGCATAAATGAGAAAGCACAGGTGAAGCACACTGAAGCGCAAAGCTCATAAAGCAATGCTTTCAACTATAATTTTTCTCTGTTTCTCTCTCTCCGGTACCAGGTACGTTTCTCTCTCTCTCCTTCTTCTTCTTCTTCTTCTTCTTCTTTCTCTGTTATGTTCTCCGTTTTTCTTCTTCTACTCCATCTTTCTTCTCCGTCCTCTACTTGTTTCTTTTTTTTCTTTTATTTTTTCTCTTTCTGTTCAGTTGCTTCTCTGCTTCTTTCTGTTCTTTTTTGTCTCCATTTTTGGTGTTTTTTTTTTTAAATTTCCGTTCAGTTGCTCCTCTACTCCTTTCTGTGCATTTTTCTGATCACCAGTTGCTAAATGATGTCAGGATATTATGCAAGGGCTTTGAGATCCACTTTTTAAGCAGAATATTAGAATATTCATTCTATTGATCCCTTCTAATGGCATCAACTTACTGGCATTTTGACAAAACTTTTACTTTTATCTATCTTCATTAGGTAACATTTGGTTTAAAGTTATTTAAGTTAATTTATCTGCCTATTTCAAGAACTTCATGAAACACATTTTCTTGTTATTTGGTCTAGAAAATGATTTTTTTTTTTTTTTTTTTTTTTTTTTTTTTGCGTTCAATTTGGGGAGAGAAACTTTGGTATCAGATGATGTTTGATTATTTGACTGCCATTTCAAAGAACCACATGAAACCCTTTTCTTTTATCTCTGCTCTTCGACATGTGATTATTGTTTTCAGGTAATTGCAAGCGTATGTATTTTCCCCTCCCAATCTCCACCCTTGAATGATGAGAACCAACCTTCTGTGATCTCCATCTTGCAATCCTTAATCAAGCCCCATCCACCTCTTCCTTACCCCTCTCATTTTGGCACCAGTTTTTTTTCCTAAAATATTACTCACCCACACTCACAGACTCACAGAAGCACAACTTATTCTAACAAAAGAAGGGGCCCAAATTTGTCTCACTATCAATTAAGTCCTTTTGTATTCATAGCATATATATTACATGAAAACATAGGAATCTCCAACTGGGTTTTTTTAATCTGGAAACTTTCAATGATTTCTCTATTCTGGGTATTTGTTTTCCCTTCCCTTTTTTCTGTAATCTGTAATCTGCCCTCTCATCTTGATGTTGCTCCTCTGTTTTTTCTTTTTTCTTCTCTCTCTCTCTCTTTTTTTCTTCAGATGTTGCTCCTCTGTATGCCTCTTTCTGTAATCTAAAAGTGTTTGAATAGTTAAAAGGAAAAAAAATTAAAATCAGTAAATATGAAAGTGTTTGGCTCTAATGGATATTCTAGTATCATAACATATTTCATGTGCTATTATTGTATATTCAAATATATTTTGATTTTATATCTTAATTGCATTTTATATGAAAAAGCCTGCGCTTTACGCTTCAGCTGCAGGAGGGCCTGTTGCTTTTATGTGCTTTTGCTTTTAACTGCTATGTTTCTATTTGTATGAAAGGCTAGTGTCGGGGTTTTTGCCTTTTATATAAAGAGAATATTCTTAATGTTAAAAGTGGGCTTACTTGGTGCCCATTTGATGTGTTGCTGAGTGGAGAATAAGAGGGATAGTTTATGTGGATTTTGGTTGGAATTTATGGGCCTGGGGAAGGAGATGAGGGAAGATCCTTGTGCCATGAGATGGAAAGGTTAAAGTGAGGTGGATGATGCATGGTTATTGGTGGTGAATTCAACTTAATGGTTTATGCTGATGAAAGGAAGTCGGGGACAAAGGATGAGAATTCAGCCAGAGTCCTAGGACTTTTTGAGCACACATAAGTTAATGGATATGTCAAGATGTGGAGGTTGGTACACTTTGTTTGAATTTAAAAGAAAATTTCCTTTTTATCTAGGTTGAATAGATTTTCGTATCACAAGATCAAAAATGGCTTCCTCAACTGACTTTAAATCATCATCCACTCTTCTTAGAGATAGGCGTATGAAAAGAGGTCTAACTCCATTCTGTCTTGAGAATATGTGGCTCCAGGAAAGAGGGTCCAAGGACTTGATTGAAGAATGGTGGAGGGAATAGGAGGTGCTTGGTTGTGCTAGCTACATTCTTGTAACCAAGTTAAAGTTTGAAATATCACTTAAAAGGCCTGGAACAAGGAGAGGTTCAGAGATTTGGTGGCTAAGGGGTGAATTTTGGCTGATATAAATTGGTTAGATGACTTGAAGTTGAGCAATAGTTTGCGGACACGGTTTAGAGAGACCAGCGGCACTTAAAAAAAATTTAGTTTTGCAAGTCTTGGTCAAGGAAGAGACCTTTTGGAAGGAGAAATCTAGATTTCTCCGGCTTAAGAAAACTGGTAGAAACACGAAGTTCTTGTAAAACAAAATAGTAAACATCCATTCTAAATCAAACTCTCTCTCCAATGTTGAAGTTGATCTGAGGTTTTTTTTTTAAGGGAAATGGAATGGAGCCTGGAGGAGGCCATTTGTATATTTTATGCCAAGTTGTACAAGGAAGAGAGTTCATCAATGCTACCAGTTATTTATGTACTACAAGGGAGGAGAAAGCTAGTTGGCCAGAGGCACCTTTTTTGAGGTGGAAGTGGTAGCAATTTTAAAGTATTGTGAGATAAGACACCTCAAGTTAGAGGGATTCTCAATTCCATTAATGAAAATTAGAGGTGGTTAGAAAAGAGATAACGGACTTCTTTGTCAAGTTTTATGCCTCAAATGAGTTTGTAGGGTTTGAATAGTTCTTTCCTAGTCCATTTTTATTGAAAAAAAAATGATACCCAAACTTGAGAGATTTTGGATCTATTTCGTTAATAATGTGTGTATAAGCTTAAGTTGAAAGCTTAAGTAAGAAAGTTAAAGGAGGTTAAAGGGAGTGTAGTGGGAAAGTTCCATGCCTTTGTGCTAGGGAGGTGAATCCAAAATGCGACCCAATTGCCAATTAAGTGTTGACGAGAAGATAAGAGATGGCACTGTTTTGGCAAATTGGATATGAAGAAAGCTTATCATCATGTTCAATGGATTTCCTTCTTCATGTTAGGGAGTGCATAGGCTTAGCAGAAAATCGAGGTTGTTTTTTTTTTCTTTTTTGGGGAAATGTATTAGGTGTAACAAAAAACATACAAAATCTTCAAGGATGAGAAGTTTTCAGAAATTGGTGAAAAAAAAGAAGTGATTCAAAGACTGTGGAACTGTTCTTCAATCTCTCTTCAACTCTTGTAGATTATAATCTTTTATAAACCGTAAGGCATGAACATGAATAGAAATATAAAACAAAATCTTATCCCAAAGTAAAGAAGAACCATTGATAAATTCAAACATTACGCTCCCCTAAAAATTACAAATGGAATAGCCATAAAAGCATATTGCCTAAGTGAATGGGCATCATTTTACTCTGCAAAAACTATAAATTTTATGAGACACAACTAAGGGAGCTCTTGAGACAAACCAACTTGTTATCACACCTAGTAAAGAGGTTATTCCATATCACAATGCAATAATATGTGATCTCTATTTTCAGGATTATTATAACACACAATAGAAATATCTAAAGAGATAGCCTTTGAAGTTCTCTTTTGGAACAAATAATTTGTATTGATTTTTTTTTAAGTACCATAAATCAAATAAAAGTTTTACTTTCTTTATATTAGAATGTTGCAGAATTATAATTGATTATTTTTGAAGATAATATTGATTATGTGCTTAAAACTTCTGTTCCATTTACAAATTGCCTTTATCAACTCCAGGTGTTCTAATGTTTACTTGTGACAGGTGCTCTAATGTTTACTTGTGATAGCATAAATTACTCTTTTGTTACTTTCAGTAGTCTTTGTTACTTCCGGTTATTGTCTTGGCAAAATTTCTCACTTCTTGCCAACTTCCTTTGGTAAGTTGCTTGCCACTTTGTGAGCTGGTTTGTCCATTTTATAGGACTCTTATTGGTTATGGAACTCTTCCAAGAGTTGGATTAAGTCTAGGCTACATCAAGCAACCCAGCCAACTGCTTACTGGTACTCAAAAAATGCCTTATTTTAAGTTTGTTGAATCTCTTCTTCAGGCCTCTTTTGGGACAAAAGCTTGAGGAACTGTAATTTTTGTCTATAGAAGCTTTTGGCACTCAAGTTAGAAATTACTTGTGTCTGCTTTTGGGAGGATTCATGGGTTGGGGACTCGCATTTATCCATTTTTCCCCTTGTTTTTATATGTCGTCTAGACTTTATTCTACTCTTATCAAAGATTTTTATATATGGGTGGGTCATTCCATCACTTAGAATTTTTATTTTTTATAAAATCCTAATGATGGAGAACTATAGAGTTTTCTTCCTTAATTTCCTTCTTTCAAGGAAATGAAACTTCCCATAATGTTTCACACTTTATCATTTGGAATCTTGATACCTTGGGTGCTTTTACTTGCAAATATTTATTTCATCATCTTATTAGTCATCCTCAGCACCCTCGTTTTTGAAGGCAAAAGTTTCTGCCAAAGTTAGTTAGTGCTTAACATGATTAACACTAATGATTTTCTCCAAAAGAAGGGATCTTCTAGCACTATCTCCCCTAGATGTATGCATTTTGTGCTATAACAACTTTAAAAGCAAAGATCACTTATTTTTAGATTGTTCTGCTGCACCGGAGAAGAGGAACTGTTTATTTGCAGTGTGTGATAATGCCTAGGTTTGTGGTAGCAGCCTTCCGAATTTGTTTTGCACGAGTTTTAGAGGTTTCAGAGGGAAAAGCAATGCTTATTTGCTTTGGCGGTGTGCATTTCTGACTATCTATTGGTCCATTTAGACAATTGACTTATCTTTTCTATAGGGTAAGAATTTTTTTTCTATTATTATTAATTTACTTGTTTGTGGACTCACACTCTGAAATTTATAAGCAGTATAGTTTAGGAGAGTTTACAGAAGTTGGATGATGGTTGTTGTTGTTGTATTTGTATTGTCATTCCTAAGGAATTTTTATCCTTGGAAGTTTTGTATATTTTTTTCCTTTGTCTAATATAACTTTCTTTTTCTATAAAAAAAGATAAATGGATAATACTTTTGGAGAGCAATAATGCTTCCCCATACTTTTGAATGCAAGCTCCTTTATAAAACAATGATTTGATGTAGAATGATGTTATGTAACTTGAGGACTTGTCATCCACTCCTACCTTCAGGGCACCGGCACCTGCCTTTAAAACATTGCAATCCCCTTTTTGGAAGGTTCAACATGCAAATCTTGCAAAGCAGTTTCCCAGAGTCTTTAAGATGGAATGAGGCTCTAGCAACCTAGGAATTTTCTCTCTCTCTCTCTTCCCGATACTTTTGCATGTGAAATGAATCATTTGCATGTGTGGCGGTGGTAACCCCACATTAGAAGGGAAATTTTGCTTTCGTGTATTATGTTCTGCCCCTAGGATAGACTCAATATCCTCATCATGTTGCTAGCTTCCGTTGATTCATCAACCTCCTTCTGGAACTTGCAAGTCTTCACTATTTTCCTAGCTTCAATTCATCCAAGCGCCATTTAGTCATTCATCAAGTTCTTTGCAGTAGTGAAATCTGACAGGAGAAGAGTTGGCAATGATAATACATTTGGCACCGTTCAAGCCTAATTTATTTTGTTTTGGGATGCCCTTGAATATTTTTGTTGCTCCGCTTTGCGTATACTATTTAGGTGTGTGATCAAATAACTTTCTTGCTTTTTCTAGGGACATATTTCCAAGCCATGTGAGACTGTATGTTCAGAATGATGCTGTGGCTGCTCTGGCCAGTGGGACATTGGGTAAGCTTCATGGTTGTGTATTAATTGCGGGTACAGGGACAATAGCTTATGGGTTTACAGAAGATGGAAGAGAAGCTAGGGCTGCTGGTGCAGGACCTATCCTTGGTGACTGGGGAAGGTACATCCTGTAGGATACCTTCTGCTTTTTGTTCTCTGATCTTGGTTAATCACAACAGGTACAATGATATCGCCTTATAGAAAATGAGGATCTTAGACAATTTGGGCTTTATAAAACTATATTATTGTACAAAACTAGGAAAGCTTATTGTGATATTATGTTTAAGACTTAGATGTAACCGCAAATGTGTGTACCTTTGGCTTAAACAATTTGGGCTTTTAGATATGGTCTTTCAGGTTTGTTAAGATCCTCATTTTTCGCTCCTCTTGTAGTTTTAACCTTAATACTTGGCTCCTGTGGGCTTCTTGTATATCTGTTGGATAAATGGTATATTGATTATTGAAACACAAAATATTAAAAATAGGATGCATGTGGCGGGATGTTCACAGTGCATTAGGTGTTTTACTTGATTGAACTTTATTACTATATGCAGGCAAAGAAACCTAAATATGAAGAAATTCTTAACAGAAAACTTCTCAGATTATATGGGAATAATCTCTTGAATTTTCCAATATTCTAATTAGAGAATATAACTCTGTCTGTGTATACCTGGTATTTTATGTTTGATTAGGTCCTAAGCCTGAATTAAGGAAGAAAGTTTTGTTGTTAGGTAAGGAGGTAGCATAAAATCTTATAAAACGATCATGAATATAAAACCGAAAAAAAAAAATCATGAAAGTTAGGATATTGTCCTCATGTGATGCACTAAATGAGCCTCGAGGTATAGATCAAAGCGAAGGCTCTGAATTGCAGCCTACGTATGGTTCCAAATATGCAAGGATTCCTACATTAGGGACGTGCTTGGATAAAGAAATTAGTCCAAGAGAATAAGATTAGATACTTGATGGAAAATGTTCAGCAACCTTTAAAGCTTGTCAGAAAGCCTACTAAGAGTGGATCTAATATTCAAGTTTTAGTTTGGGATGATAAGAGGCTCAGTTGGAACCTAACTATGAGTCCTTTTTTTTTTATTTTTTTATTTTAGAGAGTTGTAGAATTTTATTTTAGGGTTTTTTTTTTTTAAAAATCTCTATTTTTTTTAGAAAGCTGCAAAAAATTTAAGTTTTAAAAGTTTATTACTTAAATTAGTTTATATTTTATTTTGAATTTAGTTAGTTAGTAAGTTATTTCTATTTAGTATTTGTAGGGTTATTATTCGGACCATTTTGAAGTTTCTAAATTTTTTTCTTAGTAATAATTTTTATTTTTTTAAGGATAATTCTCTATTTAAAAAATTGTAATTTTATTATGAGAATGAAAAATAAGATTTTGAATTTATGTTTTGAGTTGATGCTTTCTTGCTTTAGGTGTAATGGCTAAGGATCGACTAGTGTGATGCTAACAAACCTATTCCCTTTCTTCTCATCTATTTCTATTTTTCTTTTTCCCTTTCAAATTAATCACTGATTTCCTATGGCAAACTCTAATTCCCTACACCTATACTTAAACCCCAAATTTCAATCCCAATTCCACCGTGGATCCCTTGTAGACAGTTTTCTTCCTAGGCTGTCTTACATCAATACTAGTTTTAATGCTTGAAAGTGGAGTAAGATCTAGCTAGATTATTTTCTTACTAGAAAATTAGATAAACTAATTTGCAAAAATAGTAGTCTCTTCCCAAATGGCTGACCCTAAGTATTGGGATTAAGGTTTAGTTTGTTGTTGTTGTCATAGTAGTCTCTTCCCATCGTGTATGAGAACTGAGCACTCTCTCTCTCTCTCTCTCTGACTACTTCCTCCACCCAAATCTAACGCCCAATCATTCGAGCAGCTCTCTTACGCTGCTCGATCAGGTAAATTGTCTCTTCCCCTCCCTCTCTCCCTCTCCCCCTCTCCCTTTCTCTCTCTCTCCCCCTTTCTTGCTCCCTCGCATTCTCTTCCCCTTCGAAAACCTACCCTCCTGTGCTCTCTCTTGTGATCTCTCTCTATCTATCTCCCTCTTTATCTCCTGTGATCTCTCTCTTCCTCTCTCTCGTGATCTCTCTCTCTCTCTCTCTTTGACCCTTAGACGACTCAGATCTGTCCTCCGACCGTAGCCTCTGGCTCAGATCTGTCTTCAGAAGCCCCAGTCTAACCGGAAAAACCCAGATCTATCTCTCTCTCATTGGAAAACCCAGAACTGTCTCCCAACGTCACTTCCGACCATGGACGGCTCAGATCTGTCTCCCGACGTCGGAAAACCCAGATTTGTTTCTGATCTCAGTTCTATCGCTCTCGATCTGCTCCGGTTCATTCTCTCTCCTCTCTCCCCCCATCTCTCTCTCTCCCATTGCTGACCCCGACGATATCTCCGTAACTGCCTCTCACTTTGTCACCTTCTCTCCCTCTCTTCCCCTCCGATGATATCCTTGGCGATATCCTTCTCTCCCTCTACCCTATTAATATTATTATTCTTATTATTATCTATCAGCCTATTATTAATATAATAATTAATATTAATATTAATATTATTATTACTATCATTAGTATTATTATTATTATTATTATTATTATTATTATTATTATTATTACTTCTACTACTCCTATTAGTAGTATTTTAATTATTATTAATATAAAATATACTATTATGAATTTAAAGTTATTAAATCTGAAAATATTTCAAACTCTTATTGTAATTTAAAATTTACTATTTTTAGTATTATTATATTTTCTAATTTGTTTTATATATTATTATTTGAAGAACTTCACCACAGCCGGTCCCAAGCCCGGGTAAAGGAGTAGTTTGTAGTAGGTTGATAGTCAGCGTAAAATCTTCTGTCAAAATGACACAATGTAAGACAAATATAGGAAAACTTTTGGGGCATTTTTCCCTCAGCGACGCGCTACATCGGATCCCGGGTGTAGTGACAAGTTAGCAAGGGACCCTAGGGTGTAAGTAAATAAGTTAGTCCATGAAGATAGGATTCGTCAAGCCAGTTGGAACATAAAATCCTTAATCGACAAGTTAGGAGAGATATGAGAAATAATAAATAGACGAAAATTAATATCATGTGTCTCCAATAAACTAAGTGGGTGGGGGAGAAGACTAAAATAGTAGAGACTTATGGTCATAAATTTTGGTATATAGGTAGGGATAGAACTAAAAATGAGATAAAAATAATTATATATAAGAACTTACAAGAGAATGTAGTAGAGATAAGAAGAAAGAGAGAAAGAATTATGTTTGTCAAGTTAGTAAACGGAGAAAACGTAATTAATATGTGCCTCAAATTGATATAGATGCAATTAATAAAAAGTAATTTTGGGAGGATTTGGATGAGTTTGTGCAAACCATACCGGTGGAGAGAAATTATTTATTGGAGGAGACTTAAATGGACATGAGGAGAGAATAATGAGTGAATCGTAGCCCTACATGGAAACCTTGACTTTGGTAGTAGGAATGAGGCGGGAGGTACCATTTTAGAGTTTATCACAACATTCGATTTGGTACTCGTAAACATCATTTTTGAGAAAAAAGAGTCGCACATAGTCACTTATAGAAGTGGATCAAATGCTAGCCAAATAGATTTCTTCCTCACTAGGAGGGGTGATAGAATGGCTTGTAAAAATTATAAGATTATACCAGAGGAGAGTGTAGTAATTCAGTATAAACTTTTAGTTTTATATGTACGTGTACCTAAAAGGCAAAAGAAGTATCATCCATTTGTGGAATCAAGAGTCAAGTGGTGGAATTTGAAAAAAGAAAAGGTGATGACTTTTAGAGACATTAATTCAAGAAGCAATTTCATTTGCTAATGATGATTCAGCAACAATATGGAAAGAGATGTCTAATAATATTAAGAGTATCGGTAGGGAGATTCTAGGCGCAATAGGCAAGGAGTCGTGGTGGTGGAACAAGAAAATACAACTGCTATTCGAACCAAATGAGAGTGTTATAGGGACCTTAAAAGTAATTGAAATAGCGATACATATGAAAAATATAAAAGTGCAAAAAAAGATAAAAAAGATTATTCATGAATTAAAGAGTAAGGTGTATGATGAATTATATAAGAGACTCGAAACTAAAGAGGGAGAATGAGAGATTTACAGAATTGCTAAGCTATGGGAGAGGAAGAGAAAATATCTAAATAGTGTTAAGTGTGTTAAGAGCGAAATTAATACTATACTCGTAAGAAATGAGGATATAAGAAAATGTTAAAAAAATTATTTTAATAATTTTTTTAACGTTGAGAGTACAGGAGGTATAGGAAATATTGCAGTACACGTAGAGAGATTAATAGAATTTTTAAACGTAAGATTCGTCACCATAAAGTAAAGGAAGTCTTAAAGAGAATGAAGAATAATAAGGCCATAGGACCTAATGGCATTCCGATTAAGGTGTGAAAATGTTTGGGTGAATTTGATATAGCAATGCTGACGAATCTTTTTAACAAAATTTGGCAAATCAAGAAAATGCCCCAAACATGGAGAGAGAACATACTTATACCATTATATAAGAATAAATGTGATATATAAGATTGTTTTAGTTATAGAAAAATTAAATTTATGAGTCACACTATGAAGTTATGAGAGAGAGTGATAGAGTATAGATTAAGATTCGAGATAAATGTGTCTCAAATCAATTTGGATTTATGTAAGAACGATCCACTACTGAATCAATTCAATTGTTAAGATATTTGATGGAGACATTTAGAGTATAAAAAAGAAACTTACATATGGTATTCATTGACTTAGAAAAGTATGACATGGTTCTTAGAGATGGAGTTTGGTGGGTGTTATTGAAGAAAGGAGTTTCTTAAAATACATTAATCTTATTAAAGATATATATGAGAGAGCTGTAATCAATGTAAAAACTTGCGGGGGTGTGACCAATAACTTTCCTATTAACATTGGGTTTTATCGAGATTTGACATAAAGTCTCATCTTTTCTGCAATAATGATAGATGAAATTATAAAAAATATTCAAGATAAAATACTGTGATGTATACTGTTTGCAGATGATATAATGTTGATCGATGAAAATAGATAGGGTGTTAGCGCTAAATTAGAGTTATGGAGAAATATACTAAAATCCAAAGAATTTAGATTGAGTAGATAAAAAATTGAGTATATGAGATATAGATTTAGTGACAATCAATATAATAATGAAGAAATGATTAGGATAGAAGTAAAAGACACATCAAAAAGTAAATACTTTAAACACCTTGGTTCCATCATTCATCGCGAAGGTAACATAGATGAGAATGTAAATCATAAGATTCAAGCGGATTAGATGAAAAGGAGAACGGCATATGAAGTTTTTTGCAATCGCACGATACCATTACATTTGAAAGGAAAGTTCTATAGAGCTGTAGTAATATATGCACTATTGTATGGAACTAAATGTTGAGCTATTAAACAACAAGAGTATAAAATAATTATAGCTGAAATGAGAATATTTAGATAGATGTATGATAAAATTAGAAAAAATAGAATTAGAAATAAAGAAATATGTAATAAGTTGGGAGTTAGTTCAATTGTAAATAAAATGCGAAAATATTATTTGATCTGATTTGGGTATGTGCAACGAAAACGCAAAAACAAACCACTTATGAGAATCGAGAATTTAAATAAAGGAGATTTAGTAAAACATAAAGGTAGGTTATTGAAAAATTGGATGCAAGTTATTCATAAAGATATGATAGGTAAGTATTTAGCTGAGGGGATGGTCTTTGATAGAAATGAGTGGCGTAAGAGAATTCGCACCAACTAAATCAACACCTTATATATATATTTTTTTCTTTTCCTCTCCCCGATATTTGTCTTTAATGGCCAATCCAAAAATTTGGGTTTAAGGTCTAGTTTGTTGTTGTTGTAGTAGTAAAATAATACAATAAAAAAGATACAAATATGAGCTAGCTAGGATGAGAAAGAGAAAAATGAAAGATCTAAATCAAGTAAAATGCATTAAAGATGAGAATCAGAATGTTTGAGTTAAAGATGGGTTATCTGGGTAACTTATTTTGTTAGAGTTATGTATAAATTATTGAATAATCTAATACGACTAATGCATATGAGAAGTTCCCAAAAATTTGAAATAAAAAACTGTTTGAAAAAAATAAAAACAAGCAACTCCATGTGATTAGACAACCTCCTAATAAAGATTTGGAATTGTTTGTATGAGAAAGGGATAATGTGGTTGATCAAAGTTTGCAAAAGATAGTTTAGATTAGAATCAAAAGGTTGACAACCGGTGTATACAAAACCAAATATATAGCATGAAAACTTAGTATTGATTGAGATGAAAGTGGAATGACCAAGGAGATAGAGTTTCCTAGGAGGGGCATTTTTTGTTATTGGATCTGTCATTGGAGGGATGGGAGTATTGAAAAAAATGTTACATGTATGACTCAAAGTCAGGTGGATGAAGTAGAGATGTAGCCCCCGGTTGCTGTTTGCTGTGATCAGAAGTTTTTGACTAAATTAAAAAGAAAATTTTCTGTATCATTATATGACTGGATTGGGCAATTAAAGGTTTACCTGTATAGTGAGTGTTGCTAGGATAAGTATGCAGTAGTGGATGAGTGACGTGACCAAGAGACAGGATCAGAAATAAACATATTGAAGTAAAGTCAGGGGTAGCCTTACTGGGGATAAGATATGAGAAAGTATTGTCTTGCCGCATACTAAGACGACCCATAGGCACTCTTGTAAAAAGAATTGGGTGTACAATTCGAAATTGCTCCATAGACCAGAGGAAGACAATCCTCTCATTTGTTTAGAGGACATTTTGTTCTATAAAATCATTCAACCTGTCATCTGTTGAGCATTTGATGGTCTTTTCATGCATAGACAAACTCAAACATCGTTGTTATTTGTATTTAAATAATAGAGGGACATGTTTAGTGAAAAGGTATTGCATCTTAAGGTAGTTATCTGTAACTAGCACTTTGCTTAATCTATGTTCAGTTCTATGTTAACAAGGCCCATTCCCTGCATTTGCACATCTTAGGAAGAAGCAAAACAGGCTGGGTTTAATATCAGATCCTAATGTGGAACAATTATGTTCTAATGTTGGTTAGAATTAACATTATACTCTTTATGTTATACTTGACAGGTACTCTCTATCTTCCTGTAAGCAGATGTTGCATATTGATCCAATTTGTGGAAACCAAAATTACTTTATCTGGGTGCTGTTTTTTTTATATAGTGCAACAGCTTGACCTTATTTCAACAAGTAAAGGCACTTTGCCATTGCCACATTTGTGGTACATATTTTTGGCGTGCAAGTAGTGACTTTGTTCATCTGCAGTGGCTATGGAATAGCTGCACAAGCATTGACTGCAATAGTAAGGGCTCATGATGGTCGTGGTCCACAAACAATGCTTACAAGTAGTATTCTAGATGTACTTGATCTGTCTTCTCCAGATGAACTCATTGGGTATTGTTTCTGATACTTTTGATTACATCTGCCTGTCAATCATTTTTTTATCCCCAACCTATAAAGTCAATTTTCTTAGAGTTTGTTGGTTGGCAGACAATCCTGTTGGCACATGGTAACAGGCAAAATTAGTATCTTTATACAACCAACATCTCACATGGAGAATTAGTTGACAACTATAGTTCCACTCACTGTATATACTTAAAGCAGTAGAATCATATGCGTGTCATCTTAGAAGATGCTTTTATTTTAGAAGAAAGTTCCTTTAGTGGAATTAGTAAAGAACCTAAAGTCTTGCCGCCTTCATTTTGCATCTGACATATTTGACCCCGATAAGCTATTCAGATTGCTGATATCTTGTTCTTTTTCCATATGCTTCACTCATGACCTACAGGTGGACTTATGCTGATCCATCGTGGGCGCGCATTGCTGCACTTGTTCCAGTTGTAGTGTCTTGTGCAGAAGCAGGTGATCAAGTTTCAAATGAGATTTTGATAGATTCGGTTCAGGAGCTGGCTTTGAGTGTAAAAGCTGTTGTTCAGAGACTTGGCCTTTGTGGCAAAGGTGTGATACATTGATTATATTTTGAAGACAAAAAGGAATAAAATATTTAGGTGATATGTGTAATTAAGCATGTGAGAATTTGAGTTTTCTATCATAAACATATCATAAAAGGTGGGATTTTGAAGTGAAAGTTATAATCATATGACAAAATTATTGTTACTTAACTGCCTAGTAGTTTAAAAAGATGTATGTTGTCATGGAATTGGTTAATAACCGCAGCCCCGTGCTAGGATGAATTGGTTAAATTGCTTTCCTGGGCCAAATAGAATGGCCAGTCACCAACATGTGACCTTATTTGGGCTTCTTAATGCCATCAGTTGCATGGTTATGGCTGAAAGGGAGCCTCAATTTGTTACTTCCAAATCTACATGTAGTAGCAGCTCCACCTCCTGTCTTAAGGCAATAGGCTACAAAAGCTTATTAAAGTTTTCAGTTCCTGTCATGGTGACAAAGGCAAAAGAAATCATTATGCTTCCTTTTCCACATTAGAATATAGACAAATGGTTTTTCACACGAAGTACTGTATCTAAATGTTACATTGATACTTTTTGCGTATTGCAGTTATATCCTTGACTGCTTGGACAAATTTGGATTTAGTATTATTAATTTAAATTTATGCTTCTCTGGAAAATAATTGCAGATGGAATGGGTTCTTTTCCTCTTGTCATGGTTGGTGGTGTTCTTGAAGCCAATAAAAGCTGGGACATCGGGAAAGAGGTCATAAACTGTATCTCTAAGGATTACCCTGGTACTATCCCAATAAGGCCCAAGGTAAACACATTTGACTTCATCTACATTTGGGGGCCTAAGCTCTACATAGAAGTGCGACAACCACTATGCCAAGCAATTTATGATTATTTGACTTCATATTGGAGCAAGTTGAATAATCACAAATTTCATAGGAAAGAGGAAGGGGAAGAAATTGATGATGTATGTTAATGAAAGTGGAGAAAATAAATTCAAAATTGGTAACTCGTAGACTCTGTGGCCATAAATTCAAAATTGGTAACTTGTAGACTCCATGGCCCTCATTCTAAAAGTTGCATGATTTCTGTTATAATTGGTTAATTGATTCAAATAAATTCAATAAAGGCTCATTCTTAGAAATCTTCAACTTACAGTCCTTGAAATAACTCTGACGGCATTTTTGGTATGAGCAAGGAAACAATGGAGGGGTAAATAGATCAAAATTTTACCATGTAACATATATTTTTCCAATACTACATAAATAATTATGGAAGAGGCGAGGAGGAAGAGGTTAGAAGGGGGATAACATGCATGAAACATTTAGATGGTGTTACATGTCTTTGGTTAGCAAAAAGAAACAAAGAAAAAACCTTTCGACCCCCTTGTAGGACATTGTGTCACCCCTTTTGTGGCAAAGCATGACATTGTTGTGATATGCACTTGATATCATTGGAAATAATTATTCTAGAAAGTACATATAATTGGAAAGAAATCTTCTAATAGGATATTTTAAAACTAGTAAAAAGAAAATATTTTAGAAAAATATTAGTTTCCTTATTTTAATTAATTATAATCTGCTTAAAATTAATAATAACCTTATTTTTTGAAATCTTTCATATTGGGAATGATTTTTGGTATTTATTTTTAGTGAAAATTCTATTTTATTGTAAACTTAGTTTCCCCTATTTAAAAGAAATATAATAGGAAACTTATTATGGAACAAGTTTCCAGCCATCAAACATAGGATCTAAGAGAGGGAAAACTCTAGCTAGGAAAAGAGCAATTCCTACAGAGTATTCATCTCCTAGATCCTATACTAGGGCTCATATCATGTTATTCTGCTAAAATTTACGTACTATTGTTTTCCTCTATCTTAAACATGCTATTAATGCAAGATATAATCATATAGTTCCGGTTAAGTTTGAGATGCTTGAGTCTATGAGATATCAGAATTTTTATGTTACTATACATGCTCACTGGTATCCACCTGATACATACGCTTCATACTTGAAACTTGAAATAGAGATGGAACATGTAAAGAAGTCATTCCGGGATCTGAACATTTTCTCTTGAACTTTCAATTACTGAAGTTTGCTAAATGAACAATTGATGATGGTAACTTCTGATTGCATGAAATGTGAGCATTTGAAATTTGAAAAACCTTAAATTTTTGGTATCTGATTCTAGCGTTCAAATTTGTTTGTATCACGTAATGAGCTCTGTTCATTGATGACAGGATTATGAACATATCCCTTTTTTTTTGGGAAATATCCACTTGGGTTCTTGAGTTGGAACTGCCTTCAAAGAATTGCAAAACATAAGCTGTCAAGTTATAAACTTCATCATCTTGAATAGTTGAGGCGTATTCTTGTTGACAATTCTCAGGATGTCTCGTATATGAAAGAGACTTTTCAGGATAAGATACTAAAAAGCAGATAAATCTTGGACATTAAAGCATGGGCAGAGATGAACTCTTAATCTTCGACTGTTCAACAACAAGATAGATCTAACACACCTAGCAGATTGCCAAGTAACCTTTCCCCCCTACTGATTCTCATTTCCATCAACTTGAAAACCTGAGCTGGAATTTGAGAGAATGAGAACTTTCAACCTATTCACTTAGTGTTTGAGTAATCAAGTTATGGAATGTTAGCGGCACACCATAATGTTGGAACACTATTCAGCTATGATGTGCTTGATATCCTAGTCTTGGTCTCTACATTCTTCACCCAAACAAGAAAATAGACTACATGCTTTGTGTTACTTCCAGTGCAGGAAATGGGTCTACATTTTGATTACCTGATGTTTTTGTTTTTTCTTTTCTTTTGTTATCTTTAGCATTGCCAAAACAACTGGGTTTGAATATTTGTATTCGAAGAAATTATATTGCATTGACTGATGAGTGAACTAAATCTGGTATTGGAGTGTTTACATTATTAGTGATTTTCCCCCGGACAATAGTATTTAGATACTTCCTCCCGATGACTAGAGATGTTCATGTCTATTATCATTTTCTGGTCTTAAGATTGCTTTTCTTAGTTGATTTTGCTTTCTGGATCAACACTAGGTGGAGCCTGCAATAGGAGCTGCATTGTTGGCGTGGAACTTCTTGATGAAAGAATCTCAGAAAGAAGCCTGTAATGGTCTATAATCAACGAATTTGCAGGATTTATTGACTACTGTACAGCAGCCAGGAAATTGACAAGGAAAAGCAGTTTGATACGAAACATGAGAGCCAAAAAGAATAATTTTTTTTTTATGTGATTGTATTAAATAATTTGTTCATGGTATAATAATAGCTGGTCTATTTTTCTCTCTTTTTGTTTTTTTTTGGGGGGATGGTGATGGTGGGGTGATGGGGTACTACTGATAAAATGTTTAGCAGTGTTCCATCTATTTTTAGTTTGCCTTAATCAACTTCTATGACACCAAATTGTATTTCCAGGATGTAAACTTCGACTGGGATGGAACTTAAAGATGAATAGGAGATTCTGTGCTGCATGCGAAATCAATTCTCACCATTGCGCTCTAGCTAGATTTGATTTTTTTTTTCGTTCCCCCCCCCCCCCTCATGTTCATTGAGTCTTTGTAGATGGGGTCAATTCCTATTAATCATGCGAAAAGGCATTTCTGTTTGTTTGAGCACGTGCCCATCTTTCATATCAGGCTGGTGATATCTCCGGACACTAAATTTTTGACACCGAGTCTGTATATAGAACTCATGTTTTTCTCTTTTTCTTATTTATTTGTGTTTTCTTTCGTCTCATTCCCTCTCTCTCTCTCTCTCTCTCTCTCTTGCAGGGGGAATGTACTTTATTTTACTAGAGTGACTGAATTACACAATGGAGTTGGTCCTTCCCAAAAACCTTCCTAACCTTGGTAAAGGCAAAGAGAAATCTTGATACCATTTCAAGAGACCTTTACTAGTTAGATCACTCTCTGATTGTTGAAATTCGCGAGGGCAACGTACTCAAAATGTTATATAAAAATTGAAAGGGGCGGGGGGATAAATAGATAAGCACCCTTAAATTTTGAGGTGCATAATGCTGTCCCATTGTAAATATCGAACTTGGAACATGTTAGTTTGAGAAGTGCGGCTACATCAAATCCTCTTCATCTATCTTGATCATTAGGTCACTTCACAAATTAACGCCATCCCCTTTAAATTTTGAAATTAATCCCTTCTTATGTGTAATTTTATGACATTGATTTTTTTTTTTTTTGTTGCAACGTCCTCTTTACAATCTCTTCTGCAATAGAGCAACAGAGCAATAGAGCACAAGAGAGAAGATAAGATGATAAAATTTCGATATTATTGGGAATTCTCGATGCCCTTGAAAATGGATTCCTCCGAATTCATTGTTCTTTCCTCAGAAAGATAAGATTTTGGTTTCCTGTACTATTGCTGGCCATGATTTCATCTAGAGAGATTTTTTCTCCTTGTGCTGAATAAGTACCAACTTGCAGCGTATACTGTAAAGTGGCTACACATGATGGGAGGGGCAAGCGTCCAAGCTTTAGGTTCTCTTTGGTGTACCTTCACAAACACCCTACCATATCCATCACTTATTGCTGCAATGGATGATGAATCAATTCCCACCATTCTCTCCAACTACTCTCCCATTAGATGATGAAACTCTTAAGCATCACCTTCTAATGGTTGTAGTGACCAACCACCGTCCATGGACCTCCCCATTCATTGTCTGACTTTTGTGTCATTATCTATTTTTTTTTGTCCCTCACCTCTGGTATCCGAAACTTCGTTTCGACTAATACGGGTCGATCTAACTATCGGACCTCCTATAGAGGGGGAGATTTTCCAAAGTAGTCTTTTCTGTTCCCAAGGAGGCTCAAACCTGAGCACTTGGTTAAGAGACGCAGAATCTTTCCCACAGCGCTGACTGACTTTTGGTTCGTGTCATTATCTATCTTCTCAAGTAGAAGCCTCCTAGATCCACTAAGAACCTTCAGCAACAACCAGAGATCCCTCAGTCTCATTTTCAACATTGTATAGCCAACCTCTCTTCCTGACACTTTAATTATCAATAGCTTAATCTCCAACAGGATCTTCACCCCCCTCTCCTCTCCTTATCATTTCTCCTGATTTGTTTGTTCAGTCATTTGATTTATTTCAAATCAGCTGTTCTCTTTATTTGGTTTCTTTTTGATTGTACCATTACTCCTCTTTTATTTAGTTACTTGCTTATTCTTAAATAATATTTTTTTCTTTTTTTTTTTTAGATTACTCTGCTTTTGGTTGCTGCTTAATTCCTTGTTCATTTTGCTATTTTGTTTTAGATCTCGGTATTTCTTTATTCTTTTTCATCTTTTAGACTCTTAAATTCTATTTCTTTTCAATAAAACTATATTAGAATTTTAAATTTTAGTTTTAGATTCATCAGATTTGTTTCTATTTTTTCATGGTTAGAGTTTTTACTAATGATTTCAATATAAATTGTAGAACTCTATTAATTTTTCCTATAGACTTTAATTTTTATTTTTAGGTTAATTTATATTAGTTATTTGTACTTTAGGTTTCAATTAATTAAATTTAATGTCCACATAAGTCTTTTAAATTGTTATTAGATTGAGTATAGGCATTTCCGTAAATTCCAATTCATAGTCAGTTATTACTTTGTTCAATCATTGTTAGTGTTAGGTTAGAATTTTCATAAAATTTTTCCTTTAATTTTGCATTCATTTGTAGCTTTATCTATTCAGTTGAGTTTTCTTGGTAAAATAGACCAGTTTCCATGGAAACGGAGCCAAGCCCTTCGAATGGGTGAGTGCCATAAGGGAAGCCTTCGGAGAGACCACACCTAGCGAAGCCTTGGAATGGAGCAGGCAAGTGGGGCCAAGGTGTTGTAGCCACTGCCTACTGGCATCTTCACAGGTGTTAAAACTAAATTTTTGAACACCTTCAGTCATCTATTGGGATGCTTGAGACACCACATGGGAGTATGATAACATGCAATTTTGTCAATTTATTATTGTTATCATGATTTGAATTTGAATTGTTTAATACACTAATAGTTGGTTTTATTGAATTTTATTTTTAGGAGATTGAAATTGAAAATTTGGAGCAAATTGGGCTTAATAAGGCAATTTTGGAACTAATTGGGTCAAGACATCTTATTGGACTTTGAAGAAGAGGAGTTTGAATTTTAATTTCAGCATTCTAGTAGAGTTTCTAATTTTCTCAATAGGAATGTCCTAATTAAATTAGAAAACTAGAAGAAAGGAAAGTTGCATTATTTTTTAGGAAAAAATGTCTTCTTTCCTATTTTCTATGAAGAGGAAGAGTCCTAATCAAATTGGAAGACTAGAAAGAAGGAAAGTTTCCTATTTTCACAAAAAAGGGCCGGCTACCTTGCTTATTTAAATACAAAAGGGGCTGCACTCAAAGACAACATAATACTCTCTACAGAAAAAGGTGGCGGCTACATCAATCTCTCTTTAGGTTTTAGGTTTTATTTTTTCTTTCTTTCTTTAAAGAACACTTTTTTTTTGTTTATTCTCAAGAATAAGGTCACCATGAGTGGTTAGTTCTTTTATTCTGATTCAAGGGGAATTTTAATCGATTGTTCTTCATTGTGAGGTTATGTATTTTATCTAATTTTTTGCACATTTAATTCAAGTATTTGTCGATTCTTGGTTTATTTTTATGAAAGATTGGTATTGGTTAATTTGACAATTTAATTCAATATCAATTTTTCTACTGCATCCAGGATTTCAGTGATCCGTAATTGTCATGAATGAATGGTACGAGTAGCAAATAGGTTATATATGTTTATGGGTCGTTTGCCGATATTCATTTTAACCAAAGGAATCGATGAACCAAAATCGAATAATTGTACGCTATCCTGGTTATTTGTATTTTGGTTTAACTGTTTTCATTATAAATCTGTCCCCATGCACCGTATCTTCAGTGAATAAGCTGCAACCTTTGTAATGGTATGTCAACCAAATGCACAATACAAAGTGGCATATAAATCATCAACTAAACCTTATATTCCAGTTACTTCGCATCGGCTATGATTTATGTAGGCTATATATGTTGATATAAAGTTAATTATCAGTGTTTTCTCCCCATTGCCTTGTCCCATGTTGTGCTAGGCATTGTATTCTCACCATCTCTATGTTAATTCTTTAAATTTTTAAAAGTTCATCTCTATACCAGCTGAAATATATACCCAGCATATAATAAATAAGGAGTCATTTGGAAAGCCTCTTATTCTCTCTCCGCTTCTTTTCTAACCTCTATTTTACATTATTCCACTAAACCTATTTGATATGAAATGTAGGTTTTTGTGAATAAAAGGCAAAGTAATTTGTGAAATAACTAAAATTAACATTATATCAATAAATTTTGCACCCAGAACCTCACCAAACCTTTACTTCCCAGTCACTACCTAAATCAAGAAGAAAAACAGCAGTCCTTATTTAACATGACTGTATCAATGATGGATAGCCTATCAGTAATGAAACACTTAGCTGTAGGACTTGGTATTAATCTGAAGTTCTACTTCGAACCCTTAGAAAGGGAATAAATATATTCAATGTGTTTGCTCTGTAGTACACCGGCACTGTTCTTCCTTCCTCTCAGTTTTATCTATACTCCCTCTGTCTTTTCTTTTTCCTCCGATCAACAAACATTTTCCTGTTCTTTGTCTAATCCCTAGTCCCCAAAAAGGAAATCAAATAAAGATAACAATCAATAACAGGTGCCGCAGATAGCAGAGGATCATGCAGAAATGCTGTAAGCATTAGGGTTCGGAAAGGTTTATTAGGTAGGGAAACTCCATACCTGGTTTTCAGGACAGCGGTAAAACTGCTGGCCGTAATTTTTGGCAGTTTTTGCAGTCAAAATGAGGCAAAAACCAGCACCACATTGGCGAGGAAGGAGCTTTGTACGTTTATATCCATAAAAAAAATTTAAAATATCTCCCGTGGAGAAGAAATTTCAGAATTGACATAATATATCGAGTTTTCAAGATTCGATATGCTAACGGTTAAGAGACATGTCGAGTCTTGAAGACTCGACATGCCTCCTGCCCCCAGACCTAACCATTTTCTATGCCATTTTTTGCCAACCTTAAAATACAATTTCTAAATATAATCTCCGAATTCTGCTATCCCAACTTCGAAACAGGAAAAAAAATATAGTGCTATTTTATGCCAACCCTAAAATACAATCTCAAAATACAATTTTTGAATAATGCCATCACAACTTCGAAACAGGAAAAAAATTTAGCAACAATACATATCTCGAGTACCAAACCAGATCGATAAAAATAAACAAAGTACAATAAAATATAAAAAATAGAAAAGATTTTATTAATTAAAAAATTATTCATAATACAAATGATCAACAACGTCTTCTTTTTCTAGTATAATATCTAACTCTTACAT
Organism: Dillenia suffruticosa; assembly: GCA_033439265.1. Classification (NCBI taxonomy): domain Eukaryota; kingdom Viridiplantae; phylum Streptophyta; class Magnoliopsida; order Dilleniales; family Dilleniaceae; genus Dillenia; species Dillenia suffruticosa. The sequence continues at coordinate 8,989,461 of JAVTVX010000030.1, read as the reverse complement.
CAGGTCTATTCTCAGTATAATCAGACTGAGAAACTAATCCCAGGTTATCTATCTGTGAGATCTGAGAGAGACCTGCATTATGCTGGTGGGGTTAGAGAAAACCGATGGGTAGACATGAAACAACGGTGGTGTATCATCTCTTTCTACTTGTATCAGTCTCTCGCCCATAAAACCATCGGGATGAACTCCACTCTGAGGAGCCCCCAGAGTGAAAACCTGAGGGAAGTCATCAAACACAGGTGTGTAGAAATCTGAAGACTCACTGAACATAGTAGAAGGTCTTGCGACATCCTCGGGCTGCTGAGACGGTGGCGGTGATGCATGATCGACTGAAGGTGGTGGTCTCGTACGTCGTCCTCGTCCTCATCGTTGCCCACGTGGTCGGTCTGCATCACCACCATCGTCGCCATTTCTGGCGGGTCTACGTCTGAAAAGATAAGTCATGTCATCTGCCAATGCCGAGATGGTTGAATCAACAAGTCCCCAGCGTCGCCACCCGAAGTGTCTCGTAACTCGTGCAATGTATCCCACTACAATAAAATATGTTACAATTAGTTTAAAAAACAAATCAAAAATATTGATTGACTAAGAGAAATGAAGATGTAAAATAGTTACCACGTAGGTTAAAGAAGCTCCCCGACGACCGACGAACTTGCGAGAGATGCTACGAAACCAACTACTGTAGGCAGGATCGAGGGCAGGTCCGTACGAAGTGTCTAGTAACACTAGATAGTCGCGTCGGTGCATCCACTGATCAACATAGACTGCATGCTACATCATTCAATCGACCTCCAGCATATCTCGACTGCTCGTATTGTGAAGTTTATCCTTTGTGTCACAATGATTCGGAATATGCTGATATGCTTCAAACTTTTGTAACACTCTATCTGAAAAGTACAACTCCACGATACTAAAACAAATCAAAGAAACCTGCGTGTCAAATATCCCTCCCTTTGTGATAGTAGTCGGGGAGGGATGCCAGTAACTCATCTGTGTAGGGTACCCATATGACCTGCTCTATGATCTACCTATCTAGTCTCTCCCTATACACTGGGACTACGTGTGCAGGGAAAGAAGTGACGTCAAAATCTGCTCTCCATTGCAAAGCAAGCGGGCCATCCCCATCTCCGCTCAACGACCGTCAAATAGAAGCCATATAAGGGAACCGCTCCCATCCTCAAATTTGTAACAAAACTACAGCGCCACCAATCTCACGTGAGTCTGGGTGCGTGGCAATATAAAGCTGGTTATACATATATGCCATACACGCAGAACCCAAACTATAACTATCTGAAACCTCTAAATCCTCTAACAATACTAAAAACTGTAAATGTATATAATATGCTATTTTATCACAAAATAGCACACCTCATAATAAAAGTAAAATATAAGTCTGTATTCACTGTGCAATATGTACATCATTAGCTTAATCAGGCAACTCAGAAAAAAACTCGGCTAACCACGGCATACTTAAAGTGTAATCTCTAAATGTAGTCCGTGGAGGTCTAACACCTAACAGTCTCTCACACACATCACCCCATGACACTCCCGTAGTTCTGGCCACTACAGGATGGCCATCCACAGAGGATGACCTCTAGGTCCTGAAGTGTAATAGTCAACTCACCGTGGGGGAGGTGAAAAGTGTGCATCTCCGGCCTCCATCACTCGACTAGAGCCATAATCAGGTGCCAATCTAACTGAACAAATTGTAGTTGGGCAACACCCAAAAATTCCGACCGCTCGAGAAAAGGGAGAACTCGCTCTTCGATCTGACCGTGCTCCTAACAGTGTAGCACGGCCTCACGTCGCCGACAAGTAAGCGAAACGGTCGTGTCATGTCCCTACCAAACCGTAGAAAAACGGTGGCATCGCTGTAATCATAGAAGACTCGAATAAGAAGGTCCAGGATCCATCTGCAAAAAAATAAAATGAAAAATTAATTAATATTTCAAATATGATACGTAACATATAATATGCATTAACCATTAAAAGAAAAACAAAAGATTCAAAAGTTTAACAAATTCACAATATACGCTATTAATAAAGACATATATCTATCAATGACACATTAATATCTGTGAGTGTGCATTAACCATTATAAAAAAAACAAAGGACTCCAAAGTTTGACAAGTTCACCAATCTACGGCATAATAACAAATACATGGGGAATTGTGATTAAAAGACAAATTCAATCAATTTTCACGTGATAGGGTGGGACAATGTCGTTGATTTTGTCATTGTCTGCCACAGAGACCACATCTAATTTGTTTTGTTCATGTTCTCCGATTATGACCCTCTGTACTACAATTGCCACATGATGACCGTGAAGATGACTCTCGAAGATCCATCTCGTTATGATATCGAGATGATTTAGATCTTCCTGTCATCCGTTGAAGAGATCCATCAGGAACGACGAACCCATGGGCCATCTAGATCTATCTCCCACCTGCCAAAAATGAGACTCGTACACACAAAGTTGATATTCTCATGTATACCATTGACTAACGATTATATGCATGTCGATCATCGTTCGTGTTAGTGCAGCGATTGCATGCGAGCAAGGTATTCTATAAGTTTGTCACTTTCTGCATGTACAATGTTCATTATTGACCTCGACATCTGTTTGCTACCTCCTTTGTGGTCATACCGAGTTTGTCTATGCACTGTCTCTATTTCAAAGATCCTATCCTCCCTACTAAATGAGAGCACCATATGAACGTTAGTGGTGTTCATCCACCTTCCTATTATGGCATTTGCATACTTCGGGTACCACTCTCCTCTTGCCATTCCCACTTTCGCCTATGCTATTCTAGCCTCAAAGTAGTTTATCGAATTATAAAAGGTTTTAAATACCAATGTTGAAGCAGGTAGATTCCTTGCACCTTTGAGAATGGTATTATAACTTTCACTGATATTGGTCATCATGTAGCCAAAACGAAAGCCACCGTCAAACGAAAGCCATTATCGCGTGAAAGGGTCCACTGTTCAGGGGGAATGTTCGCAAAGTACTTGGGGGCATTATCTTTTATCTCCTTCAACCTCACCATATAAACATCAAATTTCTTTTGTTGTCGTTATACAGCAGCAATAGTGGCGACTCCCTTATAGGCTTGGCTTTGTGATGGGTGTTAAAATTACAAACGACATGTCTCATGCAAAAGCGCTACACAATGTTTGGAGGTGACCATCCAAACTCTGGCCGAGCAATAGTTGCTCTTATCCTTTCATGTCGATTTGAAATCAAGCAAGGGGGACCCTGCCTATCTCCAACAACAAAGTTTCGCACACACATCAAAAATTACGACCACGATGCAAGTGACTCTACATCCACCAAAGCAAATGCCAACGGAATAATGTGATTCGCCCCATCCATACTGCATACAATCAACAACTTGTGCTTGTATTTCCCATATAAGTGAATCCCATCTATACTTATCAATGACCGACAACTCCTAAATGCGGTGATACTAGGACCAAATGCCCAAAACACGGCTTCAAAAACCCTTTCACCATTTGCTCGTGGCGGACCAAACTTCTATGAAACTGGTGATCCTGGATTCCTTTAGACTATTGCATCCAAAACCCGTAGCAGCTCTTTGTATGATTCCTTTCAATCCCCGTATACCATTTCTATGGCCTTTCTTTTCGCAACCCAAACACATTTTTGCGAAACTACATATGTGGTTTTTTCTGTCATAACGATTCATAGGAAAGAGACTTTCATATTTGGGTCTTCCCTTACGTAGTTAAGAAAATGTCGGGCCATCAAATTTGAATCCAATTGCCTATGATCTTGCGTCAACCCAGTATTAACACATGTGTACGGTCCCTTTACAACAGTTATCACAAAGGCACTAAGAAGTCTTGTTTTATGTGCACGCAATTTTCACTTACAACTATTATCCCTTTGAGTACATAGTGCTGTCCACATTGTAGGGGATGATCTCCAAACATGAAATTGATAGTGATGCTCTACATGATGCATTTTCACAAAGTGTATAAACTCCTTTTTCGACTCGAATCTCGTTCCTTTTTTCAATTTATCGCTAAAACTCCAACTATCACTTCTCAATCAACTCTGTTATTTACATGTCTCCGACCACCGCCAATAGGTACATTCACTCCGAAGGAGCCCAATATTATCTGGTTCACTAAACTATCACCACTACCATGACAAACTTCTCCAACATCTTCTTCTTCATCATCATCCTCTTCTTCCACCATTTCTTCCTTATCTACATCATTATCAACACCTGTGCTACCAAGATTCACTCGACATTCGATATCTGGATATCTATTCGTATAATCGTAACCTTGTTGCACAGATGTACTAGCATTGTATGTCTTTACATATAATTCATGTATCATACCCTCTCCCATACTCATCGCAAACTCCATTAAGTTCAAAACATCGTTATCACCACTAATTGATATCAATTCGTATCGTATATTCTCCCTTGCATATGTGACACAGAACAATGATGATAAATCTCTACATGTTGTCTTCTTAAATTTATCTGAAAACCTTTGCACATCACGGAGACCAACTCATTAAATGATGATTTCTCCTTACCCGAATCAACTTCGATGGCTCACGGTCATAACCGAGTCCATTCTCAACCGTCACAATTTTACTATTTGTGTAACATAACAATCTCACCATCTCCGCCATTCTACTCAACATCAAAAAACAATTTATTACTGTTATATGTCAATTTCCATTTAACAGATTACTAAATTCAAATAATTTTCAATTTAAAAAAATTTTTAAATTAAGCCTAAATTAGAGACCTATTGACAAGCCCTAATTCGGTCCTAAAATTAAATTTGAAAGAGATCATCAAACAATTACTAATAATGACATTTTTTTAAACCCTAAATCCTAATTTGGTTCTAAATTTTAAAAAACCCTAATTCCTAAACAAATAAATATGACAAAGTTAACCAATCTCTAAATTTTTATAAAACTCTAATTGGGTTCTAAATCCTAATTTTTTATAAAACCCTAATCCGGTTCTAAATCCTAATTTTTTTATAACTCTAACCCTAATTGTATCCTAAATTTAAAAAACCCTAAACCCTAATTTTTCTTATTCAATCTCTACAAAATATTGTTCAGTAAATTAAGAACACTCAAATTTAACAATGTACATAAAAAATTAATCAATTTAAACATATGAAATCTTATCGTTTGCAAAGGAAGAAGAAACTTTTACCTTCGCAAGAATGGACTGTACAGGTCTTCCAAATGCTTAGATCGCCCTCAGTTCAGTATCCTGAGATTGTAGATATCCTTTGATGCTAGTAAGAGTAGAAGCAGTCGTCCGCGACGGAGGAGGAGAGAAGAAAGCAGAAGGAAGAAGAAAAAAGAAGGAAGAAGAAAGAAAGAAAGAAGGGTGGGGGGTTTAAGGCACGAACATGTCGAGTCTTGAAGACTCGACATGCTGGCAGTTAAGAGGCATGTCGAGTCTTGAAGACTCGACATATTGTGTCAATTCCAAAAATTGTTTTCCGCGGGGGATATTTTAAATTTTTTTATGGATATATCCGTACAAAGCTCGGTAAGGAAGATCTGGGTATGAAGAAGAATTCAGAGCATAATTCTGGGTCCTCAGTGCATAATTTTGGGTCCTGTCACTGTTAGTCACACCATTACCAATAGTTCCCAAATTATTGTCACACCATTCAAAGAAGCCACAGCCCCCATTTTCCTGCACCAAATTTATTAAGAAAAGAGACAGTTTCCTAAATAGAAAGGCAAGCAATTAAGTCCCCCCAAGAAATCAAAATCCTAGAATGGAAACGTCTCAGAGAGGGCATTTGAAGAACTTATGACCCTAATTCTTAGGAGTATTAAAGGTAAGAATCAAGCAAAGTCCATTTCCACAGCGACATTGCTTCGATTCAACATCAAAAGTGGAAGGATCAGAAATGCGGGAGTCACAATCTCGAGCCTAATGTCAGATTTACCGCATTTGAAGCAGGAATCTCCTCCTCTGGTGGGGACAATAGGTTGAGATCGGGAAGTGAAGGCTTTGTTGAATGATTTGGTAGCGGCGATTTAATAGAAGAGAAGATGAGCTTCGTACAGATCTATCACTATTGGAAAAAAGAATTTCTACCACATAAATATATACAAAAATAACCCACCTAGACTCGACATGCATTGTTCATACATGTCGAGTTCTGAAAACTCGACAAACTAAGAAAAACAAGCATGTCGAGAGTTCAACTCTCGACATGAAACCAATACCCATCTCATTGCATTCTGCATATTCTATATAGATCCTATTTACAAACTCCAAAATATTAACAACCAATTTTCGAAATAGAAAGAAATTGGTGTACAACAACACAGCCCAAATATCACAACAATCAATTTTACAAACTCCAAACTCCAAAATATTATTTACAACTAATCTTTGAAACATAACCAGATTCGTATACAATACAACCCAAATATTACAATAAACCAATTTATAAACTCCAAACTACAAAATATTTTTCAAAACTAATCTTCAAAACAGATGCGCAACATAGTCCAAATATCAGAACAATCAACAAATCCCAAAACCAGGAAAAAATAAATAAAGTATAATTAATGGAAGAAATAAGTAAAAGAAATTTCTTTAATTAATTAAAAAAAGTTAATATATTACAAAAAATAAATTTCAATGTTGTCGTCTTCTTCTAGTATACTACGGAATACCTAAAACTATTCTACTATCTGTACAATCATCGTGAGATACTAATCCCAGATCGTCTATCTATGTGATCTGCGAGGGGCCTATGTCTTGCTGGTGGGGGTTCGAGAAAACAAGTGGGGATACGTGATATACCGGTGGTGCATCATCTTTCACACTCTGAGAAGCTACTGGAGTGAAAATCTGAGGGAAGTTATCAAATACAGGGGTGTAGAAAGATGAAAACTCATAAAATATAGTCGAAGGTCTGCGACGTCGTCCGACTGTTGAAAGGATGGCGGTGATGCATGATTGGACGAGGGTGGAGGTCTCATACGCCGTAGTCTCCCTCATCGTCGTCCACGTTCTTGGTCTGCATCACCACCATCCACGCCACCTCTATCGGGTCTAACTCTGAAAAGACGTGCCATATTATCTACCAGAACCAAGATGGCTGAATTAGCAAGTATGTGAATGTCGACACCGGGGCCATCTCGTAACTCGTACAAAATGTCCTACTACAAGAAATAATGTTAAAATTAGTTAAAATATTAAGTTAAATTCATTGATTGAGAATGAAAAGAAAATAGATGAAAACTTACCACATAAGTCAAAGAAGCTCCCCGACGATTGACGAATCTCTGGGAGATAGTGCGAAACCAGGCCGAATAGGCAGAATTGAGAGTAGGTCCAAAAGAAGTATCTAGTATAACTAGATGGTCGTATTGGTGAGTCCAAAAATCAACAAATACTGCATGTTCTACCGACCAATCGACCTCTAATATACCTGCGTGCTCGTGTCGTGAAGTTTGTCCTCAGTGTCACAGTCCCGCGGAATGTACTGGAAGCTTCCAAACTATCGTAACACCCTATCTGGGAAGTGCCACTCCACGATAATAAAACAAATCAAAGGGACCCACGCGTGCTAAATATCTCTCCTCTCATGACAGTAGTCAGGGAGGGATGACAGTAAATACTCAGAGTACGGGATCCAAACGACCTGATCGACCGTCTGCCTATCTAGTGCCTCCCTATACACAGAAACGATGTGTGTAGGGAACATAGTAACATCAAACTTAGCATGCCACCGCAAAGTGAGTGGACCATCCCTATCTACGTGCAAAAATTGTCGAATAGGTGTCATATAAGGAAACCGCTCCCCCCAAAGTTGTAACAAACCTAGGACGCCACCAATCTCACATGAATCTGCATGCGTGGTTATACAAAATTGTCAGTTCATATATACCAAGCACGTAGATCTCCAACTATAACTACCCGACAACTTTAAAACTGTAAATATACAAAAGATATTGTTTTATCGCAAAATAATACACCCCATATCAAAAGTAAAACAGAAACCCATGTCCACTATAAAATCGCTACATCATCAACACCAGCAGACAAATAAGAAAAAAACTCAGACAACCACGGTATAGTCAAAGTGTAACCTCTAAACGCAGACCATGGAAGTCTAATACCTAAAAGTCTCTCGTAGACATCACCCCATGGCACTCTCGTCCATGGCACTCCCGTCGTCCTAGCAACGACGGGATGGCCATCCACAAGTAATCCTAAAAGTACCTCAATATCCTGAAGGGTGATATTCATCTTACTGTAGGGAAGGTGAAAAGTTTGGGTCTCCGGCCTCTATCTCTCCACCAGGGTCGTAATCAAATGCCAATCGAACTGAATGAAGCACAGTCGAGGTAAGCCCAAAAATCCGGAGTGCTCCAAAAAAGGAAGTACTTACTCGTCGATGTGACCGTACTCCCAATGGCGTAGCACGGCCTCGCGTCGACAACAAGTGAGCGTAACTGTTTGTCCACTCCCTCCCAAATGTGAGAAGAACAGTGCTGTCACTATAACCGGAGAACACTCGGATTAGAAAGTCCTAAATCCATATGCAAAATAAAGAAAGAAAAATTAATTTAAATTACAAATACATATCAGTCATTGTGCGTTAATAAAAATATAAACACTCCATTAAAAAAATAAATGTGAAAACACATTTAATTTGAAAATATCAAGACTCAATAAATACAAAATATTACAATATTTTACAAATATAAGAAAAACAAATACATGATGTCTGCTATAATAAGAAATACATAAATTCTAACTAAAATACAAATACTATCAATTTTCATGCGATATGGTTGAGCAATATCTTCGATTGTGACCCTGTCTCCCACATGATCACATCTCATTTGTTTCGTGCTTCTTCTCCGATTATGACCCTTGGCACTACAACTGCTACATGATACCCACAAAGATGAGTTTTGAACATCCATCTCGTTATGATATCGAGATGACTTTTGTCTCCCTTTCTCACGCCTTAGTGAGACGTCAGGAATGATAGTTGCATACGAACCAAGGGGCCATCTAGATCTGTCTCCCACTGACGAAAAATATAACTCGTACACTCTAAGTTGTTGCTCCCACGTATACCATTTTTCGACAATCATATGAATGTCGATCATCGTTCGTGTTAGTGCAGCGATTGCATGCGAGTAAGGTATTGTATACGCTTGCCACTTGCCGCATGTACAATGTTCATTATTGACATCGACGATCTATTTATTACCTCCCTTGTGGCCATACCGTGTTTATCTATGACTTGTTTCTATCTCGAAGATCCTTTTCTCCTTACTAAAAGAGACAATTGTATGGAGGTTAGCGGTGTTCATCTACCTTTGTAGCATGACATTTGCATACTTCGTGTACCGCTCTCCTCTTGCCATTCCCGCTTTCGCCTCACCAATTCTAGCCTCAAAATAGTTCACCGTATTATAAAATGTCTTAAGTACCAAAGCAGAAACAGGTAGATTTTTTACACCTTTTAGTACGATATTATAACCTTCACTAATATTGGTCGTCATATATCCAAAACGAAAGCCACCATCGTGAGAGAGGGTCTACCATTCAGGGACAATGTTCGCAAAGTAATCGGCGACATCATCTTTTATCTCCTTCATCCTTGTCATATATAGATCAAATTTCTTGCGTTGTGGTTGTAATACAGCAATAGTAGCGACTTTCTTACAAGCTTGACTTTTGTGATATGTGTTAAAATTACTAGCGACATGTCTCATGCAAAAGCGCTACACAGCATGCGGAGGCAATCATCCAAACTCTGGATGAGCAACAGTTGCTTTTATCCCTTCATGTTGATATGAAATCAAGCAAATTGGACCCTCCCTATCTATAACAATATAGTCTCGCAGACACATTAAAAACCACAGCAACGATGCAAGTGACTCTACATTGACCAAGTCGAATGCCAACAGGATAATGTGATTCGCTCCGTCCATACTGCATACAATCAACAACTTGTGCTTATATTTCCCATACAAGTGAGTCTAATCTTCTCTTGTATGGGTCCTAGTATCATGGCATTTATAATTAATAATGCAGATTCTTTGAAAGTCTAGGGAAAAGAGGTTGCTATTGAAACTCCAAGAGGTATTATGCCTGTTTCTGATGTGTTATAAGTACACAAAATTAATCAAAATATTCCAAGTGTGAGGCAACTGGTAGAAAAGAATTGTTTTTGTGTTGCAATAATACATGCATGACCTATGATTTTACTGGTTGTGAATTATTTTCTACGGAGATGAAAGATTAGTACCTCTCTTTGGATTGGAAATATGCTAATAGTGCATATCTAGAACTGTGGCATAAAAGGTTAGTACATTTTGAATATTAATCAACTGGGAAAGCAATACAGAATGTTATTAGGAGTTGTCGGCTATCAACTGCGACGGTTAGTACATTGGGTCCTAGTATCATGGCATTTAGGAGTTGTCGGCTATTGATAAGCACAAGTTTGTAGGATAAGTGTCAAACTCCTAAATGCCATGATACTAGGACCCAATGCCCAAAACACAGTTTCAAAAACCATGAATTGTATGATTCAATAGCCGACACTTGTCCTGCAAACTTGTGCAATTTCTCTGACTCACAATAGCCGACATTTCTCGCAGCTTGCAGCTGCAGAGGCCGAAGCAATTTCTCTGACTCACAAACGAAGGAAGATCTCTCCAAATCCAATAGAAAAAGTAATAAAAGGTGCATACACTGCTACTCTTAAAGGAACCAATAGTCTTCTCTTGAGCTTTGTACGGATCTAGACCTGTTGGAAAAAAAATTTCTAAAACAACACATTCGCAAAAATATATGCAAAAATAACCCATGTATATCGAGTTTTCAAAACTTGACATGCAATGTTCATGCATGTCGAGTCTTGAGAACTCAACAAACTAAAAAAAGAAGCATGTCAAGAGTTCAACTCTCGACATACATGAACAGTACATATCAAGAGTTTAACTCTCGACATGTTCGGGATATAAACCACCCTCCCCTTCTTCTTTCTTCCTTCTCTCTTTCTTTTCTTCTTCCCTTCTGCTTCTTCTCTGCTTTGCGATGGACAATCGCATTTTCTCTCACTGCATGCATGATCTACAGCATCTGAGGAGAGCTACAACCTCAGGAAAGTGAACTAACCACGATCTAAGCTTTTGCAAGATCTGCACGATGAAATTTGACGAAGGTAAATTGTTGTTTGTCCTCTACGATTTTTGAAATTTTATTTGTTTATATTGATTAAACTTTTATGTTCATTGTTAAATTGTTGTGTTATTTGTTGATTGAACTAAATTTTGCAGAGATTTAATTAGGATATTTAGGGTTTAGGTTTGTTGGAAATTATGGTTTTCTAAGTTTAGGAAAAAATTAGGGTTTAAGATTTTTTTTATAAATGTATGATAGTAAATTTATTATTTGTAGTTAAATTAATATTATTTGTTGTTTAGGATATTTAGGGTTTAGGTTTGTTGAAAATTAATATTAATTTAGAGATTAGAGTTTTTTAAATCTAGGATAAAACTAGGGTTTAGGGTTTTTTGATAAATGTAAATAAGTAATTTTAGTTAAATTTATTATTTGTAGTTAAATTAATATTATTTTTGATAAATTTAGTTAATTGTTTGTTGTTTTGTTAAAAATTTAAATTTAGAATTTTAGTAAATTTATTATTTATAGTTAAATTTAGGGTTTTAAAATATATAAATTTATTATTTATAGTTAAATTGAAAATTGAAATGAATTTAGTATTCTCTGAAATTGACATTTTCGATTATATATTCATAAAATATTTTTTGATGTTGAGTAGAAATGGTGAACATGATGAGATTGTTATGTTACACAAATGGTGAAATTGTAACGGGTGAGAATGGAGTGGGTTATGACCATGAATCTTTGAAATTGATTCGGGTGAAAAACAAATGCATCTTTTAATGGGTTGGTATCCATGGTGTGTAAAGGTTTTCGAATCAATTCCATGAGACAAAATGTAAAGATTTTCTATCGTTGTCTCGTGTCACACATGGAAGGGGGAATGTACGGTACGTATTGGTACCGATTAGTGATGATGATGACATTTTGAACTTGATGGAATTTGCGGTGAGTATGAGAGTGGGTATAACTCCTGAATTGTATATAAAGACATACAATGGTGGAATGTCTGTGCCTGTGCAACAAGATTGCGATTACGTGGATGAATATCCACATATTAAATCTCGAGTGGATCTTGCTATCGTAGATGTGGATAACGATATGGATGAGAAAAAAATGGTAGAAGAAAAGGCCGAAGAAGAGGATGATGATGAAGAAGATGTTGGAGAAGTTGTTCGAGGTAGTGGTGGTAGTTCTATGAACTAGATAATGCTTAGGTCCTCCTCAGCACCTGCACCCATTGGTGGTGGTCAGAGACATGTCTATAACGGAGTTGATGAGTCAATTCCTTTCATGAGAACTACATCGGGAGAAAATGGTTATGTGACTTTTGAGGAAGATTGTAGATTGACAATCGATAGTAGGAGTTTTAACGACGAATTGAAGAAAGGGATAAGGTTTGAATCGAAGGATCAACTTATACATTGTGTAAAAATGAATCATGTGGAGTATCACTTCAATTTCGTGTTGGGAGATCAACCCCTACACTTTGGACAGCGATATGTACTCAAAGGGATGAAGGCTGTAAGTGGAGGTTACGTGCACGTAAAGCAAGACTATTTGGTGTCTTTGTGATAACTATTATGGAAGGACCGCATATGTGTCAATGTTGGATTGACAAGATCATATGCAATTGGATTCAAATTTGACGGCCCAAAATTTTCATAACTATGTAAGGGAAGATCCAAGTGTCAAAGTTTCTTTCCTACAAACCGTTATGACGGAGAGAACTACGTATGCAGTTTCCTGAAGACAAGTTTGAGTCACGAAAAAAAGGGCTATAGAGATCGTATACAGGGATTAGGATGAATCGTACAAAGAGCTGCCTCGTGTTTTGGACGCAATTGTGCAAAGGAATCCGGGATTATAAGTGTCATGGAAGTTGGGTCTGGCCCGAGCGAATAGTGAAATGGTTTTTGAAACTGTGTTTTGGGCATTGGGTCCTAGTATCATGGCATTTAGGAGTTTGACACTTGTCCTGCAAACTTGTGCTTATCAATAGCCGATAACTCCTAAATAGCCGACGGAAAAATCCATTGCTAAAAAAAAATTAAAAAAAAATCAGCGATGGACTTGGGTCGGTTGCTGATTTTATACTTCAAAAAAAAAAAAAAAAATTGGCCGCAGGCAGGCCCAGCCCACCAACCCAATACGCCACTTCTTTAATTTGTGGAAAACTGCCATCAACCATGTTTGAACCCCGAAGAAGAGAGACCATAAGCAACTCAATCACCGAGCCATCATTCTTATTCAATCATAATTTTTTTTTACTTATTATCTTTATCTTATATTTTTTAATAATAATAAAATAATATAAAAATATAACTTTTTAATATTAATAAAATAATATAAAATAATAATTTATTATAAAATAATAAAATAAATTTATTTTAGCTTAAAATAAAAAAATAAAAAATTTTAAAAATAAAATAATATTATCCTTCAACAAAATAAAATAAAAATAATTATATTAAATGAAATTAAAAAAATTAAAAAAAATTAAAAAATTAAAAAATTAAAAAAATTAAAAAAATTAAAAAAATTAAAAAAATTAAAAAAATTAAAAAAATTAAAAAAATTAAAAAAATTAAAAAAATTAAAAAAATTAAAAAAATTAAAAAAATTAAAAAAATTAAAAAAATTAAAAAAATTAAAAAAATTAAAAAAAATTAAAAATTTAAAAATAATCCGTCGGTAATCCGTTGCTAATTTTTCCGTCTGTAATCCGTCGCTAATTTTTCTATCGCTAATCTGTCGGTAATATGTTTAAAAAAATTTTAAAAATTAAAATTTAAAAAATCCGTCGGTAAAATTTCCGTTGGTAATCGTTCGCTGATTAGTTTACAAAAATAATTAAAAAAACTAAAAATCAAAGATAAAAAAATTATACAAAATTTGTAGCTAATCCGTCGGTAAAATTTTTGTCGATAATCCATCACAATTCCGTCGTTATTATCAACGGAAAAAAATCCGACAGCAAGACCATTTTCTAGTAGTGAGTCTGCTGATGTGTTTTGAAAATTCGAGAACCAGATTGAGAGTCAATATCATCTAAAAATTAAGATAATTGATATGACATAAATTAGTATAATATTTACGATTGATTTTGTTTCATTTTTGAATAAATATTACACTAATATCTATAATTTATGTTATTTGATATGTTAGAATTAAAGGAGGAGGCTATGAAGAAAACATAGAAAAAGGAGCCAATTGGAATATTTATGCAAGGTTTGAAAAAATGGACAGTAATGTTTTTTTATTAACAGTGGACACGTGGATTTCAAAAATATTATGAGATTTTCTTGAAGACCGAAGTAGAAAGTTTCCCTTTCTTGTTGCACAAAAATTCAAGGAGGAATTGAGTTTAATTGGAAGCAATGAAGATTTGCGGAATATATTGATTTATTTCTAATATTCAGGAATATAAATTTTGGAAATTTTAATTTTGTAATTTTCTATTGCTAGATTTCCCACTTAAGAAAATTCACTCTTATTTATAGGAGGGAACATGAGAGGCACCAAGGGGGCTGTCCGAAGGGGCAGCAGCCAACCACGTCAGGAGCAGAAAAGTAAGTAGGAAAAGAGGGCAGCAGCAGTCACGTACTGTAGCAATTCTTCCAGTAATTTATTTTTAATTCAAGCAGGATTTTTTATTTATTTTGTGAGTTCTCTTTTCCCATGTTTTCATTCTAAATTAATTTTCTAGTCAAAAGGTTGTTGAACTCTTGATGAATGAAAATTGTGAAATCTAATTGAGATTATTAACTTAATATTAGCAATTTTTTTTTAATGTTTGTGATTGTCTCGGGTTTATTGAATAGATGCCTATATTTGATGACCTTAGAATAGTTTACAACTAATTAAAAACGATAAAATTTGTTTGTTTTTAATAAAGAGGTAATTGACATGATTTTATGATCTCACAAGCAGTTAACTTATATTATGAGATTAAATAATTTAATTTAAATAAATTGAGATTAGAATTTGTTGAATAGAATTGAGTCTCTTTTGATCTTAAGACTGTTGAAACACTAAATCTAATGAGGGTCTCTTGAGTTATCTTTCAATTAGCGAAATAATTAATGATGACATCTTAATTACCGAAGAAATAATGAGAGATTGGTCGTTTCGTGATATTTAACATGTATAACTAATTTATTTACATAGTGTTTGAGTAATTTTTGTACCAATGATCAGTCAGTTACATCAAGGTGGAAATAGCTCCTTTGACTAGAGTTTATTCTCGTTGATATTTTCTCTTTTAATTAGTATTGTTTAATTGTCTTACTTTAATTAATTTTATTGATTTATTTATTTTGTTAGTTTTAGATAATTTTTTAACCCTCCATATTTTCTTTTCTTCTTTAAGAGAAATGAATACACCCCTTTATTAAGAATACAACCCTATTCACCCTAGACTCATTTTTTGTGAAGTAGGTTTTTGATTTCCAATATGGCAACAAATGCACCTCAATTTGGAGGAAGGCAAGATATTCCGAAAACAGTTAATGAGGTAAGTATTTCCTCCATTGATCAAAAGTTAGATGCCCTAACTTCTATTATGGAAAGGGTGATTGTATGACAGGTACAACAAGTGAACACTACAAAAAAAAGCCTTTTAGCTACAAATTTAGCGACGAAAGTTTTAAAAAAATTCGTCGCTAAAAACATTAGCGACAGATTTAGCGACGAAAAATTTTTCGTCGCTAATAACGCGTCGCAAAAATTTAGCGACGAAAATTAGAAATCCGTCGCTAAATTTAGCGATGAAAATTGAAATCCGTCGCTAAATTTAGCGACAAATAATTTTTCGTCGCTAAAATTCGTCACAAACTTTAGTGACGAAAAATTATCCGTCGCTAAATTAGCGACATAAAAAAAATCCGTTGCTAAATTTAGCGACGAAAATCTAAAATTCGTCGCTAAATTTAGGGGAAAAAAAGTCTGTAATAATAAAAAAATCCGTCGCTAAATTCAGCGACGGATTTGAAATCCTTCGCAAAAGTCCGTCGCTAAATTCAGCGACGGATTCATATCCGTCGCTGATTTCAAATTCCATCAAATGAAATGTTCAGGGAGGGCACGTGTCACCCGAGCGCCACCCTTGCCCACCCGCCCGAGCGCGTACCACCTGAGCCAACACCCCACACAGGCACTCTTAATTGCTGGAAAATGCCTTCTGCCTCCACCGTGGTTCGAACTCTGAACTCCGCAATCCTGCATGCAACTGTAAACCACCGAGCCAAAGATATTATTATGATATAAATTTCTTTTTAATTATTTATTATCTTTATTTCACATTTTTCAAATAATAATAAAATAATATATAATAATAATTTAAAATAATAAATATAATAACTTTTTTTATTTATACCACCCACCTAAAATAATATTAATTAAAAATAATAAATATGATAATTTTTAATAAAATAAAAAATAATAAAATACTAAGTTAAAATAAAATAATAAATTAATTAAAAAATATGTTTATATTATATTTTGATTTCTTCTTTTTTCTTTTATCTTATTATCTTATTATTTTTTTTCATTTTTATTTTATTTTTTTAATCCATAATTTAAAAATGGATTACAATATCTCAAAATTATAAAATTATAATTATCAATAAATTATAATATATTAATAATTTAAAAAATCTATATATTTAATTACAAAATATTTTTATTCGTTATAATAAAATTATTATATATTATAATAAAATTATTATATATAAGAAATGAGAGTAGAAAGAAAAAAAATAGAGAAAAGGAAAACAAAGTGAGAATAAAAAACAAAGAGGAGGAAGAAAGTCACACAACAATACTCGTGGTGCAGTGGTAACATGTCTTTGAGGTTGAGGTCCAAGTCCAAGGTTCGAATCACTTTGACTACATATTTTTCTACATATTTTTTGTGGCACGCCCCAGCAGGCAGGAAGGCAGGCGCCCGTGCGTGCATGGGCCGGTTCCCGGGAATATTTAATTAAAAAATTTATATTATTAAATAAAATAATACAAATAAAATAAAATTACCTATACAATAATAAAAAAATATTAAATCAAAAAAAAGAAAAAAAATAATAAATTAATTAAAATATATATATAATTTAAATAAAATAAAATATATGATTTTTTTTAAGAATTAAGAAATATAATATAATAAAATAAAATGTAAATTAAAATATTATAAAATAATAATATGATTTGTTAATATAAAATAATAAAATAAAATAAAAATAAAATAAAATTATAATTAAAAGAAGATAAAATTCAGCGACGGATTTGGAATCCGTCGCTGATTCAGCGACGGATTCAAATCCGTCGCTGAAATTATTAAAATAAAATAAAAATAAAACAAAATTGTAATTATTCAGCGACGGATTTTGGAATCCGTCGCTGAATTAGCCACGGATTTGGAAATCCGTCGCTAAATTAAATTCGATTGTTAAATTAATTTTTTAATTTAAATATTATATTAATATTATATTTTATTTAATTATATATAAAAAACCTATTTAGCGACTGATTTCGAATCCGTCGCTGAATCAGCCACGGATTTAGAAATCCGTCGCTAAACCGTGGTTGTTAAATTAATTTTTTAATTTAAATATTATATTAATATTATATTTTATTTAATTATATATAAAAAACTTATTTTATGACGAAATTTGCAACGAAAAATTTTTTTGTCTCCAATTAGCGACGAATTTTGTCACGAAAAGTTTTTCGTCACTAATTAGCGACGAATTTAGCCATAAAAATTTTTTCGTCACTAATTAGCGACGAATTTTGCTACGAATGATGAGTCCGTCGCTAATTTAGCCACGACTTATTTTTCGTTGCAAATTTTGTGACAAATTAGCGACAAAAAAGTTTTTGTCGCTAAATTCGTCGCAAAATAGCGACGAATTTTTTCCGTCGCGAAAATCCGTGGCTAAAACCGTGTTTTTTTGTAGTGGAAGGCATGCAGAATTTGCCAACTGATATGTGCCCTACGCCTCAAGAGGAGTCCAATGAACAACTGAATGTTATAGGTAGATTTCCTAGATAGCCCCAAAAAAAATATGATCCTTATTCCAACATCTACAATCAAGATCAAAGAGACCATCCAAATTTAAACTATGGAACTAAATCGCAAGAATTTTCGCAGCATTCCCATTGAAGACCAACATTCCAGCCACTACCAAACCTACAAAACCAAGGACCAACCCCTTTGAATTCAGGTACACTCTTGGAAGATATTGTTAAAAGTTTGGCTAATAGTACTCCATTGTTCCAACAGAAAACTCAATGATTTCAACAAGAGACAAGAACCAACATTCAAAATTTGGGTACTCAAATATTGGAATTGGTGATGACAATGAGCAAAATCAAAAGTAATCACGGAAAATTTTCATCTCAAGTGGAAATTAATTCAAGGGAGAATGCAAGTGCTATGTCGCCCAGGAGTGGAAAAGAAGTACTAAATTTTTCATCAAAAAAGACACACAAAGAGGAGGAACATAGGAAGGAAATAATTCCTTTTGAAGCTACACCAAAGAGGGTAATTGAAGAATCCAATAAAAACTCAAAACTAACTATTCCTCTTTCTTTTCCTGGCAGGCTAGCATGTTCCAAGAAGAAAGATAATGGAAGGAAATTTTGTAAACTTTCCAAAAAGTAGAGATGAACATTCTACTTTTGGAAGTTATACAACAAGTGCCAAGTCATCCAAAAAAAAATTGCTCCAAAAATGCAAAAATGCTACATAGTGAACTTCGTTGTACAAGATAATTTTGAAAATAATGTTGTGCAAGATGAATTGAATTTTGTGTTTAAAGAAAGTATGACAAATAACATTGAACAATGGGATAAGTTTTTTCAAGACAAACCACTACATCAGAAGCAATCCATCGTAGGTTCATGCCAGGTAAGTTGAAATCTAAATGGATCAGATCAATCTTTGAACGGCGATGAAAGAAGGAGATCATGTTAAGCCAAAAACATTAAACAAATGCGCTTATTGGAAGGCTACCCAATATATTTTTTATAATTTTTATTTAATATTTATTTTTGCTGATTTGATTTGAATTTAAATTTTGATGGTATTTTTTTAGGTAAATAAGGGCTAGAAAATTTTGATGACCAGAAGTGTTCTATCGTTAAGGCATGTTTACTCCCTGACAAATTTAATTTCTGCCCATAATTTGGACTGCCTTCAGAAAATGGATAGAAATACTAAGTGTTAAGGCGTGTCCATGCCTTACAAAAAGTTCATCATTGCTCGTTCAAGGACCACCCTCAGGAATGGATAGAAGTGTTTGATGTTTAAGGCATGCCCATGCCTTAAACATTCTTCAGTTACTGCCCATAATAAGAAATTTCAAGGAAATTGGACAAAAATGCTTAATGTTTAAGGCATGCCCACTCCCTAAATAACCTTTGTTACTGCCCGGTGAACCTTGTTTCCCACCTTCACCCTAGGGGAGTATTGTTCTATCTCACTCTTTTATTCTCTTTGTTTCTCTTTTTGTTATGCTTGAGTTGGTTTCATTCATTCTTTCTCTCTCAACTTAGCATACATTGGGGACAAATGATTTGGTTGTGGGGGATGTTAGCTACTTTTGTTCTTGATAGCACACTTGATTTTCTGCAATTGTCTAAGCTTTTTATTATTAAAAAATAATTTAAAAATTTTGAAAAATAATTCAAACTTTCTAAGCTGATAAGTGCAATTTGGTTTGCTCGAGATTTATGAGAGGTGATTCATATTAGTGGTTTTTGCTCATGTAATGACTGTTCATTTTTTTAATGGTTTTCTTTCAAGGATAAGCATGCAAGATTTGACACAAACCCTATTTAAAAGTGAGGTTTTGAGCATAAAATGAGTAAATTCATTCTATATGCTCAAAAATTGATTCTTGATGAGTGAATATCAAACTTAGATTGGACATTTTAGAACTTGCTCAGTTATGCATATCGAGACCATATTTTTAGAATTTTATACATTGAAGTGACAAAGGCACAAAAATTTTCCCTCTTTTGGCTTTCATAAAAATCTCTTCCTTGATTTCATAAACCCTTTAGATAATCAAATTGAGCCTATGATCAATTTTCTTCTTTTACAACTACCTTAATACAATACCTAACCTTTTAGTTTGGCCTTCGTTTCAAACCCTTGTACCAAAGGTATATGTAGTTAACTACATGGTTTGAGTTATTTGTTTGCTTCAAAGGACATATGACGATTGGAATTTTGATTTTGATGTTACATGATATGATATGAAAAATGAATTTTGTGATTGAGCAAGGAAGAAAGAAGCTTGATTATCATTTTGCCTCTTTTTTGTTGGAGGATTATTTTGAAAAAACAAAACACTACAAAAGAAATGCGTTATAAAGATGGAGTAAAACTGTCAACTAAAGGTAATAAAACCGTCGATAAAATCTTTTCTAACAGATAGACATTCAGTTAGTTATACACTAGTTGGGATAGACCTATGCCGACAATTTTGGTCATCGTTAGAGCATGTCCCGAATCTGAATGGTTAGATAAGTGTTGGTAAAAATTAATTTTTATTATCAATTTAAAAGCTTTAGTAAAAGTTACTATTTTTATCGTCATCTACTATAGAAATGTTACCACTTGTTACTACCTTTATAGTAACTAACTATAGCCGTTAAGAATTGTTACTACTATTAATTGTCCGTAACCACATAACACATATGTTAGGAAATGTTACTATTTTTATTGTCGATATTACAAATGTTAGTAAATATTAATACAGATATCATCGCTTATCACGTGTATAGGAAATGTTACTACTGTCACTTACCACATGTGTAGGAAATTTTACTATCGGAAATGTTACTACTGTCACCATAATCATTAAGAATTGTTATGGTATTTATTATCGGTAAGTGAGTCACCATAACCATTAAGACTTGTAATGCTATTTATTGTCGGTAAGTACAGAGTTATATGTTAGGAAATATTATAAAATTTTTATTTGTCGATTATGATAAATGCTAGTAAATGTTACTACTTTTATGATCGATTATCACAAACGTCAGTAAATATTACTACTTTTATTATATTACTAAGGTTTAGAATTGTTACTACCCTTTTATCGTGAGTCACCTAACCGTTAAGAATTGTTAATGTTATATATTGTTGATAACTATATTAGAAAATGTTACTATTTTATTATTAGAAAATGTTACTATTTTATTGTCAGTTGTCATTAGTAAATATTACTACTTTTATCTTTTTATCGTTGGATAGATAGGTGTTACAAAATACCCTTTTATCATTGGTTGTTGGATAGACAGGTGTTACAAAATACATTTTTATCATCGGTTACACAACTGTTAGGAAATGTTACTCGTCGGTTATTTATCGTCGGTTACCACTAGTTACCAAATGTTAGTATAAGTTACGTCAAGTATCATCGGTTACTACAGGTATTAGAAACTACACATGTTAGCATAAGTTACTACTTGTATCAAGTTACCATCAATTATTGTTGTTATTGTCAGTTACCATTAATTATCACACACATGTGTTATCAGTTATTGCACTCTCTTAGGAAATGCACTCCCTTTTATCATGTTAGGAACATAAATATTTACTGTTATGACATGATACGATTTTTTTAAGATGATATAGATTCCATTGCTATAAGAGTAGAAAATAAAGAAATTATAAAAATAATATAAACAGAGAACGTTGATACATTGATTTCTAAGCAAAATGATATATACATATAAGAACAAAAAAAAAAAGAGAAAAAAAAGAGAAAAGATTGCAAGTCCTATAATTGACACAATTGGAAGGCATCTTTTTCCACAATTTTTGTGTCAATCTATTCATAAAATCATAGTGAAATTAATATAATGACAATGTAAAAAATAATTGTTATTAAAAATATTATCTTTCGGAGTCAGGTATGATGATGATGATGGTAGTGATGATGATGATTGTATTTTATGTGCATTCTCAGCATAGTAGTGAGTGGAGTGAGGTAGTGAATAACTGAGTGGAGTCAATGGTAGTGATGATAATAGTTGGTAGTGATGATAAAAGTTGGGTTTTATGTGCACTCCCAGCAATGCTAGTGAGTGAGAGGTTTAGATGGGTTAGGGAAGGAGAGATTTTGAGGGAAGGAGAAAAGGGAAGGAGAAGCTTTAATGGTGAAGTTTCCTACATGATGTATATAATATATTATATTCACAAATAAATTTTCAAAACATTTTCAAAACCGCCTATTTTTTCCCCTTTTTTTTCCCCTTTTTTCCCGCCTCTTTTTTCATTCATTTTTATTACCATGTTGTTTTTAATTCTTCACATTTTTTTATACTTTTAATCAATGCCGCGTGTCTTTCTGTTAAAAAAATCACTTATTTTTATTACTTATTTACCTTACTATTACTACAAATTAAGATTCAATAATGTGTTTCAAGTGACATATCATATTCAATAATGTGTTTCAAGTGACATATCACATGTTTATGTTTCAAGTGACATTTTTTTTATTCGTCTCATTTTTCAGACTTTAGTAATTGTTTTAACCCTCTTTCTTCTTTTCCCATATATTTTGAATGTTTCCATATGTGTTATTTTCCCATTAGCTTATGATTTTTAACACTTGTTATGATTATGTTCAAACAAATGCAACATATATGTTTTATACAAATTTTATACGATTATTGTCTTACCACTTGTTAGCAGGCATTACCTTGTTAGCTTGTTACCATTATTATTACCAATATTTGTATAGATGACTTATTATCACTTGTTACTATTTGTTATTATGTCTTACACTTACCATGTCCTACACTCAACACCACTTATCACTTGTTACCAGGTGTTGGAGCAATTTTATCACTGTGCTACATGATAGAAGTACTTAACTTGTTACCATGCCATATCACTACACATATGGATCATCCTTGCTCTGTGCATACACATACGGGTGCTTGCCCATGCGGTTGGGCCGCACGGGCATGTGCGGTTGTGCCACGCAGGCATGTGTAGGCACTCGCGCATGCACGTGCCATGCGCTTGCCAGCGCGGTTGAGCCATGCGGGCATACGCGGTTGTGCCGTGCAAGCTTCCACGTATGTATAGTGTATGCAACCGCATGGGCATGCACAATTGCAGCGTGCAAGCTCCCACTCATGTGTAGTGTGCCTGACCCCATGGCATGACCGCTTAGGTATGCACGGTGCCATCGTGTAGGCAATTCTTTGCCTTCTTTTTTTTTTGCTAAAAAATTGCTAGGCTAAACCTCTAGAAGTAACTTGTGCCAACCACTGAGCCAAAGTTTCTTGTGTGAGTTTTTTCTTTTTCTTTTTTATTTGTTTCTTTATTTCCTATCTATCTCACTCCAAACTTTTTTAATTTTTTTATCTCACTCTCACAATATTTTTCCTTATCTCCCTCTCACTTTTTTTTAAAGGTCATTTTTTTCTTTATTTTTTCCTTTTCCATTCTCATTGATGATATATTTAAACCATTTGAAATAGGTTTTTCATGGTACATATAAATGAATTATGACTTATTAATATAAAATCATAATTAGTAATTAATAATTGATTAAGTTATATAACATACTAATATTATATTATATTGTACTAATATTATGACTCATCCAAATGAGGACATCCAAATCCAACTTAAGTATTGTATCACCTAAATTGATCCGATCATTGGATTATTAAATAATGTAATTTATATATAACTATATATATTCAATCCAACGGTTGCAATAATATCTTTCAAGTTAAATTGAACATAAATATATTATTTTCATAAACAAATTTTCAAAAACTGCATATTTTTTTCCACGCCCTTTTTCATTACTCAATTTTTTTGGACAATGCCTTTTTTCCGTCTCTTTTTTCATTACACAAGTTTTCAAAGCCTTTTTTTTGTCTCTTGTTTCATATATTTTTAATCAATACCCATCTTTTGTAAATTTTTTTTGCATATTCTGGGATATCACTAATTAATCCAATTGGTGACAAACAAATTTTCAAAATCCGCACAATTTTTTCATTTGTTTTCATGTTTTTCCATAGTTTACTCTTTTCCCACCTCTTTTTTCATTACAATTCTTAATTCTTCATATTTTTTCATTAATTGTTTAACTTATCACTTGCTACAACTTAGTTACATACCACCACCTTACCATCACCACCTATGACAAACTTAACACTCAACACTAACTTACCACACTCTCACAAAACTTATCATTTCTTATCACTCTCAAAATTATCACAATTTATCACACTGTTATTATCACAACACTCAACAATCAAAATTACCACAACTTACCATCTATTACCTATTAACACATTGCATGCACTCACATATTCCTATTACAACTTATCACATGCAACCATCCCTAAAACTATATATCAGACATTTTCAATACTTTAAAACCATATACCGAATATTTTCAATATTTTTACAACTACATATGATTTATGATGTATGATGGCGTAATTTATCATCCACGAGAAACCCCCTACATTGGATTGATCATGAATCAGTTAAATGTGTGAATGTAATATACCAAACATATTATGGTGAAAAAGATTATATAGGTTGGATCTATTGATGATATATCCACATTGAAAGCAACAAGCGATTGAAAACCATATGTTGAAATATTTAATTTAACACAAAGATCTTGCTGCATTAACCCAACAATATATTCATCACTTCCTCTTTATGAATTGTCCATTATATTAAATACAACATACGGAGCATTTTTTGGCATTTTGGCGCAAAAAAATTTGATTAAATTGGATTTGACTTGAAAAATTGTTTTTGGCGCGAAATTTGATTAAATTGGATGTCGATAGAAAAATTATTCTTGACGCAAAGGTTAGAGATTTTATTGTGGAGTTATTATTGAAATGTTAAAATCATAGATTGTAAATGTTAAAATTGAAACTTCTAATGTTAATGTTATTAACTATTTTTTTTAATTTATATAAAATTATATAATATTTATAATTAATGTATTATTATCATGATTTCATATTATAATACTATATTATCTAACAATAAAAAATAAATTATAACAATATATTATAAAAATTATTAATTTAATATCATTGCATTATTTAAATCACTAATATTAAAATTTTAAATTATTAATTAAATCAATTCTTTATCACCTTTATAACTTTTCCACCTTTACTTACCATACCTTACCGTAACTTTCTATGTCAATACCTTATCACCTTTATATTCTTTCCACCTTACCATATCTTACCGTAACTTACCATCTCAATATCTTGTCACTTTTATAACCTTTTCACCTTTTATCTTATTACTTCTTTATCCCCTCTCACTCACAAAAACAACCCTTATACTAATAAATTTGCCCAGTACATGTTATATAGTACAAATATATTACAATAGTAACTATTACATATTACATAAATATGTAATAGTATATAAATATAATACAACTATATATTACATATATATATATATATATTATATGTTAATATATTAGTAATGTATAGTAATATATATAGTAATATATTATACTAATATAGTAATATAATAGTAACTATTATATATTATATATATATAAGTAATAGTATATAAATGTAATGTTAATATAGTAGTAATGTATAGTAATATATAGAAATATATTATTGCCCTCGCGGTTGAGCCGTACGAAACCCGTGGTTGTGCAGCGTAGGCACATGATCATGTAATATATATATAATAATCTATTACATTATTATAATATAATATTATATATATAATATAATATAATATAATATAATATTATTATACATTATTATTAATTTTATATAATTAGTATCATATTTTTACTTAATTCATTTCTAATGTCATATATATATATAACTTGCAACTATTTCTTGGGCTACCATATAAGTTCTACGTATAAATTATATAGACACACAAATATATTTCATAAATTTAGAAAAACAAAAAATTATATAAAATAAAAAATTAAGAGAGATAATAAAAGTATATGAAAAAATACCAACCATACCATTACCAATCTTACCATATTCTATATCATATCCTATATATCCTACACTTACCATACCTTACCATATTCTGTAACATAGTAATATTGTCACGCCCCGAGCTGGGGTCATGAGCAGCCGCCCATTGCCCTGGATGTCAGCTCGATTTTCTAGAAAATTGGACAAAATCTTCCCATATTTCGGAGGGTTCTCATATACAAATCAACCTGTATATTGAATGATCATCCTACCATATGAATAAATAGGCCAACCCGGCCTTACAACAATCAACCACATTCACATTATACCAATCAATCCGCACCGTACAAACCAAGACAATGCAAGGCTCAGTCCTAACCACAAACCTCTACTGTCATGCCCAACAAGGGCATGAGTAGCCGCCACACCGAATGGACCTAAAATTTTATGCATGTGTATAACAAGATTCCAAGTTAAAAATTTAATTGTTTTCAAGTACTTCAATGCATAAGTAATGAACTAATATGAGAATTTCACAAATAAATATTAATAATCTATACAGTCATCCCATAAAATGTATATGACCATTTACGAACCTCAATACTAAGATCTCGTAGGATCGATATACAATACGGGTCTCATATTTCAAATGAAATTCAAATCTCACCGTAGTAAATATGTAATTTGGTCGGGTTGTTGAAACTCTCAAATTAATACTGATTTTCCCAATGCAACAAACTACAGCAATAGTAGTTATCGGGTCGAATCCCAAGGGAACTATATTGACTAACTTCTTAGTTATGACTAAAAATAAAATGGGGGTTTATAAAATAAATTACTAAACCGGAAATTAAAAACCTAAAATTTAAAAGATAAATCAACAATACAAAAATACTAAAAATTAAAGATGAAACTCAATATGCTAAACATCTGATCCAAGGGTTCACACATATGATTGTTTCACTGATCATTGGTTAAAAAAAATGTTATTCTTACGATTCAAGTATTTAACGTTAGATTTATTAGAATAGCCGTAATAAATCTTACGTTTTCCTAAAACCCTAAACCAAACCCAGCATCCAATCAAAACTTATCATTAATTGACTGGATACGATAGCGTTCTATATCAAATAATGACAACATTAAGTTCTGTGAAAACAGTTAAACAAAAATACAAATAACCAGGATAACAGTATAATTATTCGATTTTGTTTCATCGATTCCTTAGGTTAAAATAAATATTGGCAAATGACCCATAAATATATATAACCTATTTGCTACTCGTACCATTTATTCATGACAATTATGAATCACTGAAATCTTGGATGCAGTAGAAAAATTGATATTGAATTAAATTGTCAGATTAACCAATACCAATCCTTCATAATAATAAACCAAGAATTGACAAATACTTGAATTAAAAATGCAAGAAATTAAATAAAATACATAACCTCACAATGAAGACAATCAATGAAATTCCCCTTGAATCAAAAGAAAAATTAGTTACTCATGGTGAAAACAAACGAGAAAAGAAAATTGTTCTTAAATGAAAAAAAAAAAAATAAAACCTAAAGGAATAAAATGTGCAGCTGCCCTCTTCTCCTGTGAACAGTAACGTGAATAGTGCTGTGGACTCCCTCAGAATATATATAGGCCATGAGACTCCAAGGTAAATTAGAAGTCTTCTCTTGTGTGACCTAGATCTCAAAAAGATTCTTCCTTAAAAAATAGGAAACAATTAACTATTTTAAGCAATTTTACTTGAAGTAAAATTTCTATTACAAATAAGTTTCCCATTTTAGATGCTTCCTCCTTCCTTTGTAGGCCCAATTGATATCTTGAACCAATTAATTCCAAAATTGCCTCCTTAACCCCATTTTGATCCAATCTCCAATTTTGATCCCCTAAAAATAAAAAGTCATAAAAAACATTCATTAGGGCAATAACCAATCCAAAATCATACTATAATAGCAATAATAAAAATCACATTTTGTGCATTATTAAATTCCCCCACACCAAACCAATGCTTGTCCTCAAGTATACTCTAAATTAATAGTGCAAAACCATTCTCTTTTTCACTCATTTCTCTCTTTCAATTCATCTTCAAATAATTTCAAAGCAACACAAATCGAAAAATTCAAACAAAAATAACAATTCGGAGAGCAAGTGATTATAGTTTCATGACCTTAAAAGAAAATATAAGTATCCCATCAAATTCAACAATCTCATCAAAATTCAATGTATCAAGATTCAATACCCTCACAAGGAATTAACTCTCACACTCAAAGTGTTTAAGGGAATTTATCAATAACTCTCAAAATCAAATCAAAGTATGTTATTATCATAAGTTTGTTTGTTTATCAAATCTCCACTACCACTTATATGAATTCAAAACAAAAATCCGGAGGTCTTTGTAAGGGTTGTAATGTGGCTTGGGTAAAGGTAGGATAAAAAGGATAAATGTGATGTGTAATGAATATATCAAAGAAGCATGATGAGAATCACAAGATCATATCCCCTATATCCCATATCATGAAACACAATCAACCCAAAAAAAAATAACCCAATCAAGACAATCTTATCCCTCAGTCAAAACTTTTTCATTTCTTCTTCAAATTCCCCGATTTCAACTTTTGGGAATTTCATTTTTTTTTTGAATCACAATCGACTTGAGGATGAATAAAAATACAGAGCATATACAACCCATCCCAATCGTATAATCGACTTCCCAAAAATAATTCCCACAATAGAAGTACCCCATTCCCTTTATAAATAACCACTCAATCTATGTTCAAATCACATGCTTCTTTGATATAAGGACTAAAAAGAAGGTTAATGGTAAAAGAAGGTTATGTGTTAATTAATGAGGTTAAAGCAAAGAAAAGGAATATAAGCTCAAATG
The DNA here is from genome assembly GCA_033439265.1 of Dillenia suffruticosa. Taxonomy (NCBI): domain Eukaryota; kingdom Viridiplantae; phylum Streptophyta; class Magnoliopsida; order Dilleniales; family Dilleniaceae; genus Dillenia; species Dillenia suffruticosa. The sequence goes on along the minus strand of JAVTVX010000030.1, from coordinate 8,960,382 downwards.
GGTTTCACTAGGGGAAATATTATGTATGGGAAGGCCTTTTTTTTCGAAAGCTAAAAAGGGTAGACCTAAGTGCCCCCATAATATTAATGCATGAATTCATTGATGTGGTCTCAAAAAGTATAACAAAGCAAGTTCTAGAATAAGCATATTATGATTGATAAACACTCATAAAAAATTTAGAGCAAGATGATGAATACTCTTCAGGCTCAAAAGCTCACAAAAATGTTTAATTTGTATCGAATCTATCACATTTTCAAATGACTCAATCATCAAGATCAATGTGACACTTTAAAACAATTTTATCCAAAAATAACTAATCACACTTGTCTCTTTCATGTATTTCAAACTCAAATCAATAATGCGTACTAACTTAAAATCATTATCCGACAAAATCCAGAGAGTGCGAAATTCCACAAAAAAAATAGAAGAAATGACATTGGCATGAAAATCCTCCCCCATACCTAGATACTACATTATACTCAATGTAAGCAAAAGATGAGAATTTTAGACACAATGCTAAAGAAATTCACAGCTAACACAATTAAAAACGAATCTTAGAAATAAAAGATGCTAGGCAATGAAAGAGGACAATGAAAAGAAAGATAAAGAACGAGAGAACTCCCCTAAGGTGATGGCGAGCACTGTGGAGAATACGAGGTCTCCTCTATGAATCTTTCGGTTTGGGCATTCGCAACCAGCACATTTTTTTTTGGACCCAAAACCGCGTGATCATCTCTTAAGAATGAGAGTGCTTCTGCCCAAATTCGGATTGTACCTTCAAAACACCGCATGATCATCTCTTAAGAATTAGAGTGCTTTTGCCAAAAAATTTTATTTGACTTTTGAAACCGTGAGATCATGCCCTAATGCCAAGACTACTTTTGCCTCCGAAAATTCTGTGTTGAACCATGACTTGGGTGATTGAATTGGACACCTGCAAAAATTAAAAGAAGAGATAAATAACACTTAAAATTGAATAAATGAAATTACTAAAAATTAAATCAAACTCTTAAAAAAAATTTGGGTTGCCTCCCAACAAGCGCAATTATTTAACGTCGTTATGCTCGACGGTCTTCACTTGTTTCTCTTCAAGGAGGCTTCAACTTTACTTTGTGAGGCTCATATGACTTTCCTTCCATATCTAATTGTGCATTCAATTCGAAATCAATATCACATTTTTTTTTCACAAATTTCCTGCACAATTAAATAAAATATATCAGCAGAACAAAGTGACTGACACTTATTTAGGTACTCCATAGGTTCAAAAATAATAAATTTCACAATCTTGCTGTCGAACTTGACGGAGAGAGTACCCTCATCCACATCTATTTTGGTTTTTGCTGTCTTCATGAATGGTTGTCCTAATAGAAGTGGAGCTGAATTTGTGATAGTGTCTCCTTCCATTTTCAAGATGTAAAAATTAGTTGGAAAAATTAATTCGTTAACCTGTACCAAAACATCTTCAGCAATACCCTCTGGGTAAACATAAGAATGGTTAGCTAACTGAATAACAACCCTAGTTTCTTTTAAGGGACCCAATTTTAGAGCACTATAAATTGAGCAAGGCATGATATTAATAGGTGCTCCTAAATCTAGCATGACATGCTCTATTTTTTTCTTACCAATAGTACAAGGTACAGTGAACATACCTGGATTTGCACATTTTTCGGGTAGAGTTCTTTTGATGATATCACATGTATTATCACCCATCACATCACCTCTTATCTTCCATACTTCTTTTTTGTATTCTTCCATTTTGGATTCCTCAAACCTACAAGGAAAAGGTGGCACAATTGTACTAAAAGTATCAGGTACAGAAGACTTGAATGTTACTTTGATTGAATTTTCATGCTTGCCCTCATCTTCCTTGTTCATATCCTTCCTTTTATCCACTTTCTTAGATAGAGTAAAACTCAAATTAAGTTCTTTCTCACTTCTCAACGTTATTGCGTTAACGTTCTCTTTGGGGTTTACTACCATTTGTGAAGGTAGTTTCCATGAGATTCGAGCCTCCAAGTTGCTAAACGAGGTTGCCAATTGAGTGGTTCCCCAAATCTTGTATACTTGCTCTCGTTTCCTGTTAAAATTGTTGAGTGTTAGTCGCGAGAGCATTTACAATATCTTCTAAAGATATACCTGAATTAGAAGATTGTGAAAGTGCTAGTGGTGATCTGTCAAAAAATTAGGGTGTATATCTTGGCTGTCCTCCTTGATTTCCATAGCTCAAATTTGGGTGATCCCTCCATTCAGGATTATAATGGTTGGAGAAAGGGTCATATATATATTGAGGTTGATCAGAAAATCCTCCTACGACATTTACTTGTTAAGTGGAATCTTCTTGTAAAGATGGACTGATATCTGTAGGATGCCCCGGAATTGAATATATGCCACAAACCTTAGCTACCTGCAATTGCCCTATAGCCAACTATCGAACCAAAGCAGTTAGTTCAGAAATTTGATTTTGAAGATTCGAGTAACTTACCTCAAAAGCTGAGTATTCGATGCACGATGGTTGTTGATTCATATCTGTAGACAAGTGAAAAACACAAACTAAGAAATTAAAATAGTTCCCCGGTAATAGCGCCAAAATTTGGTTGGCTTGTCGAAACCCTCAAATTAATACTGATTTCCCCAATGCAACAAACTGTAGCAATAGTGGTTACCAGGTCGAATCTCAAGGGAACTATGTTGACTTAACTTCTTAGCTGTGACTAAAAATAAAATGGGGGGTTTATAAAATAAATTACTAAAGCGGAAATTAAAAACCTAAAATTTAAAAGATAAATCAACAATACGAAAATACTACAAATTAAAGATGAAACTCAATATGCTAAACATCCGATCCAAGGGATCACACATATGATTGTTTCACTGATCATTGGTTAAAAAATGTTATTCTTTTGATTCAAGTATTTAACCTTAGATTTATTAGGATAGCCATAATAAATCTTGCGTTTTCCTAAAATAATTGACCAAACCCAGCATTTAATCAAAACTTATCATTAATCGATTGGGTACGATAGCGTAATGACAACATTAAGTTCTGTGAAAACAGTTAAACCAAAATACAAATAACCAGGATAGCCGTACAATTATTCGATTTTGTTTCATCGATTCCTTAGGTTAAAATGAATATCGGCAAACGACCCATAAACATATATAACCTATTTGCTACTCGTGCCATTCATTCATCACAATTACGGATCACTGAAATTCTGGATGCAGTAGAAAAATTGATATTGAATTAAATTGTCAGAATAATCAATACCAATCCTTCATAAAAATAAACCAAGAATCGATGAATACTTGAATTAAAAATACAAAAAATTAAATAAAATACATAACCTCACAATGAAGGCAATCAATGAAATTCCCCTTGAATTAGAAGAAAAATTAGTCACTCATGGTGAAAACAAACGAGAAAAGAAAATTGTTCTTAAATGAAAAGAAAAAAAACTAAAACCTAAAGGAATAAAATGTGCAGCCGCCCTCTTCTCCTATGAACAGTAACATGAATAGTGCTATGGACTCTCTTGGAATATATATAGGCCATGAGACTCCAAGGTAAATTAGAAGTCTTCTCTTGTGTGACCTGGATCTCAAAAAGATTCTTCCATAAAAAATAGGAAACAATTAACTCTTTTAAACAATTTTACTTGAAGTAAAATTTCTATTACAAACAAGTTTCCTATTTTAGATGCTTCCTCCTTCCTTTGTAGGCCCAATTGATATATTGAATCAATTAATTCCAAAATTGCCTCCTTAGCCCCATTTTGATCCAATCTCCAATTTTGATCCCCTAAAAATAAAAAGTCATAAAAAACATTCATTAGGGCAATAACCAATCCAAAATCATACTATAATAGCAATAATAAAAATGACATTTTGTGCATTATCATAACTCCACAAATACGCGACAAAAGACGTCTAGAACCCGATGCGTCGCTCTATCAAAGTAACCCTGTCTGAGAAAGGAAATGAGAGGGGTGAGTATCAAGGGAGATACTCTGTGAGTGAGGGGATCAATATCAAACATAAATAGTATGTGTGAGCCATTGGAATATCAAACATGATTATTCAAAAACAATAATTCACATTTCGTAGTAAAACATGGAATGTTCGGTATATTTAATCCATCCCACGGTATCATACATATATGCATCTCTTTAAAATCAAATATTTTTTAGGGCAAACCGAAGATGATTCTGGCAAAGGTTGACTATGACCAATGACAGACACATCGGGGGTTTTATTATACAAAAATGTTCAAAAGTCGCTCTCTACCCTAACGTTGGCCATGAGCTCCATCGAGGCTAGCTCATACACAGATCAGATCACATATAGGACCCCACCCGGTACTAGATAGTGGCGTTACAGATGTCCTCCCTTTTACGGGTTCAACCAGCCATGCCTATACCCATATACCGGACGTTTACGGGTACCTCCGTGTGAAGTGTATCCAGATGCATACTCGGCGTCATAACAAACATCCCCCGTAGCTATGGTTATCCTTTCAGGACGAAATCATATCATAACAGTCATCCCACGGCCACACAGCCCCAAATCAGTGATAGAGAAACCATAGTGCTCAATAAATGTGTCACATTGGGTCAAATGAAATTAACATGTGAAAATCATAAACATGGCACCATTTCAGTTGAATCAAATTTATGGATGCATATTCATAGAAAACATGAGTTCACGACACTCCAATAGTCACAAAACAAATTCAAAATCTTGTGGCACATGATGAGTCATATATATCAAAAGCATGTTTTATTGAAAACACGACAAAAATCAAGTTTCACTTTTCATGCATGAGATTAGAGTCCCACTCACTGTATATGGGAGGGTTAGTCACGCCCTACCAATTACTACAAGTGTCGAAAGTGTTTCCTCTCATTTGGTCACCACCCGTGTGCCTACAATGGCAACACAATGCATATATGAGGATTTGTGTCATGATTTGAACTTACTAGGTTAAGTTATATTCTAGCAATTCTTTTCTCTAAGATCAAGGTTAGGGTATCCTAGGACATGCTCTATCCCTTTTTCCGTTATCTTTGTCATATATTCTTTACAATTCATTCAATTAGTACATATTTCATCACCCCAACACAACATATGTGCTTATGGTTCATTATTCATGGTTTTTTGCACATTTGTTCCTTTGCGCAGTCATGAGAAAATGGTCATAACTTCTATTACACAACTCCAAATCAGATACTTCCTATCTCATTTTAAAGCTACGAGAAACACTATAACTTTCATTTTGAACATTTATTTAGATTCTAATCGCAGAATTTCGAAAAAACCAATCTTTGTCTCAGTTCTGTTCCAAACGTCTATTTTGTCATGTCTTAGTAAACATGCAATAACTCATTGCCCACAACTCCAATTCAAATGCATTATGTTTATGTTTTAGATGAGAAATAGACCTACAACTTTCATGTTGAACGTTTTCCTTAATTCAGTCCCGAAAATGGTCGAAACAGGTCACAAAGAAGGCACTTGATCTGAGATTGGAAACAGAGTGAAAATTTGCATAGTTTTAGGAGGATTGTCATAACTTTTGATATAAGAGTTAGATTAAGGTGATTCGTATCTCGTTAGAAAGATAAGACCTAGAGCTACAAATCTCATAACTAGGTCTCAAGCTAATTCAGACCAGAAAGCACCTCAAAATCAGGGCAAATTTCATAACAGAATAGAACAGAACAAAATATGATTTTGCAGAACACCTAAATTTGAAAAATCATAATAAATCGAATTTAAATCAGAATGCGACAAATCATATCTCATTTTCAAGCTCTGAAGGTTTAGTTTCAAGTGTAAAAGGTTCACTCAATTTGCCTTTGTGCAGAAAATGTTATAGCTAAAACACTATAACCAGGTCAGAGTATTCAGATTTCAGAATTTCTGTTTTCCTCCTTGATTTCAAACTTCAGCCAACACTAGTTCCCTTGCCAAACCACCTCATTTTAGTCCCAAATTAGGATATGTTATACTATGCAGTATGGAGGGTCTCATACCTGAAGATGGATAGCTGGGCTCGAACCAAAACACAGAATTTTGGTCTTGAACTCTTAGCTCCCTCCTTGGATTTCACCAAGCAATCCTTCTCATTTGGTCTTGATTTTTGGATATGTTGGTGTTAAAGATGTATAGAAGGGATCTATGTAAAAGAAATTGAGTAGTATGCAAGAAGATTTGGAGATCTTATCTTGGTAGTCCACGGTTATGAGGAGGAAGAAGAAATGAAGTTTCTGTGTTATTCTCTTCTAGGGCTTCACGGTTCCAAATGGAGAGAATAGAGCAAGTGTTGGCTTTTTATGGTTCCCTCAAGGTGCAACCAAGGTTAATCTATACTATTTGTCAATAAATGCCCACCAACCATCACCCAAATCTAAGGCTCACATTTGTTTTTTGACTTTTCAATCAAATCTTGGCCATCCACCTCATAGGCACACTTCCCATGGTCATTAATTGTCTCCAACCCCTTTTTCAAATTTATATATAAGGCCCTTTCTAGATTTGCGTGAAATTTTCTACCTCCATTTTCACATAACGCATGGTAGGATCAATATTCAACCTAAAATCTGAGAAATTTAAATTTACCCATTTGGTTCAGTTTTTTTTTCACATTGAATCCAATAGAGTTGGTTTTGCACGTAGATGAAGTCATTTGACCTTCCAAATCAAAGCATTAGGGTTTTTAGAACGATTTTATTTTCCGCCTTGCATTTTCTGCCAAAATATCTTGTCCCTTGACTTTTTAAGTTAATTTAGCACGTGTAATTTCATCGGGGTGAGATTGCACGCGTAGATTTTAAAATGGCACTGAGGGAAAAATTTTTAACTCTCAGCAATTTCGTCAAAAATTTTCAAGAGCAAATCATTCGAACAAAAATTTCTGAGAGACTTTTCTCTATGTGAAAATGAAAACATATCATATATAGAATAATGAGGAAGACAATATATAATAAACCGAGTGTCGGCGTTACAAATAGTATATTATACTAACACAATGGTAATAATTATATTATTTAAATTAATATTAATAATCATAATTAATATAAATTTATAAATTTATATTATGAAACTACTTATAATTTGTTATAATTTATAGTTATATTATATAGTAATGTTAGAATATATTATTATGGCCAAAATTTTTATAAATTTTTACATAAGTTTTGTGTTTCAAGTCAAGTGAGATATCATACATGAAAAACAAAATAAATCTATCCATGCCATTTGTTGGAAATAAATCTATCTGCGCGATTTTTTTCCTACGTGTTTTTCATTTACAAATTTATTGGAATACATTATTATTTTTTATCACCATTTTTGACCGCCTTTTTTTTTAATCATTTGGACTTTAGTAATTGTTTTAGTTATAGTGAATGCCCTCTTTCTTCTTTTACCATATGTTTTCAATGTTTCTATATGTGTTATTTTCCAGCTTAGTAATGTGATTTTTAACACTCGTTAGTAATGTGATTTTTAAGACTTGTTATGTTGGCTCATACAAATAGATAAATATGTAAAATCATTTTCCATGTTTTTCAGTGTTAGGTTAGCTTTTATACAAATTTTATAGGATTATTGGCTTACCAGTTGTCATGAAATACACTTGTTACTTGCATTTGTTTTTTGTTATGCATCTCATGTAGGATAACCTAAACCCTATTTGTTACGATTTGTTAAAAATCAATTGTTACCATTTCTTACCATCCCATATTATACAAATTTTATACAATTATTATATTAGCAATCCTCAAATGCACTTGTAGCTTGTTATGTTATAGTTTACTTCTTATCACTTATTACCATATCCTACAGTACTTGAAAAATCACTTATTATTATGCCATATTATATACATTTTATACAATTATTGCTTACCGTTTGTTAAAAATCCTTTGTTACCATGCCATTTTATACAAATTTTATACAAGAAAGAGGGGGTATTTACCATATAATGTGATAAAAACAATTATTAAAGTCTGAATAATTAAAAAAGACGGTGGTCCATCCCATAAAAAATTGTAATGAAAAAACACGCAGAATGGTTTAAATTTTCTAATGAAAAATGGAGCAGAAAAATTTATGTTCAAGCGGTCACTTGAAACATAAAAGAAGAAAGAGGGATATTCACTATATCATGTGACTAAAACAATTATTAAAGTCCTAATGATTATGATTAAAAAAGAAATTGGTCAAAAATAATAACACATCCCACAAAAATTTTTAATAAAAAACACGCATAATGGTTTAAATTTTCTAATAAAAAATGGCGCCAAAAAATTTATTTTCAACATTTGTTTCACAGTCACTTGAAACATAAACTTTGAACCTTATGTTGACTATTGGAGTAATAAAAGTCGAAAAAAATTTACAAAAGTTTTGACCATAATAATATAATCTAACATTACTATATAATACAACTATAAATTATAACAAATTATAAATAGTTTCATAATATAAATTTATAAATTTACTATAATTATGATTATCAATATTAATTTAAATAATATAATTATTACCAATGTAATTAGCAATATTATTTTATTAGTATAATATACTATTACTATGTTAGACAACTTAATTATCATATTCCTTAATTATAAAATCTAAAATATAAATTATTATTTGAATTAAGTGTGTAATTAATATTATTAATTTAAATAATGTAATGCATCATCTGCATCGATGCATATCCCCACCACATTCCTTATTTCTAAAAAAATTTAAAATATAAATTAAGTATGATGATATAATTAATAATATTATTTTAAATAATATAATCATATGAAAATTTTAAGTAAATATAAAATTATATAACAATGTAGTAATAATAAGATAAAATATATAGTACAATATAGTAATATAGTAGTAATATTTACTAGTAGTAGTTGTAGTTATTAGTAGTAATAGTAGTTATATAGTACAATGTAGTAATATTTACTAATAGTAATATAGTAATTCAGTAGTAATAAAATAAGATTATGCATGCGCGGTTGAGCCGTCCTGGCTAGATAAAATATATAGTACAATATGTAATATAATAGTAATATTTACTAATAGTGGTAGTTACTAGAAGTAGTGGTAGTTATATAGTACAATATAATAATATTTACTAGTAGTAATATAGTAATATATTAATAATTAGATAAGATTATGCATACGCGGTTGAGCCATCCTGGCCAGATAAAATATGTAGTACAATATACTAATATAGGAGTAATATTTACAAGTGGTCGTTATATAGTACAATATAGTAATATTTGCTAATAGTAATATAGTAATATAGTAGTAATAAAATAAGATCATATATGCCCAGTTGAGCTGTTTTGGCTAGATAAAATATATAGTACAATATAATAATATAGTAGTAATATTTACTTGTAGTAAAGGTAGCTAATAGTAGTAGTGGTAGTTATATAGTAGTAATATTTACTAATAGTAGTGGTAGTTACTAGTAGTAGCGGTTGCCACGTGGTTGAGCCGGGCGCGGTAAGGCATGCCTCCGCTTGTACTTAATTTAAATTATTAATATTATTAATTTAAATAGTGCAATGATATTAAATTAGTAATTTATATAATATAGTGTTATAATTTACTTTTTATTATTAGATAATATACATGTTAATAATACATTAATTATTAATTATGAATATTATATAATTTTATATAAATTCCTAAAAAAGCAGTTAAGAATATTAACATTAATATTAATTTATTTTAATTTACATTTAATTTAACATTTACGATCTACAATTTCAATTACAACTCCATAATAAAATCTCTAATTTTCGTGCTAAAAACAACTTTTCTATCTACATCCAATTTAATAAAATTTCACTCCAAAAACTAATTTTTAGGTCAAATCCAATTTAATCAAAATTTTTTTTTCGTGCCAATTTTTCAGTTTACTTCAATTTAATCAAATTTCTACTTCAATTTAATCAAATTTCTTAATGCCAAAATGGTAAAAGCAATTTCTCTTTTGTTTTGTTTCGTATTTCAATGTAATTTTTCTAACTGACTATAACTGATGACAAAATAATAATATTTCTTAACACTTATATAACTAATGATATATTAACATATGTAACAACCGATGATAAAAGGTAGTAAATTTACTAACACCAGTGATATCTGATGATAAAAGATAGTAACATTTATTAATATAGTAATATTTGCTATAGAACCCATAATGAAAGGTAGTAACATTCTTAACAGAAATGATAATCGATGATAAAAGATAGTAATATTTACTAACATATATGGTAACTGACAGTAAGTGATATAATATTTCTTAATATATATAATAACCGACGATAAAAAATAATAACTTTTACCAATACTCTTCTAACCGTCAATATACACATTCTACACTTACCATACCTTACTACACTTACCATACCTTACATATTCTACACTTATTATACCTTACATATTCTACACTTATCATACCTTACCATACCTTACTGTAACTTACCATATCATACATATACTACACTTATCATACTTTACTACACTTTACATACATTACTACACTTATTATACCTTCATATCCTGCACTTACTATACCTTACATATCTTACACTTACCATACCTTACTACTACTTACCATATCCTATATATTTTATACTTACCATACCATTCTACACTTACTATACCTTACCATAGCTTACCGTAACTTACCATGTCAATACCTTATCACCTTTATAACCTTCCACCTTTGTAGCTTATTACTTCTTTATCCCCTCTCACTTACAAAAATAACCCTTATACTAATTAATTAACATACTCAATATAACTCTATATATAACTCTATATAGACGGTGGATGATAACTCCCAATATAAATTTAAGTCACTACTTACAAAGTTACTAAGCTACTAAAGAAAACTACCCATATTTACCCATCACAAGTTATACCCCAAGTTATAGCCTTGCTATATAGAGAGAGCGTTCAAATAATAGTTCAGAACCGCAACAATAGAGATAGAACATTGCTTATACATATATAGATTCCTTTCAAATCGTGTCTAGAATACCTAGATCATAAGTTGTTATAGTCATAAGGATACAACATTGCTTATACAGAGAACAAGTTATAGCTGTAATAGTTATAAGGATAAAACATTGCTTATACAGACGCTTTTCAAATCATGACTACAAAACCTATATTTAGCTATCACAAATTATACCTGAAAGCATTTAGCATTGCCTATACAGACACCTTTCAAATCGTCACTACAAAACCTATATATAGCGATCACAAATTATAGCTGTAAGGATAGAGTTATTTAAATATAGATGAGCTTATATCCATAAGTATAGAGTATTGTTTATACAACCGTTATGCTACCTTTAGCCATGTTAAAAATCTTTTGTCGATGACTATTTTAAAACCGTAGGAAAATATATAGTATTTCTGACAGTTTCAACCATAACAGTCTATATAGTTTCAAAAAACGTAAGTAAAACTTACCGACAATAAATATTGCCGTCGAGATAATTCTTTAATTTTGTAGTGAAAAAACAAAAAAGCGAAAGTAGCAAAAAAAAAGGAGAAAAAAGAATAAAAAATAGAAAGAGAGAAAGAAAAGTGTTACATCTTGCTGAAATTTTATTCATTTACATTTCATGCATGGAAATTAGAGAAAATTGTTGACAAAGAGCATGTGGATAGCAAGGAGTCATTTTTTTATGCTGCTTGTTTGAGGCAAAAATTGGTCAATATTGGAAAATTTGTGTAATTAATTATATATTTCCTTTGGTACGTTTTTGCCCATTTTATCCTACCTTTAATGCTAGCCCCATTATAACCAAATGAAAGATCTTTAGATTGATACATGGAATTCAAATTTTTGAGTGGTGGAGATTTGATATATTTGCGAACTTATGGTAATGTCAATTCCATTGTATTGATTTGAATGATGTATATATTTTTCACCTCTTTTTGAGTGAATTTGAGTGAACACTTAAAGAGAATTGTTGAATTTTGCGGTTATGATTTCATAAGGAGCTATTCGGATACGTAATAGTTGTTCTCGTATGAAATACTATAAAATATTTGTTATTTTGATTATTTTTTCAGTTTGATTTTTATGACACATGTTGGTTTGGGAGTTTGGAGGAAAAATAGGTTGGTTTATTAAGTAGTTTTGGATTTATTTGAGTGAGAAATGCTTGAGGGCAAACATTCTTTATGTGTGGGGGAATTTGATAGGGTATAAATTAGTATAATATTTACGATTGATTTTGATTTACTTTTGAATAAATATTACCCTAATATCTATAGATTATGTTATTTGATATGCTAGAATTAATGGAGGAGGCCTATGAATGAAAGTAGAGAAAAATGAGTCAATTCAGAACATTTATGCAAGGATTGGAAAAATGGATAGCAATGCATTTTTGTTAGCACGTGGGCACGTGGATCTCAGAAATATTGTGAGATTTTCTTGAAGGTTGAAATAGCAAGTTTTCCTTTCTCGTTGCATGAAAACTCAAGGAGGAATTGAGCTTAATTGGAAGCAATGAAAATTTACAAAATATATCGATTTATTCATAATATTTAGGAATATAAATTTTTGAAAGTCTAATTTTGTAATTTTCTATTTTAGTTATGCTATGTCTTTGACAAGTAAAGTAGAATACTTAGGTAAGAGAAACTTTCTTTTATTTATTTAGCAGTTGCCTCAAGGTTTAGAGAGGTTTCACTTTTAGAAAATAGAAAATTCACTCTTATTTATAGGAGGAACATGAAAGGCAGCAAGGGGGCAGCCCGAAAGGGCAGCAGCCAACCACATCCAGGAGCAGAAAAAAAAGTAGGAAAAGAGGGCAGCAGCAGTGACATACTGTAGCAATTCTTCCAGCAATTTTATTTTTAATTCAAGCAGGTTTTTTATTTATTTTTTGAGTTCTCTTTTCCAATGTTTTTAATTCTAAATTAATTTTCTAGTCAAAGGGTTGTAAAGCCCTAATGAATGAAAATTGTGAGATCTAATTGAGATTATTGATTCAATATTTTGTAAGTATTTATTTAATCTCAATTCTTTAATGTTTATGATTGTTTTGAGTTTATTAAATAGAGGGCTATATTTGATAACCGTAGAACAGATTACAATCAATTAAAAATGGTAAGGTTTATTTGTTTTTAATAAAGTAATCGGCATGGTTTTATGGTCTCACAAACGGTTTAACTTATATCATAAGATTAAATAATCTAGTTTAAATAAATTTAGGTTCAAACTTATCGATTAGAATTTGGTTTTTCTAGATTTTAAAACTGTTGAAACACTAAATTCAATAAGAGTTTTTTTAGTTGTTTTTGGATTAGAGAAGTAATTAATGATGGTATCTTGATTAGAGAAGTAATTAATGATGATATCTTAATTACTGAAAAAGTAAGGAGAGATTGGTCATTTCATGGTACTTAACAGCTATAACCAATTTATTTATACAGTATTGAATAATTTTTACATCAATGATCAATCACGTACTTTAAGAAAGAAATAATTCCTTTGGCTAGAGTTTATTCTCCTTGATATTTTCTCTTTTAATTGGTATTGTTTAATTGTCTTGCTTAAATTAATTTTATTGATTTATTTATGTTGGAAAATGGGGTGCGGGTCCTTCCATGAGGGTTGACCTGCCCCAACTTCAACATGATTTGAATTATAAGTAGGGAGGGAGTAGTTATTTTATAATAACCACCCCCTTAACTCCACTCTCTTTCTCTCTTTTTTTTTGACACTTCTCACTAAAAAAGAAAAAACAAGAACTTCCCAATTCCCTTCAACTTTTGGGATGTGATGGGAAGAAACAACCAAAAAAAGGGAATTCATAAAACCATTTTTTTGGTTTGAGAGTAAGAACGAAGAGAGTGTGATTTTCTCCTATTTTGAGAAACAAAATAGAGGGGTTGAGAAAATTGATCATTAACCTCAAAAGGCATTTGGATTGCGGAATATAAAGGGTGATCCGATTTCGTAACATTCTTTTGACCTAAAATACCCGACCGTCGAAAAGAGTTAAGTAATTCTAATCCAATTAAGATCCGAAAATTTCTGCATGTGATAATTGTTTGATGGTTTATATGAAAACCTTCATTGGTATCAGAGCCATTTATGGTGTTTTCTACCTCTTTTGTTGGGTATTGAAAATGAAATAACTAGAATAATTTTCAAGGTTCATTAGTGGCAACTTGACGTAGGCCTTACGAAATGCTCTTAATTTTACACAGTAGGATGCTTGTTGTATGAGGATCTAATCTGCAAATTTTGGCATGCATCTGATAAGTATATCATGTGATATTACAAACCCTAGCAGAAATTTAAAGTACTTATATCTTTAAAAATATTGTGTTTTGTGAAATAAAATTTCTATGGTTAGATTTCTCTTGAAAAATGCTTTCCAACCATATAAAGAACACAAAAATTGGTTAAGAATTGAGAGGGATATGACCATGTGAAGATTGGGTCGAAAACTAGAAAAATGAAAAAGATGATCAGTTTCGGGCCAGTCCCACTCTCGGCTACGGAGAGTGACGTCCACCCCCTAGGTAAGAGACCTTTGATTAAAAATTTGAAAGCACCATTGAATTTAGAGATATCAAAAATGGGGGCGTAGCCAAAATTTCAGATCCACCAGCCACCCAAGGAGAGTGGGCGCGTGTTCATTTTGGATAGCTCACTTTGGTTGCATGTGGGGGCACTTGAAGGCCTTATTTTGGCCAGAATTTTCATCGGAATAATTTTTTATTCCTTTCGGATTTTTCTGTAATTTTTAATTTATTTTTCAGGGCCAAAAAATAATTTTATTAATTTTTTAAACTTAAAATTGTTTAAAATTACAGAAAAATTATTTTTGGTGTACAACAAAGTTTGAAAATTTTTATATGTATTAAGAAAATTATTTTCTTAGTTTTGGTTACTCGGATGAAGATTTGTTTTTCGCCCATCATTTGTTTTACATTTTTTGCTCATTTATTTATGTTAAAAAATTAGTTTTTCTAATATATAATTTTTGAAATTTGAGCAAATATCTTCAAAATTAAATATTTTGATATTTATTGTAATATTGTGGTTGGCTTCGTACAAAACCTAATATTGTTTTCATTTTTAGGGAAAATAGTGATAATCAGACGTATTTTTTAAAAATCTTCCGGGTCTCTAGGAGAAAGAAAGAGATTTGAGAAGTTTAGAATGTTTGATGAAATTGAGTCAAATGTTGACTTGCAAAATGGACCTATCTCATACTTTGCTGGATCATCTGGAGATCATGGAAGAGAAATGCTTGGAACTTATTCAATTAGGTGATACTTTTTGGGGGGATGACGTATACATATTAAGAAATTCTCTGCCTCCTTATTGGGCTAGTGTGGTTGATGAGTTGCTTGCCGAGAACGGACACATGATTCTTGATAATGTAAGGTCATTATTAATAGAAATGTAGGAAGTCAAAAATATAGAGACCCAATAAAGAAAAGACTTCCAAAATATGAATAGTTTCCCGTAAGCCGTTAAGAGATTTGCTCTCAGAGATAGACTATCTAAGGGAATTGTAAATATGATATCCCGAATGGATTTATCCTAAATGAGATGATTTATTTACATATTTTCTTTTGCACGTTATTACTGTTGCCTAAGAGTATGATCATATAATATAGTAACTTTTTTATTAATGTAAAGTTTCTTTTTTTAAAAATTATTGGCTATATTTATTGAAGTTTATGATCATATAGGTAAAAGAAAACTAAGATCTTTTAACTGAAAATTTTGGATTAATAGAATTTGAGTAATTCTCATCCAAAATTAAAATATTATTTAAATATTTTATATATTTAAATGAAAATTTTGGATTTGTAGAATTTAAATAATTCTCATCCAAAATCGCAATATTATTTAAATACCTTGTGTATTTAAGTGGAAGGTTTTTGGTTAGAAGAATTTGAGTAATTCTCACCTAAAACCTATTGAATTTTATAGTTTTAAATTAAAGTTGTGATGGTAATGCATTAAGATTATAGATGATGATCGGGAACGTAGTGAATTCTCGATTCTATACCTAATGTTGACCCATCAGGAATATTAATTTTGGAACACAAAATTATATGTATGATATGAGTATTAGTATAAGTGTCCACCATCTTAGAAATCCAAACCATAGCATTAAAATCCATTATTAGGAGTTTTGAATACAAGTAACAAATTGGATGGCAACGATCATGGGATATGACGCCATAAGAATATGGAATGTGCTAAGAGAACATGATGCCTTGGAAGGTATCAAACATGTCATGTAGAATCCCGGTGTTAGCAAATGTTGCTCCGTAGAGGAGAGAGCAAGAGGTTTACTAGGTATGGAAAATAATAGATTCCACTATTCGTGCAACCCTGGTTAGATCTGTGATTGATGATATGATACCCAAGTGTGAGCAATGTGTGATTGCTCATGACATCTGGGTAAACCTCATGGTAAAATATGGAGGTACTAGTGACTGGTCTTAGATAAATGACTACAATGTTTCATACCTATGAAAAGTGATATTGTCATAGTATTAAACAGTATTTAAGGGTCATGTCTAACATGATTAGAGAGTAGTAGTCAGCTAGTCATGTCCTCTCCGATAAATAGAAAGTTCAAACCTTGATCTGATCCCTTCCTACCAAGTGAGAGTACCTGAAAGTTAGTTTGACTCATAATAATATTATGAAAACTTTCTCGAATGTTGCTCACCACGTTGAGCTTGAGGATGAGCAGCTTGGTGCTGCAAGATCCACAACTAATACTTTTATTGCAAAGTCTAGTTCCAAGAGAGTTTCAAACTCTAAGTATAGAAGGACTAGAACGAAAGCAAAAAAGGAAAGAAAAATGGAGGAAGATCACAAAGTTGCCAAATTTGTAAATTGAAGGTTATAGGAACAGACACTTGTAAATTGAAATTACAATAGCCAAATTCTTGTTTTGCATGATGTTCTCTGTATGCCTTAAATACGATGGAATCTTATCTGTTCTTGTTCTTTTGGAATTTGGCTATGTTTTGAACTTTCAAAAAGAAAAGATAAATTTGCACTTGAATGACACGTGTTGATTCTGGATAGTTTACAAATGCTTTTATAATTTTACAAAGTGATGAATGAATTTTAACTATTAAGTTGAATATTGTCATATTTGCAAAATGATGAGAAAACCATTTGGAAAGACCATTTAGGTTGAATTCCATTGCTGTTAGTCCATTCGGACATTTGTGGTTCAATGGCTTTGAAGGCAAGAAGATATGGAATTTTGTATTTCATTACGTTCATAGATGACTTCACGCCATTTGGTTGTGTCTATTTGATTTCTCGCAAGTCTGAAACACTTGAGTGTTTTAGATGTTATATGAGTAGGTTAGAGAATCGAATGGATAGATGATGTGAATATCTATCAGATCGAGTTAAGGATCTGTGTAATGAAAGAAATATAATCCGACATTTGAGCATTCCTTAAACACCTTAGCAAAATAGTGTTATAGTAAGAAAGAATAAGATATTGTTGGATATGACAAGATCTATGATGGTGCGGGTTAACTTATCGATTTCCTTTTAAGGAGATGCCTTATTAACTGATGGTTATATTTTGAACAAAGTGTTTTCAAAATCAATACTATTAACATTATATGAAATTTGGACTAGTAAAAAACCGAGTCTGAATAACCTTAGACCTTAGGGATCGGCCCACTGTATTTAAAATTTTTCTAATAAATTTGAAAAATTGGATCCCTGTGGAAGTAAGAGTATTTTTATAAGATACTTCAACTAGTTTAAAAGTTAAGTATTCATTAATGAAGGAAAAGATGATATTGTAGTAGAGGTTGGATCATGGATGTCACATTTTTTGGAGAATGAATTTCCTAACAAAGATGACATAAAAGACATAGATCCTTTATTTGAATTAGTTAATTTGATAGATGGCTCTATCTATAGTGGATCATTGGAATGATGTTGATCCCAGCGGAAGAGATTCAAATTCTAACGATCCAACTGAATTATAAACTCAAAAAAGTGTTAGAGAAATAATGCCCAATTATTATTTTGAGAATAAATGGTATGTATTTATTATTTCTCCAGAAGATGAAGAAGAGCCTAAGAGCATCGATGAGGCTCTATCTAATTCTATCATATATTGGAATTTGTTGAACTTCTATTAGGGTGCAAGGTTATTGGGAACAAGTGAGTTCTCAAAACCAAGTGTAGGATAGATGGAACTATTGAGAGACAAAAGACTCAATTGATAATAAGAGATTACACTCTATAAAAGGGCGTTGATTATGAGGAAACGTTTTCCCAATAGTGAGATTTGCCTCATTTCGCCTATTGTTAGCATTAGTAGCCAATTTGGTTTTAGAATTACATTAGATGGACGTGAAGACTGCCTGTCTCAGTTGAGAACTTGAGGAAGAAGTTTATATGGCACAACTAGAGGGTCTTGTCATTGAGGGTTAGGAAAACAGAATATGTAAATTGAATAGATCAATTTATGGCCTTAAACAGTCTTTTGGACAATGGTATTTAGGATTTCACAAAAGTGTGAACTTTTACGATTTCATCATGATGGATGAAAACCATTGTATCTATGTTGAGAAGTCCGATGACAAGTTTGTAATTCTATTCCTATATGTCGAGGACATACTGTTAGCCACAAGTGATAATGAGTATATCCTTCAAATTTTGAAATGATTGTCTTCCAATTTTGAGACGAAGGATATGGTTTGAGATAGATTGGGAATTAAACCCATAGAGATTATTCCAAGAGATTATTCAGATTATCTTAAGAGTCTCATATTATAAAGGCTCTGGAATGATACAAAGTTGAAAACTGCAAACCCATTAATACTCATGTGGCTTAAAGCGATGGTTCAAGCGATGTAATGCCCTAAAACTCTTGAGGAATAAATGAAATGTCCAAAGTATAGCACTCTAGCACAGTTGGGAGCTTGAGGTATGCTATGATGTGTACTCCTCCAAAAATTTGTCATGCTATGGGTTTGGTCAGCAGGTATCTATCCAATCTAGGGATGAGTGATTGGATTGATGTAAATAAGATATTGAGATATCTGAATGGAACTATAGATTATTTCCTTTGTAATTAAGGAAAGGATCTAGTATTAAAATGATATACAATAATAATTGGAGAGGTGATTTAGATGAAAGAAAATTTACCTCTGGTTATATTTGCTTACTCAATGATAGCGCTATCTCATAGAGTAGCAAGAAACAAATCTATGTATCTCTTTCTATAATGAAAGTAGACTTTGTGGATTGTACTTTCGCAGTTCAGAGGAAATTTATATAGATTTTTGTAATATTTGGGGTAGTAAACAATTCAGTGGGAGTTATGACTTAGTGACAATAAGTCAGCTGTGGTTTACAATAGACTCTAAATATGATGGCAAAAACCAAACATATAGACACAAAGATCAATATTCTTAGAGACATGATTGAAAAGAGAGAAATGACACTCTCTACGCATTTGACGATGGCTAATCCGTTTATAAAGCTAGCACCTAAAGACATGTTTGTATGACATGTTAGATTTCTTAAGTTGCGTAGACTATTATGAAAGTACTGTAATTGTAATTGTAATCATATATAGAGTATATATGATATAATGCTCATAGTTGATAGCATTTGAATTTTGTTTTTGTATTCAAAATTCTGGTATCTACGTTAAAAGTATGTCGAACAAGTTTTCGAGATTGACTCTTACACACGAGCAATCGCCTCTAATGTCTGTGTGATATGTAGAGATGAGACTGTGTTAATTTGTGACAGATTAACACACATATATGCCGCTTTAGTTAAATACTAAGATGAGATTACCGATTGAGTATACATATAAGGTAATCGAAATAGATTCCCTACAATCCATAGGACTTGTCGAATAGCCAGGTATGGGTTTTTTCTTGATATTGTGAGGTTTTTTGAGGATTTGAAAGAAGGAAAACTTGGGTGAGTGTTGTGTATACTTGGACTAAGACTCGTACGATGTCTAATTTTTAGAAACAAGACATACGCTTCTAGATGGGAAGATAACGTATCGTAGCATGTGTTTCATATCACGTGTGCTTATATAACCATACGGGTAATGAGATGGTGTATCCTTCTTCATCTTATTGTGTGAGACTCGAAAGTTAAATTTAACCTCAATTTATACCCTTAAGACTTTTGTTTATCTTTTGAAATTTTATTTTGGTTTGTTACTTTAGCATGTCACCAAGAAATCATGGTTGATTTGGTTTGATAGTACATGTTTAAAAAAGCAGCTAAAATAAGGTTAAAGGTTAGTAGTATGAAAGGAAGACTATCTTTGACCGACACACTGCTCTGTATTCACTGATCGGTCAATTATGTCTATAATTTGATATTTAGAGACATAATTGTGAATATATGAATGGATTTGAGTCAAGTATGCTCTCATATTCGTTTGAGGGATGAGAGATACGTAAACTGTATCGAATAAGAGAGGTCCAGGGTATAGCGAGATAGGATGTCCTCATCACCATATTGACGATGAGTAGCTATATATTCTTAATCGATGTATAGCTCTAGAGCTGTTGGTATTCTTGTAAGACACACGATCCACTTGCCTGTTTGAAACTGGTAATATTCGATTATAATGATCACGCTATATATGAGTCTAGCCCTCATGTGCGAGTGCGAGATGTTGGAAAATAGGGTGCGGTTCCGCCCATGAGAGTTGACCCACCCTAACTTCAACATGATTTGAATTGTAAGTGGGGAGGGAGTGGTTATTTTGTAATAACCACCCCTTAACTCCCCTCTCTCTTCTTTTTTTGGCGACCTCTCACAAAAAAAAGAACCGAGAACTTCCCAATTTCTTTCAACTTTTGGGATGTGACAGGAAGAAACAACAAAAAAAAGGGAATTCATAAAACCACTTTTTTGGTTTGAGAGCAAGAATGAAGAGAGTGTGATTTTCTCTTATTTTGAGAAACAAAATAGAGGGCTTGAGAAAATTGTTCATTAACATCAAAAGGCATTTGGATTATGGAATATAGAGGATGATCCGATTTTGTGACATTCTCTTGACCTAGAATACCCACCGTTGGAAAGAGGTAAGTGATTCTAATCTAATTAAGATTCAAAAATTTCCGCATGCAAAAATTGTTTGTTGATTTATATGAAAACTTTCAATTTATTTGTTAGTTCTAGATAATCTCTCAATCCCCTATATTTTATTTTCTTCTTTAAGAGAAAGGAATCTACCTTTCCCTGGGAATAAGACCCTACTCACCCTGGACTAATATTTTATGAAGTAGATATTTTTTATTTTTGTTGGTTTGACACCCATCAATAATTAGGTTAGATAATGGGTATGAATACACTTCTGAAAAGTTTAAACAGTTTTGTGAAAATACAGGCATTAAGCATCAATTTTTGGTAACTTATACTTCTCAACAAAATAGTGTAAATGAAAGAAAAAATAAGACAATTATGAAGACATCTAGGTATTTTCTTTTTAAAAAGAAAATGCATAAGAAGTTTTGGGCTAAGTCCGTTAGTAGCTTAGTCTATTTGCATAATGGGCTCCTAATAAAAACTAAGGGGGGAAGATACCATTTGAGGCTTGGCATGGTTACAAGCCTTCTATGCAGAATATGCCATGCACATTAAGTTCCATGAAATTGCAATTTGGAATTGAGAAAAAAAAGAAGTGGAGCATGACCAGCCAACTCAATGACCTGTATTGATCAAGGAGAAGAAGAGGATGATACATGTAATTTTGAAACATATAATCATGAACCTATAAGTGTTGGATTTTTAATCCAACGTTGGACTGATATATAAAATAATTATGTATTTGTATTGTTATTTAAAAATATCTCAATGAAAGTGATATGTTATAGTATATTTATTATAGGGATTTAATGTATATAAAATGGTGTGAAACTTTTAAAAGTTCAAAGACTAAATGGTAATTTTCTATTCTATAGTAGATTATAACAAAAATAACAAAAGATAAGGGGTGATTTTTAAAAGATAAAAATCAGAGGTAGTTATCCGAAGAGTTTATGGTCTTCGGATTAACATGTCTCACAATTCATTCTAATTCCCCATCAATTCAGAGAGAGAAAACTTGGGACACGTATAATCTAGAAGATCAAAACACAGGATCTGAAGACACATTTGGATCAAAATGGAATCAGGTACCATATTTCTTGGTGATTTGACATGAGATCTATGATATGTGAATATATTGATGATGATTTTCATCAAATTAGATTTTCTAACATTTGGTATCAGAATGGTTCACATTTAAATCGCTGAGATTTTGTGATGAAAATTAGGTTTTTAGTTTTCTGGAATTTTATTTTGGGTGAAATTAGGGTTCTTTGAATCGCCGCATAAAGGAGCATTTAATGAAGGCAGACATTAAGGAAGGACATACATTTAATGGCATTTAATGCAAAATTAATAAAAAAAGACTTTTATCTCTTTGAAAAGCTCAAAACTTGAGGTGGTTTTGTAATATTTCCTTCAAGTTTTTAAGAATTGTCTCCTTTAGTTATTAATTAAAAAGAGGGCATTTAATTTGTTTGCCCTTCCGGTTTCGGACCATAATCTTCCCTCTCCCTTTTGGAATCAGACCACAACCTCACTTTCTCTCTACTAGATGAAATAGAATATTCAATACACTACTAGATGTCGATACAAGACTTTATAATTTTAACACTCATAGAACACACAAAAAGACCAAATGTCGACACAACATATTGTAATCTCGACACAAATTTAGAACAAAAGCTGAATAGCTAGATGACCATGTCGACACAAGCATATGATGATATTGACACACGCCTTAGAACAAATGTAGAACATAGAAGACTGAATGTCGACATATGACTTTATGATGTCAACACGCACTCTGGAATCATGCTATGTGATATCGACTTAGGGATATTAAGATGTTAACATGAGGAATAGAAATTCTTTTAAGCTAAGCATGTTGAATCGCAAATTGAATTTATCAAACATGTAAGTTTTATTTTTGCTAACCATGTTGACATAAGAAAGAAGCAATGTCAACACTAGGATTTCAACAGCTATTTCTGAGCAAAGGCTGAATGCATTAAATTCAAAAGTTGATCGGTTGGTGATGACATTTAATGCGAACTAATGTTCAAAATTCAAGTTACCACCTACCCCATTTGCCTACAAATACAAGTATTGAAGAAGAAGAAAGATAGAGAGAGAAGTGCTCAAAGAGAACAATGTACCAAATACTTTGTTCTAAGCCCTAAACTCCATACTCTATTTTTAAAGTACTTCTATAAAATTCCCCATGAGCTTCATTTTTGTTGCATCTTAAGTTGTAACTTCATTTATTGTAACATTTACTCTCCTCTTATAGAAGAAGTTCAAAAGACCAGAGAAGGTTTTTTAGTTTAAGGTTTAGATTGAGAAACAACCTGTAGAGGTTGGATTAGTGTTTTGAGAGAAAGTACTGTAAATGTTTGACTTGTAGCTAAAAACAAGTTTGTTGTACTATTTGGATAACAAATAGTGGAAATCCAGGTGAACCTTGGGAGCGGACATACACTAGATTTAGTGAAACCACTATATAATTGTGTGCCCATGCATTGCTTTTTCTTCGTGCTTCATTTTCTTCATTTTACTATTATTCTCTATGTTAGATTTAATTATCACAAATGAAAGTATAATGATTTTTTGGAATATTTAAAAGATTAAGTTTATGAATATATCTCAATGAATAATCACAGACAATCCGAGAACCACAAAACTTTTCTCAAATATTTTACAGTCAGGATGATAACTACGCCAAGTGAGTTATCTCCGCAATATCATAATGCCGTAACCTTAAATTTGGTGATGAAAATAACATAAAAATTCCCTGCTCGGAATTTTTCCTAAACGCTCAACAATCTCTCTCAAGACTGTGTGCTCACACTATCATTGTAATTTGTTCTCTAATCTCAATTGAGGAAGAAAATAAATCACACACGTAGGCTTTATTGGGGAGTTAATTGGGGAAGTTGGGATAATGGGTTAACCACCCATTATCCCTTACTTCAAATTTTAATTTAAAAAATTTTTTACCATTGAGATAAATGCCCCTACATTAGCATATTTACTTACATCTCCCACTTGCACAAGATAATATTTTATATCGGTCACAAGATCATAACTCATACGATTTTCTATATTACCCTATTGGACTTTCATACAGGATTGGACATTGTGCGACTAACAAGTACACCTGCAAGCAAAGACTTCTCAATACATTTGTTAGGATGATCGAGGAGTCACCGTTAGTATCTAGAAAGAACTCGCTATACCCTAAACTCAATGTAATTACATCTATTGAACCACTTTCCTTATCGAAAGTGATCCACAATTATTACTCGACTGTGCATTCACTATTATGTTTGAATCCCAACATGGAAAAACATAATAAACTGGTAAGTGAATACAACATAATGATATAATATTGATTGGTCTTCCTTTTCTTAAACTTGAATCTATCAGCCTCAACTCAGCTACTTTCCTAGAACTGCCCCCTATACCTCGATTATCTTTTGGGCCATAGGTAAATAGACTAAAGTAGTAAATACTGAACCAGAACTTCTACAAACAGTCGAAAGTGATAAACGTACAAAAGATTCACCTAATGGATCTTAAGTCTCACACAATGGGAACAGGGATCATGATCATACTATATCTTAAATAATGGCTTCCACTATCCCATAGTCGTCTTATCACACGTGGTATAAAACAAGGGCTACAGTGTTATTCCCCCATCTCTCAAAAGGGCATATGTTAGATTTCTCTAACATTGTACATATATGAGGCTCAGTTTACATATAAGACTTTATCCATAGATCTTAGAGAGAGTATATTAGAGATAATATCACTAGACGTAGGTGATATCTGAGATCTCAAATCTGACTAGTTACAGATAACATGGATGTAGGTATGATCATGTCAGTCATAACACATATGATCTCATGCTGAATACATAACAGGGCGACTTATGTTATAGCAAGGCTACTCTCAAAGTCTCTTATAACTAGAAACCATCTCATCTCCGCTCACTTAGAGATGGAGGCGATCACTTGTATGAGAGAGTCAAGCTCGCATGTCTGACATATCTTTTATCACATCACATAAAAAAATATATAATCAAAAACAAGTGCAATAAATAAAAAATATAATCTCATGTGTGACTGAATAATGTACAAGAATCATATAAATAAAGGTAATAAGCATCAACATCGTCAATCCAATACAAATCGAGAAATATCAAAATATATGCAAATCCAATGACTCTCTATGTCTTACAAAAGAGTTTCTAGCAATGGGTTTGGTGAATGGGTTAGCCACCATGCTGTGTGTAGAAGTATGCTACATAGTCACTTCAACTTTCTCGATAATGTCTATCACAAAGTTGTATATGGTATCAATGTGTTTGGTCCTTCTATGATATTTAGGATCTCAAGTATAACCAATAGTGGCTTGATTATCATAATAGATTATCAGTGGCCTCCCACTATTTGCCATAATCTCTAAGTCATCCAATAGTCTCCGGAGCCAAGCACTCTCCTGGACTGTGATCGAGCAAGCTACGAACTTAGCCTCCATCGTAGATAGAGCTAAACAAGTTTGTTCTTACTGCACCAAGAAATGGCACCATCATTGAGCAAAAAAGCAAAATATGATGTCAATTTGCGCTTATCCAGATCACCACCCCAATCGGCATCTGAATGTCCTACAAGATGCAAATCACCTCCTTCGTAACACATAGAGAGGCTTGCGGTTCCCTTGAGAGATCTCAAAATATTTTTCACTACTCTCTAGTGACTCTTTCCAGGATTTGATTGATATCTACTTACCAGACTAACTGCTTAACAAAGGTCTGGTCGTGTTCATAATATCGCGTATATTAAGCTTCCCATTGCATTCGAACAAGGGATTTTGCTCATTTTCCTTACTTCTTCTTGAGTTTTCGAGCACATCTCAAGACTCAGGCCGTCACGTTTGATGATAAGAGTATCTATGGGATTACAATCACTCATCTCAAAGCACTCGAGAATCTTTGTAATGTAGATCTTTAGTGAAAAAGTCAACATCCGTCTCGAGTGATCCTTGTGGATCTTAATTCTGAGGATGAACTTAGCTTTCCCAATGATAATCATATCTTAATAGTTATCAGATACTTAATGTTGTTCCCAGCCAATATTGTATTATCCACATATAGAGATATGATCACAAAAGAGTTATCAAAACGTATTAGATAGACACAATGATTCTTCTCGATCATTGTAAAATCATAAGATATTAGCTTCTTATGAAATCTCAGTACCACCGCCTGGATAACTACTTTAGATCGTATATCTACTTATGAAATTAACAGATTTTATCTTCCTAACCTACTAGAACGAACCTAGAGGGTTGCCCCATGTAGATCTCCTCATCCAAAATTCCATTAAGGATGACAGTCTTTATATCCATTTGGTATAACTCCAGATCCATATTCACGATAATCGTCAAAAGTAAACGAATCGATATAAATTTAACTATAGGAGAGAAAGTCTCCTTGTAGTCAATGCTTTTTCTCCGCGTGTAACCCTTAACTACCATATGGGTCTTATATCTCTCTACCGATCTGTCGATCTTTTTGTTTGATTTTGAAAGCCCACTTGTTCCCAATTACCTTTTTATCCTCAGGTAAGTCAACTACGTCCTAACTCTCATGGATTTCACTCCTCCTGCATGACCTTCAACTATTGGTCCTTTATAGGACTCTCAAGAGTCTCCTTAAATGTTTTGGGCTCCTCATCATCTTTAAGAGTCATATTGAGAATCTCATCCTCAATTAGAAAATGGTGTCAGGGTACTTGTCTCTGACTACTCTTATGAAGAGGAGCCTCCTCACCTCTAAATGGGCCACTTCCACTAAGACCCAGATCTATAACGGATTCTTGAGTCCCACTGCTAGGCTCAACTAAGCTGTTAGGCTTACCCATTTCATAGAAGGTGAAGTCCCGATTGATTTTACCTCTCTTAGGGAAATCATTTTTCAGGAATGTGTCATCACGAGACTCAATCTCAATGACTATACTATCTGTATGCTCATCAAGGAACACATGTCCCTTGAAATGTTTAAAGTATCTTATAAAGATACACTTATTTTTTCGCGAGCCTAACCTGCCGTGTGGATGTAAGGAATCGCGATCATATGCTACACATTCTCATTGCATCAAGTGGTTAGGGTCAGGCTACCTTCCTATCAAAAGCAGTCAATAATGCATTATCCCATTGGGACATGGACAAATTGGCCTATATCATCATAGACCTCACCATCTCCAACAGAGTCCTATTCTTTCTCTAAACTATTCTGTTCTGTTGGGGAGTAGTAGGCATAGTCAACCGTCTCGTAATGCTCTTCTCGAAATAGAACTCTTTAAACTACTCAGACAGATACTTGCGCTCTTGATCGGTTGTAAGAGTCTTCACTTTCAAGTCTAACTAATTCTCAACCTCATTAATAAACCTCCTGAATCAATTCGATACCTTAGACTTGCGCGAGATCAGATAAACGTAACCGAAACATATGTAACTGTTTACAAACATAATGAAATACTTGGTTCCATTTCGCATTCTCACATTTATAGGCCCACAAATATTAGAGTAGATCAACTACAATGGAGTCCCAACTCTTATTGCCTTTCCAAATAGTTTCCTTATTACTTTGCCAACTAGGCAAAACTCGCTTAGGGACAACTCGACCCAAGTAACAGGCCTAATAGGCTACTCGTAGCTAATCGGTTCATCCTTTCTTGCCCTATGTAGCCAAGTTTACTATACTAAATAGAAACATCATCAACTACGCTATCAAATGTAAATACAATGGGAGATAAATGAGAAATGACATTAAATGAAACCATATCCAATGCAAATAGTCCATCTCGGACTAAACCAGTACTTATCAAAGAATTGTCATATGAAATAGAAACTCTAGAGTTTCCCAACAAAACATAATATCCTAATTAATCAAGACAAAATACAGATACAAGATTCCGTCGAATCTCGAGAGCATACAAAACATCATGTGAGTATACGATTTGGTTACTTTATAGCACCATCTTGCATGTACCAATCCCTCTTACAGCTACAAATGTTCCGTTCTTTACATATAGCCTCCTCGCATAGAAACTCAATTTGTGGAACTCTATAGACATGCTCCTATCGCGAGCTATATGGTCTATGACTCCTAAGTCTACAATTCTCAAAGGAGAGGAGTCAGTGAGCATCACAGTGGAAGAAATAAAACTTAGACCATATAAAGAAAAAGGACATACCTTCTACTCACTACACTCATGAGCGAAATGCCTAAACTTACCACATACCTAGCACTTGACATTGCTTTTATCGAGCTCCCTTTTCCTGCACTTTTGTCCTTTATTGCCGGTTTTGACAGATTACTTCTTCTTGCTTTGGCCTCTGATCTTCTTGTCATGCTTGCGCTATTTGCGCTTGGTACCCCGGAGCCTTTACTCGACTCTACAGTGTAAGCATGATCCAAAATAGATGTAGCCACCTCCTAGTGCTCCTCCTCGAGCTCAGAGTGCCTACTCACATCCATGAAAGTACAAATACTCTCAATGTATGTGAGGTAGGTCTTAATAATCTCCCTGGAGTCAGGTAGAGACTGAATCACTCCTAATACTTGAAACTTATCCGATAGTAGCTCCCCTATATTTTTCAAAGAGGCGATCATACTCGACATATATATAAGATACTGTTTCATGCTATGATCTGGTCTCTTCTTATCGGTAATAAACTATAGGTCATTATCATCAACTTAGGAGTTAACTGAGATATTGCTCATAAACTGGGATCATATCGTCGTACATGTTGCTCAGAAGGATTGCCCTAGCCTGGCCATCCTTGCTCTTCCATGCACGAAATGCATCTTGATCCTGTCTCGCTTGAGGCATGGTACCCTACCCCGGGTCCTTCATCTTGTGCTGTAGAACCTCTGCAAGTTCTTGTTTCTTGAAGATAAACTAAACCTTTCGATGCCAAATCTAATAATTGTCACCATTCAGTTTGTTTACCTTTACGAGATCTAACATGACAGTTTTTGTTGCAGCTATTGTCTTTGTCACACAGAACAAAGAGATGTTAGTGACATATGATGCTTATTTTCACAATTTTGTGCATCCTACGAATCAACAAATCTTAAATGATTAAAGAATAGATTCCAAAGTGAGCATATGAGTCAACAGACGCCATACACCATAATTCAGGATTGTATCTCACCATTCAGACTTGGATTCGGTTTACAAAATTTCATAAATAGTCATATTAATAGATGTGGAACCTTCAAAAAATTAAAAAATTTGATTTAGGACAGCCTGATGCGCCTCCCGGAGTCCCATGCTCCTCCATATGTTGGCACGTGCCGGTGGAAGTCTGGTGCATATGCCAGATGCGTGGCGCATCTCTCATATGCTCTCACGCACCTGGACAACATCACCTGATTCGTGAACTAGGTTAGGACGTGGGTCGGACACAGATCTAGGTCAGATCCACCCCGGATAGTCCACCCCTATCCATGCGCCTTTGTGTATGTGAACTTCATGTGCCAGCACCCCTCTTGCATGACGCGCCTTTGTGCACGTGTAATGCATACACCTGCGGGTTTCGGGTGGTTCTTCCTCGTTCGATGGACCTGCAACCGGGTCCTTATGACCCAATTGCTGGAAACTAGATTTCAGTGACTTTTTTGATACTAATCTCATCTGGAAAATGAAATTGGACTTTACCATGTCATTCTTAATTTGATTTTTGGGAGATTCAAGTCATAATATCGGCGAATCAAGTGTCCAAAATCTTGGCTCTTTGCGGCCATATTAGAAAACCTCATTTTCGGCGACAACAATATGCAATATATATGTCAAAATATAGATCAGCGAATGAGGAACGCATATATACCAATTTCATTGGTCAATTTGTCTTCTAACGTGATAAATCTAAGGTTTTATGTTTCCAGTACTATTAAGAGCTGAAAACTTTGATATCATATTTCATGGTCTTAACATGCTCCAAAAATTAAGAAAAAATTATTTTCGTGATCCATAAATTATGAGTAATATCGTGGTATAATTGGATTCACAAAAGTCATCCGTAATCCAAAGTCGAAAATTTTTTTTATCCAACATTTTTATACTCGAAAAATTCTAAAAAAATTTTTATTAAATCTGACGATCACTCTGATACTACTATTAGATTTAATTATTACAAACAAAAACATAATGGTTTTTCAAAACAATTAAAAGATTAAGTTTATAGGTATATCTTAGTGAATAATTACAGACAATCTAGTAACCATGAAACTTTCTCGAAGATCTCGTAGTCGGGATGATAATCACGCCAAATAAGTTATCACCACAATATTACAATACCGTAACCCTAAATCCGGTGATGAAATAACATAAAAATTCCTTAAAAATTTTCCTAAACCCTCAATCAATCTCTCTAGAGAATATGTGTTTACTCAAAACTTTATATTCTCTCAAGATTGTGTGCTCACACTATCATTGTGAATTGTTCTCTAATCTCAATTGAGGAAGAATATAAAACACACACGTAAGTTTTATTGGGGAGTTAATTGGGGAAGTGGGCATAATGGGTTAACCACCCATTATCCCTTAATTTCAAATTTAAATTTAAAAGATTTTTTACCATTGAGATAAATGCCCCTACGTGGACATATTTACCTACACTCTACAATTAAAAAATCTTCCAAATCATCAAAAAAGTGCAATAGAACCAATTGACTCCTCTTGATTGTATTCAATACCCTCGCAAACCATCTCAATGAACTTTTCAAAAGTTATGAAAATCTGTGCTAATTAGATCAGCATCTTTTTGTTAAAATATTTTTATTCCCCCTATAAGTTTCCTTGTCAAGATAATTACCGAAACCCTAGTACAATATGAGACTCATTACACAAAATTAATGCAAAATTCCTACCAAACATACATTATATTGAGTGAACAACATATGTTATTCATTGTCTACATAATCTGAACAGATATAATGAAAATATATTTATTCATCATTTGCATTACTCGAACAAATATAATGAAGAAAATTTTTGTTCGTCATCCAAATCATCTAGTAGGAGATATCTTAGAATTCAAAATGACATTTATTCATTACAAAACACATGGGCTATAACTTGAGAACTACCCAAATTGTTGCATGTAGCGACAAGTTGAATCAGTAGAGCCGACATGTACTAGAGCAAGTGTCCACGCAACTTGCCACCTTCTCTTCAGTTGTGAAAATATGAATATGTTATGTTACTCACAAAATTAATAAAGTGATAGAGATAGTGAAATTACTACCCACCTAGATCTTGCTCAGTACTCAGTTTCGTGCACAGAGTGGAAGCACAACCAAGCCTACAGAAGTAATCGGTGTCTTTTGTGATGCCTTGCACAGAAGAGCTCTTTCCGATACATTGGGGCACACGTTTTGTCACAATTATAAATGGATTATCCCTTATAAGGCAAGGGATGAAGCATTTTGCATAGCATGCAACAAAACTTGCATTTGAATGCCCCATAAGCATCTCAAAAATAAAAGCTATCACAAGAATAGATTTAAAGTGCTGTTTCTCAATCTTCTCTCTTGCTTAAACAAACTAGGAGTCTATTTTTCCCACTAAAAATAATTGCAATAATTATTGTTTGGGTTCAATACTCACTTGAATGGGTTTATATATCCGCCAATGTCAATAGAGAGGCCGAATTTGTGATTTTGTAAAATAAGTATTCAAAGGAAAAAAATTAAATGAAATATCATTTAAAAGAATATTCTGAAATTACTCCCTAACATAAGATAGATTATTCAACAATTATTTATGATGAACACCCCCTTCAAACTTAAAATGGTATCATAGATAACAAGTTTGGAAACAAGGGAAGGAGAAATAATTTTGGATTATTCGATTGAATTGGTTTAGAATTATTGCTTAACATAGGATAGAATATTTTAATGTTATTCTTTTAACAGCCCCTCTTAAACTCAACAGTAGATAGTAGTTACCAATTATAAGTTTGGAAACCAAGACATAAAACTTAGTAGAGTAAGTGCAATAAGAATAATGATTTACAAATTATACATGCATTTTTCTCAAACAATGTTATGAATAAAATAAAATGAATTATCGGTTTCAATTTAAAAATGCTAAATTATTTAGCATTTATTGTGTCAAAACAATATTAAGAATAAACATATATAAATCATAAATTCATTTTCTTCAAACACATTATTTGATGTATAGATACCAAATATTTCATACATAGATGGTAACAATAAAAATGAGTATACTTATTCTCTTCTTTTTAGTAGAATTATTCAAAGATTAAGATTTCTTGGACTTTTCTAGTGCATGCATGCATTCTTAAGTGCGTGCACGAGGTTGCACGAAGGCTAGCCACTACTTGTGCATTTCTTGTAGGGGGCTTGGGCACATTGGCCCTGTTCCATTTATCAAAAATCACCTCACCATTGGGCTTCATTTGGTTTACTAATTCAATTAATCTAGTGGAAAACTTTTATAGCAATTCATTTTCTTTTATTCTAATATTCTCAAACTCCCTTCTAATAAACATACATAAATGTTCCATGCATGTTTCTCTTTTGCCGCTCTCATGATTCTGGTAAAAGTTATATCTAAAACTTCCCTCTGAATCATGGAAAGAACAACTGCATTAATGTGCTTCTTCTCTCTTATTTCCTTTCCCCTGAGCTATCGTTAAAGTCATCAAGCCCATTTTCTATGAGCTCCCACATATCTAATGACACAAGAAGAGTCTTCACTTTGACATATTAGAAATTATAATTTCCCCTATAAAAATAGGGATTTGAACTGGGCTGAAGTTTATGATAGAAGAACTTGTAATCTCTATTTCAAATCTTGCAAAAACTCTTTTGCATCATAAGGTTCTGATACCAAATTTGTTGCAAGAGCATGGATAAGTGCAGATTTTTTTTGTAATTTTTTAGAGACTCGTTCATTTTTTCTTTCCCATATTTTTATTTTTCTATAACCCAATTTGGTTTTGCCAGCATTGCCTTAAAAGGTGATGGTCATCTTTGTAGAAGAGGGCCTATGTGCCCAAGGTGTCTGCAAGTGGCTAGCCTTGGTAAGACCTCGGGCACACACTTGAGAATCCCTGTATACACTAGAAAAGTCCATGAAATCTTAATTTTTGAATAATTCTACAAAAAATAAAAGAATAATTGAATAATCCCTGCATACACATGTATAGGTTGACTGTATATGTTTCCTAGGTCGACTTGATTTTGAACTCACTTAAATTATTCTAAAAATATGCAAGTCAATTTGATGCAATGTGTAAGTTGACCTGGCCTAGCATGTGACTTATACTCTATATTGTGGCCTATGTCGTGGCATGCGTTGTGTGTCATGACCTGTGCCATGCTTGTGTTGACCTTCATAATTTTTTCTCTGTGTTGAATTTGCGAGTCAACTTGAACAAAGTTTAACTTGACTTGGCCTAGTACATGACACAATTTCTAAGGTCTGGCCTGTGGCTTGGCTTGTGCAATGGCTCATTGTCACACCTCGACCCTCAGATTGAGTATGCGACAACCGATGCGTTATCTCAAAATGTGGGTGAGCCTAACCTGTACACCAAAATGTTGCAAAACAATCATCGATATTCATCCATTTTTCAAAATAATCTAACATTTCCAAACAAATCAACAAGCATTCATCACAAAACAAAACGATCAACCTAATCCATCTGTGTTCAAAACATGCATGCACAAGGCCAATCCAACCATTCAAATCTAAATATATGCATAAGGCCAGTCAGGCCATTCCAATCAAATCTACAAAATATAAAATAAATCCCTATTCAAGGAATCCATATCCAATGCCACAAAAACAATTTTCAAGTAAATTTCAAGAAAGAAAAGTGAAGATTTTCAATATAAGTTATGCAATTCCAACTAAAAAAAATTCAAAAAAAATACGAAAGTTAAATAAGTTCCCAAATGAGTTTATACAAAAATGTCTCAAAGGGGTCCATCTAAAATCCTCAAAAAAAAGAAATCAAGACAACTAGTACCGACAATGACTCCTTCGAGATGATCTTGTCTCGAGATACTAATACTAACAATATTTTGGTCTAAGTTTTCTTTGTGAAAAATTAAAATAAGAAAGATGAGTATATAACAGTACTCAGTAAATGAATAACATGTTATAAATTAAATGAGAAATTAAATGAGAGATGATTGTGGATATGTCAAACAATAATCTCAAAATCATATTACCATATCCATGAAAAAAATTCAAAATTCATCATCAAATATAAAATTTTTCAAATAAAATTCAATATTCATAATGAATAAATCATATACATTCAATCATATCCATAATTTTTCCAAAATCATGGGATTGCCAAAATTATAGCTCCCGACAATGATCTACCGCGACCAAAGACGGGACCGCCAAGGGTTTTCATACTTTTTTAACTCACAAATGTCCCCAATCTTGGTGTTGGTTCGGGCCTTCATTGGTGTGGTACCAAACTAGTTTGAAAAATAATAATAATGATCTTGAAAATACCTCTCGAGCGAGACTATCTCCTAAGACAAATGCCCTATAACCACGTTGCTCTATCGGGCGATACCGTGGGGGATGAGT
This sequence comes from Dillenia suffruticosa, assembly GCA_033439265.1. Taxonomy (NCBI): domain Eukaryota; kingdom Viridiplantae; phylum Streptophyta; class Magnoliopsida; order Dilleniales; family Dilleniaceae; genus Dillenia; species Dillenia suffruticosa. The sequence continues at coordinate 8,925,584 of JAVTVX010000030.1, read as the reverse complement.
ATAGCCATTAGATTATACATTCAAGCACAATTTCATAAATCTCATAATATATATCAAAGTGTACCATAATCATTCAAACGTTTTTCAAACATGAGTTAAATGCCAACATATTCAATATAAATTAATAAATATGGCACATTATTTTAATAAAATATTTGGATGCTTTTTTATTCCAAACTCCCTTTTTGGATATTTTACGATCACAAACTAATTTATAAATCAATTTTTAAAATATTTGTAAAATCAAATAAAATATTTTCTCATTCAAAATCATAATTATGTATCCATTCATCTTTTGGGAGGGTAATCACTCCCAATTCAAGTCCAAATTAATGATTTTCTCCTCATTGAATTCCAATTGTCTTAATCCTAAGATAATATGCTCACATTTATCACTTAATCACAAACTAATATTAAGGAAAATCAATATTCTCCTCACAACCCAAACTCCAATTTTTCCAAATTCGAAAATCCATTATCTAATTTGATCAAATCATATCACCAATCTAGAAAAAGAATTCCCCTTTCAAAATTTTCGTAAATTTTAACATTATATATAATATAGATCTAAACCCTAAACTTTATTTTTTCAATCTCAACATAAGGCTTATATACTAGTAAAATACACTCAAATTTAAGATGAAGGAAGAAAAACTTGAACCACTTTAAACCCTGTGTTTTCTTTCTCTAGGAAAACTTGAATCTTCCCTTAAATTCAACCTTCTAGGGGTTTTGTTGAAGGGTCTGGAGTTCAAATTTATGGGTGTTTGGGGATATTTGGTTAAATTGGAGGAAGCGGGGAGAGGGGGAAAGGGAGAGAGAGAGAGAGAGAGAAAGAGAGAGCCAAGATGGCAAGTGTGAGGGAGGGGTGGGTTTCAGGTGAGAGGAGAGAGGGCGAGGAAGTGGGGAGTGGGAGAGAGATATGTGGGGTGGAGTTTTTTTCTCTTTTTTTTTGTCATTTCTTTACCTCTTTTTTTGTCCTTTGTGGTGTTACAATTATTAATCCCCTAAAATAAATTTTATCCTCAAAATTTAAATACAAAAATCATATCTCAAAGAGATGAGGATATTACTTTTTCATTGTATCTTTGGGTTCCCAAGTCTCTTCTTCGACCCAATCGCTTTTCCACTTGATCTTAACAATATGGACTTGTTAGTCCCACAATTTCTTAATTTGGTGACAAGTATAGCTACGAGTTGAATTTTGAAACTCAAGTCTGCCCTTAGTTTAATCGTTGGAGTTTCTAAAACATGTGAAGGATTTGACAAATATTTCTTTAACATTGACACATAGAATACATCATGGAATTTTATCAAATCTAGGGGTAACTCCAAATGGTAGGCCGCATTTCTTATCCTTTCAATGATCTTGAAAGGGCCAACATAACGAGGATTCAACTTTCCTCTTTTCTAGAACTAGATTACTCCCTTCCAATGTGAGATTTTAAAAAAAACCATGTCCCCTATAAAGAAATCCAAAGGTCATCTTCTCTTATCAGCATAACTTTTCGTCAGTCTTGGCCGCCTTCATTCTTTCTTGGATTATTTTTACTTTGTCTATAGTGGTCTCAATCAATTCTATATTTTCTATCATTCTCTCACCGACCTCATCCTAATACTAATCTGATAAGTGTTATTGTATGCGAATTCAATTAGTGGGCGGTGTCTATCCCAACTCTCTTGGAAGTCCATCACATATGCCCTAAGCATGTCTTTTAAGGTTTGAATCATTCATTTCGATTGTCCATTAGTTCGAGAAAAGAAAGCGGTACTAAAGTTCAACTTAGTCCCTAAGAACTCTTTCAGTTTTGGCCAAAATCAAGAGGTGAATATAGAATCATGATCAGAGACAATAAACGATGGAACTCCATGAAACCTCACGATTACATCACTGTACAGTTTGGTCAATCTCTCTAAAGAGTAGGTATTTTGAATCAGAAGGAAATGGACTAATTTTGTGAGTCGGTTTACTATCACCCAAATGGCATTATAACGGCTCAGAATACATGGCAATTCCACCACAAAATCCATGGTAATGTGTTCTCATTTCTACTCGGGAATTGGTAATGGTTGAAGGACACCGTGGGTTTTTAATGTTCAGCTTTGACTTGTTGACATACAAGACACTTAGTTACAAACTCAACTATCTTCTTCTTCAATCCTGACCACCAATAAGTTTGCTTAATGGGTTGGTACATCTTAGTACTCCCGAGATACATCATATAAGCCGATGAGTATGCCTCTTCAACTATGGCCCTCCGAAGTTCATCATTGTTAGGAAAACAAAATCATTTCCCATATACCACCATGTTGTCCTCCTGGATATGAAACTCACCACATTCACCCTTGTGAACCTTCTCTATTATGCTTTTTTATTCCTCATTGGTTGCTTGGAGCTCTCTAATACAGTTCACTAATATTGGTCACACTTCGAATTTGGTCAAAAGTGTACCATCATCATCATTGGCCAACTTGACTCCAAGTATACGAAATCCTACCAAGCATGAGAGATAAGAACTCTCATGAGGTGCCGAATAAGAAGACTTGTGGCTTAGGGTATTTGTGACTGCATTTTCTTTACCTGGGTGGTAATCTAAGTCGTAATTCTTGATTAATTCTAACAACATCCGTTGTGTCAAATTTAGCTCCTTTTGAGTGAGAAAGTATTTAAAACTTTTATGGTCAATGAAGATCTTGCACGTAGCCCTATATAAATAGTGTCGCCATATGTTCAATGCAAATATAATGATGTCTAACTCCAAGTCATGCGTGGGATAATTCAACTCGTGCTTTTTCAATTCCTGAGAGACATAAGCAATCACCCGCTTATTTTGCATCAACATACAACCCTACCCTTGTTGGGTAACATCACTAAACACTATATAATCACCACCATTAGTAGGGAAGGTAAGAATTGGAGAGAATGTGAGCCTCTTCTTGAGTTCTTGAAAACTATCTTCGCATTTATCACCCCACTCAAATTTGATTCCCTTTCGAGTCAAGTTAGACAATGGAGTTACAATCTTGGAGAATTTTTCAACAAACCTCCGGTAGTATCCTACCAATCTGAGGAAACTGCTCACATCTGTGACATTCTTAGGTCCCTCCCACTTCGATATGGCTTCCACTTTCCTTGGAACAACAAATATCTCATCCTCGTATACCACATACCCCCAGAAAGCCAATCTCTCTTAACCAAAATTCACACTTAGAAAACTTGGCGTACAACTTCTTCTCCCGAAGAGTTTGCAACACTCTCTAGAGATGCTCAAAATGCTCCTCATCATTTTTGGAATACACCAAGATATCATCTATGAACATAATAAAGAATTTGTCCAAATGGAAGTGGAACACTCTATTCATTAAATCTATGAAAGTCGTGAGAGCATTAGTCAACCCAAGGGGCATTAACATAAACTTATTATGGCCATACCACGTTTTAAACGCAATCTTGTAGATATCATCCTCCTTGATTCTCAACCGATGGTACTCTGATCTTAAATCAATTTTCGAGAACAGTTTAGCCTCTTGAAGTTGATTGAAGAGATCATCAATTCTTGGCAATGGGTACTTGTTCTTGATAGTCACTTTATTGAGTTGCTGGTATCCTATACACAACAGGAGAGTACCATCATTCTTTTTCACAAATAAGACTAGAGCACCCCAAGGTGAGGTACTTAGACGGATGAACCTTTTCTCTAAAACTCTTGGAGTTGCACCTTTAGCTCCTTCAACTCTGCAGGTGCTATGCTATACGGAGGGATTGAGATCGGTGTAGCACTAGGAACCAAATCAATGACAAATTCAAACTCTCAGATTGGAGGTAAACCGGGCAATTCATCCGGGAAGACATCTGGGAACTTATTTACCATTGGAACATCCCTCAAGTTGGGATCCTCAAACGTAATGTCAATGATGTGCGCAAGGTAGGCTTCACATCCTTTATGTACTAGTCTCCTTGCTTTTTTTCTTGAAATCACATAGTTTGGCAAAATTCGTTGCTCACTGACAAACACAAGCTAGGAACACCCTAGTCAATGGAACTCTACTTCCTTGGTAAAACAATCCACGAAAGTCGGTGGTGATATAATCAATCCATACCCAAAATGGCATCAAAGTCCACCATATCTACTGGAATTAGATCCGCCTCAAGAACTACTTCACCCACTTTCACTTCACAGCGCTTATAGATTGTATCCCTAACTAGCTGCTCCCCCAAAGGAGTGATAACCAACAACTCTTCCTCAAAAGGAGTCAAAGGCCTATTGGAATGCCAAGCAAATATCGTGCTCACAAATAAATTATTAAAACCTATATTAATAAATACACAGGCATCATCACCAAATATTTTCATTGTACCTAATAGTATAAACCATCAAGTAATTATTAGATAATCCCCAAAATACATATTTCATAAATGACTCCTCATAATATCTTGTTACACTACACAATCATGAACATATTATATAATTTTCCTATGATGGGGATTTATACTTTTACATGTGATTTTACCATCATATAATAACATAATCATCCATATACCTCTCTACATAGAATTTTCAAATTGGTCCATAAATTCACTTCTAACATGCCAAATCATTAACATAAAATCATATAAAACTTATATTGCATTCTAAGTTACCAAATCCAAGTTTAAGAGGATGTATCTATGATTACATCCGAATTGTTTAAGGCTTCTTCGTTAGTCATCGCATAGATTTTCATTTGAGTTCTGGGTTGTGGACATTGAGGAGCCGCCACCGTATTGCTCTCCGGCCCTATCTATAGAGCGGTAGTAGTTGATGGTGTAAAGACAATTGATTGATCACTTCTTGAGCCACTTGGGTAGTCTCGACTCAAATGAGCTGCATGTCCACCTAGGCCCAATTCGGGATAAATATTGCGAAAATGCCCCACCTTTCTATATTGGTAACACTTTGGAGGCTCGGTATATGGTTTGGGGTGGAATCTCTTGCAATTCCGACAAGCCTCTTTCCTCGACTCCATTGACTTGCTCTCAGATATGGTACTAGAAGTGGGAGCAGCAAACTTTGATGGTTGTTGGCCTTTTGGATAGCCAACAAACTCGATAATTGGGATGCTACCATAGAAGCCCATACTCCTATTCTTCTTGCAGCTTTGGCCTGATGTGAAGCCTATGACCATCTCTAACCCTTCCCCGCTTAATTACCGTATTCTAGACCCTCAAAACCAATTCCAGATCATCTTGATATGTATGCCCCTTTGTTATTGATATTTTCTCCTTTATGTTCAAGTTCAACCCAATTCAAATTTTACACACAAAAACTACTCGGAGTTGACAAACTCTGAAACATATATAGTTAATTAAAGAAAAAACATGTAATTTTGATAAATTATGCCCCTATTCTTCTTGTCTCCACGGTTGCAGCCGCATGCAGGGGCATGCCCAGTACGCCAAATGGGAGGAATATATTGGTGAAATCATGATAATATTATATTAATTATCAATATTATATAATTTTATATACATTCTACTATTTAATTTTCAAATTTACCATTGTAACATTTCTCAATGATAACTCTATAATAAAATCTTTAATGTTCGCGCCAAAATCAATTTTCCATTTGAACTCCAATTTAATTAACTTTCTCTTTTTCGTGCAAAAAATATGTTATTTCTTTGTTGCCAATTTAATTATCTTTTTTTGTGCCAAAAACAATTTCTCTTTTGTTTTGCTCCGTTTATTTCAATATAAATTAGTGCAAAATATTTTATTTGTATTTAATATAATAGACAAGTCATAGTATTCTAAATTAAGAGGAATGATGGGTTAATGCAGGTATTAAATTAAATGCTTCAACACATGGTTTCAATCACTTGTTACTTTCAACATGGATATATCATCAAACCTAGATACTTTTTTTTTGCCATGATATGTTTCGTATGTTACATTCATACAATTACATGATTCATGATCGAGTGTTTCTCGTGATGAACCTATTTCAGATAAGTTTCATGAATTACACCAAAACTAGTATATATGTAGTTGTAAAAATATTGAAAATGTTTGTTTTATAGTTTTAAAGTATTGAAAATGTCTAGTATATAGCTTTAGGGATGGCTGCATGTGATAAGTTGCAATAGGGATATGTGAATGCATGCATATATGATATGATAATAGGTAATAGGTGGTATTGAGAGTGAAAAGAGATGGTAAGTTTTGTGAGAGTATGGTAAGTTGGTGTTGAGTGTTAAGTTTAGCATAGGGTGGTTGTAATATATGGTGGTGGTAAGTGATAAGTAACTTTGTTGGTGGGTGAAAATATTATTATTGGAGTATATGAAATGAAAAGTGATAAAGTGAAATTGGATACTATAATGAGTGTAAATATTGTAACGAGATATCGAATGTGTGTGCAGTTGGTATGTCACAATTTCACAAAGTTTTGGTCATTTTTACAAATTTTCTTTTCCTTTTTATCTCAGTTTTTTGTTCTGGTTCATTTCTCTGAACTCTTTCAAACTCTTTTTCTTTTTGTTTCCTCCATCTCCATTTTCATCCTGGATATGATCTTAGCACTAGACCTTATAGGAGCGTTATGATATATTTTTTATTATTAGATAATATAGGGTTATATATTGTATAATTTTATATAAATTTTATTATGATATATTTCATCCAAGTTGCGTGGACTCTTGCTCTAATGCATGCTGGCTTTACTGATTCAACTTCAACTTGTCACTACTTGCAACTATTTGGAATGTCTCAAGTTACAGCCCATATGTTTTGTAATGAATAAATGTCATTTTTAATTTTAAGATATATCTGACCCGATGATTTGGATAGCAAATAAATATTTTATTCATTATATTTGTTCAAATAATGCAAATGACGAATAAAAGATATTTTTATTATATTTGTTCAGATTATGGAGACGATGAATAATTTTTCATTCTATATAATGTATGATTGGTAGGAATTTTGCATTAATTTTTTGTTGTGTCGGATACGGTATTAGGGTGTTGGTTATTATCTTGACAAGGAAACTCATAGGGGAATCAAATTTTTTTACAAAAAACATACTGATCTAATTTGTGCGCATTTTCATAACTTCTGAAAGGTTCAATAAAATGTTGAGAGGCTGTCCATAATGAACTCTCTACAATGTTCTTTGTTATTGTTGTACTTTGTGTGGGCCTGTTTTTGTTCATTCTTTTGCCATGCAGTGGAGGAGGCTTTGGGTAGTCTGGATCCATTACATTAATAGATCTTCAATTATTTTGAAGAAACAATTTTATTTTGTAGTTCCAACAGTTGAAGTTGATTCCATTTCCGTTGAATCTATTTAATTTGTTATCGTAGTCCTTCGCTTTGATTATGATATTCTCTGCCATGTTCTCTATTTCTCAAAGAGTCAAGTTTTAACATTCTAAAGTTGTTGAAAGTTGGAGTCATATTGAGAAAATTTTAAAGAAAAAAAAAAGGAAGAGAAAGATGATAACTTTTTGTGAGATTCCAAACCCAAATTTTGAAAAATTTTAAAATAAATATGTAACTTTGTGGTTAAAGTGTCAGATGCCCTAACTAGAAAATAGTTATTGATGTGTTGTATGGCAAATAACTTCCCATAATATAGAAAAAACTACTAAAAACATTTGATAAACAATTCAAAAGTTCTAATCTATGTAAACTTAAGAAAACGAGTTCGAAATGACAGGGAGCTGAAGAGAATATTTAATATGTATTTTTCCTTGTTTTGAAGTCTGTATATAGACCCATATGTGTCCAAAGTATTGTATTATTACTTAAAAAAAAATGATATTTGGCTGTTACCAATAGTAAATAAGGCTAGGTGGGGCCCATAGAAGGGCAAGAGTTGTTGAATTTAAGCCGACAAGAGTATCACATTAGGGTTATTGTGTGGTGTCGACAAGGCAAATGTCCATCTCTCTTTCCCCTGAATACCTCAGGCATACACTAGCATAGAGCACCACAATACATTGGGATGGAGAAGTCGAGCTCTCCATTCCTAGTTCTGTTTTCCGATCCACACCTCAACAAACTAGACCTCAAACTCGTCAAAATCTCGATGAAATTTCAAGTACCATGTATGTGTATGCCTAGTCGATATCTTATGATTACGTATAATCTTTTTCTTAAATTGTTATGATTTTAAAATAAAGAACATAACTTTGATTTTGGATACGAAAGCCTGAAATACCCTGAATTCTACCATCTTGATAGTCTGATCATATTGTTTTTTTCACCGATATCTTTCTCTACCTAACTATAAATTTTGCACTATTTTCTTTTAAATAAAATAGACTTTCAGAGCTTTTAAAAGACATATCATGCAAAGGATTTAGTGAGAAGTAAATTTTTAATAATTTACATGTTTTCGTAGCAAGAAATTGCCCTCCTTCAGCTATAATTTTTGGCCCATTTTGAAGCGATATTAGATTAACCACTAAACATGAAATTCAATAAAGCGTGTTAAGATATATAACATGTTAAAACATGCTTACACATGCTTAAACGATCATCTATAGAACATATATAATTTCTAAATGATGCAACCAAAGGAAATAGTAAAAATGGCTAATCATTATAAAAGCTTTTTTGGCACTAAAAATTATTTGATACTATAAATGAGAGAATTGAATGTTCTTGTAAACATGTATGTCTAATGCAAGAACATGGACAAGGGCTGCATTTTTTGGTGCATTCTTTGAGAGGCTCAATCGTTTCTTCTTCCCCATACCTTTATTTTTACACAATACACACATTTATTTAGAAGTGCATATGATTTTTTAACTTCACATGAACAAACTCTAAAAACTCTTACACTCTTAACTTGTAACTTTACTATCCTACCTTAAGAATTTTGGACTCTTTTTCCCTCTATAGAATAAGAAAGTGCATTAATTCTACCAATAAGAAAGTGCAATTTCTAATAGTAAAAATGGCTTAGCCGGCACTGCCCTAAAAGGTGACTTGGTTTGAAAGGGGTTGTTAGAGGAATAATATTACAATATTTCTAATAGAAAGTGCAACTTTAAAAATGCAAGTATAATTCATAAATCATTATTCTAATTGCACTCAGTCAACAAAATTTTATGACTTGGTTTCCAAACTCAAACTTGGTAGCCACTACCGGCTGTTGAGTTTGAAAGGGGTTGTTAGAGGAATAATATTACAATATTCTAACCCATGTTAAGAAATTATTCTAAACCAATTCAATCGAATATCCCAAAATTATTCCTCCTTCCCTTGCTTCCAAACTTGCTATTCTAAACCAATTCTATCTTATGTTAGGCAATAATTTGAGAATATTCTTTTCAATGATATTTCATTTAATTTTTTCCTTTGAATACTTATTTTACAAAACCACAAATTCGGCTCTCTATTGACATCGACGGTTATATAAACCACCCATTCAAATGAGTATTGGACCAACACAATAATTCTTGAAATCAGTTTTAGTGGGGAAAATAGAATCCTAGTTTGTTTAAGCCAGAGAGACGATGGAGAAACAGCAAGTTAAATCTAGTCTTGTGATTGCTTTAATTTTTGCGATGCTTATGGGACATTCAAATGCAAGTTTTGCTGGATGCTATGCAAAATGCTTCATTCCCTGCCTTATAGGGGGTAATGCAGTTTTATGTGGGATAAAATGTGTGCCCCAGTGTATCGGAAAGAAAACTTCTGTGCAAGACATCACTAAGGACACCGATTATTTCTGTAGGCTTGGTTGTGCTTCTACTTTGTGCACTCAACTTAGTACCGAGCAAGATCCAGGTTGGTAGTAATTCCACTATTTCTTTCCCAATTTTAATTTTGTGAGTACCATAACATATTCGTATTTTCACAGCTGAAAAGGAGGTGGCAAGTTGCGTGGACTCTTGCTCTAATGCTTGCCGGCTCTACTGATTCAACTTCAACTTGTCACTACGTGCAACTATTTGGATAGTTCTCAAGTTGCAGCCCATGTGTTTTGTAATGAATAAATGTCATTTTTAATTTTAAGATATATCTGACCCGATGATTTCGATAGCGAATATATATTTTATTCATTATATTTGTTGGAATAATTCAAATGATGAATAAAAGATATTTTTATTATATTTGTTCGGATTATGGGGACGATGAATAATTTTTCATTCTATATAATGTATGAATGGTAGGAATTCTGCATTAATTTTTTGTCATGTCGGATACGGTATTAGGGTGTTGGTTATTATCTTGACAAGGAAGTGCATAGGGGAATAAATTTTTTTTACAAAAACATACTGATCTAATTTGTTCGCATTTTCATAACTTCTAAAAAGTTCAATACAATGGTTTGAGAGGCTGTCCATAATGAACTCTCTACAATGTTCTTTGTTATTGTCGTACTTTGTGTGGGCCTGTTTTTGTTCATTCGTACTTTTGCTATGTAGTGGACGAGGCTTTGGGTGGTCTGGATCCATTACATTAATAGATCTTCAATTATTTTGAAGAAACAATTTTATTTTGTAGCTCCCACAGTAAGTTGATTCCATTTCCATTGAATCTATTTAATTTGTTATCGTAGTCCTTCGCTTTGATTATGATATTCTCTACCATGTTCTCTATTTCTCAAAGAGTCAGGTTTTAACATTCTAAAATTGTTGAAAGTTGGAGTCATATTGAGAAAATTTTAAAAAAAAAAAGGAAGAGAAAGATGATAACTTTTCGTGAGATACCAAACCCAAGTTTTGAAAAATTTTAAAATAAATATGTAACTTTGTGGTTAAAGTGTCAGATGCCCTAACTAGAAAATAGTTATTGATGTGTTTTATAGCAAATAACTTCCCATAGTACAGAAAAACGACTAAAAACATTTGATAAACAATTCAAAAGTTCTAATCTATGTAAACTTAAGAAAACGAGTTAGAAATGATAGGGAGCTGAAGAGAATATTTAATATGTATTTTTCCTTGTTTCGAAGTCTGTATTATTACTTTAAAAAAATGATATTTGGCTGTTACCAATAGTAAATAAGGCTAGGTGGGGCCCATAGAAGGGCAAGAGTTGTTGAATTTAAGCCGACAAGAGTATCACATTAGGGTTATTGTGTGGTGTCGACAAGGCAAATGTCCATCTCTCTTTCCCCTGAATACCTCAGGCATACACTAGCATAGAGCACCACAATACATTGGGATGGAGAAGTCGAGCTCTCCATTCCTAGTTCTGTTTTCCGATCCACACCTCAACAAACTAGACCTCAAACTCGTCAAAATCTCGATGAAATTTCAAGTACCATGTATGTGTATGCCTAGTCGATATCTTATGATTACGTATAATCTTTTTCTTAAATTGTTATGATTTTAAAATAAAGAACATAACTTTGATTTTGGATACGAAAGCCTGAAATACCCTGAATTCTACCATCTTGATAGTCTGATCATATTGTTTTTTTCACCGATATCTTTCTCTACCTAACTATAAATTTTGCACTATTTTCTTTTAAATAAAATAGACTTTCAGAGCTTTTAAAAGACATATCATGCAAAGGATTTAGTGAGAAGTAAATTTTTAATAATTTACATGTTTTCGTAGCAAGAAATTGCCCTCCTTCAGCTATAATTTTTGGCCCATTTTGAAGCGATATTAGATTAACCACTAAACATGAAATTCAATAAAGCGTGTTAAGATATATAACATGTTAAAACATGCTTACACATGCTTAAACGATCATCTATAGAACATATATAATTTCTAAATGATGCAACCAAAGGAAATAGTAAAAATGGCTAATCATTATAAAAGCTTTTTTGGCACTAAAAATTATTTGATACTATAAATGAGAGAATTGAATGTTCTTGTAAACATGTATGTCTAATGCAAGAACATGGACAAGGGCTGCATTTTTTGGTGCATTCTTTGAGAGGCTCAATCGTTTCTTCTTCCCCATACCTTTATTTTTACACAATACACACATTTATTTAGAAGTGCATATGATTTTTTAACTTCACATGAACAAACTCTAAAAACTCTTACACTCTTAACTTGTAACTTTACTATCCTACCTTAAGAATTTTGGACTCTTTTTCCCTCTATAGAATAAGAAAGTGCATTAATTCTACCAATAAGAAAGTGCAATTTCTAATAGTAAAAATGGCTTAGCCGGCACTGCCCTAAAAGGTGACTTGGTTTGAAAGGGGTTGTTAGAGGAATAATATTACAATATTTCTAATAGAAAGTGCAACTTTAAAAATGCAAGTATAATTCATAAATCATTATTCTAATTGCACTCAGTCAACAAAATTTTATGACTTGGTTTCCAAACTCAAACTTGGTAGCCACTACCGGCTGTTGAGTTTGAAAGGGGTTGTTAGAGGAATAATATTACAATATTCTAACCCATGTTAAGAAATTATTCTAAACCAATTCAATCGAATATCCCAAAATTATTCCTCCTTCCCTTGCTTCCAAACTTGCTATTCTAAACCAATTCTATCTTATGTTAGGCAATAATTTGAGAATATTCTTTTCAATGATATTTCATTTAATTTTTTCCTTTGAATACTTATTTTACAAAACCACAAATTCGGCTCTCTATTGACATCGACGGTTATATAAACCACCCATTCAAATGAGTATTGGACCAACACAATAATTCTTGAAATCAGTTTTAGTGGGGAAAATAGAATCCTAGTTTGTTTAAGCCAGAGAGACGATGGAGAAACAGCAAGTTAAATCTAGTCTTGTGATTGCTTTAATTTTTGCGATGCTTATGGGACATTCAAATGCAAGTTTTGCTGGATGCTATGCAAAATGCTTCATTCCCTGCCTTATAGGGGGTAATGCAGTTTTATGTGGGATAAAATGTGTGCCCCAGTGTATCGGAAAGAAAACTTCTGTGCAAGACATCACTAAGGACACCGATTATTTCTGTAGGCTTGGTTGTGCTTCTACTTTGTGCACTCAACTTAGTACCGAGCAAGATCCAGGTTGGTAGTAATTCCACTATTTCTTTCCCAATTTTAATTTTGTGAGTACCATAACATATTCGTATTTTCACAGCTGAAAAGGAGGTGGCAAGTTGCGTGGACTCTTGCTCTAATGCTTGCCGGCTCTACTGATTCAACTTCAACTTGTCACTACGTGCAACTATTTGGATAGTTCTCAAGTTGCAGCCCATGTGTTTTGTAATGAATAAATGTCATTTTTAATTTTAAGATATATCTGACCCGATGATTTCGATAGCGAATATATATTTTATTCATTATATTTGTTGGAATAATTCAAATGATGAATAAAAGATATTTTTATTATATTTGTTCGGATTATGGGGACGATGAATAATTTTTCATTCTATATAATGTATGAATGGTAGGAATTCTGCATTAATTTTTTGTCATGTCGGATACGGTATTAGGGTGTTGGTTATTATCTTGACAAGGAAGTGCATAGGGGAATAAATTTTTTTTACAAAAACATACTGATCTAATTTGTTCGCATTTTCATAACTTCTAAAAAGTTCAATACAATGGTTTGAGAGGCTGTCCATAATGAACTCTCTACAATGTTCTTTGTTATTGTCGTACTTTGTGTGGGCCTGTTTTTGTTCATTCGTACTTTTGCTATGTAGTGGACGAGGCTTTGGGTGGTCTGGATCCATTACATTAATAGATCTTCAATTATTTTGAAGAAACAATTTTATTTTGTAGCTCCCACAGTAAGTTGATTCCATTTCCATTGAATCTATTTAATTTGTTATCGTAGTCCTTCGCTTTGATTATGATATTCTCTACCATGTTCTCTATTTCTCAAAGAGTCAGGTTTTAACATTCTAAAATTGTTGAAAGTTGGAGTCATATTGAGAAAATTTTAAAAAAAAAAAGGAAGAGAAAGATGATAACTTTTCGTGAGATACCAAACCCAAGTTTTGAAAAATTTTAAAATAAATATGTAACTTTGTGGTTAAAGTGTCAGATGCCCTAACTAGAAAATAGTTATTGATGTGTTTTATAGCAAATAACTTCCCATAGTACAGAAAAACGACTAAAAACATTTGATAAACAATTCAAAAGTTCTAATCTATGTAAACTTAAGAAAACGAGTTAGAAATGATAGGGAGCTGAAGAGAATATTTAATATGTATTTTTCCTTGTTTCGAAGTCTGTATTATTACTTTAAAAAAATGATATTTGGCTGTTACCAATAGTAAATAAGGCTAGGTGGGGCCCATAGAAGGGCAAGAGTTGTTGAATTTAAGCCGACAAGAGTATCACATTAGGGTTATTGTGTGGTGTCGACAAGGCAAATGTCCATCTCTCTTTCCCCTGAATACCTCAGGCATACACTAGCATAGAGCACCACAATACATTGGGATGGAGAAGTCGAGCTCTCCATTCCTAGTTCTGTTTTCCGATCCACACCTCAACAAACTAGACCTCAAACTCGTCAAAATCTCGATGAAATTTCAAGTACCATGTATGTGTATGCCTAGTCGATATCTTATGATTACGTATAATCTTTTTCTTAAATTGTTATGATTTTAAAATAAAGAACATAACTTTGATTTTGGATACGAAAGCCTGAAATACCCTGAATTCTACCATCTTGATAGTCTGATCATATTGTTTTTTTCACCGATATCTTTCTCTACCTAACTATAAATTTTGCACTATTTTCTTTTAAATAAAATAGACTTTCAGAGCTTTTAAAAGACATATCATGCAAAGGATTTAGTGAGAAGTAAATTTTTAATAATTTACATGTTTTCGTAGCAAGAAATTGCCCTCCTTCAGCTATAATTTTTGGCCCATTTTGAAGCGATATTAGATTAACCACTAAACATGAAATTCAATAAAGCGTGTTAAGATATATAACATGTTAAAACATGCTTACACATGCTTAAACGATCATCTATAGAACATATATAATTTCTAAATGATGCAACCAAAGGAAATAGTAAAAATGGCTAATCATTATAAAAGCTTTTTTGGCACTAAAAATTATTTGATACTATAAATGAGAGAATTGAATGTTCTTGTAAACATGTATGTCTAATGCAAGAACATGGACAAGGGCTGCATTTTTTGGTGCATTCTTTGAGAGGCTCAATCGTTTCTTCTTCCCCATACCTTTATTTTTACACAATACACACATTTATTTAGAAGTGCATATGATTTTTTAACTTCACATGAACAAACTCTAAAAACTCTTACACTCTTAACTTGTAACTTTACTATCCTACCTTAAGAATTTTGGACTCTTTTTCCCTCTATAGAATAAGAAAGTGCATTAATTCTACCAATAAGAAAGTGCAATTTCTAATAGTAAAAATGGCTTAGCCGGCACTGCCCTAAAAGGTGACTTGGTTTGAAAGGGGTTGTTAGAGGAATAATATTACAATATTTCTAATAGAAAGTGCAACTTTAAAAATGCAAGTATAATTCATAAATCATTATTCTAATTGCACTCAGTCAACAAAATTTTATGACTTGGTTTCCAAACTCAAACTTGGTAGCCACTACCGGCTGTTGAGTTTGAAAGGGGTTGTTAGAGGAATAATATTACAATATTCTAACCCATGTTAAGAAATTATTCTAAACCAATTCAATCGAATATCCCAAAATTATTCCTCCTTCCCTTGCTTCCAAACTTGCTATTCTAAACCAATTCTATCTTATGTTAGGCAATAATTTGAGAATATTCTTTTCAATGATATTTCATTTAATTTTTTCCTTTGAATACTTATTTTACAAAATCACAAATTCGGCTCTCTATTGACATCGACGGTTATATAAACCACCCATTCAAATGAGTATTGGACCAACACAATAATTCTTGAAATCAGTTTTAGTGGGGAAAATAGAATCCTAGTTTGTTTAAGCCAGAGAGACGATGGAGAAACAGCAAGTTAAATCTATTCTTGTGATTGCTTTAATTTTTGCGATGCTTATGGGACATTCAAATGCAAGTTTTGCTGGATGCTATGCAAAATGCTTCATTCCCTGCCTTATAGGGGGTAATGCAGTTTTATGTGGGATAAAATGTGTGCCCCAGTGTATCGGAAAGAAAACTTCTGCGCAAGACATCACTAAGGACACCGATTATTTCTGTAGGCTTGGTTGTGCTTCTACTTTGTGCACTCAACTTAGTACCGAGCAAGATCCAGGTTGGTAGTAATTCCACTATTTCTGTCCCAATTTTAATTTTGTAAGTAACATAACATATTCGTATTTTCACAGCTGAAAAGGAGGTGGCAAGTTGCGTGGACTCTTGCTCTAATGCATGCCGGCTCTACTGATTCAACTTCGACTTGTCACTACGTGCAACTATTCGGAATGTCTCAAGTTACAGCCTATATGTTTTGTAATGAATAAATGTCATTTTTAATTTTAAGATCTGACCCGATGATTTGGATAGCAAATAAATATTCTATTCATTATATTTGTTCAAATAATGCAAATGACAAATAAAAGATATTTTTATTATATTTGTTCAGATTATGGAGACGATGAATAATTTTTCATTCTATATAATGTATGATTGGTAGGAATTCTGCATTAATTTTTTGTTGTGTCGGATACGGTATTAGGGTGTTGGTTATTATCTAGACAAGGAAATTCATAGGGGAATCAAATTTTTTTACAAAAAACATACTGATCTAATTTGTGCGCATTTTCATAACTTCTGAAAGGTTCAATAAAATGGTTTGAGAGGCTGTCCATAATGAACTCTCTACAATGTTCTTTGTTATTGTTGTACTTTGTGTGGGCCTGTTTTTGTTCATTTGTACTTTTGCCATGCAGTGGAGGAGGCTTTGGGTAGTCTGGATCCATTACATTAATAGATCTTCAATTATTTTGAAGAAACAATTTTATTTTGTAGTTCCAACAGTTGAAGTTGATTCCATTTCCGTTGAATCTATTTAATTTGTTATCGTAGTCCTTCGCTTTGATTATGATATTCTCTGCCATGTTCTCTATTTCTCAAAGAGTCAAGTTTTAACATTCTAAAGTTGTTGAAAGTTGGAGTCATATTGAGAAAATTTAAAAAAAATAAGGAAGAGAAAGATGATAACTTTTCGTGAGATACCAAACCCAAGTTTTGAAAAATTTTAAAATAAATATGTAACTTTGTGGTTAAAGTGTCAGATGCCCTAACTAGAAAATAGTTATTGATGTGTTTTATAGCAAATAACTTCCCATAGTACAGAAAAACGACTAAAAACATTTGATAAACAATTCAAAAGTTCTAATCTATGTAAACTTAAGAGAACGAGTTAGAAATGATAGGGAGCTGAAGAGAATATTTAATATGTATTTTTCCTTGTTTCGAAGTCTGTATATAGACCCATATGTGTCCAAAGTATTGTATTATTACTTTAAAAAATGATATTTGGCTGTTACCAATAGTAAATAAGGCTAGGTGGGGCCCATAGAAGGGCAAGAGTTGTTGAATTTAAGCCGACAAGAGTATCACATTAGGGTTATTGTGTGGTGTCGACAAGGCAAATGTCCATCTCTCTTTCCCCTGAATACCTGAGGCATACACTAGCATAGAGCACCACAATACATTGGGATGGAGAAGTCGAGCTCTCCATTCCTAGTTCTGTTTTCCGATCCACACCTCAACAAACTAGACCTCAAACTCATCAAAATCTCGATGAAATTTCAAGTACCATGTATTTGTATGCCTAGTCGATATCTTATGATCTTGTGTAATCTTTTTCTTAAATTGTTATGATTTTAAAATAAAGAACATAGCTTTGTTTATGGATACAAAAGCCTGAAAAATCCTGAATTCTACCATCTTGATAGTCTGATCATATTGTTTCTTTCACTGATATCTTTCTCTACCTAACTATAAATTGAGCAATATTTTCTTATAAATAAAATAGACTTTCAGAGCTTTTAAAAGACATGTCATGCAAAGGATTTAGTGAGAAGTAAATTTTAATAATTTACATGTTTTCCTAGTTCCTCGCATTTGCATTTTCTTTTTTTCTTGTCATCATACCTGCTTTGCGTATTATGCTTGTGCATGTTATGCAAGTTATTCGCACCTCGTGTACTTGTTCAACTTATGCTCATGGAATCAAAGAGCGAAGAAAGAATCTGATTATCAAGGCTATTGAGTCAATGGACTTAGATATTTTAACCCTGTTTGCTTTGTACTCTTTGTTTGCTTTGTCCTTTTTGTATAATGGTATACTCTTGGCATCAAGATGTGCTTACATTACAAAAAAATATGGTATTGGTGATGGATTTAGCGCTGAAAATTTTAGAAAAATTCGTCGCTAAATCTTTTAGTAACGAAAAAATTTTTGTCGCTAATAATGTGTCGCAAAAATTTAGCAAAGAATCCTCTTTTCCGTCAAAATCCGTCGCTAATGCACATGCCCACGCACAAACGAGCCATGCAAAATTTTTTTTTTATTGAACTTTTCTTGTATATTTTTTTCCCCTTCTATTCTCATTAAACTATTCTAACTATTTAAATTCGACTTTGATTAAATTCATGTTAAATAAAGAAATAAAATATTTTTTGAGCCAAAAAGATAAATTTGATTAATTAAGATAGAATAACAAATTATTTTTCTTGATTTATCCAGTAAAAGGAATATGATTTGTTAATATTATCATAAAATATTTTTCTTAATTTACCCAATAAAATGAATAATAAAATAATAAAAACAAAAGAAAATAAAAAGAGAAAATAAAAAGTTAAATGCTTGCAAGGAAATTCTTAATTTTAGTTTGAAAATTAAAAACAATTTATATTTTGAATTATAATAAAAATTACTTTTTATAAAAAAATTATTGATTAATGATAAAAATTAATCATAAATTTTTTTGTGGCTAAGTAGTGACAAATTTAGTCACGAATATCAGAGTTCGTTGCTAAATTTTGCAACAAATAATTTTTTATAGTTAATTAGCAAATATATATTTTATTCATTATATTTGTTTGAATAATGCAAATGACGAATAAAAGATATTTTTATTATATTTGTTTGGATTATGGAGACGATGAATAAATTTTCATTCTATATGATTGGTAGGAATTCTGCATTAATTTTTTGTTGTGTCGGATACGGTATTAGGGTGTTGGTTATTATCTTGACAAGGAAACTCATAGGGGAATCAAATTTTTTTACAAAAAACATACTGATCTAATTTGTGCGCATTTTCATAACTTCTGAAAGGTTCAATAAAATGGTTTGAGAGGCTGTCCATAATGAACTCTCTACAACGTTCTTTGTTATTGTCGTACTTTGTATGGGCATGTTTTTGTTCATTCATACTTTTGCCATGTAGTGGAGGAGGCTTTGGGTGGTCTGGATCCATTACATTAATAGATCTTCAATTCCTTAAAGAAACTTACGTGTTTTGAACACAATTGAAACATTTTTTTTTGCACATGGAATTCTTACATGTGAGTGCCGAATTGGTATTTATGTAAACTATGAATTGAGAGGAAAAAAAAATTCAAATTTTCATTTTGCATTGAAGGTTTTCATATAAACCAACAAACAATTTTTGCTTGCGAAAATTCAGGACTCTAAATTGGGTTAAAATCACTTAGTTCTTTCCAACGGTTGGATATTTTAGGTCGAGAAGATTTCACAAAATCAGATCACCCTCTATATTCTATAATCTAAATGCCTCTCATGGTAATGATCAATTCTCCAAACCCTATCTCTCTTTTACAATGTGAGAGATTTTTCACTCACTTTTCGTTTTCTCTCGATCCCCAAAAATGGCTTCATACCTTTGTTTTTTGTTTTCAATTCATGGCTGCCATCCCATGCAAAGAGAGAAGTACACATTTTTGTGTGTTCACGTCCCTTCATCTTTTGAAAAGAAGAAGTGCCTTTTCCTTTTTCAAAATGTTAGGGGAGTTGAGGGGTGGTTATTACAAAATAACTACTCCCCCCTTATTTGAAATTTAAGTAATATATTGGAATGGCTTGGGTCTACCCACATGGGTGGACCTGCCTATATTCCAACATTTTCCACTCGTACATGAGGGTTAGATTCACACAGAGCGTGATCATTACTATCAAATATCACCATTTCATATAGACAAGTGGATCGTATGATCTGTGAGAATATTAAGAGTTCTATTGCGTACACCGATTAAGATATATAGCAACTCAATGTCAATGTCGTGATGAGGACGTTGCTTCTCATTATACCACAGACCTCTTTGAGTCGAAGCAGTAACGTATCTTTCATCCCTCAAAAAACAATGTAAAAGCATACTTGACTCGATCCCAATCATATATTCACAATAACGGCTCTAAACACTAAAATATAAACATAATTGACCAGTTTATGTATACAAAGCAATGTGTCAGTTAAAAATAGTCTTCCTTTTATACTACTAATTTTCAATCTTATCTTAGCTACTTTCTTAGATATGCACCACAAAACCGAATCAACCATAATTTCTTGATGACATGCTAAAGTAGCAACACTTAAATAAAATTTCAAGAGACAGACGAGATTTCTGAGGGTATAAATTAAGGTTAAATATGAAACTCAAGTCTCATACAATGAGATGAAGAGTAATGCACCATCTCATTACCCATATGGTTATATAAACACATATGGTATAAAACACATGCTACGATGCGCTATCTTCCCATCTAGAAGTGTTTGTTTTATTTTTTAAAAAAAGTATCGTACACGCCTTAGTCCAAATACACACAACATCTAATCTGAGTTTTCCTTCTCACATGTCCTAAAAAAATCTCATAATATCAAGGAAAAAACTCACATCTGACTATTTGACAAGTACAATGGATTGTGGAGAATCCATTTTGATTACCACATATGTATACTCAATGGGTAATCTCATCTTAGTACTTAACTAAGGTGGCATCTATATGTGTTAATCTACCATAAATTAATACAGCCTTATCTCTACATATCACACAGATATTAGAGGCGATTGCTCGTGTGAGAGAGCCGATCTCAAAACTTGTCCGACACTCTTTTAATGTAGACACCAAAATTTTGGACACAAAAACAAATTCAAATGTCATGAAATACGAGTATTATATCATTTATACTCTGTATATGATTACAATCACAATCACAATATTACCATAATAATCTACATAGCTCTAGAAACCCAACATGTCACACAAACATGTCTTTAGGTGCTAGCTTTGTAAACGAGTCAACCACCATCAAATACGTAGACATGTACTCAGTGTCATTTCCATCTTTTCAATCATGTCTCTAACAAAATTGATCTTTGTGTCTATATATTTTGTTTTGTCATCATATTTGGTGTCTCTAGCAAAAGCAACAACTTACTTATTGTCATTAAGTCATAACTCCGACTGAATTGCTTACTACTCTCAAATATTACAAAAAATCTATACAATCAAATATCTCATGAACTACGAAAGTACAGACTACAAAGTCTACTTTTACTATAAAAAGAGATACACAATTTTGTTTCTTGTTACTCCATGACATAACACTATCATTGAGCAAACAAATATAACCAGAGGTAGATTTTCTTTCATCTAAATCATCTCGCCAATCACTATCGTGTATCATTTTAATATTAGATCGTTTCCTTAATTATAAAGGAAATAATCTATAGTTCCATTCAGGTATCTCAATATCTGATAGGGTTTAATGTGTAATATTTGCGATTGATTTTGTATTATTTTTGAAAAAATATTACACTAATATCTATATTTTATGACATTTGATTTAGGAGGAGATTTATTATGGAAAGAGAAGAAAAACAAACTAAATTGGAGTAATTTTGCAAAACATGGAAAATTGGACAACAATGCTATTTTATTAGCACGTGAGCACGTGGATCTCAAGAGGCAAGCAAGAAGTTATGAAGATTTACAGTAGTAAAAATTTCCTTTTCCAATTGCACATTCAAGAGAAAATTGGAGTGAAATTGGAATATTGAAGATTTTGAAGAATTTTATTTCATTCCTAATATTTAGGAAAATGAATTTTTAAAGATGTAAATCTCTTAGATATTATGTTTTAAGAATTTTACTTTTTACTTTTTACTTTATTTTTATTTATTTAGTAGTTGTTAGCACTACAAAAAAACCAGCTTTTAGTCACAAATTTAGCGACGAAAATTTAATAAAAATTCGTCGCTAAAACGTTAGCGACGAAAAATTAGAAATTCGTCGGTAAATTTAGCGAGAAATAATTTTTTGTCGTTAAATCCATCGCAAATTTAGCGACGAAAAATTATTTGTCGCTACATTTAGCGACGAAAAATTATTTGTCGCTACATTTAGCGACGAAAATAAAAAATTCATTGCTAAATTTAGCGACGGATAATTTTTCGTTGCCAAATTCATCGCTAAATTTAGCGACGGATAATTTTTCGTCGCCAAATTCATCGCTAAATTAGCGACGGATATAAATTCGTCGCTAAATTAGCAATGAAAAAAAAATGCGCTCCCGCCTGAACCTATCCCGCCCGCCCGAGCCAGTATCCGCCCGCACGCTCGCCCGAGCCGGCGCCCACACGCCCTCCCTCACATAATTCCTGAAAAATGCCTTCGCTGTGCTTCCACTATAGTTCGAGCCCTTGCGCTTCCGTAAACCTTTAATATCTTGTAACCATCAAGCTAAACGTTAGTATCAGTTATAAGTTTTTTTTTGTTACTTATTATCTTTCCTTCACATATTTCTAATAATAATAAAACAAGATAAAATAGCAATTTATTATAAAATAATAAAATATTAGTTTAAAATAAAATAATAAAAGATATAAAAAAATAATAATACTATTTTTTAAAAAGATAAAATAAAAATAAATTATAACATACTAATTAAAAGTAATAAATGTGATAATTTTTTTTAAATAAAAAATAATAAATATGTATTAATATTTTATTTTATTTAATTATTTTTCAAATTTAGCGACGAATTCCGAAGTTCGTCGCACAATTAGCGACGAATTCAGGAATTTGTTGCAAAATTAATTAATTATTTAATAAATATATATTAATATTTTATTTTATTTAATTATTTTTCAAATTTAGTGACGAATTTCGAAATTCATCGCAAAATTAATTAATTATTTAATAAATATATGTTAATATTTTATTTTATTTAATTATTTTTCAAATTTAGCGATGAATTTCAAAATTCGTTACAAAATTAATTAATTATTTAATAAATATATATTAATATTTTATTTTATTTTATTATTTTTCAAATTTAGCGACAAATTCCAAAATTCGTCGCAAAATTAATTAATTATTTAATAAATATATATTAGTATTTTATTTTAATTAATTATTTTTCAAAATTAGCGACGAATTCAGAATTCGTCGCAACATTAGCGACGAATTCCGGAATTCGTCGCAAAATTAATTAATTATTTAACAAATATACATTAATATTTTATTTTATTTAATTATTCTTCAAAATTAGCGACGAATTCCAGAATGCGTCGCAAAATTAGCGATTAATTTCAAAATTCATCGCAAAATTAGTGACGAATTTCTAGTCGTCACTAAATTTGCCACAAAATAGCAACGAAAAAAATTTGTTACTAAATTTCGTCGCAAAAAACGTGTTTTTTTTTGTTACTAGGTTTTGAGAACCCACTTGTTCCCAATATCCTTGTGCCTCAATAGAGGTTCAACTAATTTCAATGTATGGTTAGAACTCATTGACTCCCGTTCTTTTTCTTCTATTGCTTTTATCTACTCATCCTTGACAGGACTAAATGGAGCCTAATCTATGTTTTAGACTCTTCTTTATCTTCTGGAGAAACAATAAATATGTGTCCCTTTATTCTCAAAATAATGTCTGGGCACACTTTTCATAACATTTTTCTGATTTTTCTGACTCAATTGGATAATTAGAATTTGGATCCCTCCCACTGGGATCAACATCATTCCAATGATCCATTATAGACAAAGTTATACTTTGAATCAACTAATTCAAATAAAGACTCTATGCATTTCGTGTCATTTTTGTTAGTAAATTCATTCTCAAAAAAGTAAGACATCCGTGATTCAATCTCTGCTATAGCACATTTTTTTTCATTCACCAATAAACATTTAACTTTTAGACTGGTGCGAGTATCTTATAAAGATACTCTTACTTTCATAGAGACCCAATTTTCCAAGCATATCAGAAAACCTTAAATACAGTCAACCGATCCCCAAGGTCTGAAGTCATTCATACTCGACTTTCTACTAGTTCAAAGTTCATATATGTCAACGGTACTGATTTTGAAAACACTTTATTCAAAATATAACCAACAGTTAACAAGCCATCTCCCCAAAAGGAAATCGATAAGTTAACCTGTACCATCATGGATCTTGTCATATCCAATAATATCCTACTACTTCTTACTATAACACCATTTTGCTGAGATGTTTAAGAAATAGTTAGATATTAGACTATGTTGCTTTCATTATATAGATCTTTAATTTGATCTAATAGATATTTGTGCTATCTATCCATTTGATTCTCTAACTCACTCATATAGCGTCTAAAATACTCAAGTGCTTCAGACTTGTGAGAAATCAAATAGATACAACCAAATGGTGTGAAGTCATCTATGAACGTAATGAAATACAAAATTTCATGTCTTCTTGCCTTCATACTCATTGAACCACAAATGTCCGAATAGACAAACAGTAATGGAATTCAGCCCAAATGGTTTTTTCGAATGGTTTTCTCATTATTTTATAAACATGACAAAGTTTAACTTAATAGTTAAACATTCATCCATTACATTGCAAAATTATAAATCTATTTGCAAATTGTCAAGAACCAACACATGTCATTTAGGTGCAAATTTACGTTGTCTTTCTGATAGTTCAAAAACATAGACAAGTTCTAAAAGTACAAGAATAAATAAGATTCCGTCATATTTTGGGCATGCAGAGAATATCACGCAAAATAAAGTTCACTTTGTTCCAAATCATCATTTATGGTCCAAATGCATCACCATCATAAATTTAATTTGAAAATACAAAATTTAATAGGTTTATATGATAATTACTCAAATTCTGCTAACCAAAACCTCCCACATAAATATACAAAGTGTTTAAATAATATTACTATTTTGGATGAAAATTACTCAAATTTTACCAATCTAAAATTTTCATTTAAATACACAAAATATTTAAATACCCTAGTTTTCTTTTGGGTATATGATCATATGAAAAATAAAAAATATTTTCAATCATATTTTCAATAGAAACTTTATATATGTATAAAAAGAAAAACTTAAAAAGTTTCTTACATATGATCATAATTCAAACAAACAACCATAGTGCGCAAAAGAAAACATACAAATTTATTATTTTAATTCATAATATGTCAATTCGAGTAAGCATATTCATCATTTTCTTGGATTGTGTATCCCCAGGAGAAAAATCTCCTTTAGCACGTGGATTAGTGCTATTCATACCATGAGATAACTTTTTTCTTTATTTGGGTCCCTAGATTCTTGACCCTTCATATTTCTATTAATATGGATCTCACATTGTTAAAAATCATACTTCTTCTCTTCGCATTCATCCTCCCACAAAGGATGACCTAATGTAAAAAGTTTTAAATGAGTAAATATGAGATGGTTCCATCTTATAAATCAATATTAGATCAACATTATCAAACACTCTAAATTTCTCAAATCTCTCTCCCTCCCCTGGAGGCCCGAAACACTATCAAAAAGACATCCGATTATCACTATTTTCCCTGAAAATAGGAACAATATTAGGTTAGGCACGTAGCCAACCATAATATTAAAATAAATCTCAGAGTATTTATTTTACAAATATTTCCTCAAATTTTAAAACAATTTTATATTAGAAAAACTAATTTTTTGAATATAAATAATTGAGCAAAAAAAATTCAACAAATGATGAGTGAAAAACAAATCTTTACTCAGGGAGCCAAAATTAAGAAAATAATTTTTTAAGTCTTATATAAAAATTTTCAGAATTTTTTGTGCATCGAAAATAATTTTTCTATAATTTTATACAATTTCCAAGTTAAAAGTTAATAAAAATTACTTTTCCAATTTGAAAAATAAAATAAAAATTATAGAAAAATATGAAGGAAGTAATAATTGTTCCGGTGAAAATTCCGGCCGAAATGGGGCCTTCTCGCTCACCCACACACCGCCGGAGTGGGCTGTCTAAAATGGACATGTGCCCACTCTCCTTGGGTGCCGCGTGACATTCACGCACCTCCTTTTCAACTACTGCTGGATCCAAAATTTGGGCTACCCCCTATTTTCGATCTTTTTAAGTTCAATGGTATTTTTGGATTTCCAATCGGAGGTCGCTAACCTTGGGGGTGGATCTCACTTGCTGTAGCCGAGAATGGGATTGGCCAGGTACTATTCATCTTCTTTATTTTTCTGGTTTTCGACCCAAACTTCGAACAGTCATTTCTCTCTCAATTCTTAACCATTTTTTACATTCTTTATATGGTTGGAAAACAATTTTCAAAAGAAATCTAACCATATAAATTTCATGTCATGAAAAACAATATTTTTACAGATCCGAGTACATTAAGTTTTGGTTAAGGTTTGCTATATGTCATAATGTACTCATCAGATGCATGCCAAATTTTGCATATTTTATTCTCATGCAACAAACATTTTAGTATGTAAAATTGCGAGCATTACATTTAACCATTTTGAAGTTGCTATTAATAAATCTTGAAAATTATTCTAGGCATTTTCATTTTTAAAAACCAACTAAAGAGGCAGGAAACACCCTAAATCGCTCTTATATCAATGAAGGCTTTCATATAAACCAACAAATAATCTTTTCAAGCAGAAATTTACGGATCTAAATTGGGTTAAAATTACTTATCTTTTTCCAACGGTTAGGTATTCTAAATCGAGAAGATGTCACAAAATCGGATCATCCTCTATATTCCACAATCCAAATGCCTTTCATGGTAATAATCAATTCTTCAAACCCTATTTCTCTTTTTTACAATGTGAGAGATTTTTCACTCGCTTTTCATTTTCTCTCTATCCCCAAAAATGGCTTCATGCATTTGTTTTTTATTTCAATTCACGGCTATCGGCTACCATCCCATGCAAAGAGAGAAGTACACATTTTTGTGTGTTCACGTCCCTTCATCTTTTCAAATGAAAAAGTGTCTTTTCCTTTTTCAAAATGTGAGTGGAGTTGAGGGGTGGTTATTACAGAATAACCACACCCCCTTATTTGAAATTTAAGTAATATATTGGAAAGGGTTAGGTCTACCCACATGAGTGGACCCGCCCCATATTCCAACATGAATAAATGTGCATCAAGATTTGGTCCAACAAGTCATATACTACAAAATCTAAAAATAGATGAACCAATACAAATGAAGTAATTATGTCTCGTATATCATTATATAGCGAACCAATGAATATAAAAGAAAGCATATTATTAATATAGAGAGAGAATTTAAACAATCATTTATAGAACATATATAATTTCTTAATGATGCAACCAAAGGAAATAGTAAAAATGGCTAATCATTATAAAAGCTTTTTCGGCACTAAAAATTATTTGTAACTATAAATGAGAGAATTGAATGTTCTTGTAAACATGTATTTCTAATGCAAGAACATGGACAAGGGCTGCATTTTTTGGTGCATTCTTCGAGAGGCTCAATCTTTTCTTCTTCCCCATACCTTTATTTTTACACAATACACACATTTATTTAGAAGTGCATATGATTTTTTAATTCCACTATTTCTGTCCCAATTTTAATTTTGTGAGTAACATAACATATTCGTATTTTTACAGCTGAAAAGGAGGTGGCAAGTTGCGTGGACTCTTGCTCTAATGCATGCCGGCTCTACTGATTTAACATCAGCTTGTCACTACGTGCAACTATTCGGATAGTTCTCATGTTACAGCCCATATGTTTTGTAATGAATAAATGTCATTTTTAATTTTAAGATATATCTGACCTGATGATTTGGATAGCAAATAAATATTTTATTCATTATATTTGTTCAAATAATGCAAATGACGAATAAAAGATATTTTTATTATATTTGTTCGGATTTTGGAGACGATGAATAATTTTTCATTCTATATAATGTATGATTGGTAGGAATTCTGCATTAATTTTTTGTTGTGTCGGATACGGTATTAGGGTGTTGGTTATTATCTTGACAAGGAAACACATAGGGGAATCAAATATTTTTACAAAAACCATACTGATCTAATTTGTGCGCATTTTCATAACTTCTGAAACGTTCAATAAAATGGTTTGAGAGGCTGTCCATAATGAACTCTCCACAATGTTCTTTGTTATTGTCGTACTTTGTGTGGGCCTATTTTTGTTCATTCGTAGTTTTGCCATGTAGTGAAGGAGGCTTTGGGTGGTCTGAATTACGTCTCTAAATACTAAATTATAGACATAATTGACCGGTCTATGTATACAGAGCAATGTGCCAGTCAAACACACATGGTATAAAACACAATGAGATGAAGAGTAATGCACCATTTCATTACCCATATGGTTATATAAACACACATGGTGTGAAACACAAGCTACGATGCGCTATCTTCCCATCTGGAAGCATTTGTTTTATTTTTTAAAAAAAGTATCGTACAGGTCTAAGTCCAAATACACACAACATCTTATCTGAGTTTTCCTTCTTATACATCCTCAAAAAATCTCAAAATATCAAGGAAAAAACTCACATTTGGCTATTTGGCAAGTACAACGGATTGTGGAGAATCCATTTTGATTGCCACATAGTTTACTCAATGGGAAATCTCATCTTAGACTTAACTAAGCTGGCATATATCTGTGTTAATCCACCATAAATTAATACAGACTCATCTCTACATATCACAAAGATATTAAAGGCGATTGTTCGTATGAGAGAGCCAATCTCAAAACTTGTCCGACATACTTTTAATGTAGACACCAAAATTTTGGACACAAAAACAAAATTCAAATGTCATCGAATATGAGTATTATATCATTTATACTATGTAAATGATTACAATCACAATCACAATACTGTCATAATAATCTACGTAGCTCTAGAAGCCCAACATGTCACACAAACATGTCTTTAGATGCTAGCTTTGTAAACGAGTCAGCCACCATCAAATACGTAGACATGTACTCAGTGTCATTTCCATCTTTTCAATCATGTCTCTAACAAAATTGATTTTTATGTTATATGTTTGGTTTTGCCATCATATTTGGTGTCTCTAGCAGAAGTAACAGTTTACTTATTGTCATTAAGTCATAACTCCGACTGAATTGCTTACTACTCTCAAATATTACAAAAAATCTATACAACCAAATATCTCATAAACTGTGAAAGTACAGACTACAAAGTCTACTTTTACTGTAGAAAGCGATACAACCAAATATCTCATAAACCACCCATTCAAGTGAGTATTGAACCAACACAATAATTCTTGAAATTAGTTTTAGTAGGGAAAATAGAATCCTAGTTTGTTTAACCAGAGAGACGATGGAGAAATAGCACGTTAAATCTATTCTTGTGATTGCTTTAATTTTTGCGATGCTTATGGGACATTCAAATGCAAGTTTTGCTAGATGCTATGCAAAATGCATCATTCCCTGCCTTATAGGGGGTAATGCAGTTTTGTGTGTGATAAAATGTGTGCCCCAGTGTATCGGATATAAAACTTCTGTGCAAGACATCACTAAGGACACTGATTATTTCTGTAGGCTTGGTTGTGCTTCTACTTTGTGCGCTCAACTTAGTACCAAGCAAGATCCAGGTTGGTAGTAATTCCACTATTTTTGTCCCAATTTTAATTTTGTGAGTAACATAACATATTTGTATTTTCACAGCTGAAAATGAGGTGACAAGTTGCGTGGACTCTTGCTCTAATGCTTGCCGGCTCTACTGATTTAACTTCAACTTGTCACTACGTGCAACTATTCGGATAGTTCTCAAGTTACAACCCATATGTTTTGTAATGAATAAATGTCATTTTTAATTTTAAGATATATCTGACCCAATGATTTGGATAGCAAATAAATAATTTATTCATTATATTTGTTCAAATAATGCAAACGACAAATAAAGGATATTTTTATTATATTTGTTCGGATTATAGAGACGATGAATAATTTTTCATTCTATATAATGTATGATTGGCAGGAATTCTGCATTAATTTTTTGTTGTGTCGGATACAGTATTAGGGTGTTGGTTATTATCTTGACAAGGAAACTCATAGGGGAATCAAATTTTTTTACAAAAAACATACTGATCAAATTTGTGCGCATTTTCATAACTTCTGAAAGGTTCAATAAAATGGTTTGAGAGGCTGTCCATAATGAACTCTCTACAATATTCTTTGTTATTGTCATACTTTGTGTGGGCCTGTTTTTGCTCATTCGTACTTTTGCCATGTAGTGGAGGAGGCTTTGGGTCGTCTGGATCCATTACATTAATAGATCTTCAATTCCTTAAAAAACTTATGTGTTTTGAACACAATTGAAACTTTTTTTTTGGACATGGAATTCTTACATGTGAGTACCGAATTGGTATTAATGAAAACTATGAATTGAGAGGAAAAATAAAATTCAAATTTTCATTTTGCATTGAAGGTTTTCATATAAAACAACAAACAATTTTTGCTTGCAGAAATTCAGGACTCTAAATTGGGTAAGAATCACTTAGTTCTTTCCAACAGTTGGATATTTTAGGTTGACAAGATTTCACAAAATCAGATCACCCTCTATATTCTATAATCTAAATGCCTTTCATGGTAATGATCAATTCTCTAAACCTTATCTCTCTTTTACAATGTAAGAGATTTTCACAACCTTTTCGTTTTCTCTCGATCCCCAAAAATGGCTTCATACCTTTGTTTTTTGTTTTCAATTCATGGCTGCCATCCCATGCAAAGAGAGAAGTACACATTTTTCTGTGTTCACATCCCTTCATCTTTTCAAAAGAAGAAGTGCCTTTTCCTTTTTCAAAATGTTAGGGGAGTTGTGGGGTGGTTATTACAAAATAACTACTGCCCCCTTATTTGAAATTTAAGTAATATATTGGAATGGGTTGGGTCTACCCACATGGGCAGACCTGTCCATATTCCAACATCTTCCTCTCGTACATGAGGGGTTAGACTCGCACAGAGCATGATCATTACTATCAAATATCACCATTTCATATAAACAAGTAGATCGTATGACCTGCGAGATTATTAAGAGTTCTATTGCTATACACCAGTTAAGGATACATAGCAACTCAATGTCAATGTGGTGATTAGGACGTCGTTTCTCATTATACCGCAGACCCCTTAGAGTCAAATTAGTCAACGTATCTCTCATCCCTCAAAAAACAATGTAAGATCATACTTGACTCGATCCCAATCATATGTTCACAATGATGCCTCTAACCACTAAATTAAAGACATAATTGACTAGTTTATGTATACAGAGCAATATGTTAGTCAAAGACAGACTTTCTTCTATACTACTAATTTTCAATCTTATCTTAGCTACTTTCCTAGATATGCTCCGCAAAACCAAATCAACCATAATTGCTTGGTGACATGCTAAATTAGCAACACTTAAATAAAATTTCAAGAGACAGACGAAATTTCTAAGGGTATAAATTAAGATTAAATATGAACCTCAAGACTCACACAATGAGATGAAGAGTAATGCACCATCTCATTACCCATATGGTTATATAAACACACATGGTATGAAACACATGCTACGATGCGTTATCTTCCCATCTGGAAGCGTTTGTTTTATTTTTTTAAAAAAGTATCACACAGGTCTTAGTCCAAATATACACAACATCTGATTTGAGTTTTCCTTCTTACATGTCCTAAAAAAATCTCACAATATCAAGGAAAAAACTCACATCTGGCTATTTGACAAGTACAATGGATTGTGGAGAATCCATTTTGATTACCATATATGTATACTCAGTGGGTAATCTCATCTTAATACTTAACTAAGGTGGCATCTATGTGTCTTAATCTACCATAAATTAATACAAGCTTATCTCTACATATCACACAGATATTAGAGGCGATTGCTTGTGTAAGAGAGCCGATCTCAAAACTTGTCCGACACTCTTTTAATGTAGATACCAAAATTTTGGACACAAAAACAAAATTCAAATGTCATAGAATATGATTATTATATCATTTATACTTTGTATGTGATTACAATCACAATCACAATATTATCATAATAATCTACGTAGCTCTAGAAACCCAACATGTCACACAAACATGTCTTTAGGCGCTAGCTTTGTAAACGAGTCAACCACCATCAAATACGTAGACATGTACTCAGTGCCATTTCCATCTTTTCAATCATGTCTCTAACAAAATTGATCTTTGTGTCTATATGTTTGATTTTGCCATCATATTTGGTGTCTCTAGCAGAAGCAACAGCGTACTTATTGTCATTAAGTCATAACTCTGACTAAATTGCTTACTGTAGAAAGAGATACACAGCTTTGTTTCTTGTTACTCCATGACATAACACTATATTGAGCAAACAAACATAACTAGAGGTAGATTTTCTTTCATCTAAATCATCTCGCCAATCACTATTGAGTATCATTTTAATATTAGATCGTTTCCTTAATTACAAAGAAAATAATCTACAGTTCCATTCAGGTATCTCAACATCTGATAGGGCTTAAATATGTGTAATATTTACGATTGATTTTGTATTATTTTTGAAAAAATATTACACTAATATCTATATTTTATGACATTTGATTTAGGAGGAGATTTATTACGAAAAGAGAAGAAAAACAAGCTAAATTAGAGTAATTTTGCATAACATGGAAAATTGGACAACAATACTCTTTTATTAGCATGTGGCATGTGGATCTCAAGAGGCGAGCAAAAAGTTATGAAGATTTATGGTAGTAAAAATTTCCTTTTCCAATTGCACATTCAAAAGGAAATTTGAGTGGAATTGGAATATTGAAAATTTTGAAAAATTTTAGTTCATTCCTAATATTTAGGAAAATGAATTTTTAAAGATGTAAATATCTTAGATATTAGGTTTTAGGAATTTTACTTTTTACTCTTTACTTTTTACTTTCTTTTTATTTATTTAGTAGTTATTTGGTTTAGAAATATTTACTTTTCACAAATAGGAGAATTTCTATTTTCTTTAGGGTTTCTACTCCTATATATATAGGAGTGTTTCATATTATTTGGGAGAACTTTTGGAGGCAGCCCCAAGGGGGGCAGCAGCAGGCTGCCCTTTGGGAAGAAAGATTTACTGCAGTCTTGACTTGGATGCACATAATTGGGAAGAAAGATGGCAACCGGGGAGGAGCCATTTTTCTTCTGCAGTGGTACATTCTTTTGGAGAAATAAATCATTTTTTATGAGTTTTCTTTTTATTATGCTTTATTTTTAATTTATTTTTCTAGTCGAAGGGTTATTGAATCATTGATTTTAATGGTTGTGAGATCTAATTTGGTATATTAATTCAATTTATCATAAGTATTTATTTAATTCCTGCACTTCATGGATCATGATTTTCTAGGGTTTATTGAATAGGAGCCCATATTTAATAGTTTTAGAATAATCTATAACTAATTAAAACTGTAAATCCGTAATTGTTTGTTGGTTTTAATAAAGTGGCAATTGGCGTTCGTGTCATAGGAATGACATTCGTGTCATGGGATTGAATGATCTAATTTAAATGAATCCGATGTGTATTTGTTAATTAGAATTGGGTCTCTCTAAATCTTAATACTGTTGAGACTTTCAATCCCAAGAGCTTTTCTAGGGTGGACTCTCGATTAGGGAAATAATTAACGAATTTCTTTTAATTATCGACGAAATAAGGAGAGATTGGTCGTTGGGCATTTGTCGACGACTATAACCAATTTATTTATGGTTATTGAAATCTTTAGATAGGTTGATGATCAATCATATGAAATCAAGGTGGAAATAATTCCTTTGGCTAGAATTTCTTTTCATTAATATTTTCTCTTTTAATTGATAGTATTTAATTTTCTTATTTTAGTTAATTTTATTTGTTTTGTTAGTTTTAGATAATTTCTCAAACCCCCGTATTTTTATTTTTTCTTAAAAAAGATAAATCCGCCGTTCCTTATGGATTCAACCCTGCTCACCCTAGACTTGTCTTTAGTAAAGTAGGTATTTTAGTTTTGGTTGTTTGATGACACACCAAATTTGGGCGCCGTTACCAGTGATCGGTGTTAAGTGATTTATTTCTTTTAAATTTTTTTTGCCTTGTTTTCAAGACTAACCCTTTGTAGGGAACTTGTCGAAAGTTGTCAAGGGCTTAAATAAGAAGGACATCAACCACGAGAATATGGCCACACAAAAGACTTTAAGGGAGTTGTTATTTTCTGATTTTAATGAACATACCTTTTGCAGTGATTTTTCTAATATTGAGATTTCCCGAAAATTTGGAATGTGGCAAGATGTTCCAAAAACGGTCAATGATATAAGTGATTTTTCTCTTCATCGAGAATTAAAAGAATTAACTTCTCTTATGCGTGATTTTATTGTAGGAAAAACACAATCGATACAAACTTGTGCAATTTGTTCAGAGATAGATCATCCAACCAATAAGTGTCCCATTCTTTATGGTGACCCATATTTGAACATCTATAACCAAGGATGGTGAAATGAACCATATTTCAATTATGGAAATTGGCAACAAGGATTCCAACAACAACCACAAGTCCAATCTCAATTTCAGCCTCAACAAACTTTTTCGAAACAAGGTATGTCTCTAGAAGAGATTGTTAAAAGTTTGGCTAACAGCACTTTGTTAATCCAATAGGAAAGCCAACGATTTCAATAGGAGACAAGAGCCAACAACCAAAATTTGGAGAATCAAATGTCACAATTGATGGCAACCTTGAATCGATTAGAAAACTCATCAAAAGATGTAGAAGACAATTTATCAAAAACCGAAGAAGATATGAAAAATGAGCAAATAGCGAAAACATCAACAGCGAATGAATCCACTGAAGAGGTAAGTAAAGTGTCCAACACTTTCCAAACAAAAATTTTGATTTTACCACATGT
Source organism: Dillenia suffruticosa (assembly GCA_033439265.1). Lineage (NCBI taxonomy): Eukaryota > Viridiplantae > Streptophyta > Magnoliopsida > Dilleniales > Dilleniaceae > Dillenia > Dillenia suffruticosa. The sequence continues at coordinate 8,890,564 of JAVTVX010000030.1, read as the reverse complement.
TCCCAGCAGGTTGGCATAACCGAAGAAGGATGAAGAGAACGAGATTTTGGAAACTTCTCCGAAATAAGGATTCAACACTTCTCTCTTAAAAGCAATAAAGTGTCAACACCCTTCATGAAAACAATTAAGACAAAAATTGTTGTGGATTTGGGTATTTTAACTCTTGAGTTTAATGGTAAAGTTGTTACTTTTAATATTTTTGATATCATGAAATATCCAAATGATTTTAAGTTTATTTTTCATGATAGTATAGTGGATTTCATTGTTCATGATAATTTTGTGCAACATGAATTGGATTTTGTATTTGAGGAAAATGTGACAGAAGATGTTGCACATTGGGATAAATTTCTTGAAGACAAACTCCCACATCGGAAACAATTTATGATAGACCATAAAGTCCTTCATTTCAATTTGAGATTGAAATTCATACCAGGCAAGTTGAAGTCAAAATGGATCGGACCGATGTTTGAGCGAGGTTGAAGCGAGAGGATCATGTCGAGCCAAAGACATGAAACAAAGACGCTTATTGGGAGGCAACCCAATATTTTTTTTATGATTTATTTATTTATTTATTTTTTTATTCTCATTTATGTTAGCATGATTTAGGATTGATTCTCAAAAAAAAAAAAAAACAAACAAACAGAAGTACTCCTTGCTTATGGCGTGCCCACGCCTTAAGCCAAATCCATTTCTGCCCACATAGATCACATGGACAGCTTTTCTCCTTGCTTATGGCGTGCCCACGCTCTAAGTAAATTCCATTTCTGCCAAAAGAGCATACATTTCACTGCATAACCAGAAGTACTCTTTCTTTAGGGCATGCCCACGTTCTAACCACACTTCACTTCTGAAAAAAAAGAGGGAGACAGAGAGAGAGAGAGGCGAATTTCACTTCTATTTTAACACTTGCATTTCGTTTTTTAGGACTTCTCTCTCTACCTTGAAGCCTTAATAATGGACCGAAATGCTTAATGATTACGGCGTACCCACGTCATAGCTCTTTCTTTGAGCCATTGGAATTGATCCTCCATTTTCCACTCCACCCTAGGGGAGTATTGTTCTCACATTCCTCTTTTATTTCTTTGTTCTTTTTTCTTTTATTTTGTTTGATTTATTTATGCATTTTTTTTATCTTTCTTAACTTGAGCATACATTGGGGACAATGTATGATTTAGGTGTGGGGGATGTTAGGTGTTTCCTTATTTATTTATTTATTTATTTTGACACTATATTTATTTTCTTTTTTATATTAGTTTAGATTTTGTTTCTTCAAAAATAAAAAGATAAAAGAAAATGAAAAAAATTTTGACCTTTCTTAGTTGACATATGCTCTTTGCTTGACTAGAGATATATGAAAAATAGCTTGTATCAATGGCTTTTGTGCTTGAAATGGCTATTCATATCTTTAATAGTTTTTTTTGAATGATGAACATCAAGATTTGACACAATCCCTATTTAAAATGTGAGGTTTTGAGTCATAAACGAGTAAATTCATTTTTTGTGCTCGAGATTATTTTTCTTGATAAGTGATTATCACATTTAGATTGCACATTCTAGAACTTGCATTGCTATGCATTTCGAGACCACACTCTAGAATTTCATGCATTGAAATGACAAAGGTACTTAGGATTTACCCATTTTGGCTTTCTAAAATTCCCTACCTTGATGTCATAAACCCTTCTAGTACCAAAGGTATATATATTTAATTGCATGATTTTGGTTTTATGTTCACCTCAATACGAAGATGATGATTGGAATTTTGATGTTAACATTTTCATGAAGATGATATATGTTCGAGAAAAAAAAAACACAAGAGAAAAAAAAGAGAAAAAAGAAAAAAAAGAAAACAAGAAAAAAAATGTGGATGAGAAAAAGAAGTGTTATATCTTGATTGAAAATTCATTTACACTTCAGTCATGGAAAATTGAAAAAGCATTTGATATTCTTGTATGCTGTTTGCTACTGCCTATTCATTTGAAGAGTAAGAAGTCAATTATGTTGTCTATTTGTTGAGGCAAAGATCGATCAATGTTATAAAAAATTGTGGGGTTAGTTATATATGGTCTTTGGTACGTTTTTAACCCTTAAATATCACCTTATCCTACCCTTTACCCAAGTCTCATTACAACCAAATAAAAGACTTTTAGATTGATGCATAAAATTCCAATTTTTAAGTGGTGGAGATTTAATATATTTGCAAGCATATGGTAGTGTTATTCCATATTGTTGATTTGAGAGACATATATATTCTTAACCCTTTCAAGTGAATTAGAGTGAACCCTTGTAGAGGATTGTCGAATTTTGTTGTTTGGATTTCATAAGAGACTGTTGAAATATGTAATGGTTGTTTTAGTGCGGATCGCTGTGAAATACTTGTTGTTTCGATTATGTTTTCGATTTAACTTTTATGGTATTTATTGGCTTGGAAGCTTGGAAGAAAAAAATAGGTTGGATAGTTTTAATTTTATTTTAGTTAGGGATGCTTGAGGACAAGCATCATCTAGGTGTGGGGGAATTTGATAGGGCTTAAATATGTATAATATTTGCGATTGACTTTGTATTATTTTTGAATAAATATTACACTAATATCTATATTTTATGACATTTGATTTAGGAGGAGATTTATTATGGAAAGAGAAGAAAAACAAGCTAAATTAGAGCAATTTTACAAAGCATGAAAAATTGGACAACAATACTCTTTTATTAGCATGTGGGCACGTGGATCTCAAGAGGCAAGCAAGAAGTTATGAAGATTTATGGCAGTAAAAATTTCTTTTTCCAATTGCACATTCAAGAGGAAATTGGAGTGGAATTAGAATATTGAAGATTTTGAAGAATTTTATTTCATTCATAATATTTAGGAAAATGAATTTTTAAAAATGTAAATCTCTTAGATATTATGTTTTCGGAATTTTACTTTTTACTTTTTACTTTTTTTTTTATTTAGTAGTTATTAGGGTTATAAATATTTACTTTTCACAAATAGGAAAAATTCTATTTTCTTTTAGGTTTCTACTCCTATATATATATATGAGTATTTCATATTATTTAGGAGAACTTTTGGAGGCAGCCCCAAGGGGGGCAGCAACAGGCAGCCCTTTGGGAAGAAAGATTTACTGAAGTCTTTACTTGGAGGCACATAATTGGGAAGAAAGGTGGCATACAGGGAGGAGCCATTTTTCTTATGTAGTGGTACATTCTTTTGGAGCAATAAATCCTTTTTTATGAGTTTTCTTTTTATTATGCTTTGTTTTTAATTTATTTTCTAGTCGAAGCGTTATTGAATCCTTGATTTTAATGGTTGTGAGATCTAATTGGGTATATTAATTCAATTTATCATAAGTATTTATTTAATTCTTGCACTTCATGGATCATGATTTTCTACGGTTTATTGAATAGGGGCCCATATTTAATAGTTTTAGAATAATCTATAACTAATTAAAACGGTAAATCCGTAATTGTTTGTTGGTTTTAATAAAGTGGTAATTGACATTCGTGTCATAGGAATGACATTCGTGTCATGGGATTGAATGATTTAATTTAAATGATCTCGATTTGTGTTTATTAATTAGAATTGGGTTTCTCTAAATCGTAATACTGTTGAGACTTTCAATCCTAAGAGCTTTTCTAGGGTTAACTCTCGATTAAGGAAATAATTAACGAGCTTTTCTTAATTATCGACGAAGTAAGGAGAGATTGGTCATTGGGCATTTGTCGACGACTATAACCAATTTATTTATGGTAATTGAAATCTTTAGATAGGTCGATGATCAATTATATGAAATCAAGGTGGAAATAATTCCTTTAGCTACAATTTCTTTTCATTAATATTTTCTCTTTTAATTGATAGTATTTAATTTTCTTATTTTAGTTAATTTTATTTGTTTTGTTAGTTTTAGATAATTTCTCAAACCTCCGTATTTTTATTTTTTCTTAAAAGAGATAAATCTATCGTTTCCTGTGAATTCGACCATGCTCACCCTAGACTTGTTTTAGTGAAGTAGATATTTTCTTTTTGGTTGTTTGACGATACCAATATCCAATTCATATCAATCCAATAATTATTTCTTGGATTGAACATATACCTGTTGACCAAACCTGTAGCATGACTAATATCGAGATGAGTACGGATTAGAGTATACTTCAAGCTCCTAACTGTGCTAGTATATAGTAATCTAGACATTTTATCTGTTCATCAGGAGTTTTAGGGCATATTACATCACTTGAACTATCACCTTTAGTCATAGATGTATTAATGGGTTTGCAGTTTTCAATTTCAATTTCCAGAACCTTTACAATGTAAAACTCTTGAGATAATCCTAATAATCTCTTGGAATAATCTCTATGAGTTTTAATTCCCAATCTGCCTTAGCAAATATCCTTCGTCTCAAAATTGAAACACAACCATTTCAAGATTTAAAATACATATTCCTTATCATTCGTGACTAACAATATATTCTCAACATATAGGGATAGAATTATAAAACTGTCATCGGACATCTCAACATGGGCACAATGGTTTTCGTCCATCATGACAAAATTGTAAGAGATCACACATTCGTGAAATCTTAAATACCATTGTCCAGAAAACTACTTAAAGTCATAAATTGATATACTCAATTTATATACTCTGTCTTCCTGACTTTTAATGACAAAACCCTCTGATTGCGTCATATAGACTTCTTTCTCAAGTTTTCAACTGAAAAAGGCAGTCTTCATGTCCATTTGACATAATTTTAAATCCAAAGTAGCTACTATTGCTAACAATAGGCGAAAGAAGGTAACTCTCACTACTAGGAAAATGTTTCCACATATTCAACATCCTTTTAGAGAGTATAACTCTTACTACCACTTAAGTATTTTACCTCTTAATAGTTCCATTTATCCGACACTAGGTTTTGAGAACCTACTTGTTCCCAATAACCTTGTGCCTCAATAGAGGTTCAACTAATTCCAATGTATGGTTAGAACTCATTAACTCCAGTTCTTTTTCTTCTATTGCTTTTATCCACTCATCCTTGATAGGACTAAACGGAGCCTAATCTATGTTTTAGGCTCTTCTTTATCTTCTGGAGAAAGAATAAATATGTGTCCCTTTATTCTCAAAATAATGTCTGGACAACTTTTTCTAACATTTTTCTGATTTTTCTGACTCAATTGGATAGTTAGAATTTGGATCCCTCCCACTGGGATCAACATCATTCCAATGATCCACTATAGACAAAGCCATACTTTGACTCAACTAATTCAAATCAAGACTCTATGCATTTCGTGTCATCTTTGTTAGTAAATTCATTCTCAAAAATATAAGACATCCGTGATTCAATCCCTACTATAGCACCATTTTTTTTCGTTCACCAATGAACATTTAACTTTTAAACTGGTGTGAGTATCTTATAAAGATACTCTTACTTTCATGAAGACCCAATTTTGTAAACATATCAGAAAACCTTAAATATAGTCAACTGATCCCCAAGGTCTGAGGTCATTCATACTCGACTTTCTACCAGTTCAAAGTTCATATATGTCAATTGTACTAATTTTGTAGACACTTTGTTCAAAATATAACCAACAATTAACAAGCCATCTCCCTAAAAGGAAATCGATAAGTTAACCTGTACCATCATGGATCTTGTCATATCCAATAATATCGTACTACTTCTTACTATAACACCATTTTGCTGAGATATTTAAGAAATAGTTACATATCAGACTATGTTGCTTTCATTATATAGATCTTTAATTTGATCTAATAGATATTTGTGCCATCTATCCATTCGATTTTCTAACTCACTCATATAGCCTCTAAAATACTCAAGTGTTTCAGACTTGTGAGAAATCAAATAGATACAACCAAATGGTGTGAAGTCATCTATGAACGTAATGAAACACAAAATTTCATGTATTCTTGCCTTCATACTTATTGAACCACAAATGTCCGAATGGACAAACAGCAATGGAATTCAGCCCAAATAGTTTTTTCAAATGCTTTTCTCATTATTTTACAAACATGACAAAGTTCCAAAAGTACAAGAATAAATAAGATTCCATCATATTTTGGGCATGGAGAGAATTTCACGCAAAATAAGAGTTTGGCTATTTTGTAACTTCAATTTACAAGTGCTTGTTTCTCTAACTTTCATTTTTGTATTGTTCTCCACATCGATCTATCTCCAACTATAAGGCATTCGACAAAAATTTTCAAGTGTTTCTTAATCTGTTCTTATCGCTAGAGTTGTTCTTTTATGATCTTTCTCCATTCTCCTTTCCTTTCTTCCTTTCTTACTTTCATTCTAATCCTTCCATACTTAGAGTCTGAAACTCTTTTAGAACTAGATGTTAGAACAAAAGCATCGATTGTGGATCTTGCAGCACCAAACCGCTCATTCTCAAGCTTAATGTGGTGAGCAACATTTGAGAAAGTCTTCATACTATCATTGTGAGTCAAACTAACTTTCAGGTATTCTCACTTGGTAGGAATGGATTAGATCAGGGTTTGAACTTTCTATTTATCAGAGAGAATGTGACTAGCTGATTACCATTCTCTAATTATGTCAAACATCCCTTAAATATTGTTTGATACTATGATAATATCACTTTTCATAGATATCAAGCATTATGGTCATTTGTCTAAGATGATTCACTGGTGCCTCCATGTTTTACCATGAGGGACACCCAGATATCATGAGCAGTCATATATTGCTCATACTCGGATATCATGTCATCAATCACAGAACTAACCAGGGTTGCACGAATAGTGGAATCTATCATTTTCCACGCCTGGTAAACCTCTTCTTCTCTTCTCTATGGAGCAACATTACCCACACTAAGGTCTTAAATGATATGTTTGATACCTTCCAAGTTATCATATTCTTTCAGCATATATCATATTTTATGGCATCATATCTCATGATCGTCGCCATTCATTTTGTCACTTTTATTCAAAATCCTTAATAATAAATTTTGATGTTATGGTTTTGGTTTCTAAGAGGAAAGACACTTATTGTAATACTCATATCATACATAAATTTTATGTTTCAAAATTAACATTCATGATGAGTTAACATTAGGTATAGAATCGAAAGTTCACTTTGTTCCAAATCATCATTTATGGTCCAAATGCATCACAATCATAAATTTAATTTGAAAATACAAAATTCAATAGGTTTATATGATAATTACTCAAATTCTGCTAACCAAAACCTCCCACTTAAATATATAAAGTGTTTAAATAATATTACAATTTTGGATGAAAATTACTCAAATTTTACCAATCCAAAATTTTCATTTAAATATACAAAATATTTAAATACCCTAGTTTTCTTTTGCGTATATGATCATATGAAAAATAAAAAAATATTTTCAATCATATTTTCAATAGAAACTTTATATATATATAAACAAAAAAACTTAAAAAGTTTCTTACATATGATCATAATTCAAACAAACAACCATAATGCGCAAAAGAAAACATACAAATTTATTATTTTAATTCATAATATGTCAATTCGAGTAAGCATATTCATCATTTTCTTGGATTGTGTATCCCTAGGAGAAAAATCTCCTTTAGCACGTGGATTAGTGCTATTCATACCATGAGATAACTTTTTTCTTTATTTGGTTCTCTAGATTCTTGACCCTTCATATTTCGATTAATATGGATCTCACATTGTTAAAATCATACTTCTTCTCTTCGCATTCATTCTCCCAAAAAGGATGACCTAATTTAAGAAGTTTTAGATGAGTAAATATGAGATGGTTCCATCTTATAAATCAATATTAGATCTAATATTATCAAACACTCTAAATTTCTCAAATCTCTCTCCCTCCCCCGGAGGCCCGAAACACTATCAAATAGACGTCCGATTGTCTCCATTTTCCCTGAAAATGGGAACAATATTAGGTTAGGCACGTAGGCAACCATAATATTAAAATAAATTTCAGAGTATTTATTTTACAAATATTTCCTCAAATTTTAAAACAATTTTATATTAGAAAAACTAATTTTTCGAATATAAATAATTGAGCAAAATAATCCAACAAATGATGAGTGAAAAACAAATCTTCACCTAGGTAGCCAAAATTAAGAAAATAATTTTTTTTGTCTTATATAAAACTTTTCATAATTTTTCGTGCACCGAAAATAATTTTTCGATAATTATACAATTTCCAAGTTAAAAATTAATAAAAATTACTTTTCCAATCTGAAAAATAAATTAAAAATTATAGAAAAATCCGAAGGGAGTAATAATTGTTCCGGTGAAAATTCCGGCCGAAACGGGGCCTTCTCGCTCATCCACACACCGCCAGAGTGGGCTGTCTAAAATGGACATGCGCCCACTCTCCTTGGGTGGCGCGTGACATTCACGCACCTCCTTTTCGACAGCTGCTGGATCCGAAATTTGGGCTACCCCCTATTTTCGATCTTTTTAAGTTCAATGGTATTTTTGGATTTTCAATTGGAGGTCTCTAACCTTGGGGTGGATCTCACTTGCCGTAGCCGAGAATGGGATTGGCTAGGTACTATTCATCTTCTTTATTTTTCTGGTTTTCGACCCAAACTTCGAACAGTCATTTCTCTCTCAATTCTTAACTATTTTTTGCATTCTTTATATGGTTGGAAAACATTTTTCAAAAGAAATCAAGTCATATAAATTTCATGTCATGAAAAACAATATTTTTACAGATCCGAATACATTAAGTTTCGGTTAAGGTTTGCTATATGTCATAATGTACTCATCAGATGCATGCCAAATTTTACAGATTTTATTCTCATGTAGCAAACATTTTACTATGTAAAATTGAGAGCATTACATTTAACCATTTTCAAGTTGCTATTAATAACTCTTGAAAATTCTTTTAAGCATTTTCATTTTTAATAACCAACTAAAGAGGCAGGAAACACCCTAAATTGCTCTTATATCAATGAAGCCTTTCATATAAACCAACAAATAATCTTTTCAAGCGGAAATTCACGGATCTAAATTGGGTTAAAATCACTTATCTTTTTTCAATGGTTGGGTATTCTAAATCGAGAAGATGTCACAAAATCGGATCACCCTTTATATTCCACAATCCAAATGCCTCTCATGGTAATGATCAATTCTTCAAACCCTATTTCTCTTTTTTACAATGTGAGAGATTTTTCACTCGCTTTTCATTTTCTCTCTATCCCCAAAAATGGCTTCATGCGTTTGTTTTTGATTTCAATTCACGGCTGCCGGCTGCCATCCCATGCAAAGAGAGAAGTACACATTTTTGTGTGTTCACGTCCCTTCATCTTTTCAAATGAAAAAGTGCCTTTTCCATTTTCAAAATGTGAGTGGAGTTGAGGGGTTGTTATTACAAAATAACCACACCCCCTTATTTGAAATTTAAGTAATATATTGGAAAGGGTTGGGTCTACCCACATGAGTGGACCCGCCCCATATTCCAACATGAATAAATGTGCATCAAGATTTGGTCCAACAAATCACATACTACAAAATCTAAAAATAGATGAACTAATACAAATGAAGTAATTATGTCTCATATATCATTATTATAGCGAACCAATGAATATAAAAGAAGGCATATTACTAATATAGAGAGGGAATTTAAACGATCATCTATAGAACATATATATTTTCTAAATGATGCAACCAAAGGAAATAGTAAAAATGGCTAATCATTATAAAAGTTTTTTCCGTACTAAAAATTATTTGTAACTATAAATGAGAGAATTGAATGTTCTTTTAAACATGTATTTCTAATGCAGGAACATGGACAAGGGCTGCATTATTTGGTGTATTCTTTGAGAGGCTCAATCGTTTCTTCTTCCCCATACCTTTATTTTTACACAATACACACATTTATTTAGAAGTGCATCTGATTTTTTAACTTCGCACGAATAGACTCTAAAAACTCTTACACTCTTACCATGTAACTTTACTATCCTACCTTAAGAATTTTCGACTCTTTTTCCCTATATAGAATAAGAAAGTGCATTAATTCTACCAATTTCTAATTAAATTCGCACGTTATAATTTATGAACCTATCTACAATAATTTTTGAGGTAACATTTCTTGGGAAAGTTATGATTTGGTTTTCTTTTGATTTTTTGACAGAGAAAAGGAAAGTTTCTGCTATCAATAGAAAGCGCTTCTTGGTACCTATTTTCTATAACCCAATTTGGCTTAGCCAGCACAGCCCTAAAAGGTGATGGACATCTACATAGAACAGGGCCAATGTGGCCGGGGTGTCCTTAAGTGGATAACCTTGGTGTGACCTCGTGCACACACTAGAGAATGCCTGCATGCACTAGGAAAGTCCATGAAATCTTAATTTTTGAATAATTCAACAATAAATAAGAATAAGTGGAGTTATTTTGATTGTTTACCTTCTATGTTTAGAATATTAGGTCTCTATACATCAAATAAAGTATTTAATGAAAATGCAAGTGCAATTTATATATTGTTATTCTTAAAATTGTTTTAATACAATAAATGCAAGATAATTTAGCTTTTTTTTAAAAAAAATTTAAATTGATATTTCATATAATTTTATTCATAATAATTTTTGAGTAAAATGCAAGTATAATTCATAAATGCACTCAGTCAACAAAATTTTATGACTTGGTTTCCAAACTCAAACATGGTAGCCACTACCGGCTGTTGAGTTTGAAAGGGGCCGTTAGAGGAATAATATTACAATATTCTAACCCATGTTAAGAAATTATTCTAAACCAATTCAATCGATTATCCCAAAATTATTCCTCCTTCCCTTGCTTCCAAACTTGCTATTCTAAACCAATTCTATCTTATGTTAGGGAATAATTTTAGAATATTCTTTTCAATGATATTTCATTTAATTTTTTCCTTTGAATACTTATTTTACAAAATCACAAATTCGGCTCTCTATTGACATCCACGGCTATGTAAACCACCCATTCAAGTGAGTATTGAACTAACACAATAATTCTTGAAATCAGTTTTAGTGGGGAAAATAGAATCCTAGTTTGTTTAAGCCAGAGAGACGATGGAGAAACAGCATGTTAAATCTATTCTTGTGATTGCTCTAATTTTTGCGATGCTTATGGGACATTCAAATGCAAGTTTTGCTGGATGCTATGCAAAATGCTTCATTCCATGCCTTATAGGGGGTAATGCAGTTTTATGTGGTATAAAATGTGTGCCCTAGTGTATCGGATAGAAAACTTCTGCGCAAGACATCACTAAGGACACCGAATATTTCTGTAGGCTTGGTTGTGCTTCTACTTTGTGCACTCAACTTAGTACCGAGCAAGATCCAGGTTGGTAGTAATTCCACTATTCCTGTCCCAATTTTAATTTTGTGAGTAACATAACATATTCGTATTTTCGCAGCTGAAAAGGAGGTGGCAAGTTGCGTGGACTCTTGCTCTAATGCATGCCGGCTCTACTGATTTAACTTCAACTTGTCACTAGGTGCAACTATTCGGATAGTTCTCAAGTTACCGCCCATATGTTTTGTAATGAATAAATGTCATTTTTAATTTTAAGATATGTCTGACCCGATGATTTGGATAGCAAATAAATATTTTATTCATTATATTTGTTCAAATAATGCAAATGACGAATAAAAGATATTTTTATTATATTTGTTCAGATTATGGAGACGATGAATAATTTTCCATGCTATATTGTGTATGATTGGTATGAATTCTGCATTCATTTTTTGTTGTGTGGCATACGGTATTAGGGTGTTGGTTATTATCTTGACAAGGAAACTCATACGGGAATCAAATTATTTTACAAAAACATACTGATCTAATTTGTGCGCATTTTCATAACTTCTGAAAAGTTCAATAAAATGGTTTGAGAGGCTGTCCATAATGTATTCTCTACAATGTTCTTTGTTATTGTCATACTTTGTGTAGGCCTGTTTTTGTTCATTCGCACTTTTGCCATGTAGAGGAGGAGGCTTTGGTCGGTCTCGATCCATTACATTAATAGATCTTCAATTCCTTAAAGAAACTTATGTGTTCTGAACACAATTGAAACTTTTTTTTTGGACATGGAATTCTTACATGTGAGTGCCGAATTGGTATTTATGTAAACTATGAATTGAGAGGAAAAAAAATTCAAATTTTCATTTTGAATTGAAGGTTTTCATATAAACCAACAAAGAATTTTTGCTTGCGGAAATTCACGACTCTAAATTGGGTTAGAATCACTTAGCTCTTTCCAACGGTTGGATATTTTAGGTCGAGAAGATTTTACAAAATTAGATCACCCTCTATATTCAATAATTCAAATGCCTTTCATGGTAATGATCAATTCTTCAAATCCTATCTCTCTTTTACAATGTGAGAGATTTTCACTCATTTTTCGTTTTCTCTCGATCCCCAAAAATGGCTTCATACCTTTGTTTTTTGTTTTCAATTCAAGGCTGCCATCCCAGGCAAAGAGAGAAGTACACATTTTTGTGTGTTCACGTCCCTTCATCTTTTCAAAAGAAGTGCCTTTTCATTTTTTCAAAATGTTAGGGGTGTTGAGGGGTGGTTATTACAAAATAACTACTCCCCCCTTATTTGAAATTTAAGTAATATATTGGAATGGGTTGGGTCTACCCACATGGGCGGACCTGCCCAGATTCCAACATCTTCCTCTCGCACATGAGGGTTAGACTCGCACAGAGCGTAATCATTACTATCAAATATCACCATTTCATATAGACAAGTGGTTCGTGTGACCTGCGAGAATATTAAGAGTTCTATTGCTATACACCGGTTAAGGATATATAGCAACTCAATGTCAATGTGGTGATGAGGACGTTGTTTCTCGCTATACCACAGACCTCTTAGAGTCGAAGCAGTCAACGTATCTCTTATCCCTCAAAAAACAATATAAGAGCATACTTGATTCGATCCCAATCATATATTCACAATTACGTCTCTAAACTCTAAATTATAGACATAATTGACCAGTCTATGTATACAGAGTAATGTGTCAGTCAAAGACAGTTTTTCTTTTATGTTACTAACTTTCAATCTTATCTTAGCTACTTTTCTAGACATGCACCGCTAAAGCGAATCAACCATAATTTCTTGGTGACATACTAAAGTAACGACACTTAAATAAAATTTCAAGAGACAAACGAAATTTCTAAGGGTATAAATTAAGATTAAATATGAATCTCAGGTCTAATACAATGAGATGAAAAGTAATGCACCATCTCATTACCCATATGGTTATATAAACACACAAGGTATGAAACACAAGCTACGATGCGCTATCTTCCCATCTGGAAGCGTTTGTTTTATTTTTTAAAAAAAGTATAGTATAGGTCTTAGACCAAATACATACAACATCTGATCTAAATTTTCCTTCTTACATGTCATCAAAAAACCTCACAATATCGAGAAAAAAACTCAAATCTGGCTATTTGACAAGTACAATGGATTGTGGAGAATCCATTTTGATTACCACATGTGTTTACTAAATGGGTAATCTCATCTTAGTACTTAACTAAGTTGGCATATATGTGTGTTAATCTACCATAAATTAATACAGACTCATCTCTACATATCACAAGATATTAGAGACGATTGCTCGTGTGAGATAGCCAATCTCAAAACTTGTCCGACATACTTTTAATGTAGACACAAAAATTTTAGACACAAAAACAAAATTCAAATATCATCGAATATAAGTATTGTATCATTTATACTCTGTATATGATTACAATCACAATCACAATACTGTCATAATAATTTACGTAGCTCTAGAAACCCAACATGTCAGACAAACATGTCTTTAGGTGCTAACTTTGTAAACGAGTCAGCCACCATCAAATACGTAGACATGTACTCAGTGTCATTTCCATCTTTTCAAACTTGTCTCTAACAAAATTGATCTTTGTGTCTATATGTTTGGTTTTGCCATCATATTTGGTGTCTCTAGCAGAAGCAACAGCTTACTTATTGTCATAAAGTCATAACTCTGACTGAATTGCTTACTACTCTCAAATATTACAAAAAATCTATACAACCAAATATCTCATAAACTGTGAAAGTACAGACTACAAAGTCTACTTTTGTTGTAGAAAGAGATACATAGCTTTGTTTCTTATAACTCAATGACATAACACTATCATTAAGCAATCAAACATAACCAGAGGTAGATTTTCTTTCATCTAAATCATCTCTCCAATCACTAACGTGTATCATTTTAATATTAGATCGTTTCCTTAATTACAAATAAAATAATTTACAGTTCCCTTCATGTATCTTAATATCCAATTTATATTAATCCAATAATTATTTCCTGGATTGAACATATACCTGTTGACCAAACCTATAGCCTGACCAATATCGAGATGAGTAAAGATCAGAGCATACTTCAAGCTCCCAACTGTGCTAGTATATAGTAATCTAGACATTTTAGTTGTTCATCAGGAGTTTAAGGGCACATTACATCACTTGAACTATCACCTTTAGTCATAGATGTATTAATAGGTTTGCAGTTTTCAATTTCAATTTCCAGAACCTTTACAATGTAAAACTCTTGAGATAATCCTAATAATCTCTTGGAATGATCTCTATAGGTTTTAATTCCTAATCTGTCTTTACCGATATCCTTTATCTCAAAATTGGAACACAACCATTTCAAGATTTAAAATACATATTTCTTATCATTCGTGACTAACAATATGTCTTCAACACATAGGGATAGAATTATAAAATTGTCATCGGACATCTCAATATGGGCGCAATGGTTTTCGTCCATCATGACGAAATTGTAAGAGATCACACATTCGTGAAATCTTAAATGCCAATGTCCAGAAGACTGCTTAAAGCCATAAATTGATCTACTCAATTTATATACTCTGTTTTCCTAACTTTTAATGACAAAACCCTCTGATTGTGTCATATAGACTTCTTTCTCAAGTTCTCAACTGAGAAAGGCAGTCTTCACGTCCATTTGATATAATTCTAAATCTAAAGTGGCCACTAATGCTAACAATAGGCAAAAGGAGGTAACTTTCACTACTGGGAAAAGGTTTTCACATATTCAACATCCTTTTAGAGAGTATAACTCTTGCTACCACTTAAGTATTTTATCTTTCAACAGTTCCATTTATCCGACATTAGGTTTTGAGAAGCCACTTGTTCCCAATAACCTTGTGTCTCAATAGAGGTTCAACTAATTCCAATGTATGGTTAGAACTCAATGACTCCAGTTCTTTTTCTTCTATTGTTTTTATCCGCTCATACTTGATAGGACTAAATGGAGTCTAATCTATGTTTTATGGTCTTCTTTATCTTCTGGAAAAACAATAAATATGTGTCCCTTTTTCTCAAAATAATGTCTGGGCACACTTTTCCTAACATTTTTCTGAGTTTTTTGACTCAATTGGATAGCTAGAATTTGGATCCCTGCCACTGGAATCAACATCATTCCAATGATCTACTATGGACAAAGCCATACTTTGAATCAACTAATTCAAATAAAGACTCTACGCATTTCGTGTCATCTTTGTTAGTAAATTCATTCTTAAAAAAATATGACATCTGTGATTCAATCTCTGCTATAACATCATTTTTTTTCATTCACCAATGAATATTTAACTTTTAGACTAGTGTGAGTATCTTACAAATATACTCTTACTTTTAGGGAGACCCAATTTTCCAAACATATTAGAAAACCTTCAATAGAGTCAACCGATCCCCAAGGTCTGAGGTTATTCAGACTCGACTTTCTACCAGTTCAAAATTCATATATGTCAATAGTACTGATTTTGAAGTACTTTGTTCAAAATATAACCAACAGTTAACAAGCCAACTCCCCAAAAGGAAATCGATAAGTTAACCTGTACCATTATGGATGTTGTCATATTCAATAATATCCTATTATATGTTACTATAACACCATTTTGCTGAGATGTTTAAGAAATAGTTAGATATCGGA
Source organism: Dillenia suffruticosa (assembly GCA_033439265.1). NCBI lineage: Eukaryota > Viridiplantae > Streptophyta > Magnoliopsida > Dilleniales > Dilleniaceae > Dillenia > Dillenia suffruticosa. The sequence goes on along the minus strand of JAVTVX010000030.1, from coordinate 8,874,634 downwards.
CTATGTTGCTTTCATTATATAGATCTTTAATTTGATCTAATAGATATTCGTGTCATCTATCAATTCGATTCTCTAACTCACTCATATAGCGTCTAAAATACTTAAGTGTTTCAGACTTGTGAGAAATCAAATAGATACAACCAAATGGTATGAAGTCATCTATGAATGTAATGAAACACAAAATTTCATATCTTCTTGCCTTCATCCTCATTGAACCACAAATGTCTGAATGGACAAACAGCAATAGAATTTAGCCCACATAGTTTTTTCAAATGGTTTTCTCATTATTTTGTAAACATGACAAACTTTAACTTAATAGTTAAACATTCATCCATTACATTGCAAAATTATAAAACTATTTGCAAATTGTCAAGAACCAACACATGTCATTTAGGTGCAAATTAACGTAGTCTTTCTCATAGTTCAAAAACATAGACAAGTTCCAAAAGTACAAGAATAAATAAGATTCCGTCGTATTTTGGGTATGCAGAGAATATCACGCAAAATAAGAGTTCGGCTATTTTGTAACTTCAATTTACAAGTGTCTGTTTCTCTAACCTCCATTTTTGTATTGTTCTCCACATCGATCTATCTCCAACTAGGAGGCATTCGACAAAAAATTTCAAGTGTTTCTTAATCTGTTCTTATCTCCAGAGTTGTTCTTTTGTGATCTTTCTCCATTCTCCTTTCCTTTCTTCCTTTCTTACTTTAATTCAAGTCCTTCCACACTTAGAGTCCGAAACTCGTTTGGAACTAGATGCTAGAGCAAAAGCATGGATTGGGGATCTCGCAGCACCAAACCGCTCATTCTCAAGCTCAATGTGATGAGCAACATTCGAGAAAGTTTTCATACTATCATTGTGAGTCAAACTGATTTTCAGGTACTTTCACTTGGTAGGAATGGATCAGATCAGGGTTTGAACTTTCTATTTATCCGACAGGACGTGACTAGCTGATTACCATTCTCTAATTACGTTAAACATGACCCCTAATTACTGTTTGATACTATGACAATATCACTTTTTATAGATATCAAGCATTATGGTAATTTGTCTAAGATGATTCACTGGTGGCTCCATGTTTTACCATGAGGTACACCCAGATATCATGAGTAGTCATATATTACTCATACTCAGATATCATGTCATCAATCATAGAACTAACCAGGGTTGCACGAACATTGGAATTTATCATTTTCGACGTCTGGTAAACCTCTGCTTCTCTCCTCTGCAGAGCAACATTGCTCACACTAAGATCCTAAATGACATGTTTGATACCTTCCAAGTTATCATATTCTTTCAGCATATATCACATTTTATGGCGTCATATCTCATGATTGTCGCCATTCATTTTGTCACTTCTATTTAAAATCCCTAATAATGGATTTTGATGTTATGGTTTTGGTTTCTAAGAGAAAAGACACTTATTGTAATACTCATATCATACATATAATTTTATGTTTCAAAATTAACATTCATGATGAGTTAACATTAGGTATAGAATCGAAAGTTCACTTTGTTCCAAATCATCATTTATGGTTAAAATGCATCACCATCATAAATTTAATTTGAAAATACAAAATCCAATAGGTTTATATGATAATTACTCAAATTCTGCTAACCAAAACCTCCTACTTAAATACACAAAGTATTTAAATAATATTACAATTTTAGATGAAAATTACTCAAATTTTACGAATATAAAATTTTCATTTAAATACCCAAAATATTTAAATACCCTAGTTTTCTTTTGCGTGTATGATCATAAGAAAAATAACAAATATTTTCAATAGAAACTTTATATATATAAAAAAAAACTTAAAAAGTTTCTGACATATGATCATAATTCAAACAAATAACCATAGTGCGTAAAAGAAAACATGCAAATTTATTATTTTAATTCATAATATGTCCATTCGAGTAAGCATATTTATCATTTTCTTGGATTGTGTATCCCTAGGAGAAAAATCTCCTTTCGCACGTGGATTAGTGCTATTCATACCATGAGATAACTTTTTTCTTTATTTGGATCCCTAGATTCTTGACCCTCCAATTACTATTAATATGGATATCACATTGTTAAAAATCATACTTCTTCTCTTCGCATTCATCCTCCCAAAAAGGATGACCTAATTTAAGAAGTTTTAGATGAGTAAACATGAGATGGTTCCATCTTATAAATCAATATTAGATCTAACATTATCAAACACTCTAAATTTCTCAATTCTCTCTCCCTCCCCTGGAGGCCCGAAACACTATAAAAGAGATGTCTGATTATCACCATTTTCCTTAAAAATGGGAACAATATTAGGTTAGGCACAACCATAATATTAAAATAAAATTTTTCGAATATAAATAATTGAGCAAAAAAATCCAACAATGATGAGTGAAAAACAAATCTTCACCCAGGTAGCCAAAATTAAGAAAATAATTTTTTTAGCCTTATATAAAAATTTTCAGAATTTTTCGTGCACCAAAAGTAATTTTTCTGAAATTTTATACAATTTTCAAGTTAAAAAATTAATAAAAATTACTTTTCCAATCTGAAAAATAAATTAAAACTTATAGAAAAATCCGAAGGGAGTAATAATTGTTCCGGTGAAAATTCTGGCCGAAACCGAGCCTTCACGCTCCCCCACACACTGCTGGAGTAGGCTGTCCAAAATGGACATGCATCCTCTCTCCTTAGGTAGCGCGTGACATTCACGCACCTCCTTTTCGACGGCTGCAAGATCCGAAATTTGGGCTACCCCTATTTTTGATCTTTTTAAGTTCAATGGTACTTTTGAATTTCAATCGGAGGTCTCTAACCGAGGGGATGGATCTCACTTACCACAGCCGAGAATGGGATTGGCCAGGTATTATTAATTTTCTTCATTTTTCTTGTTTTTGACCCAAATTTCGAACAGTCATTTCTCTCTCAATTCTTAACCATTTTTTGCATTCTTTATATGGTTGGAAAACATTTTTCAAAAGAAATCTAACCATATAAATTTCATGTCATGAAAAACAATATTTTTACAGATCCGAATACATTAAGTTTCGGCTAGGGTTTCCTATATGTCATAATGTACTCATCAGATGCATGCCAAATTTTACAGATTTTATTCTCATGCAACAAACATTTTACTATGTAAAATTGAGAGCATTACATTTAACCATTTTCATGTTTCTATTAATAAACCTTAAAAATTATTCTAGGCATTTTCATTTTTAATAACCAACTAAAGAGATAGGAAACACCCTAAATAGCTCTTATACCAATGAAGGCTTTCATATAAACCAACAAATAATCTTTTCAAGCGGAAATTCATGGATAAAATTGAGTTAAAATCACTTATCTCTTTCCACTGATTGGGTTTTCTAAATCGAGAAAATGTCACAAAATCGGATCACCCTCTATACTCCGCAATCCAAATGCCTTTCATGGTATTGATCAATTCTTCAAACCCTATATCTTTTTTTACAATGTGAGAGATTTTTCACTCACTTTTCATTTTCTTTGGATCCCCAAATATGGCTTCATGCGTTTGTTTTTTGATTTCAATTCACGGCTGCCATCCCATGTAAAGAAAGAAGTACACATTTTTGTGTGTTCAAGTCCCTTCATCTTTTCAAATGAAAAAGTGCCTTTTCCTTTTCAAAATGTGAGGGGAGTTGAGGGCTGGTTATTACAAAATAACCACACCCCTTTATTTGAAATATAAGTAATATATTGGAAAGGGTTGGGTCTACCCACATGGGTGGACCCGCCCCATATTCCAACATGAATAAATGTGCATCAAGATTTGGTCCAACAAATCATATACTACAAAATCTAAAAATAGATGAACCAATACAAATGAAAATGAAGTAATTATGTCTCTTATATCATTATTATAGTGAACCAATGAATATAAAAGAAAGCATATTACTAATATAGAGAGGGAATTTAAACGATCATCTATAGAACATATATAATTTCTAAATGATGCAACCAAAGGAAATAGTAAAAATGGCTAATCATTATAAAAGTTTTTTCCATACTAAAAATTATTTGTAACTATAAATGAGAGAATTGAATGTTCTTGTAAACATGTTTTTCTAATGCAAGAACATGGACAAGGGCTGCATTTTTTGGTTAAATTCACATGAATAGACTCTAAACACTCTTACACTCTTACCTTGTAACTTTCCTATCCTACCTTAAGAAAGTGCATTAATTCTACCAATTTCTATTTAGATTCGCACGTTATAATTTATGAACCTGTGTACAATAATTTTTGAGGTAACATTTCTTGGGAAAGTTATGATTTGGCCTTCTTCTAATTTTTTGACAGAGAAAAGGAAAGTTTCTGCTGTCAATAGAAAGCACTTCTTGGTACCTATTTTCTATAACCCAATTTGGCTTAGCCAGCACAGCCCTAAAAGGTGATGGACATCTACATAGAACAGGGCCAATGTGCCCGGGGTGTCCTTAAGTGGATAACCTTGGTGTGACCTCGTGCACACACTTGAGAATGCCTGCATGCACTAGGAAAGTCCATGAAATCTTAATTTTTGAATATTAGGTCTTTATACATCAGATAAAGTATTTAATGAAAATGCAAGTGCAATTTATATATTATTACTCTTAAAATTGTTTTAATACAATAAATGCAAGACAATTTAACTTTTTTTTAGAAAAAAAATTGAAATTGATATTTCATATAATTTTATTCATAATAATTTTTGAGTAAAATGCAAGTATAATTCATAAATCATTATTCTAATTGCACTCAGTCAACAAAATTTTATGACTTGGTTTCCAAACTCAAACTTGGCAGCCACTACCGGCTGTTGAGTTTGAAAGGGGTTGTTAGAGGAATAATATTATAATATTCTAACCCATGTTAAGAAATTATTCTAAACCAATTCAATCGAATATCCCAAAATTATTCCTCCTTCCCTTGCTTCCAAACTTGCTATTCTAAACCAATTCTATCTTATGTTAGGGAATAATTTCAGAATATTCTTTTCAATGATATTTCATTTAATTTTTTCCTTTCAATACTTATTTTACAAAATCACAAATTCGGCTCTCTATTGACATCGACGGTTATATAAACCACCCATTCAAGTGAGTATTGGACCAACACAATAATTCTTGAAATCAGTTTTAGTGGGGAAAATAGAATCCTAGTTTGTTTAAGCCAGAGAGACGATGGAGAAACAGCAAGTTAAATCTATTCTTGTGATTGCTTTAATTTTTGCGATGCTTATGGGACATTCAAATGCAAGTTTTGCTGGATGCTATGCAAAATGCTTCATTCCCTGCCTTATAGGGGGTAATGCAGTTTTATGTGGGATAAAATGTGTGCCCCAGTGTATCGGAAAGAAAACTTCTGCTCAAGACATCACTATGGACACCGATTATTTCTGTAGGCTTGGTTGTGCTTCTACTTTGTGCACTCAACTTAGTACCGAGCAAGATCCAGGTTGGTAGTAATTGCACTATTTCTGTCCCAATTTTAATTTTGTGAGTAACATAACATATTCGTATTTTCACAGCTGAAAAGGAGGTGGCAAGTTGCGTGGACTCTTGCTCTAATGCATGTCGGCTCTACTGATTTAACTTCAACTTGTCACTACGTGAAACTAATCGGATAGTTCTCAAGTTACAGCCCATATGTTTTGTAATGAATAAATGTCATTTTTAATTTTAAGATATGTCTGACCCGAAGATTTGGATAGCAAATAAATATTTTATTCATTATATTTGTTCAAATAATGCAAATGACGAATAAATGATATTTTTATTATATTTGTTCGGATTATGGAGACGATGAATAATTTTCCATGCTATATAGTGTATGATTGGTACGAATTCTGCATTAATTTTTTGTTGTGTGGCATACGGTATTAGGGTGTTGGTTATTATCTTGACAAGGAAACTCATAGGGGAATCAAATTATTTTACAAAACATACTATCTAATTTGTGCGCATTTTCATAACTTCTTAAAAGTTCAATAAAATGGTTTGAGAGGCTGTCCATAATGTATTCTCTACAATGTTCTTTGTTATTGTCGTACTTTGTGTAGGCTTGTTTTTGTTCATTCGCACTTTTGCCATGCAGTGGAGGAGGCTTTGGGTGGTCTCGATCCATTACATTAATAGATCTTCAATTATTTTGAAGAAACAATTTTATGTTGTAGTTCCCACGGTTGAAGTTGATTCCATTTCCATAGAATCTATTTAATTTGTTATCGTAGTCCTTCGCTTTGATTATGATAATTCTCTGTGGTGTTCTCTATTTCTCAAAGAGTCAGGTTTTAACATTCTAAAATTGTTGAAAGTTGGAGTCATATTGAGAAAATTTAAAATAAAAAAAAAAAGGAAGAGAAAGATGATAACTTTTCGTGAGATACCAAACCCAAATGTTGAAAAATTTTAAAATAAATATGTAACTTTGTGGTTAAAGTGTCAGATGCCCTAACTAGAAAATAGTTATTGATGTGTTGTATGGCAAATAACTTACCATAATACAGCAAAAACTACTAAAAACATTTGATAAACAATTCAAAAGTTCTATCTATGTAAACTTAAGAAAACGAGTTAGAAATGACAGGGAGCTGAAGAGAATATTTAATATGTATTTTTCCTTGTTTTGAAGTTTGTATATAGACCCATAAGTGTCCAAAGTATTGTATTATTACATAAAAAAAAATGCTATTCGGCAGTTACCAATAGTAAATAAGGCCAGGTGGGGCCCATAGAAGGGCAAGAATTGTTGAATTTAAGCTATCACACTTGTTGGCGTAGGTGGGAAGAGCACCTGCGTCCCTTAACCAGGTCGGGTGTTTGACTCTCCACGGTACGGAAAAAACAATATTGGAAGACCCCCCTCAAATGAGACTCGACAGTCAGGTCGGTCCGGATAATCGGGACGAAATCTCGGATACTGGGTGATAGCCTAGCCATAGGGACCGAAAAAAAAGTGTATCACATTAGGGTTATTGTGTGGTTTCTACAAGGCAAATGTCCATCTCTCTTTCCCCTGAATACCTCAGGCATACACTAGCATAGAACACACACAATACATTAGGATGGAGAAGTCGAGCTCCCCATTCCTAGTTCTGTTTTACGATCCACACCTCAACAAACTAGACCTCAAACTCATCAAAATCTCGATGAAATTTCAAGTACCATGTATGTGTATGCCTAGTCGATATCTTATGATCTTGTGTAATCTTTTTCTTAAGTTGTTATGATTTTAAAATTAAGAACATAACTTTGTTTTTGGATACAAAAGCCTGAAATACCCTGAATTCTACCACCTTGATAGTCTGATCATATTGTTTTTTTCACCGATGTCTTTCTTTACCTAACTATAAATTGTGCAATATTTTCTTATAAATAAAATAAACTTTCAGAGCTTTTAAAAGACATATCATGCAAAGGATTTAGTGAGAAGTAAATTTTTAATAATTTACATGTTTTCATAGCAAGAAATTGCCCTCCTTCAGCTATAATTTTTGGCCCATTTTGAAGTGATATTAGATTAACCACTAAACATGAAATTCAATAAAGTGTGTTAAGATATATAACATGCTTAAACATGAAATTCAATGGCAAAATTTGTGTCAAACTTCGAGGTTCCCTATTGGTTTTTCTATTATGATATGGTGAAAATCACAAAAGAACGAAAGGGGAAAAAGTAGCTTAAGTATTATTCAGAAAGTTTTGCAAAGTCTATGAGTGAATTTGTGTATGGTTACTTTATATGGTTCTCAGAGTTTAACGTAACTTGCAAACGAAACTTGAGGATCTCTAGCTGCTAATTTATCAGTTCACGTTCCAAAATTAAAACCAGAAGCTAGTGAAGTGCTTGAATTGTCTAACCCAAAATCCTTAGATTTAATTTTGGAATCCCAATGCCTGGCATATGCTTTTTGGTCCTTGTACACCAATTTGTTTGACATTCTGATCCCTTTTCCAAGTGCAAGATAAAAAAAGCACAAGGAGAATGACAATGGAGAACGAATAAAAGGCGATGACAACACTCTCTCTCTTGAGAATATTTTGAGATAATACAAGCTTCATCTGCATGTTTCACTATACTTCTGTCATCATACATGCTATGCCTATTATGCATGTGCATGCCATGCCTCTTATGCATGTTATTCACACCATACCTACTTGTTCCGCTTATGCTCTGGGAATGAAAAAGTGAAGAAACACTCATATAAAAAGGCTATTGAGTCAACGGAGTTTAGATCTCTATTCGCCGTTATCCCCGTTTGCTTTGTACTCTTTGTATAATGATGGATATATATTATACTCTTGGCATTAAGACATGTACTTATGTCTAACATTTGTGTGCTGTAAGCGATACCAAAGGTCTAGATGTATAGTTGCTCGCAACTGGTAGCCTCATGCAAAATTATCTTCTCTACATGTTATGATGAAATGCACTTGCAGGAAGAAGGGCTATTCATACTATTCTGTTTGTTGATTGTAGAAGTATTTTCTATTGATTTATCATTTGTCCATGGTAACCTTAGTTGGCTAAACGGTCACCAAAGAATTTAAAATTTGCTAGATTTATCATGAAAGAAAAAATTATTCATTTTCTTTATTTAAACTTATTCCTTGTGTGTTCTTCACGCGTGGATCGCACGACTCTCACGAGTCCAAACTTTGCATTTTTAATTACATTGTTTCTTTCTGCATTTGCATGCTTATTTCCCTTCAGCTATATGGGGTGCAATGTGTGCATATCGGGTCATCATAACAACATTTGAAAGCTTGAAAAGGTAATGTCCATTGAAAATATATGGATACAACTTCGATTTTGAATATATCCTATTATTTTTAATGTGTTCAAACAGGAGATAACTCAACTCCAAGTTATCTTAATTGAAGAAGTTTCATCACAATTTCAATTTTGCACACATTTTATTTCTTTTTCTCTTCCATCAGTTTTTTTACTAAATTTAAAAATAAATAATATTCCAAGTTTCCAACAATTTCTCTAAGCATTTTGAACACAATCGAAACTTTTTTTTTGGACATGGAATTCGTTACACGTGAGTGCCAAACTTGGTATTTATGTAAACTATGAATTGAGAGGAAAAAAAATTCAAATTTTCATTTTGAATAAATGTGCATCAAGATTTGGTCCAACAAATCAGTTACTACAAAATCTAAAAATAGATGAACCAATACAAATGAAGTAATTATGTCTTGTATATGATTATTATAGCGAACCAATGACTATAAAACAAAAGGCATATTACTACTATAGAGAGAAATTTAAACGATCATCTATAGAACATATATAATTTCTAAATGATGGAACCAAAGGAAATAGTAAAAATGGCTAATCATTATAAAAGCTTTTTTGGCACTAAAAATTATTTGATACTATAAATGAGAGAATTGAATGTTCTTGTAAACATGTATGTCTAATGCAAGAACATGGACAAGGGCTGCATTTTTTGGTGCATTCTTTGAGAGGCTCAATCGTTTCTTCTTCCCCATACCTTTATTTTTACACAATACACACATTTATTTAGAAGTGCATATGATTTTTTAACTTCACATGAACAAACTCTAAAAACTCTTACACTCTTAACTTGTAACTTTACTATCCTACCTTAAGAATTTTGGACTCTTTTTCCCTCTATAGAATAAGAAAGTGCATTAATTCTACCAATAAGAAAGTGCAATTTCTAATAGTAAAAATGGCTTAGCCGGCACTGCCCTAAAAGGTGACTTGGTTTGAAAGGGGTTGTTAGAGGAATAATATTACAATATTTCTAATAGAAAGTGCAACTTTAAAAATGCAAGTATAATTCATAAATCATTATTCTAATTGCACTCAGTCAACAAAATTTTATGACTTGGTTTCCAAACTCAAACTTGGTAGCCACTACCGGCTGTTGAGTTTGAAAGGGGTTGTTAGAGGAATAATATTACAATATTCTAACCCATGTTAAGAAATTATTCTAAACCAATTCAATCGAATATCCCAAAATTATTCCTCCTTCCCTTGCTTCCAAACTTGCTATTCTAAACCAATTCTATCTTATGTTAGGCAATAATTTGAGAATATTCTTTTCAATGATATTTCATTTAATTTTTTCCTTTGAATACTTATTTTACAAAATCACAAATTCGGCTCTCTATTGACATCGACGGTTATATAAACCACCCATTCAAATGAGTATTGGACCAACACAATAATTCTTGAAATCAGTTTTAGTGGGGAAAATAGAATCCTAGTTTGTTTAAGCCAGAGAGACGATGGAGAAACAGCAAGTTAAATCTATTCTTGTGATTGCTTTAATTTTTGCGATGCTTATGGGACATTCAAATGCAAGTTTTGCTGGATGCTATGCAAAATGCTTCATTCCCTGCCTTATAGGGGGTAATGCAGTTTTATGTGGGATAAAATGTGTGCCCCAGTGTATCGGAAAGAAAACTTCTGTGCAAGACATCACTAAGGACACCGATTATTTCTGTAGGCTTGGTTGTGCTTCTACTTTGTGCACTCAACTTAGTACCGAGCAAGATCCAGGTTGGTAGTAATTCCACTATTTCTTTCCCAATTTTAATTTTGTGAGTACCATAACATATTCGTATTTTCACAGCTGAAAAGGAGGTGGCAAGTTGCGTGGACTCTTGCTCTAATGCTTGCCGGCTCTACTGATTCAACTTCAACTTGTCACTACGTGCAACTATTTGGATAGTTCTCAAGTTGCAGCCCATGTGTTTTGTAATGAATAAATGTCATTTTTAATTTTAAGATATATCTGACCCGATGATTTCGATAGCGAATATATATTTTATTCATTATATTTGTTGGAATAATTCAAATGATGAATAAAAGATATTTTTATTATATTTGTTCGGATTATGGGGACGATGAATAATTTTTCATTCTATATAATGTATGAATGGTAGGAATTCTGCATTAATTTTTTGTCATGTCGGATACGGTATTAGGGTGTTGGTTATTATCTTGACAAGGAAGTGCATAGGGGAATAAAATTTTTTTACAAAAACATACTGATCTAATTTGTTCGCATTTTCATAACTTCTAAAAAGTTCAATACAATGGTTTGAGAGGCTGTCCATAATGAACTCTCTACAATGTTATTTGTTATTGTCGTACTTTGTGTGGGCCTGTTTTTGTTCATTCGTACTTTTGCTATGTAGTGGAGGAGGCTTTGGGTGGTCTGGATCCATTACATTAATAGATCTTCAATTATTTTGAAGAAACAATTTTATTTTGTAGCTCCCACAGTAAGTTGATTCCATTTCCATTGAATCTATTTAATTTGTTATCGTAGTCCTTCGCTTTGATTATGATATTCTCTACCATGTTCTCTATTTCTCAAAGAGTCAGGTTTTAACATTCTAAAATTGTTGAAAGTTGGAGTCATATTGAGAAAATTTTTTAAAAAAAAAAGGAAGAGAAAGATGATAACTTTTCGTGAGATACCAAACCCAAGTTTTGAAAAATTTTAAAATAAATATGTAACTTTGTGGTTAAAGTGTCAGATGCCCTAACTAGAAAATAGTTATTGATGTGTTTTATAGCAAATAACTTCCCATAGTACAGAAAAACGACTAAAAACATTTGATAAACAATTCAAAAGTTCTAATCTAATATGTATTTTTCCTTGTTTCGAAGTCTGTATTATTACTTTAAAAAAATGATATTTGGCTGTTACCAATAGTAAATAAGGCTAGGTGGGGCCCATAGAAGGGCAAGAGTTGTTGAATTTAAGCCGACAAGAGTATCACATTAGGGTTATTGTGTGGTGGCGACGAGGCAAATGTCCATCTCTCTTTCCCTTGAATACCTCGGGCATACACTAGCATAGAACACCCACAATACATTAGGATGGAGAAGTCGAGCTCTTCGTTATGTAAATCTCTTAGATATTATGTTTTAGAAATTTTACTTTTTACTTTTTACTTTCTTTTTATTTATTAAGTAGTTATTTGGTTTCGAAATATTTACTTTTTACAAATAGGAAAATTTTTATTTTCTTTAGGGTTTCTACTCCTATATATATAGGAGTGTTTCATATTATTTGGGAGAACGTTTGGAGGCAGCCCCAAGGGGGGCAGCAGCAGGCAGCCCTTTGGGAAGAAAGATTTACTGCAGTCTTGACTTGGAGGCACATAATTGGGAAGAAAGATGGCAACTGGGGAGGAGCCATTTTTCTTCTGCAATGGTACATTCTTTTGGAGCAATAAATCCTTTTTTATGAGTTGTCTTTTTATTATGCTTTGTTTTTAATTTATTTTTCTAGTCGAAAGGTTATTGAATCCTTGATTTTAATGGTTGTGAGATCTAATTTGGTATATTAATTCAATTTATCATAAGTATTTATTTAATTCCTACACTTCATGGATCATGATTTTCTAGGTTTTATTGAATAGGGCCCATATGTAATAGTTTTAGAATAATCTATAACTAATTAAAACTGTAAATCCATAATTGTTTGTTGGTTTTAATAAAGTGGCAATTGGCATTCGTGTTATAGGAATGACATTCGTGTCATGGGATTGAATAATTTAATTTAAATGAATCCGATGTGTGTTTGTTAATTAGAATTGGGTCTCTCTAAATCCTAATACTGTTGAGACTTTTAATCCTAAGAGCTTTTCTAGGGTTGACTCTCGATTAGGGACATAATTAACGAGTTTCTCTTAATTATCGACGAAATAAGGAGAGATTGGTCGTTGGGCATTTGTCGACGACTATAACCAATTTATTTATGGTTATTGAAATCTTTAAACAGGTCGATAATCAATCATATGAAATCAAGGTGGAAATAATTCCTTTAACTAGAATTTCTTTTCATTGATATTTTCTCTTTTAATTGATAGTATTTAATTTTCTTATTTTAGTTAATTTTATTTGTTTTGTTAGTTTTAGATAATTTCTCAAACCCCCGTATTTTTATTTTTTCTTAAAAGTGATAAATCCGACGTTCCCTGTGGATTCAACCCTGCTCACCCTAGACTTGTCTTTAGTAAAGTAGATATTTTATTTTTGGTTGTTTGACGACACACCAAATTTGGGCACCGTTACCGGGGATCAGTGTTAAGTGATTTATTTTTTTTTTATTTTTTTTCCTTGTTTGCAAGACTCTTTGTAGGGAACTTGCCGAAAGTTGTCAAGGGCTTAAATGAGAAGGACATCAACCACGAGAATATGGCCACACAAAAGACTTTAAGGGAGTTGTTATTTTCTGATTTTAATGAACATACCTTTTGCAGTGATTTTTCTAATATTGAGATTTCCCAAAAATTTGGAATGTGGCAAGATGTTCCAAAAACGGTCAATGATATAAGTGATTTTTCCCTTCGTCGAGAATTAAAAGAAATAACTTCTCTTATGTATGATTTTATTGTAGGAAAAACACAATCGGTATAAACTTGTGCAATTTGTTCAGAGATAGATCATCCAACCAATAAGTGTCCCATTCTTTATGGTGACCCATATTCGAACATCTATAACCAAGGATGGTGTAATGAACCATATTTCAATTATGGAAATTGGCAACAAGGATTCCAACAACAACCACAAGTCCATTCTCAATTTCAGCCTCAACAAACTTTTTTGAACCAAGGTACGTCTCTAGAAGAGATTGTTAAAAGTTTGGCTAATAGCACTTTGTTAATCCAATAGGAAAGCCAACGATTTCAACAGGAGACAAGAGCCAACATCCAAAATTTGGAGAATCAAATGTCACAATTGATGGCAACCTTGAATCGATTAAAAAAATCATCAAAAGAAGTAGGAGACAATTTATCAAAAACCAAAGAAGATATGAAAAACGAGCAAATAGCGAAATCATCAACAGCAAATGAATCCACTGAGGAGGTAAGTAAAGAGTCCAATAGTTTCCAAACAAATATTTTGATTTTACCACATGTTCCCAGCAGGTTGGCATAACCGAAGAAGGATGAAGAGAATGAGATTTTGGAAACTTCTCCGAAAGAAGGATTCAACACTTCTCTCTTAGAAGCAATAAAGTAAGTGTCAACACCCTTCATGAAAATAGTTAAGACAAAAATTGATGTGGATTTGGGTATTTTAACTCATGAGTTTAATGGTAAAGTTGCTACTTTTAATATTTTTGATATCATGAAATATCCAAATGATTTTAAGTTTATTTTTCATGATAGTACGGTGGATTTCATTGTTCATGATAATTTTGTGCAACATAAATTGGATTTTGTATTTCAGAAAAATGTGACAGAAGATGTTGCACATTGGGATAAATTTCTTAAAGACAAACTCCCACATCGGAAATGATTTATGGTAGGCCATAAAGTCCTTCATTTCAATTTAAGATTGAAATTCATATCAGGCAAGTTGAAGTTAAAATGGACCAGACCGATGTTTGAGTGAGGTTGAAGCGAGGGGATCATGTCGAGCCAAAGACATGAAACAATGACGCTTATTGGGAGGCAACCCAATATTTTCTTTATGATTTATTTATTTATTTTTATTTATTTATTCTCATTTATGTTAGCACGATTTAGGATTGATTCTAAAAAAATAAAAAATAAACAAACAGAAGTACTCCTTGCTTATGGCGTGCCCACGCCTTAAGCCAAATTCATTTCTGCCCACACAGATCACATGGACAACTTTTCTCCTTGCTTATGGCGTGCTCACGCCCTAAGTGAATTCCATTTCTGCCAAAGGAGCATACATTTCACTACATAACCAGAAGCACTCTTTATTTAGGGCGTGCCCACGTTCTAACCACACTTCACTTCTGAAAAAAAAAAGAGAGAGAGAGAGAGGCGAATTTCACTTCTATTTTAACACTTGTATTTCGTTTTTTAGGACTTCTCTCTCTACCTTGAAGTCTCAATAATGGACCGAAATGCTTAATGATTACGGCGTATCCACGTCATAGCTCTTTCTTCGAGTCATTCGAATTGATCCTCTATTTTCCACTCCACCCTAGGGGAGTATTGTTCTCACATTCCTCTTTTATTTCTTTGTTCTTTTTTCTTTTATTTTGTTTGATTTATTTATGCGTATTTTTATCTTTCTTAACTTAAGCATACATTGGGGATAATGTATGATTTAGGTGTGAGGGATGTTAGGTGTTTCCTTATTTATTTATTTATTTATTTTGACACTATATTTATTTTCTTTCTTATATTAGTTTAGATTTTGTTTCTTCAAAAATAAAAAAATAAAAAAAATGAAAAAAATTCTGAGCTTTCTTAGTTGACATATGCTCTTTGGTTGACTAGAGATATATGAAAAATAGCTTGTATCAATGACTTTTATGCTTGAAATGGCTACTCATATCTTTAA
Source organism: Dillenia suffruticosa (assembly GCA_033439265.1). Lineage (NCBI taxonomy): Eukaryota > Viridiplantae > Streptophyta > Magnoliopsida > Dilleniales > Dilleniaceae > Dillenia > Dillenia suffruticosa. The sequence continues at coordinate 8,859,309 of JAVTVX010000030.1, read as the reverse complement.
TAGTTTTTTTTGAATGATGAACATACAAGATTTGACACAAACCCTACTTAAAATGTGAGGTTTTGAGTCATAAACAAGCAAATTCATTTTTTGTGCTCAAGATTATTTTTCTTGATGAGTGATTATCACACTTGGATTGCACATTCTAGAACTTGCATTGTTATACATTTCGAGACCACACTCTAGAATTTCATGCATTGAAATGACAAAAGCACTTAGGATTTACCCATTTTGGCTTTCTAAAAATCCCTACCTTGATGTCATAAACCCTTCTTGTACCAAAGGTATATATATTTAATTGCATAATTTTGGTTTTATGTTCACCTCATTACGAAGATGATGATTGGAATTTTGATGTTGACATTTTCATGAAGATGATACATGTTCGAGAAAAAAAAAACACAAGAGAAAAAAAAAAGAGAAAAAAGAAAAAAAAGAAAAAAAAGAAAAAAAAAAAGTGGATGAGAAAAAGAAGTGTTGTATCTTGATTGAAAATTCATTTACACTTCAGTCATGGAAAATTGAAAAAGCATTTGATATTCTTGTATGCTGTTTGCTATTGCCTATTCATTTGAAGAGTAAGAAGTCAATTATGTTGTCTATTTGTTGAGACAAAGATCGATCAATGTTATAAAAAATTGTGTGGTTAGTTATATATGGCCTTTGGTACGTTTTTAACCCTTAAATATCACCTTATCCTACCCTTTACCCAAGCCCCATTACAACCAAATAAAAGACCTTTAGATTGATGCATAAAATTCTAATTTTTAAGTGGTGGAGATTTAATATATTTGCAAGCATATGGTAGTGTCATTCCATGTTGTTGATTTGAGAGACATATATATTCTTAACCCTTTCGAGTGCATTAGAGTGAACCCTTGGAGAGGATTGTCGAATTTTGTTGTTTGGATTTCATAAGAGGCTGTTGAGATATGTAGTGGTTGTTTTAGTGCGGATCGCTTTGAAATACTTGTTGTTTCGATTATGTTTTCGGTTTAACTTTTATGGTATTTATTGGCTTGGAAGCTTGGAAGAAAAAAGTAGGTTGGATAGTTTTAATTTTATTTTAGTTAGGGATGCCTGAGGACAAGCATCATCTAGGTGTGGGGGAATTTGATAGGGCTTAAATATGTGTAATATTTGCGATTGATTTTGTACTATTTTTAACAAATATTACACTAATATCTATATTTTATGACATTTGATTTAGAAAGAGATTTATTATGGAAAGAGAAGAAAAACAAGCTAAATTTGAGTAATTTTGCAAAGCATGAAAAATTGAACAACAATACTCTTTTATTAGCACGTGGGCACACGGATCTCTAGAGGCAAGCAAGAAGTTATGAAGATTTATGGCATTAAAAATTTATTTTTCCAATTGCACATTCAAGAGGAAATTGGAGTGGAATTAGAATATTGAAGATTTTGAAGAATTTTATTTCATTTATAATATTTAGGAAAATGAATTTTTAAAGATGTAAATCTCTTAGATATTATATTTTAGGAATTTTACTTTTTACTTTTTATATTCTTTTTTTTTATTTAGTAATTATTAGGGTTAGAAATATTTACTTTTCACAAATAGGAAAATTTCTATTTTCTTTTGAGTTTCTACTCCTATATATATATATATATATGAGTGTTTCATATTATTTGGGAGAACTTTTGGAGGCAGTCCCAAGGGGTGCAGCAGCAGGTAGCCCTTTGGGAAGAAAGATTTACTGCAGTCTTGATTTGGAGGCACATAATTGGGAAGAAAGGTGGCATCCGGGGAGGAGCCATTTTTCTTATGTAGTAGTACTTTCTTTTGGAGCAATAAATCCTTTTTTATGAGTTTTCTTTTTAGTATGCTTTGTTTTTAATTTATTTTTCTAGTCGAAGCGTTATTAAATCCTTGATTTTAATGGTTGTGAAATATAATTGGGTATATTAATTCAATTTATCAAAAGTATTTATTTAATTCCTGCACTTCATGGATCATGATTTTCTAGGGTTTATTGAATAGGGGCCCATATTTAATAGTTTTAGAATAATCTATAACTAATTAAAAAGGTAAATCTGTAATTGTTTGTTGGTTTTAATAAAGTGGTAATTGACATTCGTGTCATAGGAATGACATTCGTGTCATGGGTTTGAATGATTTAATTTAAATGAACTCGATTTGTGTTTGTTAATTAGAATTGAGTTTCTCTAAATCTTAATACTGTTGAGACTTTCAGTCCTAAGAGCTTTTCTAGGGTTGACTCTCGATTAAGAAATAATTAACGAGCTTCTCTTAATTATCGACAAAGTAAGGAGAGATTGGTCGTTGGGTGCTTGTCGACGACTATAACCAATTTATTTATGGTTATTGAAATCTTTAGATAGGGCGATGATCAATCGTATGAAATCAATGTGGAAATAATTCCTTTGGCTAGAATTTCTTTCATTAATATTTTCACTTTTGATTGATAGTATTTAATTTTCTTATTTTAGTTAATTTTATTTGTTTTGTTAGTTTTAGATAATTTCTCAAATCTCCGTATTTTTATTTTTTTTTAAAAGAGATAAATCCGCCGTTTCCTGTGAATTCGACCATGCTCACTCTGGACTTGTTTTGGTGAAGTAGGTATTTTATTTTTGGTTGTTTGATGACACCAATATCCAATTCATATCTATCCAATAATTATTTTCGGGATTGAACATATACCTGTTGACCAAACCCGTAGCATGACTAGTATCGAGATGAGTACGGATCATAGTATACTTCAAGCTCCCAACTGTGCTAGTATATAGTAATCTAGACATTTTATCTGTTCATCAGGAGTTTTAGGGCACATTACATCACTTGAACTATCACATTTAGTCATAGATGTATTAATGGATTTGCAGTTTTCACTTTCAATTTCCAGAACCTTTACAATGTAAAACTCTTGAGATAATCCTAATAATCTCTTGAAATGATCTCTATGAGTTTTAATTCCCAATCTGCCTTAGCCAATATCCTTCATCTCAAAAATGAAACACAACCATTTCAAGATTTAAAATACATATTCCTTATCATTCATGACTAACAATATGTTCTCAACATTGTAAGAGATCACACGTTCGTGAAATCTTAAATACCATTGTCCAGAAAACTGCTTAAAGTCATAAATTGATCTACTCAATTTATATACTCTGTCTTCCTGACTTTTAATGACAAAACCCTCTGATTGTATCATATAGACTTCTTTCTCAAGTTTTCAACTGAGAAAGGCAGTCTTCACGTCCATTTAACATAATTTTAAATCCAAATTAGCCACTATTACTAACAATAGGCGAAAGAAGGTAACTCACTACTGGGAAAAGGTTTCCACATATTCAACATCCTTTTAGAGAGTATAACTCTTACTACCACTTAAGTATTTTACCTCTTAATAGTTCCATTTATCCGACACTAGGTTTTGAGAACCTACTTGTTCCCAATAACCTTGTGCCTCAATAGAGGTTCAACTAATTCCAATGTATGGTTAGAACTCATTGACTCCGGTTCTTTTTCTTCTATTGCTTTTATCCACTCATCCTTGATAGGACTAAATGGAGCCTAATCTATGTTTTAGGCTCTTCTTTATCTTCTGGAGAAATAATAAATATGTGTCCATTTATTCTCAAAATAATGTCTGGACACACTTTTCCTAACATTTTTCTGATTTTTCTGACTCAATTGGATAGTTAGAATTCGGATCCCTCCCACTAGGATCAACATCATTCCAATGATCCACTATAGACAAAGCCATACTTTGAATCAACTAATTCAAATAAAGACTCTATGCATTTCGTGTCATCTTTGTTAGTAAATTCATTCTCAAAAAAATAAGACATCCGTAATTCAATCTCTGCTATAGCACCATTTTTTTTCGTTCACTAATGAACATTTAACTTTTAGACTGGTGTGAGTATCTTATAAAGATACTCTTACTTTCATGGAGACCCAATTTTCCAAACATATCAGAAAACCTTAAATACAGTCAACCGATCCCCAAGGTCTAAGGTCATTCATACTCGACTTTCTACCAGTTCAAAGTTCAATATGTCAATTATACTGATTTTGAACACACTTTGTTCAAAATATAACCAACAATTAACAAGCCATCTCCCCAAAAGGAAATCGATAAGTTAACCTGTACATCATGGATCTTGTCATATGCAATAATATCCTACTACTTCTTACTATAACACCATTTTGCTGAGATGTTTAAGAAATAGTTAGATATCGGACTATGTTGCTTTCATTATATAGATCTTTAATTTGATTTAATAGATATTTGTGCCATCTATCCATTCGATTTTCTAACTCACTCATAAAGCATCTAAAATACTCAAGTGTTTCAGACTTGTGAGAAATCAAATAGATACAACCAAATGGTGTGAAGTCATCTATGAATGTAATGAAACACAAAATTTCATGTATTCTTGCCTTCATACACATTGAACCACAAATGTCCGAATGGACAAACAGCAATGGAATTCAGCCCAAATAGTTTTTTCAAATGGTTTTCTCATTATTTTACAAACATGACAAAGTTTAACTTAATAGTTAAACATTCATCCATTACATTACAAAATTATAAATCTATTTGCAAATTGTCAAGAACCAACACTTGTCATTTAGGTGCAAATTCGCGTTGTCTTTCTGATAGTTCAAAAACATAGACAAGTTCCAAAAGTACAAGAATAAATAAGATTCCATCATATTTTGGGCATGCAGAGAATATCACGCAAAATAAGAGTTTGGCTATTTTGTAACTTCAATTTACAAGTGCATGTTTCTCTAACTTCCATTTTTGTATTATTCTCCACATCGATCTATCTCAAACTATAAGGCATTCGACAAAAATTTTCAAGTGTTTCTTAATCTGTTCTTATTTCTAGAGTTGTTCTTTTATGATCTTTCTCCATTCTCCTTTCCTTTCTTCCTTTCTTACTTTCATTCTAATCCTTCCACACTTAGAGTCTGAAACTCTTTTAGAACTAGACGCTAGAACAAAAGCATCAATTGTGGATCTTGCAGCACCAAACTGCTCATTCTCAAGCTTAATGTGGTGAGCAATATTCGAGAAAGTCTTCACACTGTCATTGTGAGTCAAACTAACTTTCAGGTATTCTCACTTGGTAGGAATGGATCATATCAGGGTTTGAACTTTCTATTTATCGGAGAGAACGTGACTTCGTGATTACCATTCTCTAATTATGTTAAACATCCCTTAAATACTGTTTGATACTGTGATAATATCACTTTTCATAGATATCAAACATTATAGTCATTTGTCTAAGATGATTCACTGGTGCCTCCATGTTTTACCATGAGGGACACCCAGATATCATGAGCAGTCATATATTGCTCATACTCGGATATCATGTCATCTAACCAGGCTTGTACGAACAGTGGAATCTATCATTTTCTATTCCTGGTAAACCTCTTCTGCTCTCCTCTACGGAGAAACATTACCCACACTAAGGTCTTAAATGATATGTTTGATACCTTCCAAGTTATCATATTTTTTCAGCATATATCACATTTTATGGCGTCAAATCTTATGATCGTCGCCATTCATTTTGTCACTTCTATTCAAAATCCCTAATAATGGATTTTGATGTTCTAGTTTTGGTTTCTAAGAGGAAAGACACTTATTGTAATACTCATATCATACATATAATTTTATGTTTCAAAATTAACATTCATGATGAGTTAACATTAGGTATAGAATCAAAAGTTCACTTTGTTCCAAATCATCATTTATGGTCCAAATGCATCACCATCATAAATTTAATTTGAAAATACAAAATTCAATAGGTTTATATGATAATTACTCAAATTCTGCTAACCAAAACCTCCCACTTAAATATACAAAGTGTTTAAATAATATTACAATTTTGGATGAAAATTACTCAAATTTTACCAATCATATTTTCAATAGAAACTTTACGTATATATAAAAAAACAAAACCTAAAGAGTTTCTTACATATGATCATAATTCAAACAAACAACCATAATGCACAAAAGAAAACATACAAATTTATTATTTTAATTCATAATATGTCAATTCGAGTAAGCATATTCATCATTTTCTTGGATTGTGTATCCCTAGGAGAAAAATCTCCTTTAGCACGTGGATTAGTGCCATTCATACCATGAGATAACTTTTTTCTTTATTTGGTTCTCTAGATTCTTGACCCTTCACATTTCTATTAATATGGATCTCACATTGTTAAAATCATACTTCTTCTCTTCGCATTCATCCTCCCAAAAAGTATGACCTAATTTAAGAAGTTTTAGATGAGTAAATATGAGATGGTTCCATCTTAAAAATCAATATTAGATCTAACATTATCAAACACTCTAAATTTCTCAAATCTCTCTCCCTCCCCCGGAGGCCCGAAACACTATCAAATAGACGTCCGATTATCACCATTTTCCCTGAAAATGGGAACAATATTAGGTTAGGCACGTAACCAACCATAATATTAAAATAAATCTCAGAGTATTTATTTTACAAATATTTCCTCAAATTTTAAAACAATTTTATATTAGAAAAACTAATTTTTCAAATATAAATAATTGAGCAAAAAAATCCAACAAATGATGAGTGAAAAACAAATCTTCACCCAGGTAGCCAAAATTAAGAAAATAATTTTTTTTGTCTTATATAAAACTTTTCATAATTTTTCGTGCACCGAAAATAATTTTTCTATAATTTTATACAATTTCCAAGTTAAAAATTAATAAAAATTACTTTTCCAATCTGAAAAATAAATTAAAAATTATAGAAAAATCCGAAGGGAGTAATAATTGTTCTGGTGAAAATTCCGGCCGAAACGGGGCCTTCACGCTCACCCACACACTGCCAGAGTTGGCTGTCTAAAATAGACATGTGCCTACTCTCCTTGGGTGGCGCGTGACATTCACGCACCTCCTTTTCGACAACTGCTGGATCCGAAATTTGGGCTACCCCCTATTTTCGATCTTTTTAAGTTCAATGGTATTTTTGGATTTTCAATCGGAGGTCTCTAACCTTGGGGTTGGATCTCACTTGCCGTAGCCAAAAATGGGATTGGCCAGGTACTATTCATCTTCTTTATTTTTCTAGTTTTCGACCCAAACTTCGAACTGTCATTTCTCTCTCAATTCTTAACCATTTTTTGCATTCTTTATATGGTTGGAAAACATTTTTCAAAAGAAATCTAGCCATATAAATTTCATGTCATGAAAAACAATATTTTTACAGATCCGAGTACATTAAGTTTCGGTTAAGGTTTGCTATATGTCATAATATACTCATCAGATGCATACCAAATTTTGCAAATTTTATTTTCATGCAACAAACATTTTACTATGTGAAATTGAGAGCATTACATTTAACCATTTTCAAGTTGCTATTAATAAATCTTGAAAATTATTTTAGACATTTTCATTTTTAATAACCAACTAAAGAGGCAGGAAACACCCTAAATTGCTCTTATATCAATGAAGCCTTTCATATAAACCAAGAAATAATCTTTTCAAGCGGAAATTCACGGATCTAAATTGGGTTAAAATCACTTATCGTTTTCCAACGGTTGGTATTCTAAATCGAGAAGATGTCACAAAATCGGATCACCCTTTATATTCCAAATCCACATGCCTTTCATGGTAATGATCAATTCTTCAAACGCTATTTCTCTTTTTTACAATGTGAGAGATTTTTCACTCGCTTTTCATTTTCTCTCTATCCCCAAAAATGGCTTCATGCGTTTGCTTTTGATTTCAATTCACGGCTGCCGGCTGCTATCCAATGCAAAGAGAGAAGTACACATTTTTGTGTGTTCACGTCCCTTCATCTTTTCAAATGAAAAAGTGCCTTGTCCTTTTTCAAAATGTGAGTGGAGTTATTACAAAATAACCACACCCCCTTATTTGAAATTTAAGTAATATATTGGAAAGGTTGGGTCTAGGGATGTTAATAACACCGGGTAGTGTTACGGGTACCCGTGACACTACCCGGTCAAAGCTCGAGCCCGCGCTCGAGCTATGTCGAGCTCGAAGGCTCGATGAGCTATCCGAAATATTTTAATTTTTTTTAAAAAAATAATTTTTATATATAATTATATTTTTTTAAAAAAATTATATTTTTAAGTATATTTTTTAAATATATTATCTGTACCACTCAATTACACTACCTGACGACACCTGATGACACTTCGAGCTTGAGCTCGAGCTCGAAAAATACAAACTCAGCGAGCTCGAGCTCGGGTATTATGATACCCGAGCTCGACCCGGGTGTCATAACACCCCTAGTTGGGTCTACCCACATGAGTGGACCCGCCCCATATTCCAACATGAATAAATGTGCATCAAGATTTGGTCAAACAAATAACATACTACAAAATCTAAAAATAGATGAACCAATACAAATGAAGTAATTATGTCTCGCATATCATTATTATAGCGAACCAATGAATATAAAAGAAAGCATATTACTAATATAGAGAGGGAATTTAAACGATCATCTATAGAACATATATAATTTCTAAATGATGCAACCAAAGGAAATAGTAAAATTGGCTAATCGTTATAAAAGTTTTTTCCGTACTAAAAATTATTTGTAACTATAAATGAGAGAATCGAATGTTCTTGTAAACATGTATTTCTAATGCAAGAACATGGACAAGGGCTGCATTTTTTGGTGTATTCTTTGAGAGGGTCAATCGTTTCTTCTTCCCGATACCTTTATTTTTACACAATACACACATTTATTTAGAAGTGCATATGATTTTTAACTTCACATGAATAGACTCTAAAAACTCTTACACTCTTACCATGTAACTTTACTATCCTACCTTAAGAATTTCCGACTCTTTTTCCCTATATAGAATAAGAAAGTGCATTAATTCTACCAATTTCAAATTAAATTCGCACGTTATAATTTATGAACCTGTGTACAATAATTTTTGAGGTAACATTTCTTGGGAAAGTTATGATTTGGCCTTCTTTTGATTTTTTGACAGAGAAAAGGAAAGTTTCTGCTGTCAATAGAAAGCACTTCTTGGTACCTATTTTCTATAACCCGATTTGGCTTAGCCAGCACAGCCCTAAAAGGTGATGGACATCTACATAGAACAGGGCCAATGTGCCCGGGGTGTCCTCAAGTGGATAACCTTGGTGCGACCTCGTGCACACACTTGAGAATGCCTGCTTGCACTAGGAAAGTCCATGAATCTTAATTTTTGAATAATTCAACAATAAATAAGAATAAGTGGAGTTATTTTGATCGTTTACCCTCTATGTTTCGAATATTAGGTCTTTATACATCAGATAAAGTATTTAATGAAAATGCAAGTGCAATTTATATATTATTATTCTTAAAATTGTTTTAATACAATAAATGCAAGACAATTTAACTTTTTTTTAGAAAAAAAATTGAAATTGATATTTCATATAATTTTATTCATAATAATTTTTGAGTAAAATGCAAGTATAATTCATAAATCATTATTCTAATTGCACTCAGTCAACAAAATTTTATGACTTGGTTTCCAAACTCAAACTTGGCAGCCACTACCGGCTGTTGAGTTTGAAAGGGGTTGTTAGAGGAATAATATTACAATATTCTAACCCATGTTAAGAAATTATTCTAAACCAATTCAATCAAATATCCCAAAATTATTCCTCCTTCCCTTGCTTCCAAACTTGCTATTCTAAACCAATTCTATCTTATGTTAGGGAATAATTTCAGAATATTCTTTTCAATGATATTTCATTTAATTTTTTCCTTTGAATACTTATTTTACAAAATCACAAATTCGGCTCTCTATTGACATCGACGGTTATATAAACCACCCATTCAAGTGAGTATTGGACCAACACAATAATTCTTGAAATCAGTTTTAGTGGGGAAAATAGAATCCTAGTTTGTTTAAGCCAGAGAGACGATGGAGAAACAGCAAGTTAAATCTATTCTTGTGATTGCTTTAATTTTTGCGATGCTTATGGGACATTCAAATGCAAGTTTTGCTGGATGCTATGCAAAATGCTTCATTCCCTGCCTTATAGGGGGTAATGCAGTTTTATGTGGGATAAAATGTGTGCCCCAGTGTATCGGAAAGAAAACTTCTGCGCAAGACATCACTAAGGACACCGATTATTTCTGTAGGCTTGGTTGTGCTTCTACTTTGTGCACTCAACTTAGTACCGAGCAAGATCCAGGTTGGTAGTAATTCCACTATTTCTGTCCCAATTTTAATTTTGTGAGTAACATAACATATTCGTATTTTCACAGCTGAAAAGGAGGTGGCAAGTTGCGTGGACTCTTGCTCTAATGCATGCGGGCTCTACTGATTTAACTTCAACTTGTCACTACGTGCAACTATTTGGATAGTTCTCAAGTTACAGCCCATATGTTTTGTAATGAATAAATGTGATTTTTAATTTTAAGATATGTCTGACCCGATGATATGGATAGCAAATAAATATTTTATTCATTATATTTGTTCAAATAATGCAAATGACGAATAAAAGATATTTTTATTATATTTGTTCAGATTATGGAGACGATGAATAATTTTCCATGCTATATAGTGTATGATTGGTACAAATTCTGCATTAATTTTTTGTTGTGTGGCATACGGTATTAGGGTGTTGGTTATTATCTTGACAAGGAAACTCATAGGGGAATCAAATTATTTTACAAAAACATACTGATCTAATTTGTGCGCATTTTCATAACTTCTGAAAAGTTCAATAAAATGGTTTGAGAGGCTGTCCATAATGTATTCTCTACAATGTTCTTTGTTATTGTCGTACTTTGTGTAGGCCTGTTTTTGTTCATTCGCACTTTTGCCATGCAGTGGAGGAGGCTTTGGGTGGTCTCGATCCATTACATTAATAGATCTTCAGTTCCTTAAAGAAACTTATGTGTTTTGAACACAATTGAAACTTTTTTTTTGGACATGGAATTCTTACATGTGAGTGCCGAATTGGTATTTATGTAAACTATGAATTGAGAGGAAAAAAAAATTCAAATTTTCATTTTGAATTGAAGGTTTTCATATAAACCAACAAACAATTTTTGCTTGCGGAAATTCATGACTCTAAATTGGGATAGAATCTCTTAACTCCTTCCAACGGTTGGATATTTTAAGTCGAGAAGATTTTACAAAATCAGATCACCCTCTATATTCATTAATTCAAATGCCTTTCATGGTAATGATTAATTCTTCAAATCCTATCTCTCTTTTACAATGTGAGAGATTTTCACTCATTTTTCGTTTTCTCTCGATCCCCAAAAATGGCTTCATACCTTTATTTTTTGTTTTCAATTCATGGCTGCCATCCCATGCAAAGAGAGAAGTACACATTTTTGTGTGTTCATGTCCCTTCATCTTTTCAAAAGAAGAAGTGCCTTTTCCTTTTTCAAAATATTAGGGGAGTTAAGGGGTGGTTATTACAAAATAACTACTCCCCCTTTATTGAAATTTAAGTAATATATTGGAATGGGTTGGCTCTACCCACATGGGCGGACCTGCCCATATTCCAATATCTTCCTCTCGCACATGAGGGTTAGACTCGCACAGAGCGTGTTCATTACTATCAAATATCACCATTTCATATAGACAAGTGGTTCGTGTGACCTGCGAGAATATTAAAAGTTCTATTGCTATATACCGATTAAGGATATATAGCAACTCAATGTCAATGTGGTGATGAGGACGTTGTTTCTCGCTATACCACAAACCTCTTAGAGTCGAAACAGTCAACATATCTCTTATCCCTAAAAAAACAATATAAGACATACTTGACCTGATCCCAATCATATATTCATAATTACGTCTCTAAACTCTAAATTATAGACATAATTGACCAGTCTATGTATACAGAATAATGTGTCAGTCAAAGAAAGTTTTCCTTTTATGTTACTAACTTTCAATCTTATCTTAGCTACTTTTCTAGGCATACAACGCAAAAGCAAATCAACCATAATTTCTTGGTGACATACTAAAGTAACGACACTTAAATAAAATTTCAAGAGACAAACGAAATTTCTAAGGGTATAAATTAAGATTAAATATGAATCTCAGGTCTCATACAATGAGATGAAAAGTAATGCACCATCTCATTACCCATATGGTTATATAAACACACATAGTATGAAACACAAGCTACGATGCGCTATCTTCCCATCTGGAAGCGTTTGTTTTATTTTTTAAAAAAAGTATTGTACAGGTCTTAGACCAAATACACACAACATCTGATCTGAATTTTCCTTCTTACATGTCATCAAAAAACCTCACAATATCGGGGAAAAAACTCATATCTGGCTATTTGACAAGTACAATGGATTGTGGAGAATCCATTTTGATTACCACTTATGTTTACTAAATCGGTAATCTCATCTTAGTACTTAACTAAGGTGGCATATATGTGTGTTAATCCACCATAAATTAATACAGGCTCATCTCTACATATCACAAGATATTAGAGGCTATTGTTCGTATGAGATAGCCGATCTCAAAACTTGTCCGACATACTTTTAATGTAGACACCAAAATTTTGGACACAAAAACAAAATTCAAATGTCATCGAATATAAGCATTATATCATTTATACTCTGTATATGATTACAATCACAATCACAATACTGTCATAATAATCTACGTAGCTCTAGAAACCCAACATGTCTTACAAACATGTCTTTAGGTGCTAACTTTGTAAACGAGTCAACCATCGTCAAATACATAGACATATACTCAGTGTCATTTCCATATTTTCAATCATGTCTCTAACAAAATGATCTTTGTGTCTATATGTTTGGTTTTGCCATCATATTTGGTGTCTCTAGCAGAAGCAACAGCTTACTTATTGTCATAAAGTCATAACTCTGACTGAATTGCTTACTATTCTCAAATATTACAAAAACTCTATACAACCAAATATCTCATGAACTGTGAAAATACAGACTACAAAGTCTACTTTTACTATAGAAAGAGATACATAGTTTTGTTTCTTATTACTCAATGACATAACACTATCATTGAGCAATCAAACATAACCAGAGGTAGATTTTCTTTCATCTAAATCATCTCTCCAATCACTAACGTGTATCATTTTAATATTAGATCATTTCCTTAATTACAAATAAAATAATTTACAGTTCCATTCAGGTATCTCAATATCCAATTCATATTAATCCAATAATTATTTCCTGAATTGAACATATACTTGTTGACCAAACCTATAGCCTGACTAATATCGAGATGAGTAAAGATCAGAGCAAACTTCAAGCTCCCAACTGTGCTAGTATATAGTAATCTGGACATTTTAGATGTTCATCAGGAGTTTAAGGGCACATTACATCACTTGAACTATCACCTTTAGTCATAGATGTATTAATAGGTTTGTAGTTTTCAATTTCAATTTCCAAAACCTTTACAATGTAAAACTCTTGAGATAATCCTAATAATCTCTTGGAATGATTTCAATGGGTTTTAATTCCTAATTTGTCTTAACCGATATCCTTTATCTCAAAATTGGAACACAACCATTTCAAGATTTAAAATACATATTTCTTATCATTCGTGACTAACAATATGTCTTCAACACATAGGGATAGAATTATAAAATTGTCATCTGACATCTCAACATAGGCACAATGGTTTTCGTCCATCATGACGAAATTGTAAGAGATCACACATTCGTGAAATCTTAAATATCATTGTCCAGAAGACTGCTTAAAGCCATAAATTGATCTACTCAATTTATATACTCTGTTTTCCTGACTTTTAATAACAAAACCCTCTGATTGTGTCATAGAGACTTCTTTCTCATGTTCTCAACTGAGAAAGGCAGTCTTCATGTCCATCTGATGTAATTCTAAATCTAAAGTGGCCACTAATGCTAACAATAGGCGAAAGGAGGTAACTCTCACTACTGGGAAAAGGTTTCCACATATTCAACATCCTTTTAGAGAGTATAACTCCTACTAGCACTTAAGTATTTTACCTTTCAATAGTTCCATTTATCTGACATTTGGCTTTGAGAAGCCATTTGTTCCCAATAACCTTATGTCTCAATAGAGGTTCAACTAATTCCAATGTATGGTTAGAACTCAATGAATCCAGTTCTTTTTCCTCTATTGCTTTTATCTGCTCATACTTTATAGGACTAAATGGAGCCTAATCTATGTTTTAGGGTCTTCTTTATCTTTTAGAAAAACAATAAATATGTATCCCTTTATTCTCAAAATAATGTCTGGGCACACTTTTCCTAATATTTTTCTGAGTTTTTTGACTCAATTGGATTGCTAGAATTTGGATCCCTCCCACTGGGATCAACATCATTCCAATGATCCATTATAGACAAAGTCATACTTTGAATCAACTAATTCAAATAAAGACTTTATGCATTTCATGTCATCTTTGTTAATAAATTCATTCTCAAAAAAATATGACGTCCGTGATTCAATTTCTGCCATAACATCATTTTTTTTCTTTCACCAATGGGCATTTAACTTTTAGACTACTGTGAGTATCTTACAAATATACTCTTACTTTTATGGAGACCCAATTTTCCAAACATATTAGAAAACCTTCAATACAGTCAACCGATCCCCAAGGTCTGAGGTTATTCAGACTTGACTTTCTACCAGTTCAAAATTCATATATGTCAATGGTACTGATTTTGAAGACACTTTATTCAAAATATAACCAACAGTTAACAATCCATCTCCCTTAAAGGAAATCGATAAGTTAACCTGTACCATCATGGATGTTGTCATATCCAATAATATCCTATTATATCTTACTATAACACCATTTTGCTGAGATGTTTAAGAAATAGTTAGATATCGTATTATGTTGCTTTCATTATATAGATCTTTAATTTGATCTAATAGATATTCGTGTCATCTATCCATTCGATTCTCTAACTCACTCATATAGTGTCTAAAATACTCAAGTGTTTCAGACTTGTGACAAATCAAATAGATACAACCAAATAGTGTGAAGTCATCTATGAACGTAATAAAACACAAAATTTCATATCTTCTTGCCTTCATACTCATTGAACTACAAATGTCTGAATGGACAAACAACAATGGAATTTATCACACATGGTTTTTTCAAATGGTTTTCTCATTATTTTGCAAACATGACAAAGTTTAACTTAATAGTTAAACATTTATCCATTACATTGCAAAATTATAAAGCTATTTGCAAATTGTCAAGAACCAACAGATGTCATTTAGGTGCAAATTAACGTAGTTTTCTCATAGTTCAAAAACATAGACAAGTTCCAAAAGTACAAGAATAAATAAAATTCCGTCGTATTTTGGGTATGCAGAGAATATCACGCAAAATAAGAGTTCGGCTATTTTGTAACTTCAATTTACAAGTGTCTGTTTCTCTAACCTCCATTTTTTTTATTGTTCTCCACATCTATCTATCTCCAACTAGGAGGCATTCGACAAAAATTTTCAAGTGTTTCTTAATCTGTTCTTATCTCCATAGTTGTTCTTTTGTGATCTTTCTCCATTCTCCTTTCCTTTCTTCCTTTCTTACTTTAATTCTAGTCCTTCCACACTTAAAGTCCGAAACTCTTTTGGAACAAGATGCTAGAGCAAAAGCATCGATTGGGGATCTCGCAACACCAAACCGCTCATTCTCAAGCTCAATGTGATGAGCAACATTCGAGAAAGTTTTCATACAGTCATTGTGAGTCAAACTGACTTTCAGATACTCTCACTTGGTAGGAATGGATCAGATCAAGGTTTGAACTTTCTATTTATCCGACAGGACGTGACTAGCCGATTACCATTCTCTAATTATGTTAAACATGACCCTTAAATACTGTTTGATATTGTGACAATATCACTTTTCATAGATATCAAGCATTATGGTAATTTGTCTAAGATGATTCACTGGTGCCTCCATGTTTTACGATGAGGTACACCCAGATATCATGAGTAGTCATATATTACTCATACTCGGATATCATGTCATCAATCATAGAACTAACTAGGGTTGCACGAACATTGGAATCTATCATTTTCCACGTCTGGTAAACCTCTGCTTCTCTCCTCTACAGAGCAACATTGCCCACACTAAGGTCCTAAATGACATGTTTGATACCTTTCAAGTTATCATATTCTTTCAACATATATCACATTTTATGGCGTTATATCTCATGATCGTCACCGTTCATTTTGTCACTTCTATTCAAAATCCCTAATAATGGATTTTGATGTTATGGTTTTGGTTTCTAAGAGGAAAGACACTTATTGTAATACTCATATCATACATATAATTTTATGTTTCAAAATTAGCATTCATGATGAGTTAACATTAGGTATAGAATCGAAAGTTCACTTTGTTCCAAATCATAATTTATGGTCAAAATGCATCACCATCATAAATTTAATTTGAAACTACAAAATTTAATAGGTTTATATGATAATTACTCAAATTCTGCTTACCAAAACCTCCCACTTAAATACACAAAATATTTAAATAATATTATAATTTTGGATGAAAATTACTCAAATTTTACGAATCTAAAATTTTCATTTAAATACCCAAAATATTTAAATACTAGTTTTCTTTTGCGTGTATGATCATAAGAAAAATAAGAAATATTTTCAATTATATTTTCAATAGAAACTTTATATATATAAAAAAAAACTTAAAAAGTTTCTGACATATGATCATAATTCAAACAAATAACCATAGTACGTAAAAGAAAACATGCAAATTTATTATTTTAATTCCTAATATGTCCATTCGAGTAAGCATATTTATCATTTTCTTGGATTGTGTATCTCTAGGAGAAAAATCTCCTTTCGCATGTGGATTAGTGCTATTTATACCATGAGATAACTTTTTTCTTTATTTGGATTTCTAGATTCTTGACCCTCCACATTACTATTAATATGGATATCACATTGTTAAAAATCATACTTCTTCTCTTCGCATTCATCCTCCCAAAAAAGATGACCTAATTTAAGAAGTTTTAGATGAGTAAACATGAGATGGTTCCATCTTATAAATCAATATTAAATCTAACATTATCAAACACTCTAAATTTCTCAAATCTCTCTCCCTCCCCCGGAGGCCCGAAACACTATTAAAAAGATATCTGATTATCACCATTTTCCTTGAAAATGGGAACAATATTGGTTAGGCATAACCATAATATTAAAATAAAATTTTTCGAATATAAATAATTGAGCAAAAAATCCAACAAATGATGAGTGAAAAACAAATCTTCACCCAGGTAACCAAAATTAAGAAAATAATTTTTTTTAGCCTTATATAAAAATTTTCAAAATTTTTCGTGCACCAAAAGTAATTTTTTTGTAATTTTCTACAATTTCCAAGTTAAAAAATTAATAAAAATTACTTTTCCAATTAGAAAAATAAATTAAAACTTATAGAAAAATCCGAAGGGAGTTATAATTGTTCCGGTGAAAATTCAGGCCGAAACCAGGCCTTCACGCTCCCCTACACACCGCTGGAGTGGGCTGTCCAAAATGGACATGTGCCCTCTCTTCTTGGGTGGCGCGTGACATTCACGCACCTCTTTTTTGACGGCTGCTGGATCCGAAATTTGGGCTACCCCCTATTTTCGATCTCTTTAAGTTTAATGGTTCTTTTGGATTTTCAGTCGGAGGTCTCTAACCGAGGGGGTGGATCTCACTTGCCGCAGCCGAGAATGGGATTGGCCAAGTATTATTAATCTTCTTCATTTTCCTGGTTTTCGACCCAAATTTCGAACAGTCATTTCTCTCTCAATTCTTAACCATTTTTTGCATTCTTTATATGGTTAGAAAACATTTTTCAAAAGAAATCTAGCCATATAAATTTCATGTCAAGAAAAATAATATTTTTACAGATCCGAATACATTAAGTTTCGGCTAGGGTTTCCTATATGTCATAATATACTCATCAGATGCATGCCAAATTTTACAGATTTTATTCTCATGCAACAAACATTTTACTATGTAAAATTGAGAGCATTACATTTAACCATTTTCAAGTTTCTATTAATAAACCTTAAAAATTATTCTAGGCATTTTCATTTTTAATAACCAACTAAAAAGACAGGAAACACCCTAAATAGCTATTACCAATGAAGGCTTTCATATAAACCAACAAATAATCTTTCCAAGCTGAAATTCACGAATCTAAATTGGGTTAAAATCACTTATCTCTTTCCACTGATTGGGTTTTCTAAATCGAGATGATGTCACAAAATCGAATCACTCTCTATACTCTACAATCTAAATGCCTTTCATGGTAATGATCAATTCTTCAAACCCTATATCTTTTTTTTACAATGTGAGAGATTTTTCACTCACTTTTCATTTTCTCTCGATCCCCAAATATGGCTTCATGCGTTTGTTTTTTGATTTCAATTCACGGCTGCCATCCCATGCAAAGAGAGAAGTACACATTTTTGTGTGTTCAAGTCCCTTCATCTTTTCAAATCAAAAAGTGCCTTTTCCTTTTCAAAATTCGAGGGGAGTTGAGGGCTAGTTATTACAAAATAACCACACCCCCTTATTTGAAATATAAGTACTATATTGGAAAGGGTTGGGTCTACCCACATGGGTGGACCCGCCCCATATTCCAACATGAATAAATGTGCATCAAGATTTGGTCCAACAAATCATATACTACAAAATCTAAAAATAGATGAACCAATACAAATGAAAATGAAGTAATTATGTCTCTTATATCATTATTATAGCGAACCAATGAATATAAAAGAAAGCATATTACTAATATAGAGAGGGAATTTAAATGATCATCTATAGAACATATATAATTTCTAAATGATGCAACCAAAGGAAATAGTAAAAATGGCTAATCATTATAAAACTTTTTTCCGTACTAAAAATTATTTGTAACTATAAATGAGAGAATTGAATGTTCTTGTAAACATGTTTTTCTAATGCAAGAACATGGACAAGGGCCGCATTTTTTGGTGTATTCTTTGAGAGGCTCAATCGTTTCTTCTTCCCCATACCTTTTTTTTTACACAATACACACATTTATTTAGAAGTGCAAATGATTTTTTAACTTCACATGAATAGACTCTAAACACTCTTACACTCTTACCTTGTAACTTTCCTATCCTACCATAAGAATTTTCGACTCTTTTTCCCTATATAGAATAAGAAAGTGCATTAATTCTACCAATTTCTTGGGAAAGTTATGATTTGGCGTCCTTTTGATTTTTTGACAGAGAAAAGGAAAGTTTCTGCTGTCAATAGAAAGCACTTCTTCGTACCTATTTTCTATAACCCAATTTGGCTTAGCCAGCACAGCCCTAAAAGGTGATGGACATCTACATAGAACAGGGCCAATGTGCCCGGGGTGTCCTCAAGTGGATAACCTTGGTGTGACCTCGTGCACACACTTGAGAATGCCTGCATGCACTAGGAAAGTCCATGAAATCTTAATTTTTGAATAATTCAACAATAAATAAGAATAAGTGGAGTTATTTTGATTGTTTACCTTCTATGTTTAGAATATTAGGTCTCTATACATCAAATAAAGTATTTAATGAAAATGCAAGTGCAATTTATATATTGTTATTCTTAAAATTGTTTTAATACAATAAATGCAAGATAATTTAGCTTTTTTTGAAAAAAAAAATTTAAATTGATATTTCATATAATTTTATTCATAATAATTTTTGAGTAAAATGCAAGTATAATTCATAAATCATTATTCTAATTGCACTCAATCAACAAAATTTTATGACTTGGTTTCCAAACTCAAACTTGGCAGCCACTACCGGCTGTTGAGTTTGAAAGGGGTTGTTAGAAGAATAATATTACAATATTCTAACCCATGTTAAGAAATTATTCTAAACCAATTCAATCGAATATCCCAAAATTATTCCTCCTTCCCTTGCTTCCAAACTTGCTATTCTAAACCAATTCTATCTTATGTTAGGGAATAATTTTAGAATATTCTTTTCAATGATATTTCATTTAATTTTTTCCTTTGAATACTTATTTTACAAAATCACAAATTCGGCTCTCTATTGACATCGACGGTTATATAAACCACCCATTCAAGTGAGTATTGGACCAACACAATAATTCTTGAAATCAGTTTTAGTGGGGAAAATAGAATCCTAATTTGTTTAAGTCAGAGAGAAGATGGAGAAACAGCACGTTAAATCTATTCTTGTGATTGCTTTAATTTTTGCGATGCTTATGGGACATTCAAATGCAAGTTTTGCTGGATGCTATGCAAAATGCTTCATTCCCTGCCTTATAGGGGGTAATGCAGTTTTATGTGGGATAAAATGTGTGCCCCAGTGTATAGGAAAGAAAACTTCCGCGCAAGACATCACTAAGGACACCGATTATTTCTGTAGGCTTGGTTGTGCTTCTACTTTGTGCACTCAACTTAGTACCGAGCAAGATCCAGGTTGGTAGTAATTCCACTATTTCTGTCCCAATTTTAATTTTGTGAGTAACATAACATATTCGTATTTTCACAGCTGAAAAGGAGGTGGCAAGTTGCGTGGACTCTTGCTCTAATGCATGCGGGCACTACTGATTTAACTTCAACTTGTCACTATGTGCAACTATTCGGATAGTTCTCAAGTTTCAGCCCATATGTTTTGTAATGAATAAACGTCATTTTTAATTTTAAGATATGTCTGACCCGAGGATTTGGAAAACAAATAAATATTTTATTCATTATATTTGTTCAAAAAATGCAAATGACGAATAAAAGATATTTTTGTTATATTTGTTTGGATTATGGAGACGATGAATAATTTTCCATGCTATATAGTGTATGATTGGTACGAATTCTGCATTAATTTTTTGTTGTGTGACATACGGTATTAGGGTGTTGGCTATTATCTTGACAAGGAAACTCATAGCGGAATCAAATTATTTTACAAAACATACTGATCTAATTTGTGCGCATTTTCATAACTTCTGAAAAGTTCAATAAAATGGTTTGAGAGGCTGTCCATAATGTATTCTCTACAATGTTCTTTGTTATTGTCGCACTTTGTGTAGGCCAGTTTTTGTTCATTCGCACTTTTGCCATGCAGTGGAGGAGGCTTTGGGTGGTCTCGATCCATTACATTAATAGATCTTCAATTATTTTGAAGAAACAATTTTATTTTGTAGTTCCCACGGTTAAAGTTGATTCCATTTCCATAGAATCTATTTAATTTGTTATCATAGTCCTTCGCTTTGATTATGATATTCTCTGTCGTGTTCTCTATTTCTCAAAGAGTCAGGTTTTAACATTCTAAAATTGTTGAAAGTTGGAGTCATATTGAGAAAATTTAACAAAAAAAAAAAAAAAGGAAGAGAAAGATGATAACTTTTGGTGAGATACCAAACCCAAATTTTGAAAAATTTTAAAATAAATATGTAACTTTGTGGTTAAAGTGTCAGATGCCCTAACTAGAAAATAGTTATTGATGTGTTGTATGGCAAATAACTTACCATAATACAGCAAAAACTACTAAAAACATTTGATAAATGATTCAAAAGTTCTAATCTATGTAAACTTTAGAAAACGAGTTAGAAATGACAGGGAGCTGAAGAGAATATTTAATATGTATTTTTTCCTTGGTTTGAAGTCCGTATATAGACCCATAAGTGTCCAAAGTATTGTATTATTACTTAAAAAAAATGCTATTTGGCAGTTACCAATAGTAAATAAGGCCAGGTGGGGCCCATAGTAGGGCAAGAATTGTTGAATTTAAGCTATCACACTTGTTGGCGTAGGTGGGAAAAGCACTGCGTCGCTTAACCAGATCGGGTGTTCGACTCTCCACGGGTACGGAAAAAGCAATGTTGGAAGACCTCCCTCTCAAATGAGACTTGATAGTCAGGTCAATCCGGATAATCGGGGCAAAGTCTCGAATACCGGGTAATAGTCTAGCCATAGGGACCGAAAAAAAGTATATCACATTAAGGTTATTGTGTGGTTTCTACAAGGCAAATGTCCATCTCTCTTTCCCCTGAATACCTCAGGCATACACTAGCATAGAACACACACAATACATTAGGATGGAGAAGTCAAGCTCCCCATTCCTAGTTCTGTTTTACGATCCACACCTCAACAAACTAGACCTCAAACTCGTCAAAATCTCGATGAAATTTCAAGTACCATGTATGTGTATGCCTAGTTGATATCTTATGATCTTGTGTAATATTTTTCTTAAGTTGTTATGATTTTAAAATAAAGAAAATAACTTTGTTTTTGGATACAAAAGCCTGAAATACCCTGAATTCTACCATCTTGATAGTCTGATCATATTGTTTTTTTCACCGATATCTCTCTTTACCTAACTATAAATTGTGCAATATTTTCTTATAAATAAAATAGACTTTCAGAGCTTTTAAAAGACATATCATGCAAAGGATTTAGTGAGAAGTAAATTTTTAATAATTTACATGTTTTCGTAGCAAGAAATTGCCCTCCTTCAGCTATAATTTTTGGCCCATTTTGAAGCGATATTAGATTAATCACTAAACATGAAATTCAATAAACTGTGTTAAGATATATAAAATGCTTAAACATGAAATTCAATGGCAAAATTTGTGTCAAACTTTGAGGTTGGCTATTGGTTTTTTTATTATGATATGGTGAAAATCACAAGAGAACGAAAGGGGAAAAAGTAGCTTAAGTATTATTCAGAAAGTTTTGCAAAGTCTACGGGTGAAATTTGTGTATGGTTACTTTATATGGTTCTCAGAGTTTAACGTAACTTGCAAACGAAACTTGAGGATCTCTAGCTGCTAATTTATCAGTTCACGTTCCAAATTAAAACCAGAAGCTAGTGAAGTGCTTGAATTGTCTAACCCAAAATCCTTAGATTTAATTTTGGAATCCCAATGCCTGGCATATGCTTTTCAGTCCTTGTACACCAATTTGTTTGACATTCTGATCCCTTTTCTAAGTGCAAGATAAAAAAAGCACAAGGAGAATGACAATGGAGAACGAATAAAAGGCGATGACAACACTCTCTCTCTTGAGAATATTTTGAGATAATACAAGCTTCATCTGCATGTTTCACTATACTTCTGTCATCATACATGCTATGCCTATTATGCATGTGAAAGTCATGCCTCTTATGCATGTTATTCAAACCATACCTACTTGTTCCGCTTGTCTCAGGGAATGAAAGGGTGAAGAAACACTCATATAAAAAGGCTATTGAGTCAACGGAGTTTAGATCTCTATTTGCCTTTATACCCGTTTGCTTTGTACTCTTTGTATAATGATGGATATATATTATACTCTTGGCATTAAGACATGTACTTATGTCTAACATTTGTGTGGTGTAAGCGATACCAAAGGTCTAGATATATAGTTGTTCGCAAGTGGTAGCCTCATGCAAAATTATCTCCTCTACATGTTATGATGAAATGCACTTGCAGGAAGGAGGGCTATTCATACTATTCTGTTTGTTGATTATAGAAGTATTTTCTATTGATTTATCATTTGTCCATGGTAACCTTAGTTGGCTAAACGGTCACCAAAGAATTTAAAATTTGCTAGATTTATCATAAAAGAAAAAATTATTCATTTTCTTTATTTAAACTTATTCCTTGTGTGTTGTTCACGCGTGGATAGCATGACTCTCACGAATCCAAACTTTGCATTTTTAATTACATTGTTTCTTTCTGCATTTGCATGCTTGTTTCCCTTCAGCTATGGGGTGCAATGTGTGCATACCGGGTCATCATAACAACATTTGAAAGCTTGAAAAGGTAATGTCCATTGAAAATATATGGATAGAACTTCGATTTTGAATATATCCTATTATTTTGAACACAATCGAAACTTTTTTTTGGACATGGAATTCGTTACACTTGAGTGCCAAACTTGGTATTTATGTAAACTATGAATTGAGAGGAAAAAAAATTCAAATTTTCATTTTGAATAAATGTGCATCAAGATTTGGTACAGCAAATCATATACTACAAAATCTAAAAATAGATGAACCAATACAAATGAAGTAATTATGTCTTGTATATTATTATTATAGCGAACCAATGAATATAAAAGAAAAGGCATATTACTAATATAGAGAGAGAATTTAAACGATCATCTATGGAAATAGTAAAAATGGCTAATCATTATAAAAGCTTTTTCAGCACTAAAAATTATTTGTAACTATAAATGAGAGAATTGAATGTTCTTGTAAACATGTATGCCTAATGCAAGAACATGGACAAGGGCTGCATTTTTTGGTGCATTCTTTGAGAGGCTCAATCGTTTCTTCTTCCCCATACCTTTATTTTTACACAATACACACATTTATTTAGAAGTGCATAAGATTTTTTAACTTCACATGAACAGACTCTAAAAACTCTTACACTCTTAACTTGTAACTTTACTATCCAACCTTAAGAATTTTTGACTCTTTTTCCCTCTATAGAATAAGAAAGTGCATTAATTCTACCAATTTCTAATTAAATTCTACCAATCAGAAAGTGCAATTTCTAATAGTAAAAATGGCTTAGCCGGCACTGCCCTAAAAGGTGACTTGGTTTGAAAGGGGTTGTTAGAGGAATAATATTACAATATTTCTAATAGAAAGTGCAACTTTAAAAATGCAAGTATAATTCATAAATCATTATTCTAATTGCACTCAGTCAACAAAATTTTATGACTTGGTTTCCAAACTCAAACTTGGTAGCCACTACCGGCTGTTGAGTTTGAAAGGGGTTGTTAGAGGAATAATATTACAATATTCTAACCCATGTTAAGAAATTATTCTAAACCAATTCAATCGAATATCCCAAAATTATTCCTCCTTCCCTTGCTTCCAAACTTGCTATTCTAAACCAATTCTATCTTATGTTAGGCAATAATTTGAGAATATTCTTTTCAATGATATTTCATTTAATTTTTTCCTTTGAATACTTATTTTACAAAATCACAAATTCGGCTCTCTATTGACATCGACGGTTATATAAACCACCCATTCAAATGAGTATTGGACCAACACAATAATTCTTGAAATCAGTTTTAGTGGGGAAAATAGAATCCTAGTTTGTTTAAGCCAGAGAGACGATGGAGAAACAGCAAGTTAAATCTATTCTTGTGATTGCTTTAATTTTTGCGATGCTTATGGGACATTCAAATGCAAGTTTTGCTGGATGCTATGCAAAATGCTTCATTCCCTGCCTTATAGGGGGCAATGCAGTTTTATGTGGGATAAAATGTGTGCCCCAGTGTATCGGAAAGAAAACTTCTGCGCAAGACATCACTAAGGACACCGATTATTTCTGTAGGCTTGGTTGTGCTTCTACTTTGTGCACTCAACTTAGTACCGAGCAAGATCCAGGTTGGTAGTAATTCCACTATTTCTGTCCCAATTTTAATTTTGTAAGTAACATAACATATTCGTATTTTCACAGCTGAAAAGGAGGTGGCAAGTTGCGTGGACTCTTGCTCTAATGCATGCCGGCTCTACTGATTCAACTTCGACTTGTCACTACGTGCAACTATTCGGATAGCAAATAAATATTCTATTCATTATTTCAGCCTATATGTTTTGTAATGAATAAATGTCATTTTTAATTTTAAGATCTGACCCGATGATTTGGATAGCAAATAAATATTCTATTCATTATATTTGTTCAAATAATGCAAATGACGAATAAAAGATATTTTTATTATATTTGTTCAGATTATGGAGACGATGAATAATTTTTCATTCTATATAATGTATGATTGGTAGCAATTCTTCATTAATTTTTTGTTGTGTCGGATACGGTATTAGGGTGTTGGTTATTATCTAGACAAGGAAATTCATAGGGGAATCAAATTTTTTTACAAAAAACATACTGATCTAATTTGTGCGCATTTTCATAACTTCTGAAAGGTTCAATAAAATGGTTTGAGAGGCTGTCCATAATGAACTCTCTACAATGTTCTTTGTTATTGTTGTACTTTGTGTGGGCCTGTTTTTGTTCATTTGTACTTTTGCCATGCAGTGGAGGAGGCTTTGGGTAGTCTGGATCCATTACATTAATAGATCTTCAATTATTTTGAAGAAACAATTTTATTTTGTAGTTCCAACAGTTGAAGTTGATTCCATTTCCGTTGAATCTATTTAATTTGTTATCGTAGTCCTTCGCTTTGATTATGATATTCTCTGCCATGTTCTCTATTTCTCAAAGAGTCAAGTTTTAACATTCTAAAGTTGTTGAAAGTTGGAGTCATATTGAGAAATTTTTAAAGAAAAAAAAAAGGAAGAGAAAGATGATAACTTTTCGTGAGATCCCAAACCCAAATTTTGAAAAATTTTAAAATAAATATGTAACTTTGTGGTTAAAGTGTCAGATGCCCTAACTAGAAAATAGTTATTGATGTGTTGTATGGCAAATAACTTCCCATAATACAGCAAAAACTACTAAAAACATTTGATAAACAATTCAAAAGTTCTATCTATGTAAACTTTAGAAAACGAGTTAGAAATGACAGGGAGCTGAAGAGAATATTTAATATGTATTTTTCCTTGCTTTGAAGTCTGTATATAGACCCATAAGTGTCCAAAGTATTGTATTATTACTTTAAAAAAATGATATTTGGCTGTTACTAATAGTAAATAAGGCCAGGTGGGGCCCATAGAAGGGCAAGGGTTGTTGAATTTATGCCGACAAGAGTATCACATTAGGGTTATTGTGTGGTGTCGACAAGGCAAATGTCCATCTCTCTTTCCCCTGAATACCTCAGGCATACACTAGCATAGAACACACACAATACATTAGGATGGAGAAGTCGAGCTCTTCGTTATGTAAATCTCTTAGATATTATGTTTTAGAAATTTTACTTTTTACTTTTTACTTTCTTTTTATTTATTAAGTAGTTATTTGGTTTAGAAATATTTACTTTTTACAAATAGGAAAATTTTTATTTTCTTTAGGGTTTCTACTCCTATATATTTAGGAGTGTTTCATATTATTTGGGAGAACGTTTGGAGGCAGCCCCAAGGGGGGCAGCAGCAGGCAGCCCTTTGGGAAGAAAGATTTACTGCAGTCTTGACTTGGAGGCACATAATTGGGAAGAAAGATGGCAACTGGGGAGGAGCCATTTTTCTTCTGCAATGGTACATTCTTTTGGAGCAATAAATCCTTTTTTATGAGTTGTCTTTTTATTATGCTTTGTTTTTAATTTATTTTTCTAGTCGAAAGGTTATTGAATCCTTGATTTTAATGGTTGTGAGATCTAATTTGGTATATTAATTCAATTTATCATAAGTATTTATTTAATTCCTACACTTCATGGATCATGATTTTCTAGGTTTTATTGAATAGGGCCCATATGTAATAGTTTTAGAATAATCTATAACTAATTAAAACTGTAAATCCATAATTGTTTGTTGGTTTTAATAAAGTGGCAATTGGCATTCGTGTTATAGGAATGACATTCGTGTCATGGGATTGAATAATTTAATTTAAATGAATCCGATGTGTGTTTGTTAATTAGAATTGGGTCTCTCTAAATCCTAATACTGTTGAGACTTTTAATCCTAAGAGCTTTTTTAGGGTTGACTCTCGATTAGGGACATAATTAACGAGTTTCTCTTAATTATCGACGAAATAAGGAGAGATTGGTCGTTGGGCATTTGTCGACGACTATAACCAATTTATTTATGGTTATTGAAATCTTTAGACAGGTCGATAATCAATCATATGAAATCAAGGTGGAAATAATTCCTTTAACTAGAATTTCTTTTCATTGATATTTTCTCTTTTAATTGATAGTATTTAATTTTCTTATTTTAGTTAATTTTATTTGTTTTGTTAGTTTTAGATAATTTCTCAAACCCCCGTATTTTTATTTTTTCTTAAAAGTGATAAATCCGACGTTCCCTGTGGATTCAACCCTGCTCACCCTAGACTTGTCTTTAGTAAAGTAGATATTTTATTTTTGGTTGTTTGACGACACACCAAATTTGGGCACCGTTACCGGGGATCAGTGTTAAGTGATTTATTTTTTTTTTATTTTTTTTCCTTGTTTGCAAGACTCTTTGTAGGGAACTTGCCGAAAGTTGTCAAGGGCTTAAATGAGAAGGACATCAACCACGAGAATATGGCCACACAAAAGACTTTAAGGGAGTTGTTATTTTCTGATTTTAATGAACATACCTTTTGCAGTGATTTTTCTAATATTGAGATTTCCCAAAAATTTGGAATGTGGCAAGATGTTCCAAAAACGGTCAATGATATAAGTGATTTTTCCCTTCGTCGAGAATTAAAAGAAATAACTTCTCTTATGTATGATTTTATTGTAGGAAAAACACAATCGGTATAAACTTGTGCAATTTGTTCAGAGATAGATCATCCAACCAATAAGTGTCCCATTCTTTATGGTGACCCATATTCGAACATCTATAACCAAGGATGGTGTAATGAACCATATTTCAATTATGGAAATTGGCAACAAGGATTCCAACAACAACCACAAGTCCAATCTCAATTTCAGCCTCAACAAACTTTTTTGAACCAAGGTACGTCTCTAGAAGAGATTGTTAAAAGTTTGGCTAATAGCACTTTGTTAATCCAATAGGAAAGCCAACGATTTCAACAGGAGACAAGAGCCAACATCCAAAATTTGGAGAATCAAATGTCACAATTGATGGCAACTTTGAATCGATTAAAAAAATCATCAAAAGAAGTAGGAGACAATTTATCAAAAACCAAAGAAGATATGAAAAACGAGCAAATAGCGAAATCATCAACAGCAAATGAATCCACTGAGGAGGTAAGTAAAGAGTCCAACAGTTTCCAAACAAATATTTTGATTTTACCACATGTTCCCAGCAGGTTGGCATAACCGAAGAAGGATGAAGAGAATGAGATTTTGGAAACTTCTCCGAAAGAAGGATTCAACACTTCTCTCTTAGAAGCAATAAAGTAAGTGTCAACACCCTTCATGAAAATAGTTAAGACAAAAATTGATGTGGATTTGGGTATTTTAACTCATGAGTTTAATGGTAAAGTTGCTACTTTTAATATTTTTGATATCATGAAATATCCAAATGATTTTAAGTTTATTTTTCATGATAGTACGGTGGATTTCATTGTTCTTGATAATTTTGTGCAACATAAATTGGATTTTGTATTTCAGAAAAATGTGACAGAAGATGTTGCACATTGGGATAAATTTCTTAAAGACAAACTCCCACATCGGAAATGATTTATGGTAGGCCATAAAGTCCTTCATTTCAATTTAAGATTGAAATTCATATCAGGCAAGTTGAAGTTAAAATGGACCAGACCGATGTTTGAGTGAGGTTGAAGCGAGGGGATCATGTCGAGCCAAAGACATGAAACAATGACGCTTATTGGGAGGCAACCCAATATTTTCTTTATGATTTATTTATTTATTTTTATTTATTTATTCTCATTTATGTTAGCACGATTTAGGATTGATTCTAAAAAAATAAAAAATAAACAAACAGAAGTACTCCTTGCTTATGGCGTGCCCACGCCTTAAGCCAAATTCATTTCTGCCCACACAGATCACATGGACAACTTTTCTCCTTGCTTATGGCGTGCTCACGCCCTAAGTGAATTCCATTTCTGCCAAAGGAGCATACATTTCACTACATAACTAGAAGCACTCTTTATTTAGGGCGTGCCCACGTTCTAACCACACTTCACTTCTGAAAAAAAAGAGAGAGAGAGAGAGAGGCGAATTTCACTTCTATTTTAACACTTGTATTTCGTTTTTTAGGACTTCTCTCTCTACCTTGAAGTCTCAATAATGGACCGAAATGCTTAATGATTACGGCGTATCCACGTCATAGCTCTTTCTTCAAGTCATTCGAATTGATCCTCTATTTTCCACTCCACCCTAGGGGAGTATTGTTCTCACATTCCTCTTTTATTTCTTCGTTCTTTTTTCTTTTATTTTGTTTGATTTATTTATGCATATTTTTATCTTTCTTAACTTAAGCATACATTGGGGATAATGTATGATTTAGGTGTGAGGGATGTTAGGTGTTTCCTTATTTATTTATTTATTTATTTTGACACTATATTTATTTTCTTTCTTATATTAGTTTAGATTTTGTTTCTTCAAAAATAAAAAAATAAAAAAAATGAAAAAAATTCTGAGCTTTCTTAGTTGACATATGCTCTTTGGTTGACTAGAGATATATGAAAAATAGCTTGTATCAATGGCTTTTATGCTTGAAATGGCTACTCATATCTTTAATAGTTTTTTTTGAATGATGAACATACAAGATTTGACACAAACCCTACTTAAAATGTGAGGTTTTGAGTCATAAACAAGCAAATTCATTTTTTGTGCTCAAGATTATTTTTCTTGATGAGTGATTATCACACTTGGATTGCACATTCTAGAACTTGCATTGTTATACATTTTGAGACCACACTCTAGAATTTCATGCATTGAAATGACAAAAGCACTTAGGATTTACCCATTTTGGCTTTCTAAAAATCCCTACCTTGATGTCATAAACCCTTCTTGTACCAAAGGTATATATATTTAATTGCATAATTTTGGTTTTATGTTCACCTCATTACGAAGATGATGATTGGAATTTTGATGTTGACATTTTCATGAAGATGATACATGTTCGAGAAAAAAAAACACAAGAGAAAAAAAAAGAGAAAAAAGAAAAAAAAGAAAAAAAAGAAAAAAAAAAGTGGATGAGAAAAAGAAGTGTTGTATCTTGATTGAAAATTCATTTACACTTCAGTCATGGAAAATTGAAAAAGCATTTGATATTCTTGTATGCTGTTTGCTATTGCCTATTCATTTGAAGAGTAAGAAGTCAATTATGTTGTCTATTTGTTGAGACAAAGATCGATCAATGTTATAAAAAATTGTGTGGTTAGTTATATATGGCCTTTGGTACGTTTTTAACCCTTAAATATCACCTTATCCTACCCTTTACCCAAGCCCCATTACAACCAAATAAAAGACCTTTAGATTGATGCATAAAATTCTAATTTTTAAGTGGTGGAGATTTAATATATTTGCAAGCATATGGTAGTGTCATTCCATGTTGTTGATTTGAGAGACATATATATTCTTAACCCTTTCGAGTGCATTAGAGTGAACCCTTGGAGAGGATTGTCGAATTTTGTTGTTTGGATTTCATAAGAGGCTGTTGAGATATGTAGTGGTTGTTTTAGTGCGGATCGCTTTGAAATACTTGTTGTTTCGATTATGTTTTCGGTTTAACTTTTATGGTATTTATTGGCTTGGAAGCTTGGAAGAAAAAAGTAGGTTGGATAGTTTTAATTTTATTTTAGTTAGGGATGCCTGAGGACAAGCATCATCTAGGTGTGGGGGAATTTGATAGGGCTTAAATATGTGTAATATTTGCGATTGATTTTGTACTATTTTTAACAAATATTACACTAATATCTATATTTTATGACATTTGATTTAGAAAGAGATTTATTATGGAAAGAGAAGAAAAACAAGCTAAATTTGAGTAATTTTGCAAAGCATGAAAAATTGAACAACAATACTCTTTTATTAACACGTGGGCACACGGATCTCTAGAGGCAAGCAAGAAGTTATGAAGATTTATGGCAGTAAAAATTTATTTTTCCAATTGCACATTCAAGAGGAAATTGGAGTGGAATTAGAATATTGAAGATTTTGAAGAATTTTATTTCATTTATAATATTTAGGAAAATGAATTTTTAAAGATGTAAATCTCTTAGATATTATATTTTAGGAATTTTACTTTTTACTTTTTATATTCTTTTTTTTTATTTAGTAATTATTAGGGTTAGAAATATTTACTTTTCACAAATAGGAAAATTTCTATTTTCTTTTGAGTTTCTACTCCTATATATATATATATATATGAGTGTTTCATATTATTTGGGAGAACTTTTGGAGGCAGTCCCAAGGGGGGCAGCAGCAGGTAGCCCTTTGGGAAGAAAGATTTACTGCAGTCTTGATTTGGAGGCACATAATTGGGAAGAAAGGTGGCATCCGGGGAGGAGCCATTTTTCTTATGTAGTAGTACATTCTTTTGGAGCAATAAATCCATTTTTATGAGTTTTCTTTTTAGTATGCTTTGTTTTTAATTTATTTTTCTAGTCGAAGCGTTATTAAATCCTTGATTTTAATGGTTGTGAAATATAATTGGGTATATTAATTCAATTTATCATAAGTATTTATTTAATTCCTGCACTTCATGGATCATGATTTTCTAGGGTTTATTGAATAGGAGCCCATATTTAATAGTTTTAGAATAATCTATAACTAATTAAAAAGGTAAATCTGTAATTGTTTGTTGGTTTTAATAAAGTGGTAATTGACATTCGTGTCATAGGAATGACATTCGTGTCATGGGTTTGAATGATTTAATTTAAATGAACTCGATTTGTGTTTGTTAATTAGAATTGAGTTTCTCTAAATCTTAATACTGTTGAGACTTTCAGTCCTAAGAGCTTTTCTAGGGTTGACTCTCGATTAAGAAATAATTAACGAGCTTCTCTTAATTATCGACGAAGTAAGGAGAGATTGGTCGTTGGGTGCTTGTCGACGACTATAACCAATTTATTTATGGTTATTGAAATCTTTAGATAGGGCGATGATCAATCGTATGAAATCAAGGTGGAAATAATTCCTTTGGTTAGAATTTCTTTCATTAATATTTTCACTTTTGATTGATAGTATTTAATTTTCTTATTTTAGTTAATTTTATTTGTTTTGTTAGTTTTAGATAATTTCTCAAATCTCCGTATTTTTATTTTTTTTTAAAAGAGATAAATCCGCCGTTTCCTGTGAATTCGACCATGCTCACTCTGGACTTGTTTTGGTGAAGTAGGTATTTTATTTTTGGTTGTTTGATGACACCAATATCCAATTCATATCTATCCAATAATTATTTTCGGGATTGAACATATACCTGTTGACCAAACCCGTAGCATGACTAGTATCGAGATGAGTACGGATCATAGTATACTTCAAGCTCCCAACTGTGCTAGTATATAGTAATCTAGACATTTTATCTGTTCATCAGGAGTTTTAGGGCACATTACATCACTTGAACTATCACATTTAGTCATAGATGTATTAATGGATTTGCAGTTTTCACTTTCAATTTCCAGAACCTTTACAATGTAAAACTCTTGAGATAATCCTAATAATCTCTTGAAATGATCTCTATGAGTTTTAATTCCCAATCTGCCTTAGCCAATATCCTTCATCTCAAAAATGAAACACAACCATTTCAAGATTTAAAATACATATTCCTTATCATTCATGACTAACAATATGTTCTCAACATTGTAAGAGATCACACGTTCGTGAAATCTTAAATACCATTGTCCAGAAAACTGCTTAAAGTCATAAATTGATCTACTCAATTTATATACTCTGTCTTCCTGACTTTTAATGACAAAACCCTCTGATTGTATCATATAGACTTCTTTCTCAAGTTTTCAACTGAGAAAGGCAGTCTTCACGTCCATTTAACATAATTTTAAATCCAAATTAGCCACTATTACTAACAATAGGCGAAAGAAGGTAACTCACTACTGGGAAAAGGTTTCCACATATTCAACATCCTTTTAGAGAGTATAACTCTTACTACCACTTAAGTATTTTACCTCTTAATAGTTCCATTTATCCGACACTAGGTTTTGAGAACCTACTTGTTCCCAATAACCTTGTGCCTCAATAGAGGTTCAACTAATTCCAATGTATGGTTAGAACTCATTGACTCCGGTTCTTTTTCTTCTATTGCTTTTATCCACTCATCCTTGATAGGACTAAATGGAGCCTAATCTATGTTTTAGGCTCTTCTTTATCTTCTGGAGAAATAATAAATATGTGTCCATTTATTCTCAAAATAATGTCTGGACACACTTTTCCTAACATTTTTCTGATTTTTCTGACTCAATTGGATAGTTAGAATTCGGATCCCTCCCACTAGGATCAACATCATTCCAATGATCCACTATAGACAAAGCCATACTTTGAATCAACTAATTCAAATAAAGACTCTATGCATTTCGTGTCATCTTTGTTAGTAAATTCATTCTCAAAAAAATAAGACATCCGTAATTCAATCTCTGCTATAGCATCATTTTTTTTCGTTCACTAATGAACATTTAACTTTTAGACTGGTGTGAGTATCTTATAAAGATACTCTTACTTTCATGGAGACCCAATTTTCCAAACATATCAGAAAACCTTAAATACAGTCAACCGATCCCCAAGGTCTAAGGTCATTCATACTCGACTTTCTACCAGTTCAAAGTTCAATATGTCAATTATACTGATTTTGAACACACTTTGTTCAAAATATAACCAACAATTAACAAGCCATCTCCCCAAAAGGAAATCGATAAGTTAACCTGTACCATCATGGATCTTGTCATATGCAATAATATCCTACTACTTCTTACTATAACACCATTTTGCTGAGATGTTTAAGAAATAGTTAGATATCGGACTATGTTGCTTTCATTATATAGATCTTTAATTTGATCTAATAGATATTTGTGCCATCTATCCATTCGATTTTCTAACTCACTCATAAAGCATCTAAAATACTCAAGTGTTTCAGACTTGTGAGAAATCAAATAGATACAACCAAATGGTGTGAAGTCATCTATGAATGTAATGAAACACAAAATTTCATGTATTCTTGCCTTCATACACATTGAACCACAAATGTCCGAATGGACAAACAGCAATGGAATTCAGCCCAAATAGTTTTTTCAAATGGTTTTCTCATTATTTTACAAACATGACAAAGTTTAACTTAATAGTTAAACATTCATCCATTACATTACAAAATTATAAATCTATTTGCAAATTGTCAAGAACCAACACTTGTCAATTAGGTGCAAATTCGCGTTGTCTTTCTGATAGTTCAAAAACATAGACAAGTTCCAAAAGTACAAGAATAAATAAGATTCCATCATATTTTGGGCATGCAGAGAATATCACGCAAAATAAGAGTTTGGCTATTTTGTAACTTCAATTTACAAGTGCATGTTTCTCTAACTTCCATTTTTGTATTGTTCTCGACATCGATCTATCTCAAACTATAAGGCATTCGACAAAAATTTTCAAGTGTTTCTTAATCTGTTCTTATTTCTAGAGTTGTTCTTTTATGATCTTTCTCCATTCTCCTTTCCTTTCTTCCTTTCTTACTTTCATTCTAATCCTTCCACGCTTAGAGTCTGAAACTCTTTTAGAACTAGACCCTAGAACAAAAGCATCGATTGTGGATCTTGCAGCACCAAACTGCTCATTCTCAAGCTTAATGTGGTGAGCAACATTCGAGAAAGTCTTCACACTGTCATTGTGAGTCAAACTAACTTTCAGGTATTCTCACTTGGTAGGAATGGATCATATCAGGGTTTGAACTTTCTATTTATCGGAGAGAACGTGACTTCGTGATTACCATTCTCTAATTATGTTAAACATCCCTTAAATACTGTTTGATACTGTGATAATATCACTTTTCATAGATATCAAACATTATAGTCATTTGTCTAAGATGATTCACTGGTGCCTCCATGTTTTACCATGAGGGACACCCAGATATCATGAGCAGTCATATATTGCTCATACTCGGATATCATGTCATCTAACCAGGCTTGTACGAACAGTGGAATCTATCATTTTCTATTCCTGGTAAACCTCTTCTGCTCTCCTCTACGGAGAAACATTACCCACACTAAGGTCTTAAATGATATGTTTGATACCTTCCAAGTTATCATATTTTTTCAGCATATATCACATTTTATGGCGTCAAATCTTATGATCGTCGCCATTCATTTTGTCACTTCTATTCAAAATCCCTAATAATGGATTTTGATGTTCTAGTTTTGGTTTCTAAGAGGAAAGACACTTATTGTAATACTCATATCATACATATAATTTTATGTTTCAAAATTAACATTCATGATGAGTTAACATTAGGTATAGAATCAAAAGTTCACTTTGTTCCAAATCATCATTTATGGTCCAAATGCATCACCATCATAAATTTAATTTGAAAATACAAAATTCAATAGGTTTATATGATAATTACTCAAATTCTGCTAACCAAAACCTCCCACTTAAATATACAAAGTGTTTAAATAATATTACAATTTTGGATGAAAATTACTCAAATTTTACCAATCATATTTTCAATAGAAACTTTACGTATATATAAAAAAACAAAACCTAAAGAGTTTCTTACATATGATCATAATTCAAACAAACAACCATAATGCACAAAAGAAAACATACAAATTTATTATTTTAATTCATAATATGTCAATTCGAGTAAGCATATTCATCATTTTCTTGGATTGTGTATCCCTAGGAGAAAAATCTCCTTTAGCACGTGGATTAGTGCCATTCATACCATGAGATAACTTTTTTCTTTATTTGGTTCTCTAGATTCTTGACCCTTCACATTTCTATTAATATGGATCTCACATTGTTAAAATCATACTTCTTCTCTTCGCATTCATCCTCCCAAAAAGTATGACCTAATTTAAGAAGTTTTAGATGAGTAAATATGATATGGTTCCATCTTAAAAATCAATATTAGATCTAACATTATCAAACACTCTAAATTTCTCAAATCTCTCTCCCTCCCCCGGAGGCCCGAAACACTATCAAATAGACGTCCGATTATCACCATTTTCCCTGAAAATGGGAACAATATTAGGTTAGGCACGTAACCAACCATAATATTAAAATAAATCTCAGAGTATTTATTTTACAAATATTTCCTCAAATTTTAAAACAATTTTATATTAGAAAAACTAATTTTTCAAATATAAATAATTGAGCAAAAAAATCCAACAAATGATGAGTGAAAAACAAATCTTCACCCAGGTAGCCAAAATTAAGAAAATAATTTTTTTTGTCTTATATAAAACTTTTCATAATTTTTCGTGCACCGAAAATAATTTTTCTATAATTTTATACAATTTCCAAGTTAAAAATTAATAAAAATTACTTTTCCAATCTGAAAAATAAATTAAAAATTATAGAAAAATCCGAAGGGAGTAATAATTGTTCTGGTGAAAATTCCGGCCGAAACGGGGCCTTCACGCTCACCCACACACTGCCAGAGTTGGCTGTCTAAAATAGACATGTGCCTACTCTCCTTGGGTGGCGCGTGACATTCACGCACCTCCTTTTCGACAACTGCTGGATCCGAAATTTGGGCTACCCCCTATTTTCGATCTTTTTAAGTTCAATGGTATTTTTGGATTTTCAATCGGAGGTCTCTAACCTTGGGGTTGGATCTCACTTGCCGTAGCCAAAAATGGGATTGGCCAGGTACTATTCATCTTCTTTATTTTTCTAGTTTTCGACCCAAACTTCGAACTGTCATTTCTCTCTCAATTCTTAACCATTTTTTGCATTCTTTATATGGTTGGAAAACATTTTTCAAAAGAAATCTAGCCATATAAATTTCATGTCATGAAAAACAATATTTTTACAGATCCGAGTACATTAAGTTTCGGTTAAGGTTTGCTATATGTCATAATATACTCATCAGATGCATACCAAATTTTGCAAATTTTATTTTCATGCAACAAACATTTTACTATGTGAAATTGAGAGCATTACATTTAACCATTTTCAAGTTGCTATTAATAAATCTTGAAAATTATTTTAGACATTTTCATTTTTAATAACCAACTAAAGAGGCAGGAAACACCCTAAATTGCTCTTATATCAATGAAGCCTTTCATATAAACCAAGAAATAATCTTTTCAAGCGGAAATTCACGGATCTAAATTGGGTTAAAATCACTTATCGTTTTCCAACGGTTGGTATTCTAAATCGAGAAGATGTCACAAAATCGGATCACCCTTTATATTCCAAATCCACATGCCTTTCATGGTAATGATCAATTCTTCAAACGCTATTTCTCTTTTTTACAATGTGAGAGATTTTTCACTCGCTTTTCATTTTCTCTCTATCCCCAAAAATGGCTTCATGCGTTTGCTTTTGATTTCAATTCACGGCTGCCGGCTGCTATCCAATGCAAAGAGAGAAGTACACATTTTTGTGTGTTCACGTCCCTTCATCTTTTCAAATGAAAAAGTGCCTTGTCCTTTTTCAAAATGTGAGTGGAGTTATTACAAAATAACCACACCCCCTTATTTGAAATTTAAGTAATATATTGGAAAGGTTGGGTCTAGGGATGTTAATAACACCGGGTAGTGTTACGGGTACCCGTGACACTACCCGGTCAAAGCTCGAGCCCGCGCCCGAGCTATGTCGAGCTCGAAGGCTCGATGAGCTATCCGAAATATTTTAATTTTTTTTTAAAAAATAATTTTTATATATAATTATATTTTTTTAAAAAAATTATATTTTTAAGTATATTTTTTAAATATATTATCTGTACCACTCAATTACACTATCTGACGACACCTGACGACACTTCGAGCTTGAGCTCGAGCTCGAAAAATACAAACTCAGCGAGCTCGAGCTCGGGTATTATGATACCCGAGCTCGACCCGGGTGTCATAACACCCCTAGTTGGGTCTACCCACATGAGTGGACCCGCCCCATATTCCAACATGAATAAATGTGCATCAAGATTTGGTCAAACAAATAACATACTACAAAATCTAAAAATAGATGAACCAATACAAATGAAGTAATTATGTCTCGCATATCATTATTATAGCGAACCAATGAATATAAAAGAAAGCATATTACTAATATAGAGAGGGAATTTAAACGATCATCTATAGAACATATATAATTTCTAAATGATGCAACCAAAGGAAATAGTAAAATTGGCTAATCGTTATAAAAGTTTTTTCCGTACTAAAAATTATTTGTAACTATAAATGAGAGAATCGAATGTTCTTGTAAACATGTATTTCTAATGCAAGAACATGGACAAGGGCTGCATTTTTTGGTGTATTCTTTGAGAGGGTCAATCGTTTCTTCTTCCCGATACCTTTATTTTTACACAATACACACATTTATTTAGAAGTGCATATGATTTTTAACTTCACATGAATAGACTCTAAAAACTCTTACACTCTTACCATGTAACTTTACTATCCTACCTTAAGAATTTCCGACTCTTTTTCCCTATATAGAATAAGAAAGTGCATTAATTCTACCAATTTCTAATTAAATTCGCACGTTATAATTTATGAACCTGTGTACAATAATTTTTGAGGTAACATTTCTTGGGAAAGTTATGATTTGGCCTTCTTTTGATTTTTTGACAGAGAAAAGGAAAGTTTCTGCTGTCAATAGAAAGCACTTCTTGGTACCTATTTTCTATAACCCAATTTGGCTTAGCCAGCACAGCCCTAAAAGGTGATGGACATCTACATAGAACAGGGCCAATGTGCCCGGGGTGTCCTCAAGTGGATAACCTTGGTGCGACCTCGTGCACACACTTGAGAATGCCTGCTTGCACTAGGAAAGTCCATGAATCTTAATTTTTGAATAATTCAACAATAAATAAGAATAAGTGGAGTTATTTTGATCGTTTACCCTCTATGTTTCGAATATTAGGTCTTTATACATCAGATAAAGTATTTAATGAAAATGCAAGTGCAATTTATATATTATTATTCTTAAAATTGTTTTAATACAATAAATGCAAGACAATTTAACTTTTTTTTAGAAAAAAAATTGAAATTGATATTTCATATAATTTTATTCATAATAATTTTTGAGTAAAATGCAAGTATAATTCATAAATCATTATTCTAATTGCACTCAGTCAACAAAATTTTATGACTTGGTTTCCAAACTCAAACTTGGTAGCCACTACCGGCTGTTGAGTTTGAAAGGGGTTGTTAGAGGAATAATATTACAATATTCTAACCCATGTTAAGAAATTATTCTAAACCAATTCAATCGAATATCCCAAAATTATTCCTCCTTCCCTTGCTTCCAAACTTGCTATTCTAAACCAATTCTATCTTATGTTAGGGAATAATTTCAGAATATTCTTTTCAATGATATTTCATTTAATTTTTTCCTTTGAATACTTATTTTACAAAATCACAAATTCGGCTCTCTATTGACATCGACGGTTATATAAACCACCCATTCAAGTGAGTATTGGACCAACACAATAATTCTTGAAATCAGTTTTAGTGGTGAAAATAGAATCCTAGTTTGTTTAAGCCAGAGAGACGATGGAGAAACAGCAAGTTAAATCTATTCTTGTGATTGCTTTAATTTTTGCGATGCTTATGGGACATTCAAATGCAAGTTTTGCTGGATGCTATGCAAAATGCTTCATTCCCTGCCTTATAGGGGGTAATGCAGTTTTATGTGGGATAAAATGTGTGCCCCAGTGTATCGGAAAGAAAACTTCTGCGCAAGACATCACTAAGGACACCGATTATTTCTGTAGGCTTGGTTGTGCTTCTACTTTGTGCACTCAACTTAGTACCGAGCAAGATCCAGGTTGGTAGTAATTCCACTATTTCTGTCCCAATTTTAATTTTGTGAGTAACATAACATATTCGTATTTTCACAGCTGAAAAGGAGGTGGCAAGTTGCGTGGACTCTTGCTCTAATGCATGCGGGCTCTACTGATTTAACTTCAACTTGTCACTACGTGCAACTATTTGGATAGTT
Organism: Dillenia suffruticosa; assembly: GCA_033439265.1. NCBI lineage: Eukaryota > Viridiplantae > Streptophyta > Magnoliopsida > Dilleniales > Dilleniaceae > Dillenia > Dillenia suffruticosa. The sequence goes on along the minus strand of JAVTVX010000030.1, from coordinate 8,818,709 downwards.
CTCAAGTTACAGCCCATATATTTTGTAATGAATAAATGTGATTTTTAATTTTAAGATATGTCTGACCCGATGATATGGATAGCAAATAAATATTTTATTCATTATATTTGTTCAAATAATGCAAATGACGAATAAAAGATATTTTTATTATATTTGTTCAGATTATGGAGACGATGAATAATTTTCCATGCTATATAGTGTATGATTGGTACAAATTCTGCATTAATTTTTTGTTGTGTGGCATACGGTATTAGGGTGTTGGTTATTATCTTGACAAGGAAACTCATAGGGGAATCAAATTATTTTACAAAAACATACTGATCTAATTTGTGCGCATTTTCATAACTTCTGAAAAGTTCAATAAAATGGTTTGAGAGGCTGTCCATAATGTATTCTCTACAATGTTCTTTGTTATTGTCGTACTTTGTGTAGGCCTGTTTTTGTTCATTCGCACTTTTGCCATGCAGTGGAGGAGGCTTTGGGTGGTCTCGATCCATTACATTAATAGATCTTCAGTTCCTTAAAGAAACTTATGTGTTTTGAACACAATTGAAACTTTTTTTTTGGACATGGAATTCTTACATGTGAGTGCCGAATTGGTATTTATGTAAACTATGAATTGAGAGGAAAAAAAAATTCAAATTTTCATTTTGAATTGAAGGTTTTCATATAAACCAACAAACAATTTTTGCTTGCGGAAATTCATGACTCTAAATTGGGATAGAATCTCTTAACTCCTTCCAACGGTTGGATATTTTAAGTCGAGAAGATTTTACAAAATCAGATCACCCTCTATATTCATTAATTCAAATGCCTTTCATGGTAATGATTAATTCTTCAAATCCTATCTCTCTTTTACAATGTGAGAGATTTTCACTCATTTTTCGTTTTCTCTCGATCCCCAAAAATGGCTTCATACCTTTATTTTTTGTTTTCAATTCATGGCTGCCATCCCATGCAAAGAGAGAAGTACACATTTTTGTGTGTTCATGTCCCTTCATCTTTTCAAAAGAAGAAGTGCCTTTTCCTTTTTCAAAATATTAGGGGAGTTGAGGGGTGGTTATTACAAAATAACTACTCCCCCTTTATTGAAATTTAAGTAATATATTGGAATGGGTTGGGTCTACCCACATGGGCGGACCTGCCCATATTCCAATATCTTCCTCTCGCACATGAGGGTTAGACTCGCACAGAGCGTGTTCATTACTATCAAATATCACCATTTCATATAGACAAGTGGTTCGTGTGACCTGCGAGAATATTAAAAGTTCTATTGCTATATACCAATTAAGGATATATAGCAACTCAATGTCAATGTGGTGATGAGGACGTTGTTTCTCGCTATACCACAAACCTCTTAGAGTCGAAACAGTCAACATATCTCTTATCCCTAAAAAAACAATATAAGACATACTTGACTTGATCCCAATCATATATTCATAATTACGTCTCTAAACTCTAAATTATAGACATAATTGACCAGTCTATGTATACAGAGTAATGTGTCAGTCAAAGACAGTTTTCCTTTTATGTTACTAACTTTCAATCTTATCTTAGCTACTTTTCTAGACATACAACGCAAAAGCAAATCAACCATAATTTCTTGGTGACATACTAAAGTAACGACACTTAAATAAAATTTCAAGAGACAAACGAAATTTCTAAGGGTATAAATTAAGATTAAATATGAATCTCAGGTCTCATACAATGAGATGAAAAGTAATGCACCATCTCATTACCCATATGGTTATATAAACACACATAGTATGAAACACAAGCTACGATGCGCTATCTTCCCATCTGGAAGCGTTTGTTTTATTTTTTAAAAAAAGTATTGTACAGGTCTTAGACCAAATACACACAACATCTGATCTGAATTTTCCTTCTTACATGTCATCAAAAAACCTCACAATATCGGGGAAAAAACTCATATCTGGCTATTTGACAAGTACAATGGATTGTGGAGAATCCATTTTGATTACCACTTATGTTTACTAAATCGGTAATCTCATCTTAGTACTTAACTAAGGTGGCATATATGTGTGTTAATCCACCATAAATTAATACAGGCTCATCTCTACATATCACAAGATATTAGAGGCTATTGTTCGTATGAGATAGCCGATCTCAAAACTTGTCCGACATACTTTTAATGTAGACACCAAAATTTTGGACACAAAAACAAAATTCAAATGTCATCGAATATAAGCATTATATCATTTATACTCTGTATATGATTACAATCACAATCACAATACTGTCATAATAATCTACGTAGCTCTAGAAACCCAACATGTCTTACAAACATGTCTTTAGGTGCTAACTTTGTAAACGAGTCAACCATCGTCAAATACATAGACATATACTCAGTGTCATTTCCATATTTTCAATCATGTCTCTAACAAAATGATCTTTGTGTCTATATGTTTGGTTTTGCCATCATATTTGGTGTCTCTAGCAGAAGCAACAGCTTACTTATTGTCATAAAGTCATAACTCTGACTGAATTGCTTACTATTCTCAAATATTACAAAAACTCTATACAACCAAATATCTCATGAACTGTGAAAGTACAGACTACAAAGTCTACTTTTACTATAGAAAGAGATACATAGTTTTGTTTCTTATTACTCAATGACATAACACTATCATTGAGCAATCAAACATAACCAGAGGTAGATTTTCTTTCATCTAAATCATCTCTCCAATCACTAACGTGTATCATTTTAATATTAGATCATTTCCTTAATTACAAATAAAATAATTTACAGTTCCATTCAGGTATCTCAATATCCAATTCATATTAATCCAATAATTATTTCCTGAATTGAACATATACTTGTTGACCAAACCTATAGCCTGACTAATATCGAGATGAGTAAAGATCAGAGCAAACTTCAAGCTCCCAACTGTGCTAGTATATAGTAATCTGGACATTTTAGATGTTCATCAGGAGTTTAAGGGCACATTACATCACTTGAACTATCACCTTTAGTCATAGATGTATTAATAGGTTTGTAGTTTTCAATTTCAATTTCCAAAACCTTTACAATGTAAAACTCGTGAGATAATCCTAATAATCTCTTGGAATGATTTCAATGGGTTTTAATTCCTAATTTGTCTTAACCGATATCCTTTATCTCAAAATTGGAACACAACCATTTCAAGATTTAAAATACATATTTCTTATCATTCGTGACTAACAATATGTCTTCAACACATAGGGATAGAATTATAAAATTGTCATCTGACATCTCAACATAGGCACAATGGTTTTCGTCCATCATGACGAAATTGTAAGAGATCACACATTCGTGAAATCTTAAATATCATTGTCCAGAAGACTGCTTAAAGCCATAAATTGATCTACTCAATTTATATACTCTGTTTTCCTGACTTTTAATAACAAAACCCTCTGATTGTGTCATAGAGACTTCTTTCTCATGTTCTCAACTGAGAAAGGCAGTCTTCATGTCCATCTGATGTAATTCTAAATCTAAAGTGGCCACTAATGCTAACAATAGGCGAAAGGAGGTAACTCTCACTACTGGGAAAAGGTTTCCACATATTCAACATCCTTTTAGAGAGTATAACTCCTACTAGCACTTAAGTATTTTACCTTTCAATAGTTCCATTTATCTGACATTTGGCTTTGAGAAGCCATTTGTTCCCAATAACCTTATGTCTCAATAGAGGTTCAACTAATTCCAATGTATGGTTAGAACTCAATGAATCCAGTTCTTTTTCCTCTATTGCTTTTATCTGCTCATACTTGATAGGACTAAATGGAGCCTAATCTATGTTTTAGGGTCTTCTTTATCTTTTAGAAAAACAATAAATATGTATCCCTTTATTCTCAAAATAATGTCTGGGCACACTTTTCCTAATATTTTTCTGAGTTTTTTGACTCAATTGGATTGCTAGAATTTGGATCCCTCCCACTGGGATCAACATCATTCCAATGATCCATTATAGACAAAGTCATACTTTGAATCAACTAATTCAAATAAAGACTTTATGCATTTCATGTCATCTTTGTTAATAAATTCATTCTCAAAAAAATATGACGTCCGTGATTCAATTTCTGCCATAACATCATTTTTTTTCTTTCACCAATGGGCATTTAACTTTTAGACTACTGTGAGTATCTTACAAATATACTCTTACTTTTATGGAGACCCAATTTTCCAAACATATTAGAAAACCTTCAATACAGTCAACCGATCCCCAAGGTCTGAGGTTATTCAGACTTGACTTTCTACCAGTTCAAAATTCATATATGTCAATGGTACTGATTTTGAAGACACTTTATTCAAAATATAACCAACAGTTAACAATCCATCTCCCTAAAAGGAAATCGATAAGTTAACCTGTACCATCATGGATGTTGTCATATCCAATAATATCCTATTATATCTTACTATAACACCATTTTGCTGAGATGTTTAAGAAATAGTTAGATATCGTATTATGTTGCTTTCATTATATAGATCTTTAATTTGATCTAATAGATATTCGTGTCATCTATCCATTCGATTCTCTAACTCACTCATATAGTGTCTAAAATACTCAAGTGTTTCAGACTTGTGACAAATCAAATAGATACAACCAAATAGTGTGAAGTCATCTATGAACGTAATAAAACACAAAATTTCATATCTTCTTGCCTTCATACTCATTGAACTACAAATGTCTGAATGGACAAACAACAATGGAATTTATCACACATGGTTTTTTCAAATGGTTTTCTCATTATTTTGCAAACATGACAAAGTTTAACTTAATAGTTAAACATTTATCCATTACATTGCAAAATTATAAAGCTATTTGCAAATTGTCAAGAACCAACACATGTCATTTAGGTGCAAATTAACGTAGTTTTCTCATAGTTCAAAAACATAGACAAGTTCCAAAAGTACAAGAATAAATAAAATTCCGTCGTATTTTGGGTATGCAGAGAATATCACGCAAAATAAGAGTTCGGCTATTTTGTAACTTCAATTTACAAGTGTCTGTTTCTCTAACCTCCATTTTTTTTATTGTTCTCCACATCTATCTATCTCCAACTAGGAGGCATTCGACAAAAATTTTCAACTGTTTCTTAATCTGTTCTTATCTCCATAGTTGTTCTTTTGTGATCTTTCTCCATTCTCCTTTCCTTTCTTCCTTTCTTACTTTAATTCTAGTCCTTCCACACTTAAAGTCCGAAACTCTTTTGGAACAAGATGCTAGAGCAAAAGCATCGATTGGGGATCTCGCAACACCAAACCGCTCATTCTCAAGCTCAATGTGATGAGCAACATTCGAGAAAGTTTTCATACTGTCATTGTGAGTCAAACTGACTTTCAGATACTCTCACTTGGTAGGAATGGATCAGATCAAGGTTTGAACTTTCTATTTATCCGACAGGACGTGACTAGCCGATTACCATTCTCTAATTATGTTAAACATGACCCTTAAATACTGTTTGATATTGTGACAATATCACTTTTCATAGATATCAAGCATTATGGTAATTTGTCTAAGATGATTCACTGGTGCCTCCATGTTTTACGATGAGGTACACCCAGATATCATGAGTAGTCATATATTACTCATACTCGGATATCATGTCATCAATCATAGAACTAACTAGGGTTGCACGAACATTGGAATCTATCATTTTCCACGTCTGGTAAACCTCTGCTTCTCTCCTCTACAGAGCAACATTGCCCACACTAAGGTCCTAAATGACATGTTTGATACCTTTCAAGTTATCATATTCTTTCAACATATATCACATTTTATGGCGTTATATCTCATGATCGTCGCCGTTCATTTTGTCACTTCTATTCAAAATCCCTAATAATGGATTTTGATGTTATGGTTTTGGTTTCTAAGAGGAAAGACACTTATTGTAATACTCATATCATACATATAATTTTATGTTTCAAAATTAGCATTCATGATGAGTTAACATTAGGTATAGAATCGAAAGTTCACTTTGTTCCAAATCATAATTTATGGTCAAAATGCATCACCATCATAAATTTAATTTGAAACTACAAAATTTAATAGGTTTATATGATAATTACTCAAATTCTGCTTACCAAAACCTCCCACTTAAATACACAAAATATTTAAATAATATTATAATTTTGGATGAAAATTACTCAAATTTTACGAATCTAAAATTTTCATTTAAATACCCAAAATATTTAAATACTAGTTTTCTTTTGCGTGTATGATCATAAGAAAAATAAGAAATATTTTCAATTATATTTTCAATAGAAACTTTATATATATAAAAAAAAACTTAAAAAGTTTCTGACATATGATCATAATTCAAACAAATAACCATAGTACGTAAAAGAAAACATGCAAATTTATTATTTTAATTCCTAATATGTCCATTCGAGTAAGCATATTTATCATTTTCTTGGATTGTGTATCCCTAGGAGAAAAATCTCCTTTCGCATGTGGATTAGTGCTATTTATACCATGAGATAACTTTTCTCTTTATTTGGATCTCTAGATTCTTGACCCTCCACATTACTATTAATATGGATATCACATTGTTAAAAATCATACTTCTTCTTTTCGCATTCATCCTCCCAAAAAAGATGACCTAATTTAAGAAGTTTTAGATGAGTAAACATGAGATGGTTCCATCTTATAAATCAATATTAAATCTAACATTATCAAACACTCTAAATTTCTCAAATCTCTCTCCCTCCCCCGGAGGCCCGAAACACTATTAAAAAGATATCTGATTATCACCATTTTCCTTGAAAATGGGAACAATATTGGTTAGGCATAACCATAATATTAAAATAAAATTTTTCGAATATAAATAATTGAGCAAAAAATCCAACAAATGATGAGTGAAAAACAAATCTTCACCCAGGTAACCAAAATTAAGAAAATAATTTTTTTTAGCCTTATATAAAAATTTTCAAAATTTTTCGTGCACCAAAAGTAATTTTTTTGTAATTTTCTACAATTTCCAAGTTAAAAAATTAATAAAAATTACTTTTCCAATTAGAAAAATAAATTAAAACTTATAGAAAAATCCGAAGGGAGTTATAATTGTTCCGGTGAAAATTCAGGCCGAAACCAGGCCTTCACGCTCCCCCACACACCGCCGGAGTGGGCTGTCCAAAATGGACATGTGCCCTCTCTTCTTGGGTGGCGCGTGACATTCACGCACCTCTTTTTTGACGGCTGCTGGATCCGAAATTTGGGCTACCCCCTATTTTCGATCTCTTTAAGTTTAATGGTTCTTTTGGATTTTCAATCGGAGGTCTCTAACCGAGGGGGTGGATCTCACTTGCCGCAGCCGAGAATGGGATTGGCCAAGTATTATTAATCTTCTTCATTTTCCTGGTTTTCGACCCAAATTTCGAACAGTCATTTCTCTCTCAATTCTTAACCATTTTTTGCATTCTTTATATGGTTAGAAAACATTTTTCAAAAGAAATCTAGCCATATAAATTTCATGTCAAGAAAAATAATATTTTTACAGATCCGAATACATTAAGTTTCGGCTAGGGTTTCCTATATGTCATAATATACTCATCAGATGCATGCCAAATTTTACAGATTTTATTCTCATGCAACAAACATTTTACTATGTAAAATTGAGAGCATTACATTTAACCATTTTCAAGTTTCTATTAATAAACCTTAAAAATTATTCTAGGCATTTTCATTTTTAATAACCAACTAAAAAGACAGGAAACATCCTAAATAGCTATTACCAATGAAGGCTTTCATATAAACCAACAAATAATCTTTCCAAGCTGAAATTCACGAATCTAAATTGGGTTAAAATCACTTATCTCTTTCCACTGGTTGGGTTTTCTAAATCGAGATGATGTCACAAAATCGAATCACTCTCTATACTCTACAATCTAAATGCCTTTCATGGTAATGATCAATTCTTCAAACCCTATATCTTTTTTTTACAATGTGAGAGATTTTTCACTCACTTTTCATTTTCTCTCGATCCCCAAATATGGCTTCATGCGTTTGTTTTTTGATTTCAATTCACGGCTGCCATCCCATGCAACGAGAGAAGTACACATTTTTGTGTGTTCAAGTCCCTTCATCTTTTCAAATCAAAAAGTGCCTTTTCCTTTTCAAAATTCGAGGGGAGTTGAGGGCTAGTTATTACAAAATAACCACACCCCCTTATTTGAAATATAAGTAATATATTGGAAAGGGTTGGGTCTACCCACATGGGTGGACCCGCCCCATATTCCAACATGAATAAATGTGCATCAAGATTTGGTCCAACAAATCATAAACTACAAAATCTAAAAATAGATGAACCAATACAAACGAAAATGAAGTAATTATGTCTCTTATATCATTATTATAGCGAACCAATGAATATAAAAGAAAGCATATTACTAATATAGAGAGGGAATTTAAATGATCATCTATAGAACATATATAATTTCTAAATGATGCAACCAAAGGAAATAGTAAAAATGGCTAATCATTATAAAACTTTTTTCCGTACTAAAAATTATTTGTAACTATAAATGAGAGAATTGAATGTTCTTGTAAACATGTTTTTCTAATCAAAGAACATGGACAAGGGCCGCATTTTTTGGTGTATTCTTTGAGAGGCTCAATCGTTTCTTCTTCCCCATACCTTTTTTTTTACACAATACACACATTTATTTAGAAGTGCAAATGATTTTTTAACTTCACATGAATAGACTCTAAACACTCTTACACTCTTACCTTGTAACTTTCCTATCCTACCATAAGAATTTTCGACTCTTTTTCCCTATATAGAATAAGAAAGTGCATTAATTCTACCAATTTCTTGGGAAAGTTATGATTTGGCATCCTTTTGATTTTTTGACAGAGAAAAGGAAAGTTTCTGCTGTCAATAGAAAGCGCTTCTTCGTACCTATTTTCTATAACCCAATTTGGCTTAGCCAGCACAGCCCTAAAAGGTGATGGACATCTACATAGAACAGGGCCAATGTGCCCGGGGTGTCCTCAAGTGGATAACCTTGGTGTGACCTCGTGCACACACTTGAGAATGCCTGCATGCACTAGGAAAGTCCATGAAATCTTAATTTTTGAATAATTCAACAATAAATAAGAATAAGTGGAGTTATTTTGATTGTTTACCTTCTATGTTTAGAATATTAGGTCTCTATACATCAAATAAAGTATTTAATGAAAATGCAAGTGCAATTTATATATTGTTATTCTTAAAATTGTTTTAATACAATAAATGCAAGATAATTTAGCTTTTTTTGAAAAAAAAAATTTAAATTGATATTTCATATAATTTTATTCATAATAATTTTTGAGTAAAATGCAAGTATAATTCATAAATCATTATTCTAATTGCACTCAATCAACAAAATTTTATGACTTGGTTTCCAAACTCAAACTTGGCAGCCACTACCGGCTGTTGAGTTTGAAAGGGGTTGTTAGAAGAATAATATTACAATATTCTAACCCATGTTAAGAAATTATTCTAAACCAATTCAATCGAATATCCCAAAATTATTCCTCCTTCCCTTGCTTCCAAACTTGCTATTCTAAACCAATTCTATCTTATGTTAGGGAATAATTTTAGAATATTCTTTTCAATGATATTTCATTTAATTTTTTCCTTTGAATACTTATTTTACAAAATCACAAATTCGGCTCTCTATTGACATCGACGGTTATATAAACCACCCATTCAAGTGAGTATTGGACCAACACAATAATTCTTGAAATCAGTTTTAGTGGGGAAAATAGAATCCTAGTTTGTTTAAGTCAGAGAGAAGATGGAGAAACAGCACGTTAAATCTATTCTTGTGATTGCTTTAATTTTTGCGATGCTTATGGGACATTCAAATGCAAGTTTTGCTGGATGCTATGCAAAATGCTTCATTCCCTGCCTTATAGGGGGTAATGCAGTTTTATGTGGGATAAAATGTGTGCCCCAGTGTATAGGAAAGAAAACTTCCGCGCAAGACATCACTAAGGACACCGATTATTTCTGTAGGCTTGGTTGTGCTTCTACTTTGTGCACTCAACTTAGTACCGAGCAAGATCCAGGTTGGTAGTAATTCCACTATTTCTGTCCCAATTTTAATTTTGTGAGTAACATAACATATTCGTATTTTCACAGCTGAAAAGGAGGTGGCAAGTTGCGTGGACTCTTGCTCTAATGCATGCGGGCACTACTGATTTAACTTCAACTTGTCACTATGTGCAACTATTCGGATAGTTCTCAAGTTTCAGCCCATATGTTTTGTAATGAATAAACGTCATTTTTAATTTTAAGATATGTCTGACCCGAGGATTTGGAAAACAAATAAATATTTTATTCATTATATTTGTTCAAAAAATGCAAATGACGAATAAAAGATATTTTTGTTATATTTGTTTGGATTATGGAGACGATGAATAATTTTCCATGCTATATAGTGTATGATTGGTACGAATTCTGCATTAATTTTTTGTTGTGTGACATACGGTATTAGGGTGTTGGCTATTATCTTGACAAGGAAACTCATAGCGGAATCAAATTATTTTACAAAACATACTGATCTAATTTGTGCGCATTTTCATAACTTCTGAAAAGTTCAATAAAATGGTTTGAGAGGCTGTCCATAATGTATTCTCTACAATGTTCTTTGTTATTGTCGCACTTTGTGTAGGCCAGTTTTTGTTCATTCGCACTTTTGCCATGCAGTGGAGGAGGCTTTGGGTGGTCTCGATCCATTACATTAATAGATCTTCAATTATTTTGAAGAAACAATTTTATTTTGTAGTTCCCACGGTTAAAGTTGATTCCATTTCCATAGAATCTATTTAATTTGTTATCATAGTCCTTCGCTTTGATTATGATATTCTCTGTCGTGTTCTCTATTTCTCAAAGAGTCAGGTTTTAACATTCTAAAATTGTTGAAAGTTGGAGTCATATTGAGAAAATTTAACAAAAAAAAAAAAAAAGGAAGAGAAAGATGATAACTTTTGGTGAGATACCAAACCCAAATTTTGAAAAATTTTAAAATAAATATGTAACTTTGTGGTTAAAGTGTCAGATGCCCTAACTAGAAAATAGTTATTGATGTGTTGTATGGCAAATAACTTACCATAATACAGCAAAAACTACTAAAAACATTTGATAAATGATTCAAAAGTTCTAATCTATGTAAACTTTAGAAAACGAGTTAGAAATGACAGGGAGCTGAAGAGAATATTTAATATGTATTTTTTCCTTGGTTTGAAGTCCGTATATAGACCCATAAGTGTCCAAAGTATTGTATTATTACTTAAAAAAAATGCTATTTGGCAGTTACCAATAGTAAATAAGGCCAGGTGGGGCCCATAGTAGGGCAAGAATTGTTGAATTTAAGCTATCACACTTGTTGGCGTAGGTGGGAAAAGCACTGCGTCGCTTAACCAGATCGGGTGTTCGACTCTCCACGGGTACGGAAAAAGCAATGTTGGAAGACCTCCCTCTCAAATGAGACTTGATAGTCAGGTCAATCCGGATAATCGGGGCAAAGTCTCGAATACCGGGTAATAGTCTAGCCATAGGGACCGAAAAAAAGTGTATCACATTAAGGTTATTGTGTGGTTTCTACAAGGCAAATGTCCATCTCTCTTTCCCCTGAATACCTCAGGCATACACTAGCATAGAACACACACAATACATTAGGATGGAGAAGTCAAGCTCCCCATTCCTAGTTCTGTTTTACGATCCACACCTCAACAAACTAGACCTCAAACTCGTCAAAATCTCGATGAAATTTCAAGTACCATGTATGTGTATGCCTAGTTGATATCTTATGATCTTGTGTAATATTTTTCTTAAGTTGTTATGATTTTAAAATAAAGAAAATAACTTTGTTTTTGGATACAAAAGCCTGAAATACCCTGAATTCTACCATCTTGATAGTCTGATCATATTGTTTTTTTCACCGATATCTCTCTTTACCTAACTATAAATTGTGCAATATTTTCTTATAAATAAAATAGACTTTCAGAGCTTTTAAAAGACATATCATGCAAAGGATTTAGTGAGAAGTAAATTTTTAATAATTTACATGTTTTCGTAGCAAGAAATTGCCCTCCTTCAGCTATAATTTTTGGCCCATTTTGAAGCGATATTAGATTAATCACTAAACATGAAATTCAATAAACTGTGTTAAGATATATAAAATGCTTAAACATGAAATTCAATGGCAAAATTTGTGTCAAACTTTGAGGTTGGCTATTGGTTTTTTTATTATGATATGGTGAAAATCACAAGAGAACGAAAGGGGAAAAAGTAGCTTAAGTATTATTCAGAAAGTTTTGCAAAGTCTACGGGTGAAATTTGTGTATGGTTACTTTATATGGTTCTCAGAGTTTAACGTAACTTGCAAACGAAACTTGAGGATCTCTAGCTGCTAATTTATCAGTTCACGTTCCAAATTAAAACCAGAAGCTAGTGAAGTGCTTGAATTGTCTAACCCAAAATCCTTAGATTTAATTTTGGAATCCCAATGCCTGGCATATGCTTTTCAGTCCTTGTACACCAATTTGTTTGACATTCTGATCCCTTTTCTAAGTGCAAGATAAAAAAAGCACAAGGAGAATGACAATGGAGAACGAATAAAAGGCGATGACAACACTCTCTCTCTTGAGAATATTTTGAGATAATACAAGCTTCATCTGCATGTTTCACTATACTTCTGTCATCATACATGCTATGCCTATTATGCATGTGAAAGTCATGCCTCTTATGCATGTTATTCAAACCATACCTACTTGTTCCGCTTGTCTCAGGGAATGAAAGGGTGAAGAAACACTCATATAAAAAGGCTATTGAGTCAACGGAGTTTAGATCTCTATTTGCCTTTATACCCGTTTGCTTTGTACTCTTTGTATAATGATGGATATATATTATACTCTTGGCATTAAGACATGTACTTATGTCTAACATTTGTGTGGTGTAAGCGATACCAAAGGTCTAGATATATAGTTGTTCGCAAGTGGTAGCCTCATGCAAAATTATCTCCTCTACATGTTATGATGAAATGCACTTGCAGGAAGGAGGGCTATTCATACTATTCTGTTTGTTGATTATAGAAGTATTTTCTATTGATTTATCATTTGTCCATGGTAACCTTAGTTGGCTAAACGGTCACCAAAGAATTTAAAATTTGCTAGATTTATCATAAAAGAAAAAATTATTCATTTTCTTTATTTAAACTTATTCCTTGTGTGTTGTTCACGCGTGGATAGCATGACTCTCACGAATCCAAACTTTGCATTTTTAATTACATTGTTTCTTTCTGCATTTGCATGCTTGTTTCCCTTCAGCTATGGGGTGCAATGTGTGCATACCGGGTCATCATAACAACATTTGAAAGCTTGAAAAGGTAATGTCCATTGAAAATATATGGATAGAACTTCGATTTTGAATATATCCTATTATTTTGAACACAATCGAAACTTTTTTTTGGACATGGAATTCGTTACACTTGAGTGCCAAACTTGGTATTTATGTAAACTATGAATTGAGAGGAAAAAAAATTCAAATTTTCATTTTGAATAAATGTGCATCAAGATTTGGTACAGCAAATCATATACTACAAAATCTAAAAATAGATGAACCAATACAAATGAAGTAATTATGTCTTGTATATTATTATTATAGCGAACCAATGAATATAAAAGAAAAGGCATATTACTAATATAGAGAGAGAATTTAAACGATCATCTATGGAAATAGTAAAAATGGCTAATCATTATAAAAGCTTTTTCAGCACTAAAAATTATTTGTAACTATAAATGAGAGAATTGAATGTTCTTGTAAACATGTATGCCTAATGCAAGAACATGGACAAGGGCTGCATTTTTTGGTGCATTCTTTGAGAGGCTCAATCGTTTCTTCTTCCCCATACCTTTATTTTTACACAATACACACATTTATTTAGAAGTGCATAAGATTTTTTAACTTCACATGAACAGACTCTAAAAACTCTTACACTCTTAACTTGTAACTTTACTATCCAACCTTAAGAATTTTTGACTCTTTTTCCCTCTATAGAATAAGAAAGTGCATTAATTCTACCAATTTCTAATTAAATTCTACCAATCAGAAAGTGCAATTTCTAATAGTAAAAATGGCTTAGCCGGCACTGCCCTAAAAGGTGACTTGGTTTGAAAGGGGTTGTTAGAGGAATAATATTACAATATTTCTAATAGAAAGTGCAACTTTAAAAATGCAAGTATAATTCATAAATCATTATTCTAATTGCACTCAGTCAACAAAATTTTATGACTTGGTTTCCAAACTCAAACTTGGTAGCCACTACCGGCTGTTGAGTTTGAAAGGGGTTGTTAGAGGAATAATATTACAATATTCTAACCCATGTTAAGAAATTATTCTAAACCAATTCAATCGAATATCCCAAAATTATTCCTCCTTCCCTTGCTTCCAAACTTGCTATTCTAAACCAATTCTATCTTATGTTAGGCAATAATTTGAGAATATTCTTTTCAATGATATTTCATTTAATTTTTTCCTTTGAATACTTATTTTACAAAATCACAAATTCGGCTCTCTATTGACATCGACGGTTATATAAACCACCCATTCAAATGAGTATTGGACCAACACAATAATTCTTGAAATCAGTTTTAGTGGGGAAAATAGAATCCTAGTTTGTTTAAGCCAGAGAGACGATGGAGAAACAGCAAGTTAAATCTATTCTTGTGATTGCTTTAATTTTTGCGATGCTTATGGGACATTCAAATGCAAGTTTTGCTGGATGCTATGCAAAATGCTTCATTCCCTGCCTTATAGGGGGCAATGCAGTTTTATGTGGGATAAAATGTGTGCCCCAGTGTATCGGAAAGAAAACTTCTGCGCAAGACATCACTAAGGACACCGATTATTTCTGTAGGCTTGGTTGTGCTTCTACTTTGTGCACTCAACTTAGTACCGAGCAAGATCCAGGTTGGTAGTAATTCCACTATTTCTGTCCCAATTTTAATTTTGTAAGTAACATAACATATTCGTATTTTCACAGCTGAAAAGGAGGTGGCAAGTTGCGTGGACTCTTGCTCTAATGCATGCCGGCTCTACTGATTCAACTTCGACTTGTCACTACGTGCAACTATTCGGATAGCAAATAAATATTCTATTCATTATTTCAGCCTATATGTTTTGTAATGAATAAATGTCATTTTTAATTTTAAGATCTGACCCGATGATTTGGATAGCAAATAAATATTCTATTCATTATATTTGTTCAAATAATGCAAATGACGAATAAAAGATATTTTTATTATATTTGTTCAGATTATGGAGACGATGAATAATTTTTCATTCTATATAATGTATGATTGGTAGCAATTCTTCATTAATTTTTTGTTGTGTCGGATACGGTATTAGGGTGTTGGTTATTATCTAGACAAGGAAATTCATAGGGGAATCAAATTTTTTTACAAAAAACATACTGATCTAATTTGTGCGCATTTTCATAACTTCTGAAAGGTTCAATAAAATGGTTTGAGAGGCTGTCCATAATGAACTCTCTACAATGTTCTTTGTTATTGTTGTACTTTGTGTGGGCCTGTTTTTGTTCATTTGTACTTTTGCCATGCAGTGGAGGAGGCTTTGGGTAGTCTGGATCCATTACATTAATAGATCTTCAATTATTTTGAAGAAACAATTTTATTTTGTAGTTCCAACAGTTGAAGTTGATTCCATTTCCGTTGAATCTATTTAATTTGTTATCGTAGTCCTTCGCTTTGATTATGATATTCTCTGCCATGTTCTCTATTTCTCAAAGAGTCAAGTTTTAACATTCTAAAGTTGTTGAAAGTTGGAGTCATATTGAGAAATTTTTAAAGAAAAAAAAAAGGAAGAGAAAGATGATAACTTTTCGTGAGATCCCAAACCCAAATTTTGAAAAATTTTAAAATAAATATGTAACTTTGTGGTTAAAGTGTCAGATGCCCTAACTAGAAAATAGTTATTGATGTGTTGTATGGCAAATAACTTCCCATAATACAGCAAAAACTACTAAAAACATTTGATAAACAATTCAAAAGTTCTATCTATGTAAACTTTAGAAAACGAGTTAGAAATGACAGGGAGCTGAAGAGAATATTTAATATGTATTTTTCCTTGCTTTGAAGTCTGTATATAGACCCATAAGTGTCCAAAGTATTGTATTATTACTTTAAAAAAATGATATTTGGCTGTTACTAATAGTAAATAAGGCCAGGTGGGGCCCATAGAAGGGCAAGGGTTGTTGAATTTATGCCGACAAGAGTATCACATTAGGGTTATTGTGTGGTGTCGACAAGGCAAATGTCCATCTCTCTTTCCCCTGAATACCTCAGGCATACACTAGCATAGAACACACACAATACATTAGGATGGAGAAGTCGAGCTCTTCGTTATGTAAATCTCTTAGATATTATGTTTTAGAAATTTTACTTTTTACTTTTTACTTTCTTTTTATTTATTAAGTAGTTATTTGGTTTAGAAATATTTACTTTTTACAAATAGGAAAATTTTTATTTTCTTTAGGGTTTCTACTCCTATATATTTAGGAGTGTTTCATATTATTTGGGAGAACGTTTGGAGGCAGCCCCAAGGGGGGCAGCAGCAGGCAGCCCTTTGGGAAGAAAGATTTACTGCAGTCTTGACTTGGAGGCACATAATTGGGAAGAAAGATGGCAACTGGGGAGGAGCCATTTTTCTTCTGCAATGGTACATTCTTTTGGAGCAATAAATCCTTTTTTATGAGTTGTCTTTTTATTATGCTTTGTTTTTAATTTATTTTTCTAGTCGAAAGGTTATTGAATCCTTGATTTTAATGGTTGTGAGATCTAATTTGGTATATTAATTCAATTTATCATAAGTATTTATTTAATTCCTACACTTCATGGATCATGATTTTCTAGGTTTTATTGAATAGGGCCCATATGTAATAGTTTTAGAATAATCTATAACTAATTAAAACTGTAAATCCATAATTGTTTGTTGGTTTTAATAAAGTGGCAATTGGCATTCGTGTTATAGGAATGACATTCGTGTCATGGGATTGAATAATTTAATTTAAATGAATCCGATGTGTGTTTGTTAATTAGAATTGGGTCTCTCTAAATCCTAATACTGTTGAGACTTTTAATCCTAAGAGCTTTTTTAGGGTTGACTCTCGATTAGGGACATAATTAACGAGTTTCTCTTAATTATCGACGAAATAAGGAGAGATTGGTCGTTGGGCATTTGTCGACGACTATAACCAATTTATTTATGGTTATTGAAATCTTTAGACAGGTCGATAATCAATCATATGAAATCAAGGTGGAAATAATTCCTTTAACTAGAATTTCTTTTCATTGATATTTTCTCTTTTAATTGATAGTATTTAATTTTCTTATTTTAGTTAATTTTATTTGTTTTGTTAGTTTTAGATAATTTCTCAAACCCCCGTATTTTTATTTTTTCTTAAAAGTGATAAATCCGACGTTCCCTGTGGATTCAACCCTGCTCACCCTAGACTTGTCTTTAGTAAAGTAGATATTTTATTTTTGGTTGTTTGACGACACACCAAATTTGGGCACCGTTACCGGGGATCAGTGTTAAGTGATTTATTTTTTTTTTATTTTTTTTCCTTGTTTGCAAGACTCTTTGTAGGGAACTTGCCGAAAGTTGTCAAGGGCTTAAATGAGAAGGACATCAACCACGAGAATATGGCCACACAAAAGACTTTAAGGGAGTTGTTATTTTCTGATTTTAATGAACATACCTTTTGCAGTGATTTTTCTAATATTGAGATTTCCCAAAAATTTGGAATGTGGCAAGATGTTCCAAAAACGGTCAATGATATAAGTGATTTTTCCCTTCGTCGAGAATTAAAAGAAATAACTTCTCTTATGTATGATTTTATTGTAGGAAAAACACAATCGGTATAAACTTGTGCAATTTGTTCAGAGATAGATCATCCAACCAATAAGTGTCTCATTCTTTATGGTGACCCATATTCGAACATCTATAACCAAGGATGGTGTAATGAACCATATTTCAATTATGGAAATTGGCAACAAGGATTCCAACAACAACCACAAGTCCAATCTCAATTTCAGCCTCAACAAACTTTTTTGAACCAAGGTACGTCTCTAGAAGAGATTGTTAAAAGTTTGGCTAATAGCACTTTGTTAATCCAATAGGAAAGCCAACGATTTCAACAGGAGACAAGAGCCAACATCCAAAATTTGGAGAATCAAATGTCACAATTGATGGCAACCTTGAATCGATTAAAAAAATCATCAAAAGAAGTAGGAGACAATTTATCAAAAACCAAAGAAGATATGAAAAACGAGCAAATAGCGAAATCATCAACAGCAAATGAATCCACTGAGGAGGTAAGTAAAGAGTCCAACAGTTTCCAAACAAATATTTTGATTTTACCACATGTTCCCAGCAGGTTGGCATAACCGAAGAAGGATGAAGAGAATGAGATTTTGGAAACTTCTCCGAAAGAAGGATTCAACACTTCTCTCTTAGAAGCAATAAAGTAAGTGTCAACACCCTTCATGAAAATAGTTAAGACAAAAATTGATGTGGATTTGGGTATTTTAACTCATGAGTTTAATGGTAAAGTTGCTACTTTTAATATTTTTGATATCATGAAATATCCAAATGATTTTAAGTTTATTTTTCATGATAGTACGGTGGATTTCATTGTTCATGATAATTTTGTGCAACATAAATTGGATTTTGTATTTCAGAAAAATGTGACAGAAGATGTTGCACATTGGGATAAATTTCTTAAAGACAAACTCCCACATCGGAAATGATTTATGGTAGGCCATAAAGTCCTTCATTTCAATTTAAGATTGAAATTCATATCAGGCAAGTTGAAGTTAAAATGGACCAGACCGATGTTTGAGTGAGGTTGAAGCGAGGGGATCATGTCGAGCCAAAGACATGAAACAATGACGCTTATTGGGAGGCAACCCAATATTTTCTTTATGATTTATTTATTTATTTTTATTTATTTATTCTCATTTATGTTAGCACGATTTAGGATTGATTCTAAAAAAATAAAAAATAAACAAACAGAAGTACTCCTTGCTTATGGCGTGCCCACGCCTTAAGCCAAATTCATTTCTGCCCACACAGATCACATGGACAACTTTTCTCCTTGCTTATGGCGTGCTCACGCCCTAAGTGAATTCCATTTCTGCCAAAGGAGCATACATTTCACTACATAACCAGAAGCACTCTTTATTTAGGGCGTGCCCACGTTCTAACCACACTTCACTTCTGAAAAAAAAGAGAGAGAGAGAGAGAGGCGAATTTCACTTCTATTTTAACACTTGTATTTCGTTTTTTAGGACTTCTCTCTCTACCTTGAAGTCTCAATAATGGACCGAAATGCTTAATGATTACGGCGTATCCACGTCATAGCTCTTTCTTCAAGTCATTCGAATTGATCCTCTATTTTCCACTCCACCCTAGGGGAGTATTGTTCTCACATTCCTCTTTTATTTCTTCGTTCTTTTTTCTTTTATTTTGTTTGATTTATTTATGCATATTTTTATCTTTCTTAACTTAAGCATACATTGGGGATAATGTATGATTTAGGTGTGAGGGATGTTAGGTGTTTCCTTATTTATTTATTTATTTATTTTGACACTATATTTATTTTCTTTCTTATATTAGTTTAGATTTTGTTTCTTCAAAAATAAAAAAATAAAAAAAATGAAAAAAATTCTGAGCTTTCTTAGTTGACATATGCTCTTTGGTTGACTAGAGATATATGAAAAATAGCTTGTATCAATGGCTTTTATGCTTGAAATGGCTACTCATATCTTTAATAGTTTTTTTTGAATGATGAACATACAAGATTTGACACAAACCCTACTTAAAATGTGAGGTTTTGAGTCATAAACAAGCAAATTCATTTTTTGTGCTCAAGATTATTTTTCTTGATGAGTGATTATCACACTTGGATTGCACATTCTAGAACTTGCATTGTTATACATTTCGAGACCACACTCTAGAATTTCATGCATTGAAATGACAAAAGCACTTAGGATTTACCCATTTTGGCTTTCTAAAAATCCCTACCTTGATGTCATAAACCCTTCTTGTACCAAAGGTATATATATTTAATTGCATAATTTTGGTTTTATGTTCACCTCATTACGAAGATGATGATTGGAATTTTGATGTTGACATTTTCATGAAGATGATACATGTTCGAGAAAAAAAAAACACAAGAGAAAAAAAAAGAGAAAAAAGAAAAAAAAGAAAAAAAAGAAAAAAAAAAGTGGATGAGAAAAAGAAGTGTTGTATCTTGATTGAAAATTCATTTACACTTCAGTCATGGAAAATTGAAAAAGCATTTGATATTCTTGTATGCTGTTTGCTATTGCCTATTCATTTGAAGAGTAAGAAGTCAATTATGTTGTCTATTTGTTGAGACAAAGATCGATCAATGTTATAAAAAATTGTGTGGTTAGTTATATATGGCCTTTGGTACGTTTTTAACCCTTAAATATCACCTTATCCTACCCTTTACCCAAGCCCCATTACAACCAAATAAAAGACCTTTAGATTGATGCATAAAATTCTAATTTTTAAGTGGTGGAGATTTAATATATTTGCAAGCATATGGTAGTGTCATTCCATGTTGTTGATTTGAGAGACATATATATTCTTAACCCTTTCGAGTGCATTAGAGTGAACCCTTGGAGAGGATTGTCGAATTTTGTTGTTTGGATTTCATAAGAGGCTGTTGAGATATGTAGTGGTTGTTTTAGTGCGGATCGCTTTGAAATACTTGTTGTTTCGATTATGTTTTCGGTTTAACTTTTATGGTATTTATTGGCTTGGAAGCTTGGAAGAAAAAAGTAGGTTGGATAGTTTTAATTTTATTTTAGTTAGGGATGCCTGAGGACAAGCATCATCTAGGTGTGGGGGAATTTGATAGGGCTTAAATATGTGTAATATTTGCGATTGATTTTGTACTATTTTTAACAAATATTACACTAATATCTATATTTTATGACATTTGATTTAGAAAGAGATTTATTATGGAAAGAGAAGAAAAACAAGCTAAATTTGAGTAATTTTGCAAAGCATGAAAAATTGAACAACAATACTCTTTTATTAACACGTGGGCACACGGATCTCTAGAGGCAAGCAAGAAGTTATGAAGATTTATGGCAGTAAAAATTTATTTTTCCAATTGCACATTCAAGAGGAAATTGGAGTGGAATTAGAATATTGAAGATTTTGAAGAATTTTATTTCATTTATAATATTTAGGAAAATGAATTTTTAAAGATGTAAATCTCTTAGATATTATATTTTAGGAATTTTACTTTTTACTTTTTATATTCTTTTTTTTTATTTAGTAATTATTAGGGTTAGAAATATTTACTTTTCACAAATAGGAAAATTTCTATTTTCTTTTGAGTTTCTACTCCTATATATATATATATATATGAGTGTTTCATATTATTTGGGAGAACTTTTGGAGGCAGTCCCAAGGGGGGCAGCAGCAGGTAGCCCTTTGGGAAGAAAGATTTACTGCAGTCTTGATTTGGAGGCACATAATTGGGAAGAAAGGTGGCATCCGGGGAGGAGCCATTTTTCTTATGTAGTAGTACATTCTTTTGGAGCAATAAATCCATTTTTATGAGTTTTCTTTTTAGTATGCTTTGTTTTTAATTTATTTTTCTAGTCGAAGCGTTATTAAATCCTTGATTTTAATGGTTGTGAAATATAATTGGGTATATTAATTCAATTTATCATAAGTATTTATTTAATTCCTGCACTTCATGGATCATGATTTTCTAGGGTTTATTGAATAGGAGCCCATATTTAATAGTTTTAGAATAATCTATAACTAATTAAAAAGGTAAATCTGTAATTGTTTGTTGGTTTTAATAAAGTGGTAATTGACATTCGTGTCATAGGAATGACATTCGTGTCATGGGTTTGAATGATTTAATTTAAATGAACTCGATTTGTGTTTGTTAATTAGAATTGAGTTTCTCTAAATCTTAATACTGTTGAGACTTTCAGTCCTAAGAGCTTTTCTAGGGTTGACTCTCGATTAAGAAATAATTAACGAGCTTCTCTTAATTATCGACGAAGTAAGGAGAGATTGGTCGTTGGGTGCTTGTCGACGACTATAACCAATTTATTTATGGTTATTGAAATCTTTAGATAGGGCGATGATCAATCGTATGAAATCAAGGTGGAAATAATTCCTTTGGTTAGAATTTCTTTCATTAATATTTTCACTTTTGATTGATAGTATTTAATTTTCTTATTTTAGTTAATTTTATTTGTTTTGTTAGTTTTAGATAATTTCTCAAATCTCCGTATTTTTATTTTTTTTTAAAAGAGATAAATCCGCCGTTTCCTGTGAATTCGACCATGCTCACTCTGGACTTGTTTTGGTGAAGTAGGTATTTTATTTTTGGTTGTTTGATGACACCAATATCCAATTCATATCTATCCAATAATTATTTTCGGGATTGAACATATACCTGTTGACCAAACCCGTAGCATGACTAGTATCGAGATGAGTACGGATCATAGTATACTTCAAGCTCCCAACTGTGCTAGTATATAGTAATCTAGACATTTTATCTGTTCATCAGGAGTTTTAGGGCACATTACATCACTTGAACTATCACATTTAGTCATAGATGTATTAATGGATTTGCAGTTTTCACTTTCAATTTCCAGAACCTTTACAATGTAAAACTCTTGAGATAATCCTAATAATCTCTTGAAATGATCTCTATAAGTTTTAATTCCCAATCTGCCTTAGCCAATATCCTTCATCTCAAAAATGAAACACAACCATTTCAAGATTTAAAATACATATTCCTTATCATTCATGACTAACAATATGTTCTCAACATTGTAAGAGATCACACGTTCGTGAAATCTTAAATACCATTGTCCAGAAAACTGCTTAAAGTCATAAATTGATCTACTCAATTTATATACTCTGTCTTCCTGACTTTTAATGACAAAACCCTCTGATTGTATCATATAGACTTCTTTCTCAAGTTTTCAACTGAGAAAGGCAGTCTTCACGTCCATTTAACATAATTTTAAATCCAAATTAGCCACTATTACTAACAATAGGCGAAAGAAGGTAACTCACTACTGGGAAAAGGTTTCCACATATTCAACATCCTTTTAGAGAGTATAACTCTTACTACCACTTAAGTATTTTACCTCTTAATAGTTCCATTTATCCGACACTAGGTTTTGAGAACCTACTTGTTCCCAATAACCTTGTGCCTCAATAGAGGTTCAACTAATTCCAATGTATGGTTAGAACTCATTGACTCCGGTTCTTTTTCTTCTATTGCTTTTATCCACTCATCCTTGATAGGACTAAATGGAGCCTAATCTATGTTTTAGGCTCTTCTTTATCTTCTGGAGAAATAATAAATATGTGTCCATTTATTCTCAAAATAATGTCTGGACACACTTTTCCTAACATTTTTCTGATTTTTCTGACTCAATTGGATAGTTAGAATTCGGATCCCTCCCACTAGGATCAACATCATTCCAATGATCCACTATAGACAAAGCCATACTTTGAATCAACTAATTCAAATAAAGACTCTATGCATTTCGTGTCATCTTTGTTAGTAAATTCATTCTCAAAAAAATAAGACATCCGTAATTCAATCTCTGCTATAGCACCATTTTTTTTCGTTCACTAATGAACATTTAACTTTTAGACTGGTGTGAGTATCTTATAAAGATACTCTTACTTTCATGGAGACCCAATTTTCCAAACATATCAGAAAACCTTAAATACAGTCAACCGATCCCCAAGGTCTAAGGTCATTCATACTCGACTTTCTACCAGTTCAAAGTTCAATATGTCAATTATACTGATTTTGAACACACTTTGTTCAAAATATAACCAACAATTAACAAGCCATCTCCCCAAAAGGAAATCGATAAGTTAACCTGTACCATCATGGATCTTGTCATATGCAATAATATCCTACTACTTCTTACTATAACACCATTTTGCTGAGATGTTTAAGAAATAGTTAGATATCAGACTATGTTGCTTTCATTATATAGATCTTTAATTTGATCTAATAGATATTTGTGCCATCTATCCATTCGATTTTCTAACTCACTCATAAAGCATCTAAAATACTCAAGTGTTTCAGACTTGTGAGAAATCAAATAGATACAACCAAATGGTGTGAAGTCATCTATGAATGTAATGAAACACAAAATTTCATGTATTCTTGCCTTCATACACATTGAACCACAAATGTCCGAATGGACAAACAGCAATGGAATTCAGCCCAAATAGTTTTTTCAAATGGTTTTCTCATTATTTTACAAACATGACAAAGTTTAACTTAATAGTTAAACATTCATCCATTACATTACAAAATTATAAATCTATTTGCAAATTGTCAAGAACCAACACTTGTCAATTAGGTGCAAATTCGCGTTGTCTTTCTGATAGTTCAAAAACATAGACAAGTTCCAAAAGTACAAGAATAAATAAGATTCCATCATATTTTGGGCATGCAGAGAATATCACGCAAAATAAGAGTTTGGCTATTTTGTAACTTCAATTTACAAGTGCATGTTTCTCTAACTTCCATTTTTGTATTGTTCTCGACATCGATCTATCTCAAACTATAAGGCATTCGACAAAAATTTTCAAGTGTTTCTTAATCTGTTCTTATTTCTAGAGTTGTTCTTTTATGATCTTTCTCCATTCTCCTTTCCTTTCTTCCTTTCTTACTTTCATTCTAATCCTTCCACGCTTAGAGTCTGAAACTCTTTTAGAACTAGACCCTAGAACAAAAGCATCGATTGTGGATCTTGCAGCACCAAACTGCTCATTCTCAAGCTTAATGTGGTGAGCAACATTCGAGAAAGTCTTCACACTGTCATTGTGAGTCAAACTAACTTTCAGGTATTCTCACTTGGTAGGAATGGATCATATCAGGGTTTGAACTTTCTATTTATCGGAGAGAACGTGACTTCGTGATTACCATTCTCTAATTATGTTAAACATCCCTTAAATACTGTTTGATACTGTGATAATATCACTTTTCATAGATATCAAACATTATAGTCATTTGTCTAAGATGATTCACTGGTGCCTCCATGTTTTACCATGAGGGACACCCAGATATCATGAGCAGTCATATATTGCTCATACTCGGATATCATGTCATCTAACCAGGCTTGTACGAACAGTGGAATCTATCATTTTCTATTCCTGGTAAACCTCTTCTGCTCTCCTCTACGGAGAAACATTACCCACACTAAGGTCTTAAATGATATGTTTGATACCTTCCAAGTTATCATATTTTTTCAGCATATATCACATTTTATGGCGTCAAATCTTATGATCGTCGCCATTCATTTTGTCACTTCTATTCAAAATCCCTAATAATGGATTTTGATGTTCTAGTTTTGGTTTCTAAGAGGAAAGACACTTATTGTAATACTCATATCATACATATAATTTTATGTTTCAAAATTAACATTCATGATGAGTTAACATTAGGTATAGAATCAAAAGTTCACTTTGTTCCAAATCATCATTTATGGTCCAAATGCATCACCATCATAAATTTAATTTGAAAATACAAAATTCAATAGGTTTATATGATAATTACTCAAATTCTGCTAACCAAAACCTCCCACTTAAATATACAAAGTGTTTAAATAATATTACAATTTTGGATGAAAATTACTCAAATTTTACCAATCATATTTTCAATAGAAACTTTACGTATATATAAAAAAACAAAACCTAAAGAGTTTCTTACATATGATCATAATTCAAACAAACAACCATAATGCACAAAAGAAAACATACAAATTTATTATTTTAATTCATAATATGTCAATTCGAGTAAGCATATTCATCATTTTCTTGGATTGTGTATCCCTAGGAGAAAAATCTCCTTTAGCACGTGGATTAGTGCCATTCATACCATGAGATAACTTTTTTCTTTATTTGGTTCTCTAGATTCTTGACCCTTCACATTTCTATTAATATGGATCTCACATTGTTAAAATCATACTTCTTCTCTTCGCATTCATCCTCCCAAAAAGTATGACCTAATTTAAGAAGTTTTAGATGAGTAAATATGATATGGTTCCATCTTAAAAATCAATATTAGATCTAACATTATCAAACACTCTAAATTTCTCAAATCTCTCTCCCTCCCCCGGAGGCCCGAAACACTATCAAATAGACGTCCGATTATCACCATTTTCCCTGAAAATGGGAACAATATTAGGTTAGGCACGTAACCAACCATAATATTAAAATAAATCTCAGAGTATTTATTTTACAAATATTTCCTCAAATTTTAAAACAATTTTATATTAGAAAAACTAATTTTTCAAATATAAATAATTGAGCAAAAAAATCCAACAAATGATGAGTGAAAAACAAATCTTCACCCAGGTAGCCAAAATTAAGAAAATAATTTTTTTTGTCTTATATAAAACTTTTCATAATTTTTCGTGCACCGAAAATAATTTTTCTATAATTTTATACAATTTCCAAGTTAAAAATTAATAAAAATTACTTTTCCAATCTGAAAAATAAATTAAAAATTATAGAAAAATCCGAAGGGAGTAATAATTGTTCTGGTGAAAATTCCGGCCGAAACGGGGCCTTCACGCTCACCCACACACTGCCAGAGTTGGCTGTCTAAAATAGACATGTGCCTACTCTCCTTGGGTGGCGCGTGACATTCACGCACCTCCTTTTCGACAACTGCTGGATCCGAAATTTGGGCTACCCCCTATTTTCGATCTTTTTAAGTTCAATGGTATTTTTGGATTTTCAATCGGAGGTCTCTAACCTTGGGGTTGGATCTCACTTGCCGTAGCCAAAAATGGGATTGGCCAGGTACTATTCATCTTCTTTATTTTTCTAGTTTTCGACCCAAACTTCGAACTGTCATTTCTCTCTCAATTCTTAACCATTTTTTGCATTCTTTATATGGTTGGAAAACATTTTTCAAAAGAAATCTAGCCATATAAATTTCATGTCATGAAAAACAATATTTTTACAGATCCGAGTACATTAAGTTTCGGTTAAGGTTTGCTATATGTCATAATATACTCATCAGATGCATACCAAATTTTGCAAATTTTATTTTCATGCAACAAACATTTTACTATGTGAAATTGAGAGCATTACATTTAACCATTTTCAAGTTGCTATTAATAAATCTTGAAAATTATTTTAGACATTTTCATTTTTAATAACCAACTAAAGAGGCAGGAAACACCCTAAATTGCTCTTATATCAATGAAGCCTTTCATATAAACCAAGAAATAATCTTTTCAAGCGGAAATTCACGGATCTAAATTGGGTTAAAATCACTTATCGTTTTCCAACGGTTGGTATTCTAAATCGAGAAGATGTCACAAAATCGGATCACCCTTTATATTCCAAATCCACATGCCTTTCATGGTAATGATCAATTCTTCAAACGCTATTTCTCTTTTTTACAATGTGAGAGATTTTTCACTCGCTTTTCATTTTCTCTCTATCCCCAAAAATGGCTTCATGCGTTTGCTTTTGATTTCAATTCACGGCTGCCGGCTGCTATCCAATGCAAAGAGAGAAGTACACATTTTTGTGTGTTCACGTCCCTTCATCTTTTCAAATGAAAAAGTGCCTTGTCCTTTTTCAAAATGTGAGTGGAGTTATTACAAAATAACCACACCCCCTTATTTGAAATTTAAGTAATATATTGGAAAGGTTGGGTCTAGGGATGTTAATAACACCGGGTAGTGTTACGGGTACCCGTGACACTACCCGGTCAAAGCTCGAGCCCGCGCCCGAGCTATGTCGAGCTCGAAGGCTCGATGAGCTATCCGAAATATTTTAATTTTTTTTTAAAAAATAATTTTTATATATAATTATATTTTTTTAAAAAAATTATATTTTTAAGTATATTTTTTAAATATATTATCTGTACCACTCAATTACACTACCTGACGACACCTGACGACACTTCGAGCTTGAGCTCGAGCTCGAAAAATACAAACTCAGCGAGCTCGAGATCGGGTATTATGATACCCGAGCTCGACCCGGGTGTCATAACACCCCTAGTTGGGTCTACCCACATGAGTGGACCCGCCCCATATTCCAACAAGAATAAATGTGCATCAAGATTTGGTCCAACAAATCACATACTACAAAATCTAAAAATAGATGAACCAATACAAATGAAGTAATTATGTCTCGCATATCATTATTATAGCGAACCAATGAATATAAAAGAAAGCATATTACTAATATAGAGAGGGAATTTAAACGATCATCTATAGAACATATATAATTTCTAAATGATGCAACCAAAGGAAATAGTAAAATTGGCTAATCGTTATAAAAGTTTTTTCCGTACTAAAAATTATTTGTAACTATAAATGAGAGAATCGAATGTTCTTGTAAACATGTATTTCTAATGCAAGAACATGGACAAGGGCTGCATTTTTTGGTGTATTCTTTGAGAGGCTCAATCGTTTCTTCTTCCCGATACCTTTATTTTTACACAATACACACATTTATTTAGAAGTGCATATGATTTTTAACTTCACATGAATAGACTCTAAAAACTCTTACACTCTTACCATGTAACTTTACTATCCTACCTTAAGAATTTCCGACTCTTTTTCCCTATATAGAATAAGAAAGTGCATTAATTCTACCAATTTCTAATTAAATTCGCACGTTATAATTTATGAACCTGTGTACAATAATTTTTGAGGTAACATTTCTTGGGAAAGTTATGATTTGGCCTTCTTTTGATTTTTTGACAGAGAAAAGGAAAGTTTCTGCTGTCAATAGAAAGCACTTCTTGGTACCTATTTTCTATAACCCAATTTGGCTTAGCCAGCACAGCCCTAAAAGGTGATGGACATCTACATAGAACAGGGCCAATGTGCCCGGGGTGTCCTCAAGTGGATAACCTTGGTGCGACCTCGTGCACACACTTGAGAATGCCTGCTTGCACTAGGAAAGTCCATGAATCTTAATTTTTGAATAATTCAACAATAAATAAGAATAAGTGGAGTTATTTTGATCGTTTACCCTCTATGTTTCGAATATTAGGTCTTTATACATCAGATAAAGTATTTAATGAAAATGCAAGTGCAATTTATATATTATTATTCTTAAAATTGTTTTAATACAATAAATGCAAGACAATTTAACTTTTTTTTAGAAAAAAAATTGAAATTGATATTTCATATAATTTTATTCATAATAATTTTTGAGTAAAATGCAAGTATAATTCATAAATCATTATTCTAATTGCACTCAGTCAACAAAATTTTATGACTTGGTTTCCAAACTCAAACTTGGCAGCCACTACCGGCTGTTGAGTTTGAAAGGGGTTGTTAGAGTTATAATATTACAATATTCTAACCCATGTTAAGAAATTATTCTAAACCAATTCAATCGAATATCCCAAAATTATTCCTCCTTCCCTTGCTTCCAAACTTGCTATTCTAAACCAATTCTATCTTATGTTAGGGAATAATTTCAGAATATTCTTTTCAATGATATTTCATTTAATTTTTTCCTTTGAATACTTATTTTACAAAATCACAAATTCGGCTCTCTATTGACATCGACGGTTATATAAACCACCCATTCAAGTGAGTATTGGACCAACACAATAATTCTTGAAATCAGTTTTAGTGGTGAAAATAGAATCCTAGTTTGTTTAAGCCAGAGAGACGATGGAGAAACAGCAAGTTAAATCTATTCTTGTGATTGCTTTAATTTTTGCGATGCTTATGGGACATTCAAATGCAAGTTTTGCTGGATGCTATGCAAAATGCTTCATTCCCTGCCTTATAGGGGGTAATGCAGTTTTATGTGGGATAAAATGTGTGCCCCAGTGTATCGGAAAGAAAACTTCTGCGCAAGACATCACTAAGGACACCGATTATTTCTGTAGGCTTGGTTGTGCTTCTACTTTGTGCACTCAACTTAGTACCGAGCAAGATCCAGGTTGGTAGTAATTCCACTATTTCTGTCCCAATTTTAATTTTGTGAGTAACATAACATATTCGTATTTTCACAGCTGAAAAGGAGGTGGCAAGTTGCGTGGACTCTTGCTCTAATGCATGCGGGCTCTACTGATTTAACTTCAACTTGTCACTACGTGCAACTATTTGGATAGTTCTCAAGTTACAGCCCATATGTTTTGTAATGAATAAATGTGATTTTTAATTTTAAGATATGTCTGACCCGATGATATGGATAGCAAATAAATATTTTATTCATTATATTTGTTCAAATAATGCAAATGACGAATAAAAGATATTTTTATTATATTTGTTCAGATTATGGAGACGATGAATAATTTTCCATGCTATATAGTGTATGATTGGTACAAATTCTGCATTAATTTTTTGTTGTGTGGCATACGGTATTAGGGTGTTGGTTATTATCTTGACAAGGAAACTCATAGGGGAATCAAATTATTTTACAAAAACATACTGATCTAATTTGTGCGCATTTTCATAACTTCTGAAAAGTTCAATAAAATGGTTTGAGAGGCTGTCCATAATGTATTCTCTACAATGTTCTTTGTTATTGTCGTACTTTGTGTAGGCCTGTTTTTGTTCATTCGCACTTTTGCCATGCAGTGGAGGAGGCTTTGGGTGGTCTCGATCCATTACATTAATAGATCTTCAGTTCCTTAAAGAAACTTATGTGTTTTGAACACAATTGAAACTTTTTTTTTGGACATGGAATTCTTACATGTGAGTGCCGAATTGGTATTTATGTAAACTATGAATTGAGAGGAAAAAAAAATTCAAATTTTCATTTTGAATTGAAGGTTTTCATATAAACCAACAAACAATTTTTGCTTGCGGAAATTCATGACTCTAAATTGGGATAGAATCTCTTAACTCCTTCCAACGGTTGGATATTTTAAGTCGAGAAGATTTTACAAAATCAGATCACCCTCTATATTCATTAATTCAAATGCCTTTCATGGTAATGATTAATTCTTCAAATCCTATCTCTCTTTTACAATGTGAGAGATTTTCACTCATTTTTCGTTTTCTCTCGATCCCCAAAAATGGCTTCATACCTTTATTTTTTGTTTTCAATTCATGGCTGCCATCCCATGCAAAGAGAGAAGTACACATTTTTGTGTGTTCATGTCCCTTCATCTTTTCAAAAGAAGAAGTGCCTTTTCCTTTTTCAAAATATTAGGGGAGTTGAGGGGTGGTTATTACAAAATAACTACTCCCCCTTTATTGAAATTTAAGTAATATATTGGAATGGGTTGGGTCTACCCACATGGGCGGACCTGCCCATATTCCAATATCTTCCTCTCGCACATGAGGGTTAGACTCGCACAGAGCGTGTTCATTACTATCAAATATCACCATTTCATATAGACAAGTGGTTCGTGTGACCTGCGAGAATATTAAAAGTTCTATTGCTATATACCAATTAAGGATATATAGCAACTCAATGTCAATGTGGTGATGAGGACGTTGTTTCTCGCTATACCACAAACCTCTTAGAGTCGAAACAGTCAACATATCTCTTATCCCTAAAAAAACAATATAAGACATACTTGACTTGATCCCAATCATATATTCATAATTACGTCTCTAAACTCTAAATTATAGACATAATTGACCAGTCTATGTATACAGAGTAATGTGTCAGTCAAAGACAGTTTTCCTTTTATGTTACTAACTTTCAATCTTATCTTAGCTACTTTTCTAGACATACAACGCAAAAGCAAATCAACCATAATTTCTTGGTGACATACTAAAGTAACGACACTTAAATAAAATTTCAAGAGACAAACGAAATTTCTAAGGGTATAAATTAAGATTAAATATGAATCTCAGGTCTCATACAATGAGATGAAAAGTAATGCACCATCTCATTACCCATATGGTTATATAAACACACATAGTATGAAACACAAGCTACGATGCGCTATCTTCCCATCTGGAAGCGTTTGTTTTATTTTTTAAAAAAAGTATTGTACAGGTCTTAGACCAAATACACACAACATCTGATCTGAATTTTCCTTCTTACATGTCATCAAAAAACCTCACAATATCGGGGAAAAAACTCATATCTGGCTATTTGACAAGTACAATGGATTGTGGAGAATCCATTTTGATTACCACTTATGTTTACTAAATCGGTAATCTCATCTTAGTACTTAACTAAGGTGGCATATATGTGTGTTAATCCACCATAAATTAATACAGGCTCATCTCTACATATCACAAGATATTAGAGGCTATTGTTCGTATGAGATAGCCGATCTCAAAACTTGTCCGACATACTTTTAATGTAGACACCAAAATTTTGGACACAAAAACAAAATTCAAATGTCATCGAATATAAGCATTATATCATTTATACTCTGTATATGATTACAATCACAATCACAATACTGTCATAATAATCTACGTAGCTCTAGAAACCCAACATGTCTTACAAACATGTCTTTAGGTGCTAACTTTGTAAACGAGTCAACCATCGTCAAATACATAGACATATACTCAGTGTCATTTCCATATTTTCAATCATGTCTCTAACAAAATGATCTTTGTGTCTATATGTTTGGTTTTGCCATCATATTTGGTGTCTCTAGCAGAAGCAACAGCTTACTTATTGTCATAAAGTCATAACTCTGACTGAATTGCTTACTATTCTCAAATATTACAAAAACTCTATACAACCAAATATCTCATGAACTGTGAAAGTACAGACTACAAAGTCTACTTTTACTATAGAAAGAGATACATAGTTTTGTTTCTTATTACTCAATGACATAACACTATCATTGAGCAATCAAACATAACCAGAGGTAGATTTTCTTTCATCTAAATCATCTCTCCAATCACTAACGTGTATCATTTTAATATTAGATCATTTCCTTAATTACAAATAAAATAATTTACAGTTCCATTCAGGTATCTCAATATCCAATTCATATTAATCCAATAATTATTTCCTGAATTGAACATATACTTGTTGACCAAACCTATAGCCTGACTAATATCGAGATGAGTAAAGATCAGAGCAAACTTCAAGCTCCCAACTGTGCTAGTATATAGTAATCTGGACATTTTAGATGTTCATCAGGAGTTTAAGGGCACATTACATCACTTGAACTATCACCTTTAGTCATAGATGTATTAATAGGTTTGTAGTTTTCAATTTCAATTTCCAAAACCTTTACAATGTAAAACTCTTGAGATAATCCTAATAATCTCTTGGAATGATTTCAATGGGTTTTAATTCCTAATTTGTCTTAACCGATATCCTTTATCTCAAAATTGGAACACAACCATTTCAAGATTTAAAATACATATTTCTTATCATTCGTGACTAACAATATGTCTTCAACACATAGGGATAGAATTATAAAATTGTCATCTGACATCTCAACATAGGCACAATGGTTTTCGTCCATCATGACGAAATTGTAAGAGATCACACATTCGTGAAATCTTAAATATCATTGTCCAGAAGACTGCTTAAAGCCATAAATTGATCTACTCAATTTATATACTCTGTTTTCCTGACTTTTAATAACAAAACCCTCTGATTGTGTCATAGAGACTTCTTTCTCATGTTCTCAACTGAGAAAGGCAGTCTTCATGTCCATCTGATGTAATTCTAAATCTAAAGTGGCCACTAATGCTAACAATAGGCGAAAGGAGGTAACTCTCACTACTGGGAAAAGGTTTCCACATATTCAACATCCTTTTAGAGAGTATAACTCCTACTAGCACTTAAGTATTTTACCTTTCAATAGTTCCATTTATCTGACATTTGGCTTTGAGAAGCCATTTGTTCCCAATAACCTTATGTCTCAATAGAGGTTCAACTAATTCCAATGTATGGTTAGAACTCAATGAATCCAGTTCTTTTTCCTCTATTGCTTTTATCTGCTCATACTTGATAGGACTAAATGGAGCCTAATCTATGTTTTAGGGTCTTCTTTATCTTTTAGAAAAACAATAAATATGTATCCCTTTATTCTCAAAATAATGTCTGGGCACACTTTTCCTAATATTTTTCTGAGTTTTTTGACTCAATTGGATTGCTAGAATTTGGATCCCTCCCACTGGGATCAACATCATTCCAATGATCCATTATAGACAAAGTCATACTTTGAATCAACTAATTCAAATAAAGACTTTATGCATTTCATGTCATCTTTGTTAATAAATTCATTCTCAAAAAAATATGACGTCCGTGATTCAATTTCTGCCATAACATCATTTTTTTTCTTTCACCAATGGGCATTTAACTTTTAGACTACTGTGAGTATCTTACAAATATACTCTTACTTTTATGGAGACCCAATTTTCCAAACATATTAGAAAACCTTCAATACAGTCAACCGATCCCCAAGGTCTGAGGTTATTCAGACTTGACTTTCTACCAGTTCAAAATTCATATATGTCAATGGTACTGATTTTGAAGACACTTTATTCAAAATATAACCAACAGTTAACAATCCATCTCCCTAAAAGGAAATCGATAAGTTAACCTGTACCATCATGGATGTTGTCATATCCAATAATATCCTATTATATCTTACTATAACACCATTTTGCTGAGATGTTTAAGAAATAGTTAGATATCGTATTATGTTGCTTTCATTATATAGATCTTTAATTTGATCTAATAGATATTCGTGTCATCTATCCATTCGATTCTCTAACTCACTCATATAGTGTCTAAAATACTCAAGTGTTTCAGACTTGTGACAAATCAAATAGATACAACCAAATAGTGTGAAGTCATCTATGAACGTAATAAAACACAAAATTTC
This sequence comes from Dillenia suffruticosa, assembly GCA_033439265.1. Taxonomy (NCBI): domain Eukaryota; kingdom Viridiplantae; phylum Streptophyta; class Magnoliopsida; order Dilleniales; family Dilleniaceae; genus Dillenia; species Dillenia suffruticosa. The sequence goes on along the minus strand of JAVTVX010000030.1, from coordinate 8,783,833 downwards.
ATATCTTCTTGCCTTCATACTCATTGAACTACAAATGTCTGAATGGACAAACAACAATGGAATTTATCACACATGGTTTTTTCAAATGGTTTTCTCATTATTTTGCAAACATGACAAAGTTTAACTTAATAGTTAAACATTTATCCATTACATTGCAAAATTATAAAGCTATTTGCAAATTGTCAAGAACCAACACATGTCATTTAGGTGCAAATTAACGTAGTTTTCTCATAGTTCAAAAACATAGACAAGTTCCAAAAGTACAAGAATAAATAAAATTCCGTCGTATTTTGGGTATGCAGAGAATATCACGCAAAATAAGAGTTCGGCTATTTTGTAACTTCAATTTACAAGTGTCTGTTTCTCTAACCTCCATTTTTTTTATTGTTCTCCACATCTATCTATCTCCAACTAGGAGGCATTCGACAAAAATTTTCAACTGTTTCTTAATCTGTTCTTATCTCCATAGTTGTTCTTTTGTGATCTTTCTCCATTCTCCTTTCCTTTCTTCCTTTCTTACTTTAATTCTAGTCCTTCCACACTTAAAGTCCGAAACTCTTTTGGAACAAGATGCTAGAGCAAAAGCATCGATTGGGGATCTCGCAACCCCAAACCGCTCATTCTCAAGCTCAATGTGATGAGCAACATTCGAGAAAGTTTTCATACTGTCATTGTGAGTCAAACTGACTTTCAGATACTCTCACTTGGTAGGAATGGATCAGATCAAGGTTTGAACTTTCTATTTATCCGACAGGACGTGACTAGCCGATTACCATTCTCTAATTATGTTAAACATGACCCTTAAATACTGTTTGATATTGTGACAATATCACTTTTCATAGATATCAAGCATTATGGTAATTTGTCTAAGATGATTCACTGGTGCCTCCATGTTTTACGATGAGGTACACCCAGATATCATGAGTAGTCATATATTACTCATACTCGGATATCATGTCATCAATCATAGAACTAACTAGGGTTGCACGAACATTGGAATCTATCATTTTCCACGTCTGGTAAACCTCTGCTTCTCTCCTCTACAGAGCAACATTGCCCACACTAAGGTCCTAAATGACATGTTTGATACCTTTCAAGTTATCATATTCTTTCAACATATATCACATTTTATGGCGTTATATCTCATGATCGTCGCCGTTCATTTTGTCACTTCTATTCAAAATCCCTAATAATGGATTTTGATGTTATGGTTTTGGTTTCTAAGAGGAAAGACACTTATTGTAATACTCATATCATACATATAATTTTATGTTTCAAAATTAGCATTCATGATGAGTTAACATTAGGTATAGAATCGAAAGTTCACTTTGTTCCAAATCATAATTTATGGTCAAAATGCATCACCATCATAAATTTAATTTGAAACTACAAAATTTAATAGGTTTATATGATAATTACTCAAATTCTGCTTACCAAAACCTCCCACTTAAATACACAAAATATTTAAATAATATTATAATTTTGGATGAAAATTACTCAAATTTTACGAATCTAAAATTTTCATTTAAATACCCAAAATATTTAAATACTAGTTTTCTTTTGCGTGTATGATCATAAGAAAAATAAGAAATATTTTCAATTATATTTTCAATAGAAACTTTATATATATAAAAAAAAACTTAAAAAGTTTCTGACATATGATCATAATTCAAACAAATAACCATAGTACGTAAAAGAAAACATGCAAATTTATTATTTTAATTCCTAATATGTCCATTCGAGTAAGCATATTTATCATTTTCTTGGATTGTGTATCCCTAGGAGAAAAATCTCCTTTCGCATGTGGATTAGTGCTATTTATACCATGAGATAACTTTTCTCTTTATTTGGATCTCTAGATTCTTGACCCTCCACATTACTATTAATATGGATATCACATTGTTAAAAATCATACTTCTTCTTTTCGCATTCATCCTCCCAAAAAAGATGACCTAATTTAAGAAGTTTTAGATGAGTAAACATGAGATGGTTCCATCTTATAAATCAATATTAAATCTAACATTATCAAACACTCTAAATTTCTCAAATCTCTCTCCCTCCCCCGGAGGCCCGAAACACTATTAAAAAGATATCTGATTATCACCATTTTCCTTGAAAATGGGAACAATATTGGTTAGGCATAACCATAATATTAAAATAAAATTTTTCGAATATAAATAATTGAGCAAAAAATCCAACAAATGATGAGTGAAAAACAAATCTTCACCCAGGTAACCAAAATTAAGAAAATAATTTTTTTTAGCCTTATATAAAAATTTTCAAAATTTTTCGTGCACCAAAAGTAATTTTTTTGTAATTTTCTACAATTTCCAAGTTAAAAAATTAATAAAAATTACTTTTCCAATTAGAAAAATAAATTAAAACTTATAGAAAAATCCGAAGGGAGTTATAATTGTTCCGGTGAAAATTCAGGCCGAAACCAGGCCTTCACGCTCCCCCACACACCGCCGGAGTGGGCTGTCCAAAATGGACATGTGCCCTCTCTTCTTGGGTGGCGCGTGACATTCACGCACCTCTTTTTTGACGGCTGCTGGATCCGAAATTTGGGCTACCCCCTATTTTCGATCTCTTTAAGTTTAATGGTTCTTTTGGATTTTCAATCGGAGGTCTCTAACCGAGGGGGTGGATCTCACTTGCCGCAGCCGAGAATGGGATTGGCCAAGTATTATTAATCTTCTTCATTTTCCTGGTTTTCGACCCAAATTTCGAACAGTCATTTCTCTCTCAATTCTTAACCATTTTTTGCATTCTTTATATGGTTAGAAAACATTTTTCAAAAGAAATCTAGCCATATAAATTTCATGTCAAGAAAAATAATATTTTTACAGATCCGAATACATTAAGTTTCGGCTAGGGTTTCCTATATGTCATAATATACTCATCAGATGCATGCCAAATTTTACAGATTTTATTCTCATGCAACAAACATTTTACTATGTAAAATTGAGAGCATTACATTTAACCATTTTCAAGTTTCTATTAATAAACCTTAAAAATTATTCTAGGCATTTTCATTTTTAATAACCAACTAAAAAGACAGGAAACATCCTAAATAGCTATTACCAATGAAGGCTTTCATATAAACCAACAAATAATCTTTCCAAGCTGAAATTCACGAATCTAAATTGGGTTAAAATCACTTATCTCTTTCCACTGGTTGGGTTTTCTAAATCGAGATGATGTCACAAAATCGAATCACTCTCTATACTCTACAATCTAAATGCCTTTCATGGTAATGATCAATTCTTCAAACCCTATATCTTTTTTTTACAATGTGAGAGATTTTTCACTCACTTTTCATTTTCTCTCGATCCCCAAATATGGCTTCATGCGTTTGTTTTTTGATTTCAATTCACGGCTGCCATCCCATGCAACGAGAGAAGTACACATTTTTGTGTGTTCAAGTCCCTTCATCTTTTCAAATCAAAAAGTGCCTTTTCCTTTTCAAAATTCGAGGGGAGTTGAGGGCTAGTTATTACAAAATAACCACACCCCCTTATTTGAAATATAAGTAATATATTGGAAAGGGTTGGGTCTACCCACATGGGTGGACCCGCCCCATATTCCAACATGAATAAATGTGCATCAAGATTTGGTCCAACAAATCATAAACTACAAAATCTAAAAATAGATGAACCAATACAAACGAAAATGAAGTAATTATGTCTCTTATATCATTATTATAGCGAACCAATGAATATAAAAGAAAGCATATTACTAATATAGAGAGGGAATTTAAATGATCATCTATAGAACATATATAATTTCTAAATGATGCAACCAAAGGAAATAGTAAAAATGGCTAATCATTATAAAACTTTTTTCCGTACTAAAAATTATTTGTAACTATAAATGAGAGAATTGAATGTTCTTGTAAACATGTTTTTCTAATCAAAGAACATGGACAAGGGCCGCATTTTTTGGTGTATTCTTTGAGAGGCTCAATCGTTTCTTCTTCCCCATACCTTTTTTTTTACACAATACACACATTTATTTAGAAGTGCAAATGATTTTTTAACTTCACATGAATAGACTCTAAACACTCTTACACTCTTACCTTGTAACTTTCCTATCCTACCATAAGAATTTTCGACTCTTTTTCCCTATATAGAATAAGAAAGTGCATTAATTCTACCAATTTCTTGGGAAAGTTATGATTTGGCATCCTTTTGATTTTTTGACAGAGAAAAGGAAAGTTTCTGCTGTCAATAGAAAGCGCTTCTTCGTACCTATTTTCTATAACCCAATTTGGCTTAGCCAGCACAGCCCTAAAAGGTGATGGACATCTACATAGAACAGGGCCAATGTGCCCGGGGTGTCCTCAAGTGGATAACCTTGGTGTGACCTCGTGCACACACTTGAGAATGCCTGCATGCACTAGGAAAGTCCATGAAATCTTAATTTTTGAATAATTCAACAATAAATAAGAATAAGTGGAGTTATTTTGATTGTTTACCTTCTATGTTTAGAATATTAGGTCTCTATACATCAAATAAAGTATTTAATGAAAATGCAAGTGCAATTTATATATTGTTATTCTTAAAATTGTTTTAATACAATAAATGCAAGATAATTTAGCTTTTTTTGAAAAAAAAAATTTAAATTGATATTTCATATAATTTTATTCATAATAATTTTTGAGTAAAATGCAAGTATAATTCATAAATCATTATTCTAATTGCACTCAATCAACAAAATTTTATGACTTGGTTTCCAAACTCAAACTTGGCAGCCACTACCGGCTGTTGAGTTTGAAAGGGGTTGTTAGAAGAATAATATTACAATATTCTAACCCATGTTAAGAAATTATTCTAAACCAATTCAATCGAATATCCCAAAATTATTCCTCCTTCCCTTGCTTCCAAACTTGCTATTCTAAACCAATTCTATCTTATGTTAGGGAATAATTTTAGAATATTCTTTTCAATGATATTTCATTTAATTTTTTCCTTTGAATACTTATTTTACAAAATCACAAATTCGGCTCTCTATTGACATCGACGGTTATATAAACCACCCATTCAAGTGAGTATTGGACCAACACAATAATTCTTGAAATCAGTTTTAGTGGGGAAAATAGAATCCTAGTTTGTTTAAGTCAGAGAGAAGATGGAGAAACAGCACGTTAAATCTATTCTTGTGATTGCTTTAATTTTTGCGATGCTTATGGGACATTCAAATGCAAGTTTTGCTGGATGCTATGCAAAATGCTTCATTCCCTGCCTTATAGGGGGTAATGCAGTTTTATGTGGGATAAAATGTGTGCCCCAGTGTATAGGAAAGAAAACTTCCGCGCAAGACATCACTAAGGACACCGATTATTTCTGTAGGCTTGGTTGTGCTTCTACTTTGTGCACTCAACTTAGTACCGAGCAAGATCCAGGTTGGTAGTAATTCCACTATTTCTGTCCCAATTTTAATTTTGTGAGTAACATAACATATTCGTATTTTCACAGCTGAAAAGGAGGTGGCAAGTTGCGTGGACTCTTGCTCTAATGCATGCGGGCACTACTGATTTAACTTCAACTTGTCACTATGTGCAACTATTCGGATAGTTCTCAAGTTTCAGCCCATATGTTTTGTAATGAATAAATGTCATTTTTAATTTTAAGATATGTCTGACCCGAGGATTTGGAAAACAAATAAATATTTTATTCATTATATTTGTTCAAAAAATGCAAATGACGAATAAAAGATATTTTTGTTACATTTGTTTGGATTATGGAGACGATGAATAATTTTCCATGCTATATAGTGTATGATTGGTACGAATTCTGCATTAATTTTTTGTTGTGTGACATACGGTATTAGGGTGTTGGCTATTATCTTGACAAGGAAACTCATAGCGGAATCAAATTATTTTACAAAACATACTGATCTAATTTGTGCGCATTTTCATAACTTCTGAAAAGTTCAATAAAATGGTTTGAGAGGCTGTCCATAATGTATTCTCTACAATGTTCTTTGTTATTGTCGCACTTTGTGTAGGCCAGTTTTTGTTCATTCGCACTTTTGCCATGCAGTGGAGGAGGCTTTGGGTGGTCTCGATCCATTACATTAATAGATCTTCAATTATTTTGAAGAAACAATTTTATTTTGTAGTTCCCACGGTTAAAGTTGATTCCATTTCCATAGAATCTATTTAATTTGTTATCATAGTCCTTCGCTTTGATTATGATATTCTCTGTCGTGTTCTCTATTTCTCAAAGAGTCAGGTTTTAACATTCTAAAATTGTTGAAAGTTGGAGTCATATTGAGAAAATTTAACAAAAAAAAAAAAAAGGAAGAGAAAGATGATAACTTTTGGTGAGATACCAAACCCAAATTTTGAAAAATTTTAAAATAAATATGTAACTTTGTGGTTAAAGTGTCAGATGCCCTAACTAGAAAATAGTTATTGATGTGTTGTATGGCAAATAACTTACCATAATACAGCAAAAACTACTAAAAACATTTGATAAATGATTCAAAAGTTCTAATCTATGTAAACTTTAGAAAACGAGTTAGAAATGACAGGGAGCTGAAGAGAATATTTAATATGTATTTTTTCCTTGGTTTGAAGTCCGTATATAGACCCATAAGTGTCCAAAGTATTGTATTATTACTTAAAAAAAATGCTATTTGGCAGTTACCAATAGTAAATAAGGCCAGGTGGGGCCCATAGTAGGGCAAGAATTGTTGAATTTAAGCTATCACACTTGTTGGCGTAGGTGGGAAAAGCACTGCGTCGCTTAACCAGATCGGGTGTTCGACTCTCCACGGGTACGGAAAAAGCAATGTTGGAAGACCTCCCTCTCAAATGAGACTTGATAGTCAGGTCAATCCGGATAATCGGGGCAAAGTCTCGAATACCGGGTAATAGTCTAGCCATAGGGACCGAAAAAAAGTGTATCACATTAAGGTTATTGTGTGGTTTCTACAAGGCAAATGTCCATCTCTCTTTCCCCTGAATACCTCAGGCATACACTAGCATAGAACACACACAATACATTAGGATGGAGAAGTCAAGCTCCCCATTCCTAGTTCTGTTTTACGATCCACACCTCAACAAACTAGACCTCAAACTCGTCAAAATCTCGATGAAATTTCAAGTACCATGTATGTGTATGCCTAGTTGATATCTTATGATCTTGTGTAATATTTTTCTTAAGTTGTTATGATTTTAAAATAAAGAAAATAACTTTGTTTTTGGATACAAAAGCCTGAAATACCCTGAATTCTACCATCTTGATAGTCTGATCATATTGTTTTTTTCACCGATATCTCTCTTTACCTAACTATAAATTGTGCAATATTTTCTTATAAATAAAATAGACTTTCAGAGCTTTTAAAAGACATATCATGCAAAGGATTTAGTGAGAAGTAAATTTTTAATAATTTACATGTTTTCGTAGCAAGAAATTGCCCTCCTTCAGCTATAATTTTTGGCCCATTTTGAAGCGATATTAGATTAATCACTAAACATGAAATTCAATAAACTGTGTTAAGATATATAACATGCTTAAACATGAAATTCAATGGCAAAATTTGTGTCAAACTTTGAGGTTGGCTATTGGTTTTTTTATTATGATATGGTGAAAATCACAAGAGAACGAAAGGGGAAAAAGTAGCTTAAGTATTATTCAGAAAGTTTTGCAAAGTCTACGGGTGAAATTTGTGTATGGTTACTTTATATGGTTCTCAGAGTTTAACGTAACTTGCAAACGAAACTTGAGGATCTCTAGCTGCTAATTTATCAGTTCACGTTCCAAAATTAAAACCAGAAGCTAGTGAAGTGCTTGAATTGTCTAACCCAAAATCCTTAGATTTAATTTTGGAATCCCAATGCCTGGCATATGCTTTTCAGTCCTTGTACACCAATTTGTTTGACATTCTGATCCCTTTTCTAAGTGCAAGATAAAAAAAGCACAAGGAGAATGACAATGGAGAACGAATAAAAGGCGATGACAACACTCTCTCTCTTGAGAATATTTTGAGATAATACAAGCTTCATCTGCATGTTTCACTATACTTCTGTCATCATACATGCTATGCCTATTATGCATGTGAAAGTCATGCCTCTTATGCATGTTATTCAAACCATACCTACTTGTTCCGCTTGTGCTCAGGGAATGAAAGGGTGAAGAAACACTCATATAAAAAGGCTATTGAGTCAACGGAGTTTAGATCTCTATTTGCCTTTATACCCGTTTGCTTTGTACTCTTTGTATAATGATGGATATATATTATACTCTTGGCATTAAGACATGTACTTATGTCTAACATTTGTGTGGTGTAAGCGATACCAAAGGTCTAGATATATAGTTGTTCGCAAGTGGTAGCCTCATGCAAAATTATCTCCTCTACATGTTATGATGAAATGCACTTGCAGGAAGGAGGGCTATTCATACTATTCTGTTTGTTGATTATAGAAGTATTTTCTATTGATTTATCATTTGTCCATGGTAACCTTAGTTGGCTAAACGGTCACCAAAGAATTTAAAATTTGCTAGATTTATCATAAAAGAAAAAATTATTCATTTTCTTTATTTAAACTTATTCCTTGTGTGTTGTTCACGCGTGGATAGCATGACTCTCACGAATCCAAACTTTGCATTTTTAATTACATTGTTTCTTTCTGCATTTGCATGCTTGTTTCCCTTCAGCTATGGGGTGCAATGTGTGCATACCGGGTCATCATAACAACATTTGAAAGCTTGAAAAGGTAATGTCCATTGAAAATATATGGATAGAACTTCGATTTTGAATATATCCTATTATTTTGAACACAATCGAAACTTTTTTTTGGACATGGAATTCGTTACACTTGAGTGCCAAACTTGGTATTTATGTAAACTATGAATTGAGAGGAAAAAAAATTCAAATTTTCATTTTGAATAAATGTGCATCAAGATTTGGTACAGCAAATCATATACTACAAAATCTAAAAATAGATGAACCAATACAAATGAAGTAATTATGTCTTGTATATTATTATTATAGCGAACCAATGAATATAAAAGAAAAGGCATATTACTAATATAGAGAGAGAATTTAAACGATCATCTATGGAACATATATAATTTCTAAATGATATGCAACCAAAGGAAATAGTAAAAATGGCTAATCATTATAAAAGCTTTTTCAGCACTAAAAATTATTTGTAACTATAAATGAGAGAATTGAATGTTCTTGTAAACATGTATGCCTAATGCAAGAACATGGACAAGGGCTGCATTTTTTGGTGCATTCTTTGAGAGGCTCAATCGTTTCTTCTTCCCCATACCTTTATTTTTACACAATACACACATTTATTTAGAAGTACATAAGATTTTTTAACTTCACATGAACAGACTCTAAAAACTCTTACACTCTTAACTTGTAACTTTACTATCCAACCTTAAGAATTTTTGACTCTTTTTCCCTCTATAGAATAAGAAAGTGCATTAATTCTACCAATTTCTAATTAAATTCTACCAATCAGAAAGTGCAATTTCTAATAGTAAAAATGGCTTAGCCGGCACTGCCCTAAAAGGTGACTTGGTTTGAAAGGGGTTGTTAGAGGAATAATATTACAATATTTCTAATAGAAAGTGCAACTTTAAAAATGCAAGTATAATTCATAAATCATTATTCTAATTGCACTCAGTCAACAAAATTTTATGACTTGGTTTCCAAACTCAAACTTGGTAGCCACTACCGGCTGTTGAGTTTGAAAGGGGTTGTTAGAGGAATAATATTACAATATTCTAACCCATGTTAAGAAATTATTCTAAACCAATTCAATCGAATATCCCAAAATTATTCCTCCTTCCCTTGCTTCCAAACTTGCTACTCTAAACCAATTCTATCTTATGTTAGGCAATAATTTGAGAATATTCTTTTCAATGATATTTCATTTAATTTTTTCCTTTGAATACTTATTTTACAAAATCACAAATTCGGCTCTCTATTGACATCGACGGTTATATAAACCACCCATTCAAATGAGTATTGGACCAACACAATAATTCTTGAAATCAGTTTTAGTGGGGAAAATAGAATCCTAGTTTGTTTAAGCCAGAGAGACGATGGAGAAACAGCAAGTTAAATCTATTCTTGTGATTGCTTTAATTTTTGCGATGCTTATGGGACATTCAAATGCAAGTTTTGCTGGATGCTATGCAAAATGCTTCATTCCCTGCCTTATAGGGGGTAATGCAGTTTTATGTGGGATAAAATGTGTGCCCCAGTGTATCGGAAAGAAAACTTCTGCGCAAGACATCACTAAGGACACCGATTATTTCTGTAGGCTTGGTTGTGCTTCTACTTTGTGCACTCAACTTAGTACCGAGCAAGATCCAGGTTGGTAGTAATTCCACTATTTCTGTCCCAATTTTAATTTTGTAAGTAACATAACATATTCGTATTTTCACAGCTGAAAAGGAGGTGGCAAGTTGCGTGGACTCTTGCTCTAATGCATGCCGGCTCTACTGATTCAACTTCGACTTGTCACTACGTGCAACTATTCGGAATGTCTCAAGTTACAGCCTATATGTTTTGTAATGAATAAATGTCATTTTTAATTTTAAGATCTGACCCGATGATTTGGATAGCAAATAAATATTCTATTCATTATATTTGTTCAAATAATGCAAATGACGAATAAAAGATATTTTTATTATATTTGTTCAGATTATGGAGACGATGAATAATTTTTCATTCTATATAATGTATGATTGGTAGGAATTCTGCATTAATTTTTTGTTGTGTCGGATACGGTATTAGGGTGTTGGTTATTATCTAGACAAGGAAATTCATAGGGGAATCAAATTTTTTTACAAAAAACATACTGATCTAATTTGTGCGCATTTTCATAACTTCTGAAAGGTTCAATAAAATGGTTTGAGAGGCTGTCCATAATGAACTCTCTACAATGTTCTTTGTTATTGTTGTACTTTGTGTGGGCCTGTTTTTGTTCATTTGTACTTTTGCCATGCAGTGGAGGAGGCTTTGGGTAGTCTGGATCCATTACATTAATAGATCTTCAATTATTTTGAAGAAACAATTTTATTTTGTAGTTCCAACAGTTGAAGTTGATTCCATTTCCGTTGAATCTATTTAATTTGTTATCGTAGTCCTTCGCTTTGATTATGATATTCTCTGCCATGTTCTCTATTTCTCAAAGAGTCAAGTTTTAACATTCTAAAGTTGTTGAAAGTTGGAGTCATATTGAGAAATTTTTAAAGAAAAAAAAAAGGAAGAGAAAGATGATAACTTTTCGTGAGATCCCAAACCCAAATTTTGAAAAATTTTAAAATAAATATGTAACTTTGTGGTTAAAGTGTCAGATGCCCTAACTAGAAAATAGTTATTGATGTGTTGTATGGCAAATAACTTCCCATAATACAGCAAAAACTACTAAAAACATTTGATAAACAATTCAAAAGTTCTATCTATGTAAACTTTAGAAAACGAGTTAGAAATGACAGGGAGCTGAAGAGAATATTTAATATGTATTTTTCCTTGCTTTGAAGTCTGTATATAGACCCATAAGTGTCCAAAGTATTGTATTATTACTTTAAAAAAATGATATTTGGCTGTTACTAATAGTAAATAAGGCCAGGTGGGGCCCATAGAAGGGCAAGAGTTGTTGAATTTATGCCGACAAGAGTATCACATTAGGGTTATTGTGTGGTGTCGACAAGGCAAATGTCCATCTCTCTTTCCCCTGAATACCTCAGGCATACACTAGCATAGAATACCATAATACATTGGGATGGAGAAGTCGAGCTCTCCATTCCTAGTTCTGTTTTCCGATCCACACCTCAACAAACTAGACCTCAAACTCGTCAAAATCTCGATGAAATTTCAAGTACCATGTATTTGTATGCCTAGTCGATATCTTATGATCTTGCGTAATCTTTTTCTTAAATTGTTATGATTTTAAAATAAAGAACATAACTTTGTTTATGGATTCAAAAGCCTGAAAAATCCTGAATTCTACCATCTTGATAGTCTGATCATATTGTTTCTTTCACTGATATCTTTCTCTACCTAACTATAAATTGTGCAATATTTTCTTATAAATAAAATAGACTTTCAGTGCTTTTAAAAGACATATCATGCAAAGGATTTAGCGAGAAGCAAATTTTTAATAATTTACATGTTTTCCTAGTTCCTCGCATCTGCATTTTCTTTTTTTCTTGTCATCGTACCTGCTTTGCGTATTATGCTTGTGCATGTTATGCAAGTTATTCGCACCTCGTGTACTTGTTCAGCTTATGCTCATGGAATCAAAGAGCGAAGAAAGAATCTGATTATGAAGGCTATTGAGTCAATGGACTTAGATACTTTAACCCTGTTTGCTTTGTACTTTTTGTTTACTTTGTACTTTTTGTATAATGTTGGATACATATTATACCCTTGGCATCAAGATGTACTTACATTACAAAAAAATATGGTATGGTGACAGATTTAGCGATAAAAAATTTAGAAAAATTCGTTACTAAATTATTTAGTAATGAAAAAATTTTTGTCGCTAATAATGTGTCGCAAAAATTTAGCGAAGAATCCTCTTTTCTGTCAAAATCCATCGCTAATGCACATGCCCACGCACAAACGAGCCACGTCTATTCCCACATGCTAGCTTTTGTTTTTTTTGCAAAAGTTGTCTCCCCTCGGATTCAAACGTATGCATGGAAAGTGTTGTTGACTTATCACAACCACTAAACCACAGTACGTTTTGTGAATTATTTTTTTTTCTTTTGTTATCTTACTCTCATTTTTTTTCTTTTATTATCTTACTCTAATTTTTTTTTTTAATATTTATCTCACTCTCATCTCTATTTTTTTTCTTCTTCACCTAGGGGCCATTTTTTTTATTGAACTTTTCTTGTATATTTTTTTCCTCTTCTATTCTCATTAAACTTTTCTAACTATTTAAATTCGGCTTTGATTAAATTTATGTTAAATAAAGAAATAAAATATTTTTTGACCCAAAAAGATAAATTTTATTAATTAAGATAGAATAACAAATTATTTTTCTTGATTTATCCAATAAAAGGAATATGATTTGTTAATATTATCATAAAATATTTTTCTTAATTTACCCACTAAAATGAATAATAAAATAATAAAAACAAAAGAAAATAAAAAGGGAAAATAAAAATTTAAATGCTTGCAAGGAAATTCTTAATTTTAGTTTGAAAATTAAAAACAATTTATATTTTGAATTATAATAAAAATTACTTTTTATAAAAAAATTATTGATTAATGATAAAAATTAATCATAAATTTTTTTGTGGATAATTAGTGACAAACTTAGTCATGAATATCAGAGTTTGTTGCTGAATTTTGTAACAAATAATTGTTTTTAGTTAATTAGCGACGAATTTAACGACTATAAATTTTTGTAACTAATTAGCAACTAAATTTACTACAAAATTTTTTTGTTACTAAATTTTGAGACGGAAACCAAAATCCATTGCAAAATTTATCTAAGGAACTGTACTTCCATCGCTAAGTGAGCGATAGATTCTTGAATCTGTCGCTAAATCTTTTTTCTTTTATTTTTGAAAATATCATTTTATATTTTATTTTATTATTTTATTATTCTTTTTTTTATTTTTTATTTTTGAATTCTTAGGAATGTTTGTAAGTGGATAGATATTTGTAGTAAGAGATTGCCCTCCTTCAGCTATAATTTTTGGCCCATTTTGAACTACGTTCTAGCTGTATTATATTAACCATTAAACATAAACATTGTAACCCATTGTCACAGCTTTACATGGGCTCTTGAATCACTTCATTCTGATGTGTATCATTAAAGTCATAATAATTTTTTCTAAGATTGCTCTTGTATTGTTTATAAATCACACATTGCATTGATTTTTTCTGCCATTGGAATGGAGTTTAGTAATAAACAAAAAAGTTATTCCAAAATCTAAGGTGTGCAGCTCAAGTTATGGTTCAATTTATAAGACTAGTTCACGCTGGATATTTGTTAAACTTCATGTTAAATGCTCAATAATATGTGTTAACACTACAAAAAACACGCTTTTAGTCATAAATTTAGTGATGAAAATTTAAAAAAAATTTGTCGCTAAAAACATTACCGACAGATTTAGCGACGAAAAATTTTTTATCGCCAATAACGCGCCACAAAATTTTAGCGACGGAAAATAGAAATCCGTCGCTAGCAACGAAAATCTAAAATCCGCCGCTAAATTAGTGATGAAAAAAAATTAGTTACTAAATTTAGCGACAAAAATCTAAAATTTGTTGCTAAATTTAGCGATGAATAATTTTCTGTAGTAAAAATCCATCGCAAAATTTAGCGACGAAAAATTATCCGTTGTTAAATTCAAAATACCCAAGTGAGCGCACACGCCTAGACTAGCCCCCACCAAGATGAGCTCCCGCCCGCAGGACCCTGCATGCAAGCCCGCCCGCCCGCCCACCCGCCCTAGCCCGCTCCAGCACCCGCCCGCCCTTCACTTAATTCCTGGAAAATACCTTCGCTTTGCCTCCACCATGGTTCAAACTCCTGCACACACGTAAACCTGTAAAAACATATAACCACCAATCTAAATATTTGTACCTATCTTTTACTTTTTACTTATTATTTTTCTTTCATATTTTTCTAATAATAATAAAATAATATAAAATAATAATTAAAAATAATAAATATGATAATTTTTTTTACTTATTATCTGCAAAAGCATATAACCACCAAGTTAAAATAATATTAATTAAAAATAATAAATATCATAATTTTTTTATAAAATAAAAAATAATAAAATGTTAATTTAAAATAAAATAATAAATGAATTAAAAATATATTAATATTATTCTTAGAAAAATAAAATATAAAAAAATAAAATAAAATGTTATTTTAAAATATATTATAACGTAATAAATTGATTTGTTCATATGCTTTTTTCTAAGATTTAAATAATATTATTCTTTTACAAAAATAAAATAAAATAAAATAAAATAAAATGTTAAATTAAAATATTATAAAATAATAATATGATTTGTTAATATAAATTAAGAAAATAAAAGAAAAATCAAAAGAATACAATTCTAATTAAAAAATATTAAATTTAGAGATGAAAATGAAAATGCGTCGCTAAATTAGCGACAGATTCTGTATCCGTCGCTAACTTAGCGACAGATTTGAAAATTCGTCACTCACCTAGCGACGGATATAAATTCATCGCTAAATCCTTCACTAAATTGCGACGGATTCCATATCCGTCGCTAAAAAATAAAATATAACATATTAATTAAAAATAATAAATAACATAATTTTTTATAAAATAAAAAATAATAAAAAGCTAATTTATTATAAAATAATAATGAATTAGAAATATATATTAATATTATTCTTAGAAAAATAAAATATAAAAAATAAAATAAAATGTCATTTTAAAATATATTATAACATAATAAATTGATTTGTTCAGATGGTTTTTTTAAAAGATTTAAATAATATTATTCTTTTAAAAAATGAAATATAATATAATAAAATAAAATATTAAATTAAAATATTATAAAATAATAACAGGATTTGTTAATATAAATTAATAATATAAAAGAAAAATAAAAAAAAAATTCTAATAAAAAAAGATTAAATTTAGCAACGGATTTGAAAATTCGTCGCTAAATTAGTGACGGATATAAATTCGTTGCTAAATCTCTCCCTAACTTAGTAACAAATTCCATATCCGTCACTAACTTATCGATGGATTCCTCAATTCGTCGCTAAATCCGTCGCTAATTTAATCTTTTTTATATAAATTTGCATTTTATATTTTATTTTCTTATTTTTTCCTTTATTTTATTATTTTATTATTCTTTTTCATTTTTATTTTATTTTTTTGAAACCATAGAATAGTTTATAAATGGATAACTGTCTATCAGTTTCCATCCGTGCCATCCGTATCATTGTCACCATTCTCCGAAAACTAATGTTTGATCTACTTGCCAAACGAGATGGATCGTTGGATATGGATGTATCATTTGTTGATGATAATGACAAATGAAGATAAACAACTGAACTTTCAAAAACGATTGAACTATATGAGAGAAACGAACGGATGTAGAAATAAAAAACCTGAATGATGAACTCCACAACCGCGACTTATTGAAAATTGTCTATTACAAATTGATTGAATTATTTATTGTTGAAAATTCTTAATTTTGTGAGAATTATAATATTTACTATATATTTAATTCAATTTCGTTATTAAGAATTGATGAAAAAGGGGGACACAGTTGAGAATATTTTCTAATAGAGTATAGAAAAAATTAGTCACGAAATTAACCATAAATTTTGAAATATGGATAATAAATTAACAACGAATATAGCCATGAATTTTGGAGTTCATTGGTAAATTTATAAACAAATATTTTTTCGTGGCTAATTAGTAACGAAAAACTTTTGTAATTAATAAGCGACAGAATTTGCCACAAAATTTTTTCGTTGCTAAATTTAGAGACGAAATTTGTCACAAACTATTTTCTTCGCTAAATTTAGCTACGGATAACTATATCCGTGGCAAAATTTAGTGACGAAATTTACAACAAAAAATTTTTTGTTGTCAATTGGTGACAAATTTAGCCATGAAAACATTTTTGTCGTTAATTAGCGATGAATAATGTGTTCGTTGCTAATTTAACTACGACTTCTTTTTCGTCATAAATTTTATTGTAAATTAGCGACTAAAAATTTTTCATCGCTAAATTCATCATAAAATAGCGATGAATTTTTTCCGTCGTAAAAATCCGTGTATAAAAGCGTATTTTTTTGTAGTGTAAGATATATAACATGCTTAAGTATGAAATTCAATGACAACATCTGTGTTAAACTTTGTGGTTAGCTATTGGTTTATTTATTATGACATGGTGAGAATCACAAAAGAATGAAAGGGGAAAAAAAACTTAGCTATTATTCTGAAAGTTTTGCAAAGTCTGCAAGTGAAATTTGTGTATTACTTTACATGGTTTCCAAAGTTTAACGAAACTTGTACAGTAAACTTGAGGATCTCTAGTTGATAATTTATCACTTCTCATTCCAAGATTAAAACTAGAAGTTTCTTAAGTGCTTGAATTGTCGAACCAAAAATCCTTAGATCTTATTTTGGAATCCCAATGTCTGGCATACTCTTCTGGGTCCTCGTACACTAATTTGTTTGACATTCTGATCCCTTTTTTAATTGCAAGATAAAATAAGCACAAGGACAATGAAAATTGAGAATGAATGAAAGGAGATGACAACACTTTCTCAATTGAGAATACTTTGTGGCAATACAAGCTTTATCTTCATGTTTCACTATACTTATGTCATCGGACCTGACTTTGCATATTATGCTTGTGCATAAAGATAAAATAAGAGCAAGGACAATGAAAATTGAGAATGAATGAAAGCCGATGACAACACTCTCTCACTTAAGAATACTTTGTGACAATACAAACTTTATCTTCATGTTTCACTACACTTATGTCATCAAACCTGCTTTGCGTATTATGCTTGTGCATGTTATGCAGGTTATTCACACCTTGTGTACTCATTCAGCTTATGCTCCTGGAATCAAAGAGCGAAGAAAGAACAAGATGATAAAGGCTATTGAGTCAATGGACTTAGATCTCCATTTGATTTTGACCCTATTTGCTTTGTACTCATTGTATAATGATGGATATATATTATACTCTTGGCATTAAGATGTACTTACACTACAAAAACACACGGCATTGGCGACGGATCCTCTTTTTCGTTGGCTAAATTTAGCGACCGATCCTATTTTCCATCGCTAACGCGCATGCCCACCCATGAAACACGGTATTAGAGATGGATCCCCTTTTCTATCAGCTAAATTTAGTGACCGATCCTCTTTTCCATCGCTAAAGGAATCCGTCGCTAACACGCACACTACAAAAAAACCAGCTTTTAGTCACAAATTTAGCGACAAAAATTTAATAAAAATTCGTTGCTAAAACGTTAGAGACGAAATTAGCGACGAAAAATTTTTCGTCGCTAATAACGCGTCGCAAAAATTTAGCGACGAAAAATTAGAAATTCGTCGCTAAATTTAGCGACGAATAATTTTTTGTCGCTAAATTAGTCGCAAAATTAGCGACGAATTCCAAAATTCGTCACAAAATTAATTAATTAATTAATTAATATATATTAATATTTTATTTTATTTTATTATTTTTCAAATTTAGCAACGAATTCCGGAATTCGTCGCTAATTTTGCGACGACTTTCGGAATTCGTCGCAAAATTAATTAATTTTTTAATAAATATATATTAATATTTTATTTTATTATTTTTCAAATTTTGCGACGAATTCCGGAATTCGTCGCAAAATTAATTAATTATTTAATAAATATATATTAATATTTTATTTTATTTAATTATTTTTCAAATTTAGCGACGGATATAAATTCGTCGCT
Organism: Dillenia suffruticosa; assembly: GCA_033439265.1. NCBI lineage: Eukaryota > Viridiplantae > Streptophyta > Magnoliopsida > Dilleniales > Dilleniaceae > Dillenia > Dillenia suffruticosa. The sequence goes on along the minus strand of JAVTVX010000030.1, from coordinate 8,765,393 downwards.
AAATCCGTCGCTAAATTAGCAATGAAAAAAAAAATGCGCTCCCGCCTGAACCCCACCCGCCCGCCCACCCGAGCCAGTATCCGCCCGCATGTTCGCCCGAGCCGGCGCCCACAAGCCCTCCCTCACTTAATTCTTGAAAATGTCTACATTTTGCTCCCACCATGGTTCGAACCCTTGCACTTCTGTAAACGTTTAAGACCTTGTAACCATCAAGCTAAATGTTAGTATTTGTTATAAGTTTTTTTTTTTTTACTTATTATCTTTCTTCACAAATTTCTAATAATAATAAAACAATATAAAATAACAATTTATTATAAAATAATAAAATATTAGTTTAAAATAAAATAATAAAAGATAAAAAAAAATAATAATACTATTTTTAAAAAAGATAAAATAAAAATAAAATATAAGATATTAATTAAAAATAATAAATGTGATAATTATATTAAAATAAAAAATAAAAAATATATATTAATATTTTATTTTTTTTTTATTTTTTTTCAAATTTTGCGACGAATTTGAAAATTCGTTGCAAAATTTGCGACGAATTTAGAATTCGTTGCAAAATTAGCGACGAATTTAGAATTCGTCGCAAAATTAATTAATTATTTAATAAATATATATAAATAAATTTATTTTTTTTCAAATTTTGCGACGAATTCGAAAATTCGTTGCAAAATTTGCGACGAATTTAGAATTCGTTGCAAAATTAGCGACGAATTTAGAATTCGTCGCAAAATTAATTAATTATTTAATAAATATATATAAATAAATTTATTTTTTTTCAAATTTTGCGACGAATTCGAAAATTCGTTGCAAACTTAGCGACGAATTTAGAATTCGTCGCAAAATTAATTAATTATTTAATTAATATATATTAATATTTTATTTTTTTTATTTTTTTTTCAAATTTTGCGACGAATTCCGAAATTTGTCGCAAAATTAGCGACGAATTTCTAAATTCGTCACAAAATTAATTAATTATTTAATAAATATATATAAATAATTTTTTTTTTTCAAATTTTGCGACGAATTAGAAAATTCGTTGCAAAATTAGCGACGAATTTAAAATTCGTCGCAAAATTAATTAATAATTTAATTAATATATATTAATATTTTATTTTTTTTTATTTTTTTTTTCAAATTTTGCGACGAATTCGAAAATTCGTTGCAAAATTAGCGACGAATTTAGAATTCGTCGCAAAATTAATTAATTATTTAATAAATATATAATAATTTTTTATTTTTTTTATTTTTTTTTCAAAATTTGCGACGAATTCCGAAATTTGTCGCAAAATTAGCGACGAATTTATAAATTCGTCGCAAAATTAATTAATTATTTAATAAATATATATAAATAATTTTTTTTTTCAAATTTTGCGACGAATTAGAAAATTCGTTGCAAAATTAGCGACGAATTTAAAATTCGTCGCAAAATTAATTAATTATTTAATTAATATATATTAATATTTTATTTTTTTTTTCAAATTTTGCGACGAATTCGAAAATTCGTTGCAAAATTAGCGACGAATTTAGAATTCGTCGCAAAATTAATTAATTATTTAATAAATATATATTAATATTTTATTTTTTTTTATTTTTTTTTCAAATTTTGTGACGAATTCCGAAATTTGTCGCAAAATTAGCGACGAATTTCTAAATTCGTCGCAAAATTAATTAATTATTTAATAAATATATATAAATAATTTTTTTTTTTCAAATTTTGCGACGAATTTGGCGACGAATTTCCGGTCGTCGCTAAATTAGCTACAACTTTTTTTTCGTTGGAAATTTCGTTGCAAATAGCGACAAAAAAAGTTTTCGTCGTAAAATTCGTCGCAAAATTGAAACGAAAAAAATTTGTCGCTAAAGTTCGTCGCAAAAAACGTGTTTTTTTGTAGTGGCATGCCCACACACGAAACACGGCATCAGTGATTGATCCTCTTTTCTGTCAACTAAATTTAGTGACCAATTCTCTTTTCCATCGCTAAAGGAATCCGTTGCTAACGCGCATGCCCATGCACGAATGAGCCGTGCCTGCGCCCCCGCACCCGGCAGCATGCCTGCGTGCCAGCCTTCATTTTTTTTTGCAAAAATTATCTCCACCCAGATTCAACCCTATGCATGGAAGGTGTTGTTAAATTATCACAACCACTGTATTACAATACAATTTGTGAATTCTTTTTTTTTTCTTTTATTATCTTACTCACTTTTTTTCTTCTTTTATTAACTTATTCTCACTTTTTTTTAATATTTGTCTCACTCTCATTTCTATTTTTTTTCTTTTTCACTTATGGGTCATTTTTTTTTTCACCGAACTTTTCTTGTATATTTTTTTTCCTTTACCTTGGGGTAACTTTTTTTTCCTTTTCTATTCTAATTAAACTTTTCTTACTATTTAGATTAGACTTTGATTAAATTCATGCTAAATGAAGAAACAAAATATTTTTTGAGCCAAAAAGATAAATTTGATTAATTAAGATAGAATAACAAATTATTTTTCTTGATTTATCCAATAAAAGGAATATGATTTGTTAACTTTATTCTTAATTTACCCAATAAAATGAATAATAAAATAATAATAAAAAAAAGAAAATAAAAAGTTAAATGCTTGCAGGGAAATTCTTAATTTTAGTTTGAAAATTAAAAAATTTATATTTTGGATTATAATAAAAATTATTTTCAATAAAAAATTATTGATTAATGATAAAAATTAATCATAATTTTTTTGTGACTAATTAGTGACAAATTTAGTAACGAATATTAGAGTTTGTTGCTAAATTTTATGACAAATAATTTTTTTGTGACTAATTAATCATACAACCGGACGTAGATGTTTGATCAACTGTCTGATCGCTTGGAAATTTTGTGCAGTGTTCTGATCTACTTTTTGCCTTGCCGATTACGATGACGATGGAAAATGAACAGCTAAATTTTTTAAGGCAATTAAACTATTGGTAAAAGAAGGGATTGGGTGTAGAAGACAAAGAATACAAAGGGTGAATTCAACAGCAGCGGTTGATGGAAAATTATTTATTAGAAATTGTTTGAATTATTTATTATCAAAAATTGTCAAATTTATGATAATTGTAACATTCACTATATATTCAACTCGATTTCGTTATTTAGAAAGAGTCAAAAAGAAAGACACGATTAAAAATATTTCATAAAAGATTGTAGAAGGAATTTAGTCACAAAATTAACCACAAATTTTGAAATACCTATATAAATTAGTAACGAATTTAGTTACAAATATTTTTTTATAGCAAATTAGCGATGAATTTAGCAACGAATATTTTTTGTGGATAATTAATAAAGAATTTAGTTACAAATATTAGAGTTCATTGCTAAATTTTGTGACAAATATTTTTTTCGTGGTTAATTAATAACGAATTTAGCGACGAAAAATTTTTATTGCTAATCAGCAATAAAATTTATCACGAAATTTCTTCGTTGTTAAATTTAGCGATGAAAAGAGTATTCATCACTAAATTTAGCGATTAATATTCGATTCATCACTAATTAACCACGAATTTTGCAACGAAAATATTTTCATCACCAATTAACGATGAATTTAATCACGAATAAATTATTTGTTGCTAATTTGGCCATGAGTACTTTTTCGTCACAAATTTCATCGTTAAATAGTGACGAAACTCTTTTTCATTGCTAAATTTGTCATAAAATAGCGATGAATTTTTTCCATCACTAAAACCGTATTTTTTTGTAGTGTTATGTCTATCTTTTGTGTGATGTATGCTATACCATAGGTCTAGATGTAGAGCTGTTCGTAAATGGTAGCGTCATGCACAATTTTCATCTATATATGTTATGATGAAAAGCACTCGTTAGAAGGAGGGCTCTTCATACTAATCCACTACAAAAAAACACGGTTTTAGCCACGGATTTTCGCGACAGAAAAAATTCGTCGCTATTTTGCGACGAATTTAGCGACAAAAACTTTTTCATCGCTAATTTGCCACAAAATTTGCAACGAAAAGGAAGTCGTGGCTAAATTAGCGACGGACACATCATTCGTAGCAAAATTCGTCGCTAATTAGTGACGAAAAAATTTTCGTGACTAAATTTGTCGCTAATTGGCGACAAAAAAATTTTTCATTGCAAATTTCGTCGCTAAATAAGTTTTTTATATATAATAAAATAAAATAAAATATTAATATAATATTTAAATTAAAAAATTAATTTAAAAACCATGGTTTAGCGACGGATTTCTAAATCCGTGGCTGATTCAGCGACGGATTCGAAATCCGTCGCTAAATAGGTCTTTTATATATAATTAAATAAAATATAATATTAATATAATATTTAAATTAAAAAATTAATTTAACAACCGAATTTAATTTAGCGACGGATTTCCAAATCTGTGGCTGATTCAGCGACGGATTCCAAATCCGTCGCTCAATAATTAGAATTTTGTTTTATTTTTATTTTATTTTAATAAATTCAGCGACGGATTTGGAAATCCGTCGCTGAATTTTATATTCTTTTAATTATAATTTTATTTTATTTTTATTTTATTTTTTTATTTTATATTAATAAATCATATTATTATTTTATAATATTTTAATTTACATTTTAAAAAAAACCATATATTTTATTTTATTTAAATTATATATATATTTTAATTAATTTATTATTTTTTTTCTTTTTTTTGATTTAATATTTTTTATTATTGTATAGGTAATTTTATTTTATTTAATAATATAAATTTTTTAATTAAATATTAATCTAGCACGGGCGCCGGCCCTTGCACGCACGGGCGCCTGCCTGCCTGGGCGCCCGCGCCCTGCGCGTGCTGGGGCGTGCCGGCCTGGGCGCCCAGGCGGGCAAGCGCGGGCGCCCGCGCGCCTGCTGGGGTGCCTGCTGGGGCGCCCAGGCAGGCAAGCACGGGCGCCCGCGCGCCTGCCTGCTGGGGCGTGTCACAAAAAATTTAAATAAATTTGTAGTTGAAGGGATTCAAACCTTGGACTTAGACCTCAACCTCAAATAAATGTTACCACTGCACCACGGGTGTTGTTGTGTGACTTTTTTCCTCCTCTTTGTTTTCTATTCTCACTTTTTTTTCCTTATCTCTATTTTTTTTTCTTTCTACTCTCATTTCTTATATATAATAATTTTATTATAATATATAATAATTTTATTATAACGAATCAAAATATTTTATAATTAAATATATAGATTTTTTAAATTATTAATATATTATAATTTATTGATAATTATAATTTTATAGTTTTGAGATATTGTAATCCATTTTTAAATTATAGATTAAAAAAATAAAATAAAAATGAAAAAAAATAATAAGATAATAAGATAAAAGAGAAAAGAAGAAATCAAAATATAATATAAACATATTTTTTAATTAATTTATTATTTTATTTTAAATTAGTATTTTATTATTTTTTATTTTATTAAAAATTATCATATTTATTATTTTTAATTAATATTATTTTAGGTTGGTGGTATAAATAAAAAAAGTTATTATATTTATTATTTTAAATTATTATTATATATTATTTTATTATTATTAGAAAAATATGAAATAAAGATAATAAATAATAAAAAAAGAAATTTAAATCATAATAATATATTTGGCTCGGTGGTTTACAGGTTGCATGCAGGAGTTCGGAGGAGTGCGGAGTTCGAAGTTCGAAACACGGTGGAGGCAGGAGGCAGAAGGCATTTTCCAGAAATTAAGAGTGCATGCGCGGGGTGCGGGGTGCTGGCTCAGGTGGCACGCGCTCGGGCGAGCGGGGTGCGGGGTGGGCAAGGGTGGTGCTCGGGTGACACGTGCCCTCCCTGAACATTTCATTTGACGGAATTTGAAATCCGTCGCTGAATTTAGCGATGGATTTTTGTGACGGATTCCAAATCCGTCGCTGAATTTAGCGACGGATTTTTTAATTATTACAGATTTTTTTTCCCCTTAATTAGTGACGGATTTTAGCGACAAAAATTATCTGTCGCTAAATTTAGTGACGAATTTTAGATTTTCGTCGCTAAATTTAGCAACGGATTTTTTTTATGTCGCTAATTTAGCGACGGATAATTTTTCGTCGCTAAAGTTTGTGACGAATTTTAGCGACGGATTTCAATTTTCGTCGCTAAATTTAGCGACGGATTTCTAATTTCCGTCGCTAAATTTTTCGTCGCTAAATCCGTCGCTAATGTTTTTAGCGACGAATTTTTTTAAAATTTTCATCGCTAAATTTGTGGCTAAAAGGCTGTTTTTTTGTAGTGATCTGTTTGTTGATTATAGAAGTATTTTCTATTGATTATCATATATCCCCAGAAACCATAGTTGGCCAAATGGTCACCAAAGAGTTGAAAATTTGCCAGATTTATCATAAAAGAAAAAATTATTCATTTTCTTCATTTAAACTTATTCCTTCGGTGTTATCATGCATGGATAGCACAACTCTCATGAGACCAAATGTTGCAATTTTAATTATATTGTTTCTTTCTGCATTTACACGTTTATTTCCCTTTAGCTAGGGGTGCAATGTGTGCATAGTATCATCATCACAATGGTTGAAAGCTTGAAAAGGTAATGTTCATTGAAAATATTTGGATAGAACTTCAACTTTGAATATATCTTATTATTTATAATGTGTTCAAGCAGGAGATAACGCAACTCCAAGTTAGCTTAATTAAAGAAGTTTTGTCACAATTTCATGTTTGCACACATTTTATTTCTTTTTCTCTTTCATCAGTATTTTACAAACGATATAAATAAATATCATTATAAGTTTCCAACAATTTTGTCAATATGTTTTGAACACATTTGATTTTTTTTTGGGATGTTGAATTCGTTAGATGTGAGTGCCGAATTGCTATTTTTGTAAACTGTGAATTGAGAGGAAAAAAAAATTCAAATATTCATATTGAATTAATATGCATCAAAATTTGTTCCAACATATCATACACTGCAAAATCTAAAAATGGATGAACCAATACAAATAAAGTAACTATGTCTTGTGCATTATTATTATAGCGAGACCATGAATATAAAAGAAAAGGCATATTACTAATATAGAGAGAGAATATAAACGATCATCTATAGCTCTTTTTAATTTCTAAATTATGCAACAATAGGAAATAGTAAAAATGGCTAATCATTATAAAACTTTTTTCTGTACTAAAAATTATTTAATACCATAAATGAGAGAATTGAATGTTCTTATAAACATGTATTTCTACTGCAAGAACATGGACAACGACAGCATTTTTTGGCATATTTTTTCCGAGACTCAATAATTTCTTCTTCCCCATACCTTTATTTTTACACAATACGCACATTTATTTAGAAGTGCATATGATATTCTTAATTCTAAATCAATAGACTTTTTAAAACTCTTACCTTGTAACTTTACTATCCTACCTTAAGAATTTTGGACTCTTTTTCCTCTAAAGATTACGAAAGTGCATTAATTCTTCCAATTTCTATTTCAATTCGCACGTTACAATTTGTGTTGCTTTCAACAATGATTTTTTGGGTAACATTTCTATGGAAAGTTATGATTTTGCTTTCTTTTGATTTTTTGGACAGAGAAAAGAAAAGTTTCTTTTGTCAGTAGAAAGTTCTTCTTGGTACCTATTTTCTATAACCCAATTTGGCTTAGCCAGCACTGCCCTAAAAGGTGATGGTAATCTTCTTAGTACAGGGCAGACGTGCCCAAGGTGTCCGCAAGTGGATAGCCATGTGCGACCTCGTGCACACACTTGAGAAAGCCAGCATGCTCTTGGAAAGTCCATGAAATCTTAATTTTAGAATAATTCAACAAAAATAATTTTTGAATATTAGGTCTCTATACATCAAATAAAGTATTTAAAGAAAATGCATGTATAATTTATATATTGTTGATCTTAATATTGTTTTAATACAATAAATGCAAGATAGTTTAGCTTTTTTAAAATTGAAATTGATATTTCATATAATTTGATTCATAATAATTTTTGAGTAAAATGCAAGTATAATTCATAAATCATTATTCTAATTGCACTTGGTCTACAAAACTCTGACTTGGTTTCCAAACTCAAAATTGGAAGCCACCATGGGCTGTTGAGTTTGAAAGGGACTCTTAAAGGAGTAATATTACAATATTCTAACCCATGTTAAGAAATGATTCTAAACCAATTCAATCGAATATCCCAAAATTATTCCTCCTTCCCTTGCTTCCAAACTTGCTGTTCTAAACCATTTCTGTCTTATGTTAGGGAATAATTTTAGAATATTCTTTTAAATGATATTTCATTTAATTTTTTCCTTTGAATACTTATTTTACAAAATCATAAATTCGGCTCTCTATTGACATTGACGGCTATATAAACTCATTCAAGTGAGTATTGAACCAACACAATAATTCTTGTAATCAGTTTTAGTGAGGTAAAATAGAATCCTAGTCTGTTTAAGCTAGAGAGACGATGGAGAAACAGCACATTAAATCTATTCTTGTGATTGCTTTAATTTTTGTGATGCTTATGGGACATTCAAATGCAAGTTTTGCTGGATGCTATGCAAAATGCTTCATTCCCTGCCTTATAGGGGGTAATGCAGTTTTATGTGGGATAAAATGTGTGCCCCAATGCATCGGAAAGAGTCCCTCTGCACAAGACATCACTAAGGACAGCGACTACTTCTGCAGGCTTGGTTGTGCTTCCACTTTGTGCACCAAACTTAGTTCCGAGCAAGATCCAGGTTGGTAGTAATTTCACTATCTCTGTCCCTTTATTAATTTTATGAGTAACATAACATATTTGTATTTTCACAGCTGAAGAGGAGGTGGCAAGTTGCGTGGACTCTTGCTCTAATACATGCCGGCTCCACTGATTCAACTCGTCGCTACATGCAACAATTTGGATAGTTCATAAGTTATAGCCCATGGGTTTTGTGATGAATAAATGTGATTTTGAATTTTAAGATCTCTCTCACCAAATAATTTGGATGCCGAACAAATGTTTTATTCATTATATTTGTTCGAATAATGCAAACGTCAAATAAGAGATATTGTTGTTATATTTGTTCAGATTATGCAGATATTGAATAACATATCTTTTTCGTCCTATAAAATGTATGGTTTGTGGGAATTGTACCTTAATTTTGTTTAGTGTGTCTGACATGATACTAGTGTTGGTTATTATCTTGATAAGGAAACTTATAGGGGGAATCAAAATTTCTTTACAAAACATATTGATCTAATTTGCGTAGATTGTCGTAACTTCTTAAAAGTTCATTTAGGCATTTTGAGAGGGTGTCGATAAAGGTTATTGAGTCTATGGACTTAGATCTTTATTTGTCTTTTAACCCCACTTGCTCTGTACTTTTTGTATAATGATGGATGTATATTATACTCTTGGCATTAAGACATGTACTTATGTCTGTCATTTGTGTTGTGTATGTTATACGATAGGTTTAGATGTATTGTTGTTCCCAAATGGTAGCATCATGCACAATTTTCATCTCTATATGTTGTGATGAAATGCACTTGCGGGAAGGAGGGCAATTCAACTAATCTGTTTGTTTTATAGAAGTATTTTCTATTGATTTATCATATATCCATGGTAACCTTAGTAGGCCAAACAGTAACCAAAGGAGGAAAATTTGCTAGATTTATCATAAAAGAAAAAACTTATTCATTTTCTTTATTTCAACTTAATCCTTCAGTGTTATCACGCACGGATAGCAAAACTTTCATGAGTCCAATTGTAGCAGTTTTAATTTAATTATATCGTTTCTTTCTGCATTTGAATGTTTATTTCCCTTCAGCCAGGGGGTGCAATGTGTGCATACCGTGTCATCATAACAACGTTTGAAAACTTGAACTTTGAATATATCTTATTATTTTTAATGTGTTTAAATAGGAGATAAAGCAACTTCAAGTTATATTAATTGAAAAGGTTTCATCACAATTTCCAGTTTGAACACAATTTATATGTTTCTAACTTCAACTTTCTTCAGTATTTTGCAAACTGCTAAAATAAATGATATTATATGTTTCCAACAATTTTCTCTATTTGTTTTGAACACATTTGAATTTTTTTCGGACATGGAATTTGTTACATGTAAGTGCCGAATTGCTATTTATGTAAACTATGAATTAAGTGGAAAAAAATGAAATTCAAATATTCATTTTGAATTAATTAATGTGCGTCAAAATTTGGTCCAACATATCATATACTACAAAATCTAAAAATAGATGAACCAATACAAATAAAGTAATTATGTCTAGTACATTATTATCATAGTGAGCCCATGAATATAAAAGAAAAGGCATATGACTAAGATAGGGAGAGAATTTGAGCGATCATCTATACAACTTTTATAATTTTTAAATGATGCAACCAAAGGAAATAGTAAAAAATGGCAAACCATTATAAAACTTTTTTCTGTACTAAAAATTATTTGTAACTATAAACACATATTTCTATTGCAAGAACATGGACAAGGTCAGCAATTTTTGGTGTATTTTTCAGATGCTCAATCATTTCTTCTTCGTCATACCTTTATTTTTACACAATACACACATTTATTTAGAAGTGCATATGATTTTTTAATTCCACTTGAATAGACTCTTTAAAACTCTTACTCTCTTACCTTGTAACTTTAGACTATCCTACCTTGAGAATTTTGGACTCTTTTTTCCCTCTAAAGAATAAGAAAGTGCAATCATTCTACCAATTTATAATTAAATTCGCATGTTACCAATTTATGAAGGTGTCTACAATAATTTTTTAGGTAATATTTCTTGGGAAGGTTATGATTTGGCTTTCTTTTGATTTTTTGGACAGACAATAGGAAAGTTTCTTTTGTCAGTAGAAAGTGCTCGTTGGTACCTATTTTCTATAACCCTATTTGTTTGAAATATTAGGTCTGTATACATCAAAGAATGTATTCAAAGAAAATGTATGTACAATTTATATATTGTTACTCTTAATATTGTTTTAATACAATAAATGCAAAATAATTTAGCTTTTTTAAATTGAAACTGATATTTCATATAATTTTATTCATAATATTGTTTGAGGAAAATGCAAGTATAATTCGTAAATTGTTATTCTTATTGCAATCACGCTACAAAATTTTAAGACTTGGTTTCCAAACTCAATATTGGCAGCTACTATATGTTGTTGAATTTGAAAGGGGTTGTTAACAGAATAATATTGCAATATTCTAATCCATGTTAAGTAATGTTTCTAAACCAATTCAATTGAATATTCCAAAATTAGTCCTCCTTCCCATGTTTCCAACTTGTTATTCTGAACCAATTCTATCTTATGTTAGGGAATTATTTTAGAGTATTCTTTTAAATGATATTTCATTTAATTTTTTCCTTTGAATACTTTACAAAATCACAAATTTGGCTCTCTATTGACAACGGCTATGTAAACCCATTCAAGTGAGTATTGAACCCTCACAATAATTGTTGTAATCACTTTTAGTGGGGAAAATAGAGTCCTAGTTTGTTTAAGCCCTAGAAAAGAAGGAGAAACAGCACATTAAATCTGTTCTTGTGATTGCTTTAATTTTTGCGATACTTATAGGGCATTCAAATGCAAGTTTTGCAGGATGCTATGCAAAATTCTTGTTTCCTTGCCTTATGGGGGTAATCCAATTTAATGTGGGATAAAATGTGTGCCCACATGTGTCAAAAAGAGCTCATCTATGCAAGACATCGCTAAGGACACCGATTACTTCTGTAGACTTAGTTCTGCTACAACTTTATGTACCAAACTTAGTACCGACGAAGATCCAGGTTGATAGTAATTTTACTATCTCTATCCCTTTATTAATTTTGTGAGTAACATAACATATTCGTATTTTCACAGCTATAGAGGAGGTGGCAAGTTGCGTGGTCTCTTTCTCTAATACAGCTTTATTGATTCAACTTGTCGCTACATGCAACAATTTGGATAGTTCTCAACTTGTCACTCTATTTGTCTTTAACCTTGTTTGCTTTGTACTCTTGATATAATTATGGATATATATCATACTCTTGGCATTAAGACATGTACTTATGCCTGTCTTTTGTGTGGTGTAAACTGTATCATAGGTCTTGATTTATAGTTGTTCACAAATGGCAGCCTTCTGCACAATTTTCATCTCTTTATGTTATGATGAAATGCACCTGGTCGAAGGAGGGCTTTTCATTCTGATTTGTTTGTTGATTGTAGAAGTATTTTTCTATTGATTTATCATATATCCATGGTAACCTTAGTTTGCTAATCGGTCACCAAAGAGTGGAAAATTTTCCAGATTTATCATAAAAGAGAAAACTATTCATTTTATTTATTTAAACTTATTCCTTATGTGTTATCACGCATGGCTAGCATTACTCTCACGAGTCCAAATTTTGCATTTTTAGTTATATTATTTCTCCTGCATTTGCATGTTTATTTTCCTTTAGCCAGGGGGTGCAATGTGTGCATAACGGGTCATCATAGCAACATTTGAAAGCTTGAAAAGGTGATGTCCATTAAAAATCTTTGGCTAAAACTTCAACCCTTGTGCTTCAGGCCGGCTTGGACTTGATTGTACTTAGCCATTTTTGCTTTATGGCATATGTTAGTCAACTTGGAAAAGCTTTCAAGTCAACTTGTGTCTGACTTTGCTTATGTGTGTTTGCATTCTGGTTCATGTGAGTCGACATGTTGCTTGTGATAGGTCAACTTGGTACAACTTGACTTAGTATATATATCATTTTAGCTCAATGCAAGTTGGTTTTCTATTTCTGTTAGTCGACTAGTGGGGTGTTCTTGAAAAGTTAAGATCTTGTGCAAGTCAACTCGAGTGAAGGTGTAAATCAACTTGTGCCTAATGCCCTTTGAGATTTTCATTGTAGTGCACATGTATAGGTTGACTGTATGTCTTTCCTAGGTTGACTTAATTTTGAGCTCACTTAAAATATTCTAAGTACAAAATAAAGCAAGTCGATTAGGTTCAATGTGTAAGTCGACTAGGCCTAGCATGTGACTTACACTCTATGTTATTGCATATGTCATGGCATTCGCTATGTGTCATGACCTGTGTCATGTTTGTGTTGACCTTCACAAATTTTTCTATGTCCTAAATGTGCGTATCAACTTGAACAAAGTGTAACTCGACCTGGCATAGTACATGACACAATTTCTAAGGTTTGGGCCGTGTCTTGGCATGTGCAATGGCTCATGACATGTTCCTAGTGGCTTCTACTTTGTTAGCTAACATGTGAGTCAACTTTATTTCTATGGATTTGTTTCAGTGTTGAATGTGCAAGTTGCCTTGTGACAATAGTATGTTGACTTGACCTGATATTATGTCCTATTTTTATTTTCACCGTTGGCCTGTAAGAACTTCAAATATTTGACTATATTGTTACATTAAGTAAGCTAGTTGACTTATACATTTGGGCAAGTTGACTTGTTCATTAGACTCAACTTAGTCCAATTTAACAAAGAGTTTTTCGAGTCACCTAGGTTCCTTTAGTGAGTTGACTTTGACTTACATACTATCACTACAAAATTAAATCATTATCTCGATGGCAACATTTATTGTCGGTAAGTTTTACAGACGGATTTGTGAATCTATATAGACGGTTATAGTTGAAACCGTCAGAAATAGTATATATTTTCCTACGATTTTAAAATAGTCATCAAGAAAAGATTTTCAACCTTGGCTAAAGGTAGCATAGCGTTTGTATAAATAATATTCTATATTTACGGATATAAATACTTCTGCATTTACATATCCCTATCCTTACGACTATAACTTGTGATCGGTAAATATAGATTTTCTAGTGATGATATGAAAAGTTGTCTGTATAATTAATGTTGTATGTTTACACCTGATAGGAAAATATAAGTAGTATTTTTAGTAACTTGGTGACTTACTAAGTGATTTAGTGAGTAGTGACTTAGAGTTATTTTGATAGTTATCATCCACCGTCTATATAGAGTTATATATAGAGTTACATTGAGTGTGTTAATTAGTTAGTATAAGGGTTGTTTTTGTGAGTGAGAGGGGGTAAAAAAGCAATAAGATATGGAAGGTTATCAATGTGATAAGGTATTGAGATGGTAAATTGTCATAAGGTATGATAAGTATAGTAAGGTATAGCAAGTGTAGGATATATAGAATATGATAAGTAATGGTAAGGTATGGTAAGTGTTGGATATGAAAGATATGGTAAGTGTAGTAAGATATGATAAATGTAGGATATGTATATTTATAGTTATAATAGGAAATGTCATTTACTGTGAGTGACCTGTTAGTATTTCTACTTTTCACCTATTGAATGTTACTACCTTTCATTCATTGTGGTAACGATAAATGTTACTATGTTGTTAGTAAATGTTACTACCGATATGTTAGTAAATGTTACTACCCATCAGATCAGATATCATAGGTGTCAGTAAATTTACTATCTTTGATTATCGATTGTTAATATAACTTACTCATATCATTAGTTACAGACAATTTTGTCGGTTAAATTGTTTTGAGTGCTAAGAAATTTGCTGAAAATTGGCATAAAAAAGGAAAATTTGATTAAATTGGATTTGACTTGAAAATTGGATGAGGATAGAAAATTTTTTTGACACGCGAAGAAGATTAAAGATTTTATTATGGAATTGTGATTTTATTATAGAGTTGTCATTGAAATTATATAGATCCTAAATATGAAGTAAAATAAATTATAGTATACTATTTTTTAGGAATTTATATAAAATTATATAATATTCAAAATTAATAAATAATGTATTATTATCATCTATATTATCTAATAATTAAAAATAAATTATAACACTATATTAAATAAATTAGTAATTTAATATCATTGCATTATTAAAAATAATAATATTAAAAATTTTAATTATATTAATTAAAAATAAGAATATTATAAATTTACTAGTCCGCACATAATATCTTATTACTACTATATTACTATATTACTAGTGGTAAATATTACTATACTATAAGTATCACCTCTAGTAATTACTACTATATTACTACATTGTACTTATCCTATTATTATTATTAAATCACCACTACTACCACACTACTAGTAAATATTATTACTATATCAATAACTTGATACTCATGTGATTAATCAAATGGATATAATTAGCACAGCATATCACAGTGTAAGCATGTGTTATGTAGTAAATGTAGTAATAATAAGGTAAGTAGTAAAAATTATATAGTAAGTGTTTTTTCAATTGAAAGGCAGTTGTGGTATTAATTAAAAAATATGAGGAATTAAGAAGTGGGTAATAAAAAATGAGGCGAGAAAAAAAAGTATAAAAGAAAAAATGGGCAATTAAAAATGAGGCGGGAAAAATGGATGGCTTTTGAAAAGATTTTAAAAATTTGTTTGGAAAGATGATATATTATATATCATATATTGTATAAATCATATGCGATTGTGTAACTAACGTAAAAGATAGTAACATTTACTAGCATATATATATATAAATGATGATAAAAGATAGTAGCATTTACTGCACATACACGCGGTTGTGTAACTAAACGTAAAAGGTAGTAACATTTACTAACATTAAGATAGTAACATTTACCGCATATGCCTGCGCGACGCAACCGCGCATGCCCATGTGGCGCAACCGCGTAGGCATGTGATATGGCATATGTGTAGTGATATGGCATGATAAGAGCACAGTGATACAATTGCCTACAATTATACACTTGCTCCAACATCTAGTATAATTGTATAAAATTGGCATGGTAACAAGTAACTTTTTTATTCTCCATCATGGTAACAAGTGAAAACAATTGATCTTGGTAAGATAATAATTGTATAAAATTTGTATAATAAGGGCATAGTAACATATGATAACGAGTGATTTATAATAGCTAATAAGTGTCTAGTAACAAGTGGTAAGACAATGGTAATACAATAACTGTATAAAATTTGTATAAAACATATATGTTGCATTTGTATGTAATCGTAACAAGTCTTAAAAATCACAAGTTAATAGAAAAATAACACAAGCTAATCGAAAAATATCACATATGGAAACATTTGAAACATATGGGAAAAGAAGAAAGAGGGTTAAAATAATTACTAAACTCTGAAAAATAAGATGATTAAAAAAAAGACGATAAAAAATAAAAACGCATACCACAAAAAAATTTCTAATGAAAAATGGCTCTTTTGAAAATTTATTTTCAACATTTGTTTCATGCTTATGATATGTCACTTGAAATATAAACATATGATATGTTACTTAAAAATTATTGAACCTTAATATGTAGTAATAGTAAGGTAATAAGTAGTAAAAATAAGTAAGTGATTTTTTTAAAGTGGAAAGACATGTCGCGGCATTGATTAAAAGTTTAAAAGTATAAAAAAATGTGAAGAATTAAAACAACGTGCGCGGTAATAGAAAAAAAAAAGAATGAAAAAAGAGGCGGGAAAAAAACAAAAAAAAATGAGCGGATTTTGAAAATTTATTTATGAATATGATATATTATATAAATCATACGCAGAAAACTTCACCATTAAAGTTTCTCCTTCTCTCTTCTCATTCCCTTGAAATCTCTCATTCCGTAACCCATCTAAATCTCTCACTCACAAGTAGGAGTATACATAAAACCCAACCATCATCATCACTACCTTGACTCCACTCAATCACTCACTACCTCACTACCATCCACATCACTACCTCACTCCACTCACTCTCTACTATGTTGGGAATGCACATAAAATTCAACTATCATCATTACTACCATCATCATCATACTTGACTCCAAAAGGTAATTTTTTTATTTACAATCATTTTTTACAATGTCATTATATTAATTTCACTATGGTTTTATATGAATAAATTGATACGAAGGAAGCATTGTGGATAAAAATGCCTTTCAATTGTGATGGTAACATCTTAAAGACGTGCAGTTGTAGGACTTACAATTTTTTCTTTGTTTTTTTTTTTTTTGATTCTTATATGAATATGTCATTTTGCTTAGAAATCAATGTATTAACATTCTTTGTTTATATTATTTTTATAATTTCTTTATTTTCTAGTTTTATAGCATTCAAATCTATACTATCTTAAAAAAATCGTATCTAGTAAATATTTCTATAATATTTCCTAACATGATAAAAGGGAATGCATTTCCTAATTTCCTAAGAGAGTGTAGTAACCGATAATATATGGTAGTAATTTATACTAACACATGTGATAATTAATGGTAACCGACGATAAATGTCTACAATAAAATGATGGTAACGATGATAAAAGGTAATAACATTTCCTATCACTTGTGTAACCAATGATAAAAGGGTAATTTTGTAACATCTGTCTATCCAAGATAAAAGTAGTAATATTTATTAACGTTTGTGATAATCGACTATAAAACTAGTAACATTTACTAACACTTATCATAACCGACAAACAAAAATTTTGTAATATTTCTTAACGTATAACTCTATACTTACCGATAATAAATAGTATAACAATTTTTAACAGTTATGGTGACTTACCGATAATAAATAGTATAATAATTATTAACGATTATGGTGAAAATAGTAATATTTACGGTAGTAACATTTCCTATACATGTGGTAAGTGATGATATCTGTAGTAATATTTACTAACATTTGTAATATCTGACAATAAAAGTAGTAACATGTAGTAACAATTCTTAACAACTATAGTTTTGGACGATAAAGGTAGTAATAGGTTGTAACATTTCTGTAGTAGGCGATAATAAAAATAGTAACTTTTACTAACATTTTTAAACTAATGATAAAAATTGATTTTTATCAACACTTATCATAACCGACAAAAAAAAATTATAACATTCTCTAACATATCTGGTTCTATATTTACCGACAATAAATAGTATAACAATTATTAACGGTTATAGTGAGTGACGACAAAGTATTAACATTTCCTATGTGATAAGATACGATGGTATTATAGTAATATTTATTGACATTTGTATTTACCGATAATAAAAATAATGATATTTCTTAACATACGTGTTATGTGATTGGGGACAATAAATAAATAATTGTAATAATTCTTAACGGTTATATTGAGTGATGATAAATGTTGTAACTTTTACTAACTCTTTACAAGGTGACGATAAAAATAATAATTTTTACTAACTTTTTACAAAATGACTTTAAAAGTAATAACTTTTACTAATCATTTACAACTGATGATATAAGATTGATTTTTACCGATACTTTTTTAACCGTCCGAATGTTGAACATGCTCCAACAGTCAGTCAAGTGTCGGGATAAGTCTATCCTGACCCCATGTATAACAAACTGAACCTCTATCCGTCGGAAAAAACTTTATCGACGGTTTTATCATATTTTTCTCACTGTTTCTGTCCGTCTCTATAAGCCATTTCTTTTGTAATGTATCTATGTTCAATCTTCCTATACTGATGATGACTTGACTTTAATTCTCCTCAAGTCAACTAGTCTAACATTCTGTCTATGTTTAAAGTTGGTTCAGCACTTGGTAAGTCAACTTGGCTCATGAATAAATCATCTTTTTTAGGTCGGTGTTCCTGGTATCTATCTTTAAACATTCTTAAATTAGTTCCAATTTCTTCCAAATTAATCTTTCTAATATTTTACTCATCATCTACCTTAAGTTTTCTAATTTTTACTCATCATCAAAACTCAAACTCATTTTTCTAATGAGTTTTATTTACATGTTTTGTAAAACTTTGAAAACTATATAAACTATCCATACTCAAATTTCTTTCAGTATAATAATTTAGTTTTTATTTCCCATTTCATTCTTTTGTGATTCTCAACATGTCATAATAAATAAACCAAAAGCTAATCACAAAGTTGGACACATATATTGCCGTTGAATATTGTGTTTAAGCCAGTTATATAGCTTAACACACATTACCGAGCACTTAGCTTGAAATTTAACAAATATCCTGCAAGAACTAGTCTTAGAAATTGAACCATAACTTGAGCCACACACCTTGGTTTAGGGAATTTCATTCTTGTTTATTAATAGGCTCAATTGCAATGACACAAAAATACCCAAGTCAATGTCGCAACACGAGATTTATAAACAGTACAAGAACAAATTTAGTAAAATTATTATAATTTTAGCGACACACACCATAATAGAGTGATTCAAGAGCCCACATAAAGCTGAGAGAAAGGGTTAAAATGTTTATGCTTAGTGCTTAATCTAATTTAACCGAGAAGGCAATTCTAAATGGGCCAAAAGCTATTGCTCATGGAGGGCAGTTTCTTACTACAAAAACATGTAATTTTGATAAATTACTGAAAATTTAATTCTCAATAATATCAATTGTATGATATGCCTTTTTAAATGCTCTGAAAGTCCATTTTATATATGAGAAAATATTGCACAATTTAGAGTTAGGCAGAAAAAGTTCTGAGTCAAAAAAGGGCAAGGTCAGACTATCAAGAAGGTAGTTTTTTATGTCTAAAAATAAAGTTATCTGCTTTATATTAAAGCCAAAACAATTAAAGAAAAAGATTATACGTGATCATAAGACATTGACTAGATACGCGGATTTTGATAGAGGTTTTGATCAGTTTAAGATCCAATTTCCAAAGGTGTAGAGAGGAAAATAGAATCATGAAAGGTGTGCCCGACTACTATATCCTAATGGGTTGTGGGGGTTTTCTCCGGGTGCATAACCAAGGTATATGAGGAAAGGAGAGATGGACACGTCTTGTGCGGCTCCACACAATAACCCTAACCTCATTCTCATGTCGGCTTAAATTCAACGATTCTAGCTCTTCTATGGGTCCCGCCAGGCTTTTAAACCTCTAACAAGTTCTAGTTGTGTGGTCAAACCTAGGTAATATTATAGACCTAGCACCCAACGCATGCATTGCACAACGTTATTTAATAATCACAAAAAGGTTCGATGAAAAAAGTTGAACATGCTCAAGAAAATGCAGAGGCAGAGGTAAATCCTCAGAATGAGATTTTACTATTATTTGTTATTGATAACTATCAGATCTAGTGAATCCTTGGATCCGGTGAATCCTCAATTTTCAAATATCCTATCAGTTAAATAAATTTTTTTAGGAAGAACACCGTAAATCTGGAAGATTGCTCCAAATTCACAAATTCAATTCAAGGCCAATTGAATCGGAACACACATTCAAAATTAATAAGGAAATCTAAATAGCGTAGATTCAAGTATATTTTCCTTTAAGTTAATTTCTTTAACTATTTATTTTTTTTAATGATTTGACATGTAGATTTAAGAGTTATTAGTTTGTATTAATGATGGATTTCATCAAATTAGTCCCGGCAAGTGGTATTAGCCCCACACATACTTAAATCATTAAGAATTTTTTTATGAAAAATAGGGTGTTCGGTTTTTTAATTTCTTTTTTAAAAAAATTAATCATTCACACACCAGAGACATAAGAGTGTGAAGCATAAAAAAAGGGAAAACAGGGGCTTCAAAATTTTTAATGATGATAATGCAAGGCAAGACTTTGAAGGCTTTTGGAATTAAATAAAAAAATCTTGAGAAATTAATTTTTTGCTTATGGGCTAGTTTTAATTCATGAAACATGTTTTAGGCTTGTTTTTTGGTTGACTTAATGGGCCATTGGACCCATTATGAACTAGTGAATAAATTGGTTGGGTTGAATTGTGATCCAGTTTTGATATTAAAAATTGGGCCTCTACCAAATCTAATTTGCAGAACCCATTAAGCAAAATGAATTTTGGGTCATTAAATTCAAAAGGGCCCAAGCAGATTATTTAATTGGACCTTAAAGCATATCAAATTTTCAAATTTAAACCCATTAGGTTAAAATTGGACATAAGTTCAATTAAGCATATAATTTTTAATTTAAATAATTATTATACATACTTTTAGATATTATAATCGAAACAACATTTTGCCAAAGTAAGCTCTTTCATGAAAATTATTTTATTTTGGAATATAAAACGTTATGCATATACAATTTATGTGAATATTAACTGGTTTAAAGGAAGGTCAGCATTTTAACAAAATTGTGTTTGCACTTGCGGGAGTAAATGATCAGTAATTGTTTGGTTTTATATGTAAATTGTGAACCGACTCAATTGAAGGTTGATAATTTGACATGTTAATTTATTATCAATATTTAATTAATGCATCAGCGTATCACTTATAAGTTAATTAATTTATCTAAAGATAAAATATTAATAAAGTTACCGGTATCTTGATATGGTTTACATTTATTTGAATTATTAATTAATTGGTTTAAATTATTGTAAACATGATTTGATTATTTATTGTTTTCTGTTATGCTTTGCATACTACTTCTACCAACATTAATGTTTAACTCAGTTCGATTTCTAAGTTGAATGACTCAAATTTCAAATCATGACAAGAGAACCTGTTGATAGTTCTCGAAGTCATATATTTAGAGTTTGCATTAAGGATTGACTTTCTCCCACCTTTTATTGAAAAGAGAACCTCTGATAATAAGAGAGATATTGAAGTATAGGAGAGGACAAATCGCACATCTCTAATGATCAAGAAATGAGCCATCCCAAAGGCATTTAGAGTCACCATGTCTGAGTTTGTTATAACAGCCAAAACTTTCCTTGAAGATAATGAGAAATGATTTGTCAGGAATGAAAATGGTGAGATTGGTATATTCTTGACAAATCTTATCTCAATTTGGTATAAAGGTTAAGAAAACATTAGTGAGTATATCCTTGAGATATCTCACCTTGCTTCAAAATTGAAAGCACCGAACCTCGAACTCTTTAAGGACTTGTTAGTGTATTTGGTTCTCATTTCTCTTCCTGCATAGTATAATTAGTTCAAAGTGAACTACAACTACCAAAAGAAACTTGGTCTCTAAATAAACTCATTTTGTATTGTGTCCAACAAAATGTTAAAGCAAGACAAGACAGAAAAGTTCTTTCTTGACCATTAAGGGCAAAAGGAAAGGAAAAAAGAGAAAGCACGATTAGGATGCTGTAATTATGACACTGCAAAAGAAGCCATAAAAGGCATTGAGTGAACTGGAAGGAAAAGTTGTTTTTTGTGGTATTGAAGGGCATTGGAAGAAGGAATATACCAATTATCATGCTTGGCATGCTAAGATATATTTCTTAGTTTGGTTTGTTCTGAGATTAATTTATCTTCAGCAAGACACATTTGATGGGTAGATTCTGCTACTACTACTTACATCAGTGTGTCTGTGTAGGGTTGCTTAAATTGTCAATTGCCAACTGATTATGAAAGATACATTTATATAGGCGATAGCAATAAAGTTTCAATTGAAACCATATGACGATTTAGATAATTGTTAATGACCGGTTTCAATTTGGATTTACATAAAACTTTTATTGTACCATCTTTTAGATGGAATTTGATTTATTTTTCTATGTTGAACAAATTCGATTTTACTTTTCTTTCAAAAATAGAAAATTTGATTTGTTTCTTGATTTCAAATTGGTTGGTTTTGCTTCTCTATCAGGATTTGATATTCTTTATTTGATTGATTTCATTTAATCAATTCATGCATATTAGCATTGCAATTTTAGAGCGTAAATTAATCAATGAGAATTTTTCTTCATATGGCACAAATGATTGGGATATATCTTCAGGCAAAAAATAGAGAGACTAGTGTAAAAAAAAACTCTTAATACCCTTAATTTCACTGATTTTGATAATTGTGTAAGTTGTATAAAAGGTAAACAAACCAATAAAAAGAGATTTGAAGCCAATAGGACTTTAAACGCCTTAGAACTAATTCATATGGATATCTATAAACTATTCCCTTTGGTTTTTTAAAATGGTCAACGATATTTCACTACATTTATAGATGATTATTCCAGATATTGCTATATATATCTCTTTACAAATATATCACAATCTCTAGATGTGTTTGAAATTTATAAAACTAAAGTTAAAAATCAACTCAGTAAAAGGATTAAGAAAGTTAAATTTGACTGTGGTGAAGATTACTATGATAGAAATGAGAAATCAAGTGAACAACATCCAAGACCATTCGCTCTCTTCCTAGAAAAATGTGGTATCATCCCACAGTACACTATGTCTAGCTCTTCCAACACGAATGCTATTGCTGAAAAACAAAATAGAATACCTCAGGATGGGGCAAAGAGCATGATTTCTTATTTCACCTTACCTAAGTCAATCTGAGGAGAAATAATTAAGAATATAGCATATATCTTCAACAAAGTTCTGACTAAAGCAACTACCAAAACAACCCACAGGCCCTAAACTAAGAGATGCCCTATGATAACAAGAATGTTTATATATTTGAATTATATTATTTTAGACTTTATTTATGAATATTAGGACTATTTTAAAGCTTATTTTATGATTTTACACTGATTTAATTTATTGGTTGTTGATTTAGGAAACATTAGGTTTGCTTTCTAAATTTAGACTAGACAACTAGGAGTCAGTATTTTGGCTATACCTTTCTGTTTTGATGTGCAATTGAGGTGATTCTTGTTGGATTGGAAATTAGATTTTGAGACTTACAAATCTTGTGAAGAGTTGAGAGGCTAATTCAGGCAGAAGTTTATCTGAAATTTGGGATGAACATGCTACAGTACTAAAAGTTAATTCCATACTGAGAAAGTGAACTATTAAGTGCATATTAAGGAGAGAATTTCGGAATTCAGTTCCTAATTACTTCAAGAGTCTCCAAATTCAAGGAAGAGAAAACTTCCAAGTTTTGGAAAAACAAGAGATCCATGTCATGTAATATCAGTAAGTTTCCAAATCAAATATAAAACCTTAGTTTCCAAAAAGCTCGCAACTACTAATTCTTTTAAGGTTTTTAATTCTATAAATATGACACCCCCTTGGGGTGGATAGATTCATTCACTCCTCTCCCACATCTTTCTTCACACAAATTTTAGGATTTTATTTTCTTGCTTTTCTTTAATATGTTTAGTTAATTTCTTTTATTTTTCAAACTCGACGGATTCTGTTCTTTAATTAATAGCAAGGTCTGAATTTATTTTTTTCTTATGATTTATTGGCATGATTATTGTTTAATAAGATTTTGTTATTGATGTTAATGTTTCAGAACATTTAGCCTACGTTTTGTATGATTTGAGATTGATTGTATGCATAACTAATATAATTACAAGAAATTAATTCAAACAATAAAATCCATATGAGATTGTGAATATAACCATTTGATTCATTTTATGTGTGGGATTTTAGTGAAAAAAATAAATTATAGATTTTTCACAGAACTTAAATCAATTCGATATAATCAAAATTGCATCACCATTGGATTTTGATTAGTCGAATTAGGATTTCATTGTAAAACCATTGAATGAATCTAATTTAGGAGAAATCCGCCATCATCAACAATAACTTTTTAATCAATAAACTTAGGAAATTGAAAATATTCGACCATATAAAAAATTGAAAACAGATAAAATTGATATCTTATGGTTTTTATTCCCAGATTTATGTCTTTTAATATTTTTGTAATTTTTTAATATCTTTATAATTAAAATTTGATTTGTTCAACTTAGATAGAATAGTTTATAGTTGGGAGTACAAATATACTCATAGGAACAACTCTTGATTCGCACTATAGACAACATTCAATTAGGATATATTTACTCGAAATTGTGACACCAAAATTACATATCACCCTAGTCTAAGGCAGTTGCATATTTGGGGATGTCCAACAGAGGCAAGTCTTTTAGTCCTAACGAAAGGAAACTGGACTCCAAAACAATTAGTTGCTATTTTATAGGTTATTCTGAAAGATCTAAAGGGTACAAATTTTATGAACTCACAAATAAGGTTATCTTTGAGTTGAGAAATATTCGATTCTTTAACATTGTTGAGTTTGTTGGGGAAAATACAGTTAGAAACATTCTCTTTGAAGTGGAATATATAGATATTCCCATAGGTTTGTTAGGTCCTATTCAGGGTTCCCGTGATAGTATCCAAGACACAACTTATTAGTATAATATTAGAGAACCCCCTATCAAGAAATTATTCCCCCAGAACAATCTAAAGAACAAACTCAATCACTTTTAGAACCTATACCATTGAGGAGATCCACAAGAGTTAAAAAAAATGCAATGCTAGATGATTACATTGCATTCCTTCAAGAACATAAGGTAGACGTTGGAATGATGAAAGATAATCTAATTAATTTATGTCAAGCCATGGAAAGGTTAGACTCTCGAAAGTGGATAGATGTCATGAAGGAAGAGATAAAGTCCATGCATGACAATGATATACTCATTACCTGAAGGTACGAAACTCATTGGTTGTAAATGGATTTTAAAAACCAAAAGGGATTCAAAGGCAATTTGGAAAGGTATAAGGCTTATCTTATCGAAAATGGCTTTATGCTACGAGAAGGCATTGAATATAAAGAGACTTTCTTTTTAGTTTTTTTGAAAGACTATTTAAGGATTATAATGGTATTAGTGATACATTTTAATCTTGAACTACATCAAATGAATGTAAATACGGTGTTTTTCAATGGCACTACTCTATTTTGGTTAAATTCCATCATTTTCATTGGTTTTTCTATTTTTCTTTATTTTTTTCTTGATTTCTAGTGTTTTTTGATTCTTTGTTTAGGTGTATTTTGTATATTATCTTGCCTTTTCTTTTGTGATTTCTACTTTTATATAGGTGATCTAGGTTTTCTTGAGTGGTTCTTGCAATCTATGTTGAAAATCTAATTTTGTGCTATTTTTGGTGTCGATGGAGTCCATGCTGTGATCGAAGAGTCTTGACCTAATTGAGTTTGATTCTGAGATAGAGAGAACTTTGAGATCCATTCATAAACAAGTTAAGGAAGTTAAGGAAGAAGCAATGACTCAAGACAACAGAGCTATGAGAGAGCATTTGATGCCTAGATTTTAGGAAGTACAAACTAGCATTGCACGGCCACCCATTGAAAGAAACAATTTTGAGCTTAAACCGAGTCTCTTTGTATAGTAAAAACCGATTAGTTTGGAGGAGAAACATTTTGAAGATCCTTATAGTGATCTGAAAAATTTCCAGGAAATTTGTGACACCATTAACCCGAATGGAGTAAGTTCTGATACAATAAGATTACAATTGTTTCTTTTCTCTATTAGAGGAAAGGTAAAGGTATAGTTAACTCTTTTCCGACTAATTATTTTATAAATTGGGAGAATGTATTTCAAGCATTCTTAGTTAAGTATTTTTCACCTGATAAGACTGCTAAACTATATAATGATATTACTAGTTTTAAGAAATTTGATGGTGAATCTCTATATAATGTTTGTGAACGTTTTAAGAATTTGATTAGGAAATGTCTGCAATATCATGGTATACCTGATTAGTTAATTATGTAAACTTTTTATGGAGATCTTTTGAATTCTGTTAAAATTATCATTGATACTACAACTTGGGGGGGCTTTTTTAAGTAAGCCGTATAATGAAGTATGTGTATTACTTGATGATACGACATATAATCAATATGATTGGTCTAATGAGTATGAAATTCCTAGAGAAAAGCTAGTTTGCATGAGGTGGATAGTTTAGCCATGCTTAATGTAAAAATGGATTCTTTAATTAATGTCTTGAAGTCTAGTTAGCTTAATGCTTTGACTAAGCAAGTATTATATTGTAATTATTGTGGTGATTCTTCTCGTATGGCTTCTGAGTGTCTGCACGTACAGCAAGCAAATTATGTTTCTAATTTTGGTAGGCCTCAGAACAACTCTTACTCCAACATGTATACCCTTGGGTGAAGAAACCATCCTAATTTTTCCTAGAGTCAAGGAAGTGAATCTACCAGACTTTAATTCAGGGAATCCATAGCCAAGGGAGAAGGGATCAAGGGAAGCCATGATAAAATGCCTAGCAACAGTAACAAGTGAAAGGATTGAGCATTTGGCAATAGCAATAAATGAAAGATTTAAAAATCTTGAAAATAAAATTGATCAATTTACTAACACCTTTCATTCTCGTTTGCCAGGTAGACTGACTGAGAAGACCCTATAGAGCAAGCAAATGCAATCTTATTGAGGAGTGGCAAAGAATTGTTGAAGGTACCAAATCCATCCAAGGATGAAAAGGATAAATAAGAGGCCAAGAAATAAATCCAATCACCTACAAATGAGAAGGTTTAAGGCGTCGAATTTAAAACAGGGAAATACTTCTCGTTTAAATTAATATAAGCCCCTTGTCCCTTTTCCTAAGCGACTTTTGCATGCTAATGCAGAATTTGAAAAGTTTTTAAAATTTTTTAAGAAATTACACATTAATATTCCTCTTTTGGATATATCATAAAGATGCCGAGTTATGGGGGATTCGTCAAGAATGTGATCACTAATAAGAGAAATCTTGATGAGATTTCAATAGTCAAGCTTAGAGAGGAGCGTTGTGATTTTGCAAAGAAGGCTACCAACGAGGCTAAAGGATCCATGGAGTTTTTCTATACCTTGTATAATTGGCCAAATTGATTTTTCAAATATTTTATGTTACTTAGGTGCTGGTGTTAATCTCATGCCTTATTCCATATTCTCTAAATTAGGATTAAAGGAATGTTGACTTACAAATATCTGTTTACAATTGGTTGATAGAATTATAAAGTACCCAAAAGGTATTGTCAAGGATATACTGGTTAAAATTGATAAATTTGTTTTTCCTATTGATTTTATTGTCTTGGATATGGATGATGATGAGGATACTTTTTTGATTCTTGGTTGATCTTTTTTTCTTACTGCATGAATCCTAATAGATGTTTATACTAGGAAATTCATTTTGTGAGTTAATTATGAAAAAATTAAGTTCAATGTTTTCATTTCAAGAGAAATTTTGATAAACAAGATGTTTTTAGAGTGAATTGGGTGATAGGACTACTAAACACGAACATGTATTAAATACGAACATGAACTTTATATTTTTTATTCTGGTGATCCTCTTGAAAATTGCATTATTAATTTGTTGCATGTAAATCATAACTTCCAAGTCAATGAATATGTTGATGTATATACTATTTTGGATGTGAATTTAATTGAATATCAACCAAAAAAGAGCCTTGATGCAACTAAAGCAAGGGTGCTGCGGTTAAATAAGCTAGAGGAATGGTAGAATAAGACATATAAGAATGCTCGAGTCGATAAGAAAAGGACAAAAGTATGGCACAATACTATGAATGGGCATAGTGTGATGATTTATGAGGATGACTGAAGTTGTTGCTAATGAGAGAGCTGCAGGTTCACCGCTTTATTCAGGAGAGTTTTCTACTTTCTTTTATTTATTTGAGTTTTTCATTTTATATATTGTGGACAATGTTTGGTTTAAGTGTGGGGGTAACATGCATTCTGATCTTTTCTAATTTTTTTGAAATTTTTGAAAAAAAACTTAAAAATAATTTTTGCTAAAAAATTTGAGTCTTTGTTCAATTTTTTTCCATACCAACATAAATTTCTTGAGTTTTCTAGTCCTTTTGTGTTACTTTATTTGAATTGGGTTGTATGGAGAATGATTAGTATTGGTAGTTATTTGGTACATGTTTAACTATTCATCTTTTTATGGTTGATTTGAAAGATTGGCATGCAAGGTTTAATATCAAATTTACCTAAGTGGGGAATTGAGCCATAATGAGCAATTCATTGTGCTCTCATTTTTTTCTTATTGAACATATATCACACATATCACACATAGTTTGATCATTCTAGAACTTGTTTTGTTATATATTTCGAGACCACGTTCTAGATTTTTATGCATCAAAATGATTAAAACACTTAACTTTACATACTTTTGGCTTTTGAAAAAGACCATCCCTAATATTTTATATCCTCTAGTTAACCTATTTGTGTCTAGTCATTTTCTATCTTAAATTACTCACATAATTTACCCCATGACCCTTTTTTTCTAGCTCCAAACTTTGAACCAGAATTTACTAATGTACTTATAATTGGTAGCATGACATTATGTTTCTAGGCAATATTATGTTAAGTTACGGAAAAAAAAAAAGGCAGCCAAATTTGAAAAAAAAAAGAAAGAAAAAAATGCTGGTTGAAAAAAAAAAGAAAAAAAAAGAAACAAATTGAGAAAAAAACATTTTTTTTATTCTTGAGATTGTTTACTCTTATAGTGAAATTCAATTTCATATTCTTTGTTTTGGAAGAGTGATGCATTATATTATATATTTGGAGATGGAGTGCTATACGTATTTTCGGATAAGAAGTTGTGGAAGTTAGTATTTTCTTTCGTTTGATGTAATGAATGCCATGCCTTGATACTTGAATATTTTTAGTGAATTACTTTAACCACATTCTTACCTTATCTATCATACCCTCAACCCTAACTCCATTACAATCATATAAAAGATCTTTTGATTGGTGTATGGATTTTATATATTCGAGTGATGAAGATTTGATATATTAGTCAACCTATGGTAATGCCATCCCATTATATTGATTTGAGTGATACATATACCCTTTCATAAAATTGATTACATAAAATAGTCGAATCTTATTTTTTTTTATCATATTTCTCTTTGCATTGAGTGAACCTAGTGTAAAGGTGATTGAATTTTGTGTTGTTCTTGATTTCAAGGAGATTATAGGAGATGTAATAGTTTCTCTAGTGCTAAATACTATGAAATATTGGTTGTCTTAATTACAATTCCGGTTTGAACTCATCATACGCATGGTTAAGATATTGGAAAAATTGAATTGGTTTTGAAAGAAAATTGTTTTGTTATTTGTCTTGTTTAAGGACAAGCAAATATTCAAATGTAAGGGGTATTCGATAGCAATAATTTTTATGTACTTGGATTAAAATATTTTTGCCTTTATTTATAAATATTATGACTGTTTTAAATCTTATTTTATAATTTTACACAGATTTAATGTGACGACCTGCTATTCAGGCATCGCACCCCCTAGTAAAAGGAGATAAATATGCAAATACGGAAGTAATAAATCCAATTAAAATGTGACATATGGAATCGCAACAGTCGTACTCTCCGTGTGTGATAACACAGAAAAAGATTTATATTAAAAGAAAATAAATCGCTTGTTCTTTCCAAATAAAATAACAGCAAAGTCTCCCCTATTTAGTGACTAGTTAGCCACTTGAGGTTAACATAAAACATGATAAAATATTCAATTCACTTGAACTATCAAACAAACGGTATTAATGGCTCTCCCGGCCATCCAATAATATACTACAAAATATAGTCTTAACATAGATCAAAACTATACATATAAACCTCTCCTTAACCTCTAACTATTTATTTACATATAACAAGTACTCATACAAACCCAAAGGAAACACAAAAACAACATACCTTAGTAATACAAATAGGTCGGAAAAGAGTAGGGAATGAAATCCCTTGGATCAAAGGCCTCTACCTTGCGGTTCTCTCTCATCTTCCTGATTACTTGAAAACAAAGATATGGGGATCAGTATAAACTCAGCAAGTACACAGGGAACCAATGGCATACATAGCAAGGAAATAGGTACCAAGATATCAACATTCTAATATAATGATATAAACTTGCAGGTAGTACCAACGATGCACATTATCACCAATATTCTCAAGAAAACAACTATGATAATTACTTATGGAGCCATTATTCTTTCTCATATTCATTGTTTCATTCCACTTAATAATTAAAGAAAGGTATAGAACGTAGAACCAAGCTAGTGTATGAGGGTTTGAAAGAGTAAGCCAAAGATTCGGTATTCCTAAATGAAATCTAGATCTTTTTAGATTAGACAACTCAAACACTTCAAATCCCACCCTCGTAGGGAGAAGAGATATATCTATAGTTTCTCACGTTTCGCCTATAGGCTTCGCAATGCTTTTGGAACTCTACATACCAACTGTACTCTTTAAGCTTCGCCCGCAGGTTTCGCAAAACTTTCAAAGTCATCATCACAGTATCATTTCCTCTTTACAAAGATTCCAATTCATCAAGGATCGCATAAAATTCGTAGCAAGATTTAGTACCAATTGTACAAAATATGCCATATCAAACAATGTTAAGCCCAAATTTCACAATATAACTGCGTAGTTATAGAAAAACTGTCATAACGTTTTTTGCAAATATCAGATTGAGATGATTCCAGTGGCCATTAAAAGATAAGACATAGGGCTACAATGTTTATGATTTGAGGTTAGCCTAATTCAGTTTAGAAGGCAGCTAACAATCGAGACAAATTTTAACATAGAATCAGACAAAAACAGGCTTTCTGTAGAAAATGTGGCACTTTAAAAATTCACATGTCATTTTAAAGTTATGGAAGTCTAGTTACTTTATAAGAAAACCCTACACAATTTGTAGTTGTGCAGAAAAAGATATTGAATAAATAACAGAACATAGTCACGCTGTGAACAAAACAGTTTTTCTACAGAAATTATGCTATTTCAAAAATTCACCAAAAATCTAATTCTCCTTGAAACTCTATGAATCATATCTCATTTTAAAGCTATAGAAGTCTAGTTCATTAGGAGAAAACCCTACTCGATTTGCAGTTGTTTAAAGAAAGATATTGGTAAAAACTAGAACATGAATAGCCTATCCAACATACAAAATTTTTAGGGTTTCATCCAAGAACGGGACTTTCTTTTCCCGAATTCATTTCTTCCAAATTTTAGCAATACAATTACATCAAAAATATGTTTTATAGTATTATTAGACATCAATTTAACAAATACATTCAAGGTACTTCCCTCAGACTTATAATTCTTCTCTTGAGTTTTCCTTTCTTCCCTCTCCAAGCTTTCCTTGGATTTCTAACTTGTTCTTTAGGTGTTCTACACTTGCTTTCACTTCTCAAAGGCTAAGGTTAACATATATATGGACAGAGGTGTGTTATTTCAAGTTTAAAGGGTTGTTTTAATGGAGTTTAGGGTATGTTTTTAGATAAAGAAGATGGAGGCAAAAAATGAACCTTGAAGAGGAAGCTTGTTATGTTTAAGCCTCCTTTTCCATACCTATCTCTCTACCAAAGTGGAATGCTGGGGCCAAGTATGGTGAGGTATCAAAGGTAAGGGTACCATGTATTAAGTGATAAAATGCCATGGTGTCCCCAAATTATTTTTGTTTTATTTTATTTTTTTTCTTTTGTTTTTCTTTTCCTTTTATAGCTCCCACACCAAATCCTAATTCGGTTCTTTTACGGCATTATTTCAATCATTTTCATTTGTCACTATATTCCACAGTCTATACTAAATTCAATATGTCTGTACTATTGTACTTCTGTTCAGGAATTAAATAAAAATATTTTTCAGTTATATATATAGAGAAATTTTTATTTATTTTGATTTTTGATTTTAGAGACTTTAAATCGAAATTTTTGATATAAAAATACTATTGTACCTCTATTTAATAGGGTTTTTCCCAAACCACTGCGTTTCCCCCCCAAATTGGATTAGGGCTTTAAGCCCTAATCTCTCTCTCTCCCTTTCTCCCTCTCGCTGTCGCTCTCTCTCTCTTCTGCTCCGCCACCTTCCGCCACCCTCCGCCACTCTCTCTCCGCTGCTCCTCCCTCCCGCGAGCATAGCCTTCCCACGAACGCGCCGCAGTACGATCTTCCCTGCGCGAGCACGCCGCAGCGCGAGCTTCCTCGCGCGAGCGCAACACAGTGCTCGACCTCTCACGAGCGCGCGACTGTAGTCTAGCTAGTGAGCGCGCGCCTCAGCCCATGAGCCTGCCAGCCCGCGATTTGTTCTCTCCTTCGAGAGCTCTCCGGCCCGCGGGACCCCTTGCTGCAACCCCAGCTGAACCCCAAACCGCAGTCATCAACCGACCCCCGAACCCTAGGTCGCGGCTTCTTTACTGCAGGTAACGGCTGCGTTGGTTGTAGTTCTAGGGTTTGGTGCTTAGAATTTGAGTTAGTTGCTAACATAGTTTCAAATGTGAAAATATTACAGGTTTTAGACCAATTCGAAGGGCGAACGAAAGCTAGGTCTGAGATCTAAGGAACCCTAGGTGAGAGAAATGCAATCACTTCAACATTTGAATTGATTTTGTCGAATTTAGGTTGAATTTAGAATCGGAAGCTATATTCATATATATTCTAAAATATGTTTAATTCGAGAAAAATTAGGAAAAATGAGAAATATTATAAATTTAATCATTTGTGAGTCTAATGATTCGAAATTGATGAAACGAGAATCTAGAAAGGAGATTGTGTAAATTTAGGGTTGTATTAAATTGGAAAGAAAAATTTAAAATCCCTTATTAGGTTTTTGTTTGATTTTAAATTGTGATGATTTGATTAGGGAAATCTTTTTGAAAACTCGAGGAGTCAGATTGGATTTATTTTGAAAATAGAGAGTGACCACCCTCCCTAGAAAACTGAGTGGTACTCTAATCTCTTGCATGAAATAGTAAAACTTGTTTCTGCCATATTTTCCATAAAACATATTTTCGATATGCATGGACTCGACGTTTGATATTAAATTTCAAAACTTGTTTTGTGATATTTGGAGTGTCGTAAATTTATATTTCCGATAACTATGCATCCATGGTTTGAAATGAAATAATTTTGTGCCATTATTTGAAACCAGATATGTTTTCTATTCTATCATCGCATTAGTATGGATTTGAAATGATTTGATAATTGTATTGGCATACGGATTTAAAATGTTTTGATGATCTGTATGGGCCGGGTTTCCATTTGTGATGAGATGATCTGTATGGGCCGGATGTCCACTTATGATGAGATGATACTTTTTGATAAATTCCGTAGTTACGAAGGGCATTTGTAGAGGCACCGGGTTCTCCCGATACGCTTCTGTAGGAGGTATCCGCAAACGTCATTTGTCTAATGGCTATAGACGCAGCCGGTTGAACCCAGACGACACCATCTAGCACCGGGCGGGGTCCTATACACGATGATGAGTTAACCCCAGTAACTCATGGCCAACGTCGGAGTAGAGAGCGACTTTTAAACTTTATGCATAATAAAACCCCAGATGCGCCTGTCCTTGGTTATTGTTGACCTCTGCCAGGATCATTTTTTGTTTGCTCTAATAATACTTGATTTTGAATAGATGCATATATGTTTGATATCGTGTGATTAGTTAAATGATTTCAAATTTGCTAAACATATCATATTTTATTGTGAAATATAAATTATTATTACGAATAATATTGTTTGACACTCAAATGGTTCAACCACACTATTTATGCTTGATATTAATCTCTTCACTCACTGGGTATCTTTCCTGATACTCACCCATCTCCTTACCTTCCTCAGACAGGATTACTGTGATAGAGCGACGTTACAAGTTCTAGAGGTTTTCGTAGCATATTGATAAATTCGGTATTCACAACGGTGAAATTTAATTCAAATAAAAATTTGAAATCCTTATTTTATTTCGACCCTACGAGGTCATGATACTGAGATCGTAGTTGGCTGTGTACGTTTATATGGGATAACTATATAAATTATGGACATTGTTTGGGCAACTCCCACATTTTACTTGCCTTGAGGCACCTGTAAGCATTTAAAAATTTTTACTTAGGAAATTGTTGTACATTATATAAACTTTAGGCCCACTCAGTGTGGCGGCTACTCATGCTCTAGTTAGGCATGACAATAGAGGTCTGTGGCTAGGACTACTAATAATTAAAAAGCCTTGCGTTGTCCTGGTTGTCTGCTGTAGTTTGGTTCATTATCTTGAGGCCGGGATTACCTTTTTATTTGATTGACAGGATGGTTGTGAATTTTATATGTCAAATTGTATTTGGGAGACCTCCGAAATATGGTGAGATTTTATCCGATTTTTGTAAAAATACAACCGATATCTAGGGTAACGGGCGGCTGCTCATGCCCTTGGTTTGGGGCGTGACAGTTCTTTTGGTATCAGAGCCGTCTAGGTTAGAGAAAGGATAGTAGTAAAAGTCTTCCCTAGTATATTTAAAGTTCTCAATGCATTAGAGAGTTTCATACAGTCATTTAAACTCTCATACTTGGCCATAAGCATATAAGTTCATCCATTTTAGGGGGTTAGATACATGATGCATCTAACCCATTATTTCGTATTCAAATGCTTTGATTCATAACTCAAATTCTTCTTGGGAGGTTAGTTACTAGTAACTAACCCTAATTCTTGATATTTACCTAATAAAAAGATACTATTTTTGCAGAATTATGCCACCTAGACATGGCGCAGTGCCTGATGTA
The DNA here is from genome assembly GCA_033439265.1 of Dillenia suffruticosa. Taxonomy (NCBI): domain Eukaryota; kingdom Viridiplantae; phylum Streptophyta; class Magnoliopsida; order Dilleniales; family Dilleniaceae; genus Dillenia; species Dillenia suffruticosa. The sequence goes on along the minus strand of JAVTVX010000030.1, from coordinate 8,730,253 downwards.
CCTAGGGTACCCGAGGCTCCACGAGTACCAGAGGATGCTTCCTCTACTCGAGCATGCTCACTAGCGCCATCCCCAGCACCTCCACCGGCTGTTACAGTCAAGATTCCTCCACCACCACTTGATGCCTTGAGGCAGTGGTAGGAGTGGTATAGTAGATATGGGACACAGATGCCATCACCTCCACTACAGACTCCAGCGAACGCACCTGCGGCCATACCTATACCTACGGCACTGATTCCTCTTTCGGTGGCCGATCCTTCTGTTTTTACTCCAACCGATGAGACATCGGTTACTTTGTGGCGCATCCATGAGCTTATTCAGTTGGTGAAAGAGTCTCGGCAGCTCGGATGCATAGACTTTTCAGGATCTAGTGATGCCATAGCGGCGAAGCACTGGATCAACAGGGCTCGCAGGATCCTTACTGATCTGGGGTTGATAGAGGAGCTTAGGTTGAGAGCTGCTAAGAGACTCCTCGATGGAGATGCCTTCTCGTGGTGGGAGGCTATCTGTGATAGTGCTACGTAGACCCTGCGGTGGGAGGACTTTCTACACGAGTTCGACCGCAAGTACTTCACCCCGTTCCAGCAGGATCGTATGAGGACGGAGTTTCTGCGCTTACGCTAGGGGACTAGGTCAATCTCAGAGTACGAGGCTGAGCTTAGATGACTAGCGGCATTTGTTCCCGACATGGCTACATCGGCTCAGATGAGGTTCAAGTTTGAAGATGGCCTCCAATTGAGTATCAGAAAGTATATGATGGTGACTCCCTCTTTTACATTATCAGAGGTGATTGATTCAGTATATCAGGCAGAGGAAATCATCCGAGCTGAGGCTAGGTAGAGAGAGAGTCACCAGAAGAGGAAATTGGGTCACCGGGTGGACAGTCTTCGAAGAGGGGTAGAGGTTTTGAACATCCCGGGGGTTCTTTCAGCTTCAAACCAGCAGGATTGGGACAGGGATCTCAATCACAGGGTTTTATGGTACCAGCCCCTAATGTCTCTACACAGTCTACTACACAGAGACATCTTTTCTACCGTGATGCGGCAGCCACCATGCCTTTGGGGCATGTAGAGTACCGGTTACTTACTTCCAGCGTGGGAAGCAAGGTCACATTAAGAGTACTTGCCCAGAGTTAGGTCGAGGAGGACAGACTTCTCAGGGTCGTACTGGTACTTCTGGCACAGGCCAGCAGGGGGCACCTGCGCACTCAGCTCTTATAGCTCCTCGGACTGCAACTGGGAGTAATACAGTGGCAGGACCATTGTGACAGCAGCCTAGAGCCCAGGCTCGTGTGTTTGCGATGACACAGGATGACGCACAGGCAAACCCTGATATTATTATGGGTAATCCTCCCGCAGACTCCTCAGTATAGTACTTTAGTTGTACTCTCTTTTTGAGATTTTGTATAACATGATGTAGATATACAGTTTTGACAAGTTAAACTTTTAGAAACTAAACTAGTTAGATATATATATATATATATAAAGATGTCTATTTTTCTTCGTATTTTAAATACCTTTAATCTTTTTCTTACCTTTAGATACCATACGAATATTCGGTATCGATGCCCATATTCTCATATATCCCGGGTCGAATTTTTCATATGTGAGTGACACGTTCGCTCACCATTCTGATAAGCCTCTTTCGCCACTTGATGAGGGGATTATGGTAGTCACTCCTCTTGACAAGCATATCATTCGAGATACAGTCTATAGGGGTTGTGAAGTCGATATTGGAGGCAGATCTGACTCTGCTCCCTATCACGGATTTTGATGATATCTTAGGGATGGATTGGCTGAGTTTACACCGGGCTTCCGTGGATTGTTATACGAAGAAAGTTGAGTTTCAGAGGTCTGGGCAGCCACCGTTAGTAATCCGGTGCGAGAGACGAGTATTGCCCCGTAGTATTATATTTGTTATGAAGGCCAGACGCTTGGTACGCCGTGGTTGTGTGGCTTATCTGGCTTATATTGTCGACACCACCGTTGAGGGACCGAGACTTAAAGATGTCCCTGTGGTGCAGGAGTTTCCAGATGTGCTCCCCGAGGAGCTTCCTGGATTACCACCAGTTCGCGAGTTCGATTTCGAGATTGATCTAGTATCGGGGACCAATCCTATTTTTATTCTGCCAGATAGAATGGTACCTACTGAATTGAGAGAGATTAAAATTCAGTTGCAGGAACTTCTAGACAAGGGGTTTATATGCTCGAGCATGTCACCCTGGGGTGCTCCGGTGTTATTCTAAAAGAAGAAAGATGATACATTTCAGCTTTGTATGGATTACAGACAGTTGAACAAAGTCACCACAAAAACCAAATATCCCCTGCCACGTATAGATGATTTGTTTGATCAGCTACAGGGAGCTACAGTTTTCTCAAAAATTGATCTCCGTTCGAGTTATCATCAGTTGAGGGTCCGGGCCGGAGATGTACCCAAGACAGCGTTTCACACTCGATACGGCCACTATGAGTTTTTAGTCATGCTATTTGGATTGACTAATGCCCCATCTGCTTTTATGGATTTGATGAACCGAGTCTTCCATGATTTCTTGGATCGGTTTGGCAACGTATTTATCGATGACATCTTGGTATATTCACAGAGTGATGAATATCATGTTCAGTACCTTTGGGTGGCATTACAGATATTTCATGAGAAGCAGTTATATGCCAAATTCTCAAAATGTGAGTTTTGGCTTAGACAGATAGGATTTATGGAGCACATTGTCCCGCGGAAGGTATTTATGTTGATCCACGAAAGATTGAGGCTATATTGAAGTGGGAGCAGCCACAGACAGTTACCAAAATCCGTAGTTTTCTCGGTTTAGCCTGGTATTATCGTCGATTTGTAGAGAGATTTTCCCGGATAGCTCCTCCGTTATCTAAATTGACCCGGAAGGGGTTCAAGTTTATTTGGGATGACCGTTGTGAGGTGAGCTTTCAGGAGCTCAAATAATGGTTGACATCTGCTCCTATTTTAGCCCTTCCCACTAGCAATCGGGAATAGACAGTGTATAGTGATGCTAGCCGACAGAGATTGGGTTGTGTTCTGATGCAGGATGGTCGGGTCATTGCATATGCTTCTCGGCAGTTGAAGAAGCATGAGTCGAACTACCCGACGTACGATCTTGAGTTGGCTACCATAGTCTTTGCCTTGAAGATATGACAACATTACTTATATGGGGTGACTTGTAAGGTATTCACGAATCACAAAAGTCTAAACTACTTATTCACCCAGCGGGAGTTGAACCTCAGACAGAGGAGATGGTTAGAGTTATTGAAAGACTACGACCTTATCATTGATTACCATCTGGGAAAGGCAAATGTGGTGGCAAATGCATTGAGCCGAAAGTCATCATCCTCCTCTTCTCCCTTTACTATGACAGAGAGTGCTTACCTCTCTTGCTTGATGAGACTCCGTACACTCAGAGTCAATTTGACTAGTGACGATCAAGGAGCACTACTAGATCGATTTGAGGTAAGGCCGACTTTGTTTGATCGCATTAAAGAGATTCAGGGGTCAGATGAGGAGGTCCTAAGTATTCTTGAGAAAATCAGTAGAGGCGAGAGTGGAGACTTCCGAGTCCGCGATGACGGACTAGTTGTATACAGAGAGCAGGTTTGCGTTCCCACCGACAGCAATCTTCGTAGGGCTATTCTTGAGAAGGCTCATTCCTCTGCTTATGCTTTGTATCCGGGCGGCACGAAAATGTATCAAACTATCCGAGATAGTTATTGGTGGCCCGGGATAAAAAGGGAGATTACAGATTTTGTGGCTAGATGTTTAGTTTGCCAGCAGGTGAAAGCCGAATATCGGTGACCGGCTGGTACATTGCAGCCCCTTCCCATTCCTGAGTGGAAATGGGAACATATCACGATGGATTTTGTGATGGGACTGCCTCAGACTTCAGCACGGCATGACGCCGTATGGGTGATTGTAGATAGACTTACAAAGTCTACGCACTTCATTGCTATTCGTGCCGATTTCTCTTTGGAAGTGTTGGCACGTCTCTTCATCGACACTATTATTAGACTTCATGGAGTACCTGTGTCGATAGTGTCAGATAGAGATCCTAGATTCACATCTAGGTTTTGGCCTAAGTTACAAGAGGCAATGGGCACAAGACTGAATTTTAGTACGACCTATCATCCGCAGACAGATAGTCAGTCAGAGCGGATCATTCAGACCCTTGAGGACATGCTGAGAGCATGTGTTATGGATTTCTAGGGTAGTTGGGATCGACACCTTCCACTGGTCAAATTTGCATATAATAATAGCTATCAGACCAGTATAGGGATGCCCCCCGTATGAGGTGCTGTATTGCAGGAAGTGTCGCACCCCGATATGCTGGGATGAGGTCGGAGAGCGACGTCTCAGCAGTGTCGAGTTAATTGAGGAAACGAAGGATAAAGTTAAGGTCATCCGTGAGTGGATGAAAGCCGCCCAGGACAAACAGAAGGCATATGCCGATCGTAGATGGCGACCTCTTGAGTTTGCCACTGGAGATATGGTTTTCTTGAGGATATCTCCTTGGAAGGGAGTTATACGGTTCAGGCAACGGGGCAAGTTAAACCCTAGATATATTGGGCCCTTCTGTATCCTTGAGAGGGTCGGGAGTGTAGCATACAGATTGGAGCTATCAGATGAACTATCCCGTATTCACGACGTCTTCCATGTCTCAGTACTCAGGAAGTACTTGGCCGATCCTTCTCATGTACTTGAGCCTCCACCTGTTGAGTTACGAGAGAACCTTAGTTTTTCAGTTCAACCCATGGCTATTCTAGATCAGCAGGTCAGAAAGCTGCGGAGCAAGGAAGTTTCATTGGTTAGAGTTTTGTGGAGGAGTGACTAGGTCGAGAATGAGACCTGGGAGCCCGAGATGGCTATTAGGAGACAGTACTCCCATTTGTTTACTTTTTAGCATTCTTTTAGTTTCGATGACGAAACTTATTTTTAGGGGGTTAGAAAATATAATATCGACACTGCAGTGCCCGTACTATTGTATTTCTATTCAGAATTAAATAAAAATATTTCTTAGTTATATATATAGAGAAATTTTTATTTATTTTGATTTTTGATTTTGGGGGCTTTAAATCAAAAATTTTGATATATATATATATATAAAGTATCCGTATTACCGATTTGAGGTATACCCTATTTTGTTAAAAATTGGAACCTTAAAAAAAGAAAAAAGAAAAAAAGAGGAGGAAAACATAGCGTTTTGCCCAAACCGCTGCGTTTTCGACCCAAATTGGATTAGGGCTTCAAGCCCTAATCTCTCTCACTCCCTTTCTCCCTCTCGCTATCGCCCTCTCTCTCTTTGGCTCTGCCACCCTCGGCCACTCTCTGCCATTCTCTCTCCGCTGCTCCTCCCTCCCGCGAGCATAGCCTTCCCGCGAGCGCGCCGTAGCTCCATCTTCCCCGCACGAGCGCGCTGCAACGCAAGCTTCCTCGCGCGAGCGCACCACAGCACCCGACCTTCCGCGTGCGCGCGACTGCAGTCCAGCTTGCTATCCCGTGCCTCATCCTGTGAGCGCGCCAGCCTGCGAGCGTGCCAGCCCACAAGCCCACCAACCCACGAGCCCACGACGGCCCGCGAGCCTGCGATAGCTCGTGAGCCTGTGACAGCTCGTGAGCCCGCGACAGCTCGTGAACCCGCGATCTGTTCTATCCTTCGAGAGCTCTCCTGCGCGCGAGGCCCCTTGCTGCAACCCCAGCTAATGCCCAAACCGCAGTCATCAATCGACCCCCGTACCCTAGGCGTAGCTTCTTCACTGCAGGTAACGACTGCGTTGGTTGTAGTTCTAGGGTTTGGTGTTTAGAATTTGAGTTAATTGCTAATATAGTTTCAAATATGGAAATATTACAGGTTTTAGACCAATTCGATGGGCGAACGAAAACTAGGTCTAAGATCAAAGGAGATTGTGAGCCAAATGATTCGAAATTGATGAAACGGAAATCTAGAAAGGAGATTGTATAAATTCAGGGTTGTATTAAATTGGAAAGAAAAATTTAAAATCCCTTATTAGGCTTTTGTTTGATATTAAATTGTGATGATTTGATTAGGGAAATATTTTTGGAGACTCGAGGAGTCAGATTAGATTTATTTTGAAAATAGAGAGTGACCATCCTCCCTAGAAAAGTAAGTAGGACTCTAATCTCTTGCATGAAATAGTAAAACTTGTTTCTGTCGTGTTTTCCATAAAACATGTTTTCGATATGCATGGACTCAACGTATGATATTAAATTTCGAAACTTATTTTGTGACATTTGGAGTGTCGTAAATTTATATTTCCAATGACTATGCATCTATAGTTTGAAATGAAATGATATTGTGCCATTATTTGAGAACCAGATATGTTTTCTATTCTACCATCGCATTGGTATGGATTTGAAATGATTTGATGATTACATTGGCATACGGATTTAAAATGTTTTGATGATCTGTATGGACCGGGTACCCATTTGTGATAAGATGATCTGTATGGGCCGGGTGCCCACTTGTGATGAAATGATATTTTTTGATAAATTCCGTAGCTACGAAGGGCGTTTGTAGAGGCACCGGGTTATCCGGATACGCTTCTGCAGGAGATATCCGCAAACGTCATATGTCTAATGGCTATAGGCGCAACCGGTTGAACCCACGTAAGGGGGAGGACGTGTGTGATGCCGCCTTCTAGCATTGGGCGGGGTCTTATACACGATGATGAGTTAATCTCAGCGAACTCATGGCCAACGTCGGGGTAGAGAGCGACTTTTGAACTTTATGCATAATAAAACCCCCGATGCGCCTGTTCTTGGTCATGGTTGACCTCTGCCAAAATCATTTTTGGGTTGCTCTAATAATACTTGATTTTGAATGGATGTATATATGCTTGATATCGTATGATTGGTTAAATGATTTCAAATTTGCTAAACATATCATGTTTTACTGTGAAATGTAAATTATTGTTAGGAATAATGTTGTTTGACACTCCAATGGTTCACCCATACTATTTATACTTGATATTAATCCCCTCATTCACTGGGTATCTTCCATGATACTCACCTCTCTCCTTACCTTCCTCAGACAGGATTACTGTGATAGAGCGACGTTACAAGCTCTAGAGGTTTTCGTAGCATATTGATGGATTCGGTATTCACGACGATGAGATTTAATTCAAATAAAAATTTGAAGTCCTTATTTTATTTCGACCCTGCGAGGTCATGATATTGAGGTACGTAGTTAGCCGTGTACATTTATATGGGTTTACTATTTAAATTATGGATATTGTTTGGGAAACTCTCACATTTTACTTGCATTAAGGCACCTGTAAGTATTTAAAAATTTTTACTTGGAAAATTATTATACATTGTATAAACTTTAGGCTCGCTCGGTGTGGCGGCTGCTCATGCTCTAGTTGGGCATGACAGTAGAGGTTTGTGGCTTGAACTGCTAGTAATTAAAAAGACTTGCGTTGTCCTGGTTGTCTACTGTAGTCTGGTTCATTGTCTTGAGGTTGGGATGACCCTTTTATTTGATTGACAGGATTGTTGTGAATTTTACAAGTTAAATTGTATTTGGGAGATCTCTGAAATATGGGGAGATTCTACCCGATTTTCTGTAAAAATACAACCGGCATCCAGGGTAACGGGCAGCTACTCATGCCCCCGGTTCGGGGCGTGACAAAATATGCATCGCAAATGCATCTAAAATCACAGTACATATAATTTATCACAATGCGATGCGAAACAATTGAAGCATGATAAATAAAAATGTAAATGAAAATGCATGCCTTAATATTTTCTAAGAATGGAATCTTACATTTAAATTCATGGTTGCAGATTTAGGAAACATTAGACATACTTTCTAAATTCGAACTGAACAACCAACAGTTAATATTTTGGGGATCACTTTAGCACTGATGTCCGCTTTAGGTGACTGTTGTTGGGTTGGAAACTAGACTTCGAGTCTACAAAACTTGTAAAGAGTTTAAAGGCTAATTTAAGGAAGAACTTATCCGATATTTGGGCCGAAGTTACTGCAGTGCTGAACATCAATTCCGTGCTAAAAAGGGAACTACTAATCAAATATTAAGGACAGAATTTCAGGAGATTTAGTTCCTAATTGCTTGAGGTGTCTCCAAATTTAAGGAAGAGGAAGTTTCCAAGTTTTGGGAAAGTAAGATATCCACGTCATGCAACAACAGTAAGTTTCCAAATCAAATACAAAACCCTAGTTTCCAAAAAGTTCACAACTATTAAATATTTTAGGCTTTTTAGTCCAATAAATACAACACCCCTTAGGGTGGACAGATTCATTCATTCCTCTCCTATATCTTTCTCCACATAGATTTTAGTCCTAGAGCTTGATGGATTCTATTATTTAATTAATAGCATGATCTGAATTTATTTCTTTTCCTTAAAATTTATTGGTATGATTATTGTTTGAAGAGATTTTATTGTTGATCTTAATACTTCAAAATGTTTAGACTAGCGTTTTGTATGATTTGAGATTGAATGTATAAATGAAACAATATAATTGTAGGAGATTAGTCCAAACAATAAAATCCATATGAAATTATGAGATTACCATTGGATTAATTTCATATGTGAGATTTTAATGGAAACGTTAAATTACATATTTTTTATAGAATTTTGGGGTTTCATTGCATGACCATTGAGTAAATCTAATTTAGGAAAAATCTTCTATCATCAACAATAACTCTTTAGTTAGTAAACTTAGGGAATTAAAAATATTCGGCCACTTGAAAAATTGAAAACATATGAAATTGATATTCTAGAGTTTTTATTCACTAATCTAAGTCTTTTATTATTTTCATAATTTTTTAATATCTTTATAACTGAGATTGATTTGTCAAACTTAGATAGAGTAGTTCATAATTCGTAGAACAAATATTCTCATGGAAACGACACTTGCTTTGCGCTATACACAATACTCAACTATGATATATTTGCCTGAAATCATGACATCAAAATCGTGTATTACCCTAGTCTAAAGCAATTGCACATGTACAGATGTTTAGTTGAGGTAAGGCCTTTTAGGCCTAAAGAAAGGAAACTAGACTCCAAAACGGTTAGTTGCTATTTCATAGGTTATTCTGAAAGATCTAAAGGGTACAAATTTTATGTTTCTACAAACAAGGTTATCTTTAAGTTGAGAAATATCTAATTCTTTGAGGATGCTGAGTTTGCTAGGGAAGATACGGTTAGAAACGTTGTCTTTGAAGTGGAACATATTGATATTCCCACAGGTGTCTTAAGTCATATTCAGGGTTTCCCTGATAGTGTCCAAGACATAACAAATCAGTACAATATTGGAGAATCCCCTATCAAGAAATTATTCTGCTAGAACAATCTAAAAAACAAACTCAACCACCTCCATAACCTATGTCATCAAGGAGATCTACGAGAGTTAGAAAAAGTACAATGCCAAAGGATTATGTTATATTTTTTCAAGAACATGAGGTAGATATTGGAATGATGAAAATCTAGCCAACTTCTATCAAGCCTTGGAAAGTTTAGACTCTCAAAAGTGGATAGATGTTATGAAGGAAGAGATAAAGTCCATGGATGACAATGATATACAGGATCTTCTCCCATTGCCTGAAGGTATGAACCCCATTGGTTGCAAATGGATTCTAAAAACCAAGAGGGATTCAAAAGGCAATGTGGAAGGGTATAAAATTTGTCTTGTCACAAAAGGGCTTTGTATTGAGGGAAGGCATTGATTATAAAGAGACATTCTCTTTAGTTTCTTCAAAAGACTCTTTAAGGAATATAATGACATTAGTGGCACACTTTAATCTTGAACTACATCAAATGGATGTAAGATGACATTTTTCAATAGCGACATTGATAAAATGATCTATATGATGTAACGAGATAACTTTGTGTCAAAAGACTCTAAAGGAAATGGTTTTCAAGCTTAAAAAATCAATATATAGGCTTGACTAGGCATCCTGGTAGTGGTATTTCAAATTTCATTAAGTCATCGATTATCTTATTTAGTTTTGAGATGAATTTTGTTGGTGATTATGTATACCATAAGTTCTATGGGAGCAGACATATTTTTCTAGTTTTATATGTCGATGATATATTGCTTACCAGCAATGATATAGACCTAGTTTGTGAAAACAAGAGATTTCTAGTTGAGTATTTTGAGATAAAAGATCTTGGTGATGTCTCTTTTGTATTAGGGATTCAGATTAATCAAGATCGTTCTTGGGGAGTTCTCAAATTATCCCAAGAATGACCTTGAATAAAGGGAGACAAAGATTCATTATGCATCAGAAGTGAGAAGTCTGATATGTGCTCATGTGTACATTATGAGAATGTTGGATAGAAATAACCCAGGAGTATATCATTAGAGAGCGGTCAAATGGGTAATTAGATATTAATCTCTTATACCATAGTTCAGGCTAGCTTGAGACCAATTGGAGGTTCCATCTCCTGGAAAAGTACTACACAGTAACTTATAGCCTCTTCCTCCATGATAGTAGTGTTCATAGCATGCTATGAGATATCCAACTATGGATGTGCCTATAGAATTTCATCACAAGACTGCACATAGTGGATTACATTGAGTAACCACTCAAGTTATTTTGTGACAATAAATCGGCTGTTCTTTACTTCAATCACAATAAAAGCTCAACAAAGTCAAAGCATATAACCATCAAGTTCTTGGTTGTTAAGGAAAGGATTTAGAGTGGACAATTGTCTATAGAGCATGTTAGGACCAACTCCATGATCGCGGATCTACTAACTAAGGGAGTGTCACGGAAAATGTTTCATGGACACACTACTTATGCGGGTGTCATGTCACTTGAGTATAAAGAGTTTTAGTAGGAGTTTGTACTTTTATGCTCATTTTTCATAGATATTTTTCAATTATACGTAAAGATTATTTTCTGTAGAAAGGTGAAATAATTGGTTTAAGGTGAAATAATTGAAAATAGATATGTTAAAAATCACATTGTATGAAATTTTCATGCTACATATCTACATCATGATCCATATCATTCGCTTGTATTGGCATACGTGACCATTGATGGGTCAAATTATGATAGATGTAACAAATGCCACTTTAATACTATGTTGATATGATTAATGGACAAAATTAGTTATAAATACATTTTAGTATTGATAATAATTTCAGCTCATATGGTATAGATTTTAAAAACTTATACATATAGTCTGAGTGAGAGATTGTTGGAAATTAAATCTAACATTGGGCCAATATATAAATAATTAAGTATTTGAACTATTATTTAAAGTATAACCCTAATAAAAGTGATTTGTGACAATATATTTGGCATAGGGTTTTAATATATAATATATAATGCAGTTTTAGTAAATATGTGTAGAAACCTAAATGAATAACTTCCTTTTATGTGATGGGTTGAAAAAGAAGTAATAGCAAAATAAATGGAAAATGTCAAAGACCTTTGTCATTCCAAATTTATTATATTGAGGTTATGGTCTTCGGATTTGGAGAATGTTCAATTTTCTAACATCCTAACAATTAGAGAAATTTTTTTGGGAAGAACATTTAGACCTAGAAGACTGCTTTCAACTCAGGAATTAGAACACCCGTTGAAAATTAATAAGGAGATCTAGAAAGAATGGATTCAGCTATGTTTTTCCTTAAGTTTTTTGGCTACTTGCTTTTCTTAATGATTTGACATGTAGATCTAGGAGTTATTAATTTGTATTAGTAATGGATTTCATCAAATCAGTCCCAACAATTATTTGTCATACAATACATCAATAACTATTTTCTAGTTAGGGCATTGAACACTTTAAGCACAGGTTTATATATTTGTTTTAATACTTCTCAAATTTTGGTTTTTATATCTCACAAAAAGTTATAATCTTTTTTCATTTTCTCGGTATGACTCCAATTTTCAACAATCATGGAATGTTAAAACTTGATTCTTTGAGAATAGAGAAAAGCATAGGATATAATAATCAAAGTGAAGGACTATGATATCAAATTAAATAAAGTCAATGGAGATGGAATCAACATCAACTGTCTATAATTGTAATGGATCCAAACCATCTAAAGCCTCCTCAACTGCATGACAAAAAGTACGAATGAACAGGAAGCGGCCTTACACAAAGTATGACAATAGTAAAGAACGTTGTAGGGGATACATTATGGACACACTTTCAAATTATTTGAATGAACTTTTTAGAAGCTATGAAACTTGGCACAAATAAGATACACATGTTTTTCTTAAAATATTTTGATTCGCCTCATAAACTTCCTAGTCAAGATAATAACCAACACCATGGTACCATATCAGACACACTACACAAAATTAACACAAAATTCCTACCAACCATACATTATATAGAATGCAAAAGATATGTTATTAATCGTTTGCATAATCTGAACAAATGTGATAAAAAAGTATCTTATTCCTCATTCGTGCATTATTCATACAAATATAATGTAGAAAATATTTATTCACCATCCAAATCATATAGTGAGAGATATCTTAGAATTCAATACGATATTTATTCATCGCAAAATACAAGGGCTATAACTTGATAACTATCCAAATTGTTGCATGTAGCCACAAGTTGAATCAGTAAAGCTGACTAATTGTTGAAGCATGTATTAGAGCATGAGTCTGTGCAACTTGCCACCTTCCTTGTAGCTATGAAAATACAAATATGATATGTTACTCACAAAGTTAATAAAGGGATAGAGATAGTGAAATTATTGCTGATCTAAATCTTGGTTGGGACTGAGTTTGCTATACAAAGTGAAAGCACAACCAAGCTTATAGAAGTAATGTGTGCCTTTCGTGATATCTTGCATTGAAGGGCTCTTTCTGATACATTTTAGCGAACATTGTAGCACACATTTAAGTGGATTACCCACAATAAGGCAAGGGGAACCATTCTACATTGCATTTAATATAATTTGCTTTTGAATGCCCCATAAGCATCACAAAAATTAAAGCAAGCACAAGAATAGATTTATTGTATTTTTTCTTGATCTTCTTCGTGGCTTAAAAAACCTATAAATCTATTTTCACCTCTAAAACTAATTACAACAATTATTGTGCGAGTTCAATACTCACTTGAATGGATTTATATAGCCGTCAATGACAATAGAGACCGAATTTGTGATTTTGCAAAATAAGTATTCAAAGGAAAAAAATTAAATGAAATATTATTTAAAAGAATGTTCTAAAATTATTGCCTATCATAAGATGGAATATTGAAGAACTATTGATGATGGAAACCCCTTCAAACTTAAAATGGAGTCATAGATAACAAGTTTGGAAACAAGAGAATGAGAAATAATTATGGAATACATAACTGAATTGGTTTAGAATGATTGCTTAACATAAGATATACTAAAAAAAACACAGTTTTTGCAATGGAATTTAGTGACGAAAAATATTCATTACTATTTTTCCATGAATTTAGCCACGAAAAATTCAGTCGTCACTTGTTTGCAACGAAATTAGCAATGAACTACTATCCGTGACAAAATTAGCATCGAATACAAATTTCATGACTAAATTCATGGCTAATTAGTCATGAAAATATTTTCATTGCCAAGTTCGTGTCTAATTAGCGACGAACAGAGAGTTCATCGCTAATTTTAGCAATGAATGCTGAATTCGATCCTAAATTCATTGCTAATTTGCCATGCAAATTTTTTCGTGGTTAAATTTGTTCCTAATTTGCAACGGTATTTTTGAATTCGTGGCTAATTTCATCGCAATCTTCTATACTCTCTTATGAAACAGTTTCAACTGTATTTCTCTTCTTGACTCTTTCCGAATAATGAATTAGCTTGAATGCATAGAGAATGTTATAATTGTCAACAAAACAAAGTATTATAATGTATAATAATAGGATCTTACTTCTATAAACATATGCTTTATCTTTTGGTTAAACATAAGATTAAATTGACATTGAACTATATTTATAAAAATTATGCAAAGGAATCTATATTTATTCTAAATATAATCAATTATAACTTTTAGAGAAGTGACAAATTTGTTTAAATAAATAATCAATATCAATGAATTAGACGATAAATATTTTTTCGTTTCTAATTTTGATAGAAATTTCTAAGAATTTCTTTTTCGCTGTTAATTTCATCACAAAATAATTAATTTATTGCTAAATTCATTATAAAAATGTAGATAATATTTGATTCAATCGCAAAATTTAGTAACAAGTCGCTAAATTAGCGACGGATATTGGTTTCCATTTCTAAATTAGCTTCGAATATCCGTTTTCATTACTAAAATCAAAGACGAAATTAATTTCTATTGCTAAATTAGCGATGAAAGATTAAATTCATCGCTAAATCAATTGCGGATTTCATTTTCGTCACTAAGTGTTTTTAGAGACCAATACTCCCTCGCTCTAATTTCTCAAGTTTCTCTTCTCGACTCAACTCATCTTTGGCCGGCCTCTCTCTCTTTCTCTCTCCTGAATCTGATGAGTCTCAGTCTCTCTGTAGTTTTGAATCTCAAGCTTGTATCATCTGTGGGTTCGATGTTTAATGGCTTGCATCTCTGGATCTAACGAGACTCAACCCATTTGACAAGTTTGATCTTCTTCCCTCACCTCTCTCTTGAGTGTTTGTGAATTAGGGTATTCTGTTCACTCTTTCTGTTTCGTATTCATCTTGCTTTGATAGGTTTGATCTTCTTCTGAGCATCATCCATGGGTATAACAAATTAGGGTTTGATCTTCCTCCCTTCTTCCTCTGAGCACCGTCTCCCATTCTAGTTTGAAATTTCATTGGCTTAAATTGCTTTGCTTTTGGTTTGTTTTGTTTGTTATTTGTGTTGATAAGGATGTAGCCTCCTTTGTAGCTTTTCTCTTGCTTATTTTGTCAAAGTAGGCAACTTCAGTTGCTTCTTTAATTCAATTTTCTCTTTCTTATCGGAAGAAAGAAGAGGAAAATTTTGAAATTTGAAGCTACATTTGGCTCAGATTTTGTAATGCTAAGCTCTTTCTACTTTTGCAGACTTGTTTCCATATCTTCTTATAAATTAATCTGATATGCACAGGAAAATTAGCTGAATCCTAGGGGTACATTTAGAGACCAGGGTAGCCAGATGAGATCGAAATGGGGCCTGTGGCTCCCGTTACAAATTAAACCTATTGGTCAGGCAAATTATTGATCAAGCTTCACCTAAGCCTGCAAAAATATTGAGTTACAGAGATCACTCAACCACCCTATGATCTGTGATCTAAGTTGTGCAATACATAATGTTGTCCTTTTATTATACAGATCACTAGAAATGGTGATTTGATGTAGCATGGTTTTATACAAATTGACAAAATGCAAACTACATAAGGAAAAAAAAGTGCAATTATTTTGGGCTGCAATCAAGCAAGCAATTTAATTCTATTGCATTCAAAAATTTACAAGGACTTTTATATATTTTGTTAAAAATGAGATAAAAGATTGAGACACTATTAAATTTTAATGTTTGATCTTGTCACATACCCTAATTTAGTTGCAAGAAATAACTTATTAATAATAATGAAATGAAAATGTTACCTGAAATATTAAAATTGGGTACAAAATCACTTAGAATGTTGAAAACGTAGGTTTGACCAACTCGCTGGAAACTAATTACTCCAAAAATAAGGTATCTGAAATGTCTAGAAAACAAGGAGGAAAAATTCCGGTAATTGTTCCTAATATATCAAATAGGTGAAAATCTATTTTCTTAGAATTTTTCCAAGCCATTAACCCTTCAAATAAAATCCAACAAAATTACCTATTTCGAGTTTTGTTCATGGAAGTAAGAGTTGACTTTTTATTCTTAAGTAATTAGGTCTTGAAACTATTTTTATTAAATCTAAATAGGGGGTACTTTATTATTTACATGTAATTCTTAAGTAAATGACATTTACTTAAATGATCTTACACGCAAATAAGTGCTCATAGTGATAGGTTGTCTGACTGTACTATAACCTGGACCAACCAATCTCAAATACATTGAACCATCCAAACCGCCTCATCTTCCACCGCCATTGAAGTTGTGAATTTGCATTTTACCTTCTCCAGCTACTTGACACATGCCACTTTGAGTTGTCAATTTGCATTTTACCTTCTCTATCCACTTGACACATGGAAGAATACATGGTTTGCATCAACAATAAAAGCTTTACATGATGAACAAGTGTTGGGACACTTGGCAACAATCCATGACCCAACTATGCCTATAAATACCCCTCCTCCTTCCATTCCCAAATCAATTCAGCCAAGTCAAAGAAAGCAAGAGAAAGAGAAAGGAGAAAAAGGAAGAAAGAGAGAGAGAGAAAGAAAAAGGAAAGAAAGAAAAGAAGAGAGAAGAGAGTGAAAGGGAAAAGCAAACTAGTTAAAGATTTTGGTTAGCTCTTTGAGGTGAGTGTCATTTGTATTTATATATTTTTATGCATAACTCAGTGATTTTCTACTGTAACTGTGATTTTTTACTATAACCGTGATTTTCTACTGCAACCATGACTTACTATTATTACAATGATTTTCTTACTATTGTATCAATGTATGTGTTTGTGTTTGTTATATAAACCAATATATGTTGAGATAGTTCGAGCAAATAAGGACTTTGTTGAACATCAAAATATATACCGGTAGCACTTCATTATTGTGGATATGAGGTTTGTTCACTTAATGCGGGAGAGACTAATAGGCCTTTCCAGAAATAGACCTCCTGTAAGGGATAAGGAGACTATTCTTATGGAGAGATAAGAGGAAAGTAAACCGTTACTTGTACTGTATTATATTACTGTTATTATTCAATTATGCATGTTATTGCTGTATTTAAAGTTTTCTAAAAAATATTTCACAATTAAACTGTTATCATATAATTTTATAATGAATTTTTCTACACATGCACACACGGACCTCATTGGGCTATCAATCTTACACTAAAAATTATTTTTAGATCCAGCAGGAACAAAGGTCAAGGAAGATTAGATGAACAGATAGAGATAATTTTGTTGTGGATAATCTCTTTAGTATAGAAATTCCGCTACTTCATCATATATAGAAAATTTTTGTAATATATAGTAATTTAAATAAATGAAAGATCTACTATATTAGTATGACTTCTACCACCATGCAAGTGATTAAGCTATGGTGAGAACCAATTAGTCCATCACCGATGAAGTCCCGACGAAGGGGTAGATTTGGTGCATGACAATTGAATGGTATTAAAGCAAAGTTAGGAAAATAATGATATTAAAGAGATTTGCACATGAGTATTTATCATAATTAGGAATAATCATTATGTTTTATAAAGATTTTCTAACATTGTTAAGAAATTTTATAGTAATGGATCCGAATAGAGATCAAATTTCAATTGAAGAAGATTATCAAATAAGGCATGTTTCGACAACAATGGGGATAGGGAAGAATTAGTTGTAGTAAAATAGGTATATGAGCTATGCTAAGAGAAACTAGATTATCAAAAGGAATAGAGTCAATTCTTGGCTGATTATTGCAATAAGGTAGATGAAGAGATTGAGCAACTAACTAGGAAAAAAAATTATTGGAAAATGAAAAATTGAGATCTACAATAGTTATCCAGAACTACGAAGATAAGATCCAAGATTTGCAAATGAGCTTACATGATCATTGTGATGTGACAGGAAGAGAAATTAAGACCATAGCCAGAACTCAGTAAACTGGCCAAAATTTAGAACATAGTTAACTAAATCTCTTAGTATCAAATCATGAGTATTGCTTAAAGTGCTTTGTTGCTATAATAGGATAAAGGTTATGTAATGTAGTTGTTAATGAACTGTATAGTATCGAGATGTATTAATATTATAAATCTTTTGCCATCTTTGTAACATATTAAGTTCTTTCAATATTTTGAGATCCTTTCTTGGTATATTTATATTAGGATGGTTAGAATGAGGCGACAACAAAACAATTCAACTGACCAAAAGTCAAATTTTTTGGATCAAGTGATTGCAACACTAGATAGAGTGTCTCAAATTATGGTACAATAAGCCAACAATATAGCCAACCATCAGTTTTCCCATGACATATCACCAAATACTGAACAATCTAAGGATGTTATCTTGGAACAATTTCTAAAGTTCCATCCTCCAAGGTTTGTTGAAGGATATGGATATGATGAAAAAGCTGAATTGTGGTTAGAAAAAATAGAAGAAAATTTTGCAGTATTAGACTATACATATGAATGAAAAATTAGACTAGTAGTATATCAACTTTTCGGGATAGCTAGAGAATGGTGGCGAACCATCTTATATAAGTCGGAACAAAATAATACCCCATGTACTGGGAAAATTTCTTGAAATAATTCAATGAAAAGTATTACTTAAGCCACATACGAGAAAAAAGAGAAGAAGAATTTATTGTTCTCAAACAAGATCGTATGACAGTAGCTCAATATGAAACCAAATTTATGAAACTTTCAAACTTTACTACTTCGTTAGTTTCAACTGAAGATGATAGAATTAGACGTTTCATTGAGAGATTACGTTGGGAAATTGAAGATACTTTAGCCCCTATCATCATAGAAACATATTCTAAGGCTATAGAATTGGCATGTCAAGTAGAAGATAGAAAGAATAAATAGCAGGTGGGACTTAATTAGAAAACTACTTCAGCAAATTGGCAGTAAGGAAGGCTTCAAGAAGGTACAAAGATGTTTAAAAGCGATTCTAATGACTTAGCTTCCCAAAGCCAAGAAAAAGATATGGGAAGTTCTAGTAAGCAAGTAGGACAGAGATTGTCAAAAGTTATGACATAATGAAGCTAGTTGCTGGTTAAAAGCTGGAAAGTGTATGAGATATGGAAGTAATGAACACTATATTAAAGATTATCCCAAGACAGTAGGGAAGAGAAGCCTACCTCAAGGTCAAAGACAAGGCAATCAAAATAATAAACCAAGGATGCAAGGAAGAGTTTTTGCCATGGAAGGAGAAGAAATCCCTGAAGCATCCAATGTTGTGGAAGGTACGCTTCAATAATCATAAACTTAAGATATTACTTGATCCTGATTCCACACATTCATTTATTACTCCTAGTTGATAGATGTTAAGATTGAAAAGTTGTCATGCATATTGGAAGTAAGTAATCCAATAGGAAGTAATATGACTACTGAACTTGTAATTAAGTCATGTAAAGTTGAGATTGATAAACATCAATTCCTAGCATATTTGATTGTTTTACTTATTCTGGACTATAACATTATACTAGGGATGGACTATTATCCCAGTATCAAGCAAAAATGGATTGTAGAATAAAGGTAGTAAATCTTTGTATTCAGGGACAACTTGAAGTTGAATTAGTAGGAGATAGAAAACTCTTTTCTCACATAGTTATATCTAGAACATGCTCTAGAAAACTTTTTTATAAAGGATGTATTGGATATCTAACTTATCTTATGAATCAACCTCTTGAAAAAAAAATTGAGAATATCCTTATAGTAAGAGAATACCCAGATATGTTTCCTGAAGAATTAACCTCATTACTGCCAGAAAGAAAAATAGAATTTGGTATAGATCTTGTTCCAGAAGTAGAATCGATATCTAAGACCCCATATAGAATGGCCCTTTAGACTTAAAAGAACTTAAGGTACAATTGCAAGATTTACTTGAAAGAGGATTTATCAAGTATTGCAAGAAAAAGATGGTACATTATGATTGTGTGTCGATTATCGAGTATTGAATAATGTTAAAATAAAGAACAAATACCCCTTGTCTTTGATAGATGATTTGTTTGATTAGTTACAATGTTCTAAAATTTTTACTAAGTTTGATCTAAGACAGGGATATTATCAATTGAGGATTAAAAAAGAGGACATTCCTAAGACAACATTCAGAACTCGATATGGTCATTATGAGTTTGTGATCATGCCTTTTGTATTAACTAATGCACCAACTGCTTTTATAGATTTAATGCACTGAGTATTTCATCAATACATTGACCATTTCGTGGTGATTTTCATAGATGATATATGGTATACTCAAAATCAGAGGAAGAATAGAAAGAACATTTGCATTGTGTGTTGCATACTTTTAAAGAAAATAGATTATATGCCAAGTTTAGCAAATACAAATTTTGGTTAGGAAAAAAAAATTACTTTCCTTGGTCACGTAATATCTGTGGAGGGAATTTCTATTGATCCTTTTACGATAGAATCCATTTTGTTATGAAAAACACTAAGGACGGTAAGGGAGATATGAAGTTTCCTAGGATTAGCCAAATACTATAAAAATTTTGTGCAAGATTTTCAAAACTAGCTGGAATTTTGACAAAGCTAACTCAGAAGAATATTAAGTTTGATTGGAACAACGAATGTGAAAGAAGTTTCCTTGAATCGGAGAAATCAGGTCATAATGTAGGAAGCATAGCATGTACATTGAGGCAATTAAAGTCTTATGAGCAAAACTATTCCACTCATGATTTGGAGTTTGCTACTATAGTATTTGCCCTAAAAAAGTGGAGAGATTATCTGTATGAGGTAACTTTTGTGGTATTCACAAATCATAAGAATTTAAAGTATTTATTCTCTCAAAAAGAACTTAACTTGAGGCAAAGAAGATGAGGAAAATATCTCAAGAACTATGATTCTACCATCAACCAAGAAAAGCAAATATAGTTCCAGATGCCCTTAGTAGAAAAATAAGGATAGCAAAAGTAAGGGTAAAAGTACTTTAGAGTAACCATGGAATAAAAAAATGCTACATGGGAACTTTGTTTGTGGATTACCACAGAGTAAGGATGGGCATGATGTGATATAAGTAATTGTGGATAGATTCATCAAATCTTCTCACTTTTTGCCAATCAAAATGACTTATCCCATTGAAAAATTGGGTAGGATATATATGGATGAGATAGTTAAATTGCATGGGGTACCTCTTATTTTGTTTCTGACAGAGATCCAAGATTTACTTCTCGACTTTGGAAACAACTACAACAACTTCTTGATACTAAGTTGAAATTTAGCACAAGTTCTCATCCTTAGACTAATGGACAATCTGAACACACTATTCAAATATTAGAAGATATGCTTCGAGCATGCGTATTACATTTTAAAGGAAGTTGGGATAAGCATTTACGATTTGTTGAATTCGCATATAATAACAGTTTTCAATCCACGATTGGTATGGTTCCTTACGAGGCATTATATGAAAGAAAATACCGATCACCAATCTATTGGGATAAAATTGGAGAAAGAAATGTAAATACATTAAGTACCATACCATGGATGGAAGAAACCCTTGACAAAATCAAAGTAATAAAACAAAGAATGATGGCTACTTAAAATAGATACAAAAGTTATACTGACCATCGTAGAAAGGATTTAGAATTCCAAGTGGGAGATCAAGTTTTTCTTAAGGTATCCCCCTAAAAAGGAATCATCCAGCATGGAAAAGGGGGAAAATTAAGCCCGAGGTATATTAGACCATTTGAAATACTAGAACGAATTGGAAAAGTTACATATCGGTTAGCCCTGCCATCAACTTTATCTAAAATCCATGATGTATTCAATGTGTCATTACTTTGAAAGTATCAACCCGATACAGATCATATACTAAACTACCATCCACTCCAACTTCATCAAGATCTAACTTATAAGAAAAAACCAATCAAAATTTTAGAATTTGAAACAAAGAAGTTTAGATCAACGGAAATACATCTGGTAAAAGTACTCTAGAGCAACCATCGATTAGAAAACTCCACATTGGAGCTTGAAGATGAGATCTGACAAAAGTATCCCACTCTATTCCTGTAATCAGGTGTGAATTTTGATAACGAAATTTTTTTAAGAGGGAAAGAATGTTATATACCCTTATTTAATTGTAAGAAATAACTTATAATCAAGTAAGAATGCTACCTCAAACATGTAAATTGGGTACGAAATCAGATACTTAGAATATTGAAAACGTAGATTTGACCAGCGCGCTAAAAACTAAATACCCCAAAAATAAGGTATCTGAAATGTTTAGAAAATAAAGAGAAAAAGTCCCAATAATTGTTTCTCATATATCAAATAGGTTAAAAACTATTTTTCTAAGCTATTAACCCTCCAAACAAAATCCATCAAAATTAGTCGTTTCGAGTTTTGTTTTTGAAAGGAAGAGTTGACTTTTTATTCTTAAGAAATTAGCTCTTAAAACTATTTTTATTCAATCCAAATGGTATTTTCTTATTACATGTAATTCTTAAGTAAATGATAAATGATATTACACAGAAATAAGTATCAAGTGTTGTATGTCTGGGCATTCTATAACCTGAGTAAATTTACCATCAACCTGACCTCAAGTTCCACAAACTTGCAAGTAGCTTCTCACCATATATGTGTTGGTTGCATGTTTTCCTCATGCCACTACATGACACATGTTCGGACTCGTGTCAATTGCATGTTTTCCTCATGCCACAGCATGACATATGTTCGGACACATGTTAGTTCCCTTGCTACGTGTCATTACCTTATGTGCTCAAATGCTGACTCATTAACTCTCCAACATCTATAAATACCCTCCTTCCTTCCCCCACCACAACACAACCTCAAGCAAGCCACAAGAAAGCGAGAGAGAGAGAAAGAGAGAGAAAGATAGAGCAAGAAAGGAAAGAGAAAAAAGAAAAAAAAAGTGCTACTATAAGAAAGTGGGTAAAGGAGGGATAATGAGACCATTCTTATAAAGAGATAAGACGAAAGTGAACTATTATTTATACTATATTGTGGTACTATTATTATTGAAAAATGCATGTTGTTGCTACATTGAAAGTTTTCTTAAAAGATTTTATAATAAGGCCATTATCATATAATTTTATAACGAATTTTTTACACATGCATACACGGACTTCACTAGGCTATCATGCTTACACTAAAACTTATTTTTAGATCCTGCAGAAACAAAGGTCAAGTAGGATTTGATGAATAGATAGAGATAGCTTTATTGTGGATAACCTCTCTAGTATAGAAATTCCAATGCTTTATCATGTATATAAGACTTTGTAGTGATTTAAATAAATGAAAGAACTATTATTTTAGTATGACTTTCATTAGCATGCAAGTGACTGAGCTCTGGTGAGAATCAGGCAATCCGTCACCGATGAAGCCCCAGCGAGGGGGCGGATTTGGGGCGTGACATCTTGTCTGTTATCAATCAAAGCTACTAAATGTCAATCTGAGTTAGCATTTAGAAGTGATGCTTTGTTCAGGTTCTTGAAAATGATTTATGAGCTGAAGGTTATGTTTGTAGAATAGTTTGAGGTTTGGAAAATTGTGGTCAAAGCTTATCATTTCTATCCTGATATGGCTAGGTCCTTATCATAGCTATACATTTTCTAACATGTTCTATCTTGACTAAAGTGTGACAATGGAAAAGACAAAAAAAAAGGAACAAAGAAAAGTTAACAAACAAAACAAAACCCATTCTCTCTCTCTCTCTTCCCTCACTTCTCCTTTCTTACCCGAGACATATTCCCCCTCCCCAAACACTCATAGATTTGAACTCCAAACTCTTCAACAAACCCCTAAAAAGTTGAATCTAGAGGAAGATTCAAGATTTTCTAGAGAGAGAAAAACCTAGGGTTTGGAGTGGTTCAACAAGGGATGAAATTGGTAGTTCCAATAGAGGTAATACTCTTTCCTAAAATTGGGTTTTAATTATTTTTACATAAATTTTGAATTTATGTTGAGATTTGAGATTTTGTAGAGAGAAAAAAATCTAGGGCTTGAAGGTGATGTGACCAAGAGACAAAATCGGTGGTTCAAGTAAAATAATTTTCCTTCTTTCATCTTAAATTTGAATATATTTTATTAGTATATAAACTTTATGTTGAGATTAAAATAAATAACATTTAGGGGTTTAGGCTTAGAGTATATATAATGTTAAAATTTGAGAACATCTTGAAAGGGTAATTATTTCTTTAGATTGGTGATGTATTTTGATGAAATTAGATAATGGATCGGTGAATTTAAAAAAATTGGAGTTTGGGTTGTGAGGAACATATTGATTTTTGCTAATATTAGTTTGTGATTAAATAATAAATGTGTACATATTGTCTTAAGTTTAATGCAATTGTAATTTAAGGAGGAAAAAATCATTGATTTGGACTTGAATTGGAAGTGATTGCCTGCCTAAGAGATGAGTGGATGCATGATTATGATTTTGAATGAGAAAATGATTCATTCTATTTTGTAAATATTTTTAAAATTGATTTATAAATTAATTTGTCATTGTGGAGTGTCCCAAAAGGGAATTGAGAATGAAAAATGTATCTAAGTATTTTATTGAAATAATATACCATATTTATTAATTCATATTGAATATATTGGCATTAAACTCATGATTTGAGAAATGTTTGAATGATTATGGCACCTTTGGTATATGCTATGAGATTTGTGAAATAGTGTTTGAATGTATGATCTAATAACTATAGTTATTCCTCCCACGGTGTGGTCCGACAGAGCAACGTGGTTAAGAGCCGTACTTGAGAGGTATCTCTAAGTTTGTTATTATTATTTCTCGGACTAACTTGATAGTTCCCCTAGGGATGTCTGAACCAACGCCAAGTTTGGGGATATTTGTGAGTTAAAAAAATATGAAAACCCTTGTCGGTTCCACTCTTGGTCGCGGTAGACTATTGTCGGGAGTTATGGTTTTGACAACCCTATGATTTTGAAAAAATTATGGATATGATTGGATACATATGATTCGTTTATTATGAATATTGAATCTTACTTGAAAACTTTTATGTTTGATGATGAATTTTGAATTTTTATGGATATGTTAATATGATTTTGGGATAATTGTTTAAGATGTCTATAGTTATCTCTCATTTACTTTCATAACATGTTATTCATTCACTGAGTATTATTGTATACTTATCCCTCTTATTTTAATTTTTAACAGAGGAAGTTTAGACTAAAACATTGACGGTATTAGTACCACGATACAAGATCATCTCAAAGGATTCATTACAGGTACTAGTTGTCCCGATTTCTTTTTTTTTTAGGATTTTAGAGGGACCCCTTTGAGGCATTTTTGTATAAACTCCTTTAGGAACTCATTTAACTTTCGTATTTTTTTATTTATTTATTTTAGTTGGAATTGCATAACTTATCTTGAAAATTTTCAATTTTCTTTCTTGAAATTTACTTGAGAATTATTTTTGTGGCATTAGATATGGATTCATTGAGTAGGGATTTAATTTATATTCTGTGGATTTGATTGGAATGGTCGAGTTGGTCTTGTGCATGTATTTGGATTGGAATGGCCGAGATAGCCATATGCATGCATGTTTTGAATAGAAACGGACTGGATTGGTTCTTTTGTTTTGTAATGAATGCATGTTGACTTATTTGGAAATATTGGATTATTTTGAAAAATGAATTGATATCGATGAATGTCTTGTGATATTTTGGTGTGCGGGTTAAACTCACCTGCATTCTGAGATAACGTGGCGGTTGGGGTGTGCTCGATCTGAGGCTCGGGGTGTGATAATTTTATTAGTATTAGAGTTTAGACTCTTGTTTTGTAAAAGTTTTAAGAGGTTTTCAAATATTTTCAAAAGTTCTCATTTGTTTTCAATTATTTTAAAGTTTTGGTATTTAAGGTGTTTCCAAAGGAATTTTAAAACGTCTCCTATGGGTTCTAGAAAATTGAGTTTATTTTTAAGAGTTAGGTATTTAGCTCTTTAATTTGTATCACGTACTAAGTACACTTTCTTTTTTATAAAACTATGCCTCCTCAAAGAAGAATGAAAAATCCGAATGAGATTCTTCATACTCAAACTCATAAACTAGAGGCTGCAATGTCCTCGCATGTGCCTCTTTCGACTCCTACTCACTTGGCTTTACCAACCAAAACTCCGGCCCCACTGTTTGTTGTACTCCAACAAGTGATGGAGTGGTGGATGGCCTATGGGACTCAAATGCAAGCTCTAACTCCTCCTTCGACTTCTACCTTTGCACCGAGTGCGATGATGGCACCAGTTTCTCCTTCGATTGTCATTTCAACTTATCGCCCTACGATTAAGTTGTTGAAATTGATTAAAAAGACGAGACAACTTAGATGTGAAACATTCTCGGGCATGTGTGATGCCTTAGTATCCATGGATTAGATTGGCAGAATCCAAGAGACCATTATGGACATGAGGTTGGATGATGAGATGAAGTAGTGGGTGGCAATGAAATTGTTGGACAAAGGTGCAATGACTTGGTAGAGATTGTAAAGGGTAGGACTTCGACTCCTCCTACTTAGGAAGAATTTGTTAAAGCTTTTGAAGAGAAATACTACACTCAATTTTATGGGGACCAAAAGAGGGAGAAATTCTTCAAGTTAACACAAGGGAATAGGACCGTGGCAGAACATGGATAAAGCTAAGAGAGTTAACTATATATGTTCTGGAGTTTGTGAACTCCAAGAAGTCTTTGTGTGCAAAGTTTAAGTTGGAGTTGAATTTGAATATAAGGGAGAAGATGTCCGTAATATAGGGATATACATTTCAAGATGTTATGGAATTGGATTTGAGGGCCAAAAAGATGGTAATTGAGCGGGGAAGGGTTAGAGATGGTCATAACAAGAAGAGAAGACCCGAGTTCACATCAACCCAAAACTCCAAGAAGAATAGGAACACAAGCTCCTATAGTAACGTCCCAATTATCGAGTCTGTTGGCTCTCCAAAAGGCCAACAACCATCAAAGTTTGGTGCTTCCACTTCTAGTGCTGCATCGGGGAGCAAGTTAATAGGGTCAAGGTATGAGCTTTGTCGGAATTGCAAGAGATTCCACCCCGGACCATGTACTAAGCCTCCAAAGTGTTGCCAATGTGGAAAAGTAGGGCATTTCCGCAATATTTGTCCCTAATAAGGCATAAGCGGACATGGAGGTCATTTGAGTCGAGACCACCCGAGTGGCCCAAGAAGTGGTCAATCAAACGCCCTTACTCCATCAGCTAGTAGACTGGGATAAGGAGCAACGCGAGCAACGCGAGCAACACGGTGGCCCCTCCTCAACGTTCCCAACTAAGAACTCAAACAAGAATTTATGCGATGACTAATAAGGAAACCCAGAACAACCCAAACGTAATCACAGGTACATCGTCTTAAACTTGGACTTTATGACTTAAAATGCAATATAAGTTTTATATGATTTTTATGTTGATGATTTGATATGTTAAAAGTGAATTTAAGGACAAATTTGAACTTAAATTCTATGTGGAGAGGCATAGGGATGATTATGTTGCTGAACAATGGTAAAATCACATATAAAAGTGTAAATCCCCATCATAGGAAAATTATATAATATGTCCATGATTGTGTGGTATAATAAGATATCATGATGAGTCATGTATGAAGTATATATTTTAGAGATTAACTAATAATCATTTGATAGTTTATACTATTAGGTACAATGAAAATTTTTGGTGATGATGCTCATGTGCTTATTAATACGGGTTCTAATAATTCATTTGCTTGGCATTCCAATAGTCCTTTGACTCCACTTAAGGAAGAGTTATTGGTTATCACTCCTTTGGGGGAGTAGCCGGTTAAGGATACGATCAATAAGGGTTGTGAAGTAAAGGTGGGTGAAATAGTTCTTGAAGTGGATCTGATTTCGCTAGACATAGTAGACTTTGATGCCATTCTGTGTATGGATTGATTACACCACCACCGAGCATATTTGGATTGTTTCACCAAAGAAGTGGAATTCCGTAGACTAAAGTGTCCCCAGCTTGTATTTGCTAGTGAGCGACGAATTTTACTGAGCTATGTGATTTTGGCAATAGAAGCAAGAAAGCTAGTATATAAGGGATGTGAAGCCTACCTTGTACACATCATTGACACCACGGTTGAGGGTCCTAACTTGAGGGATGTTCCAGTGGTGAATGAGTTCCTAAATGTCTTCCTGAACGAGTTGCCGGTTTGCCTTCAATCCGGGAGTTAGAATTTTTCATTGATTTGGTTCCCAGTACCGCACTGATTTTAATCCCTCCATATAAGATGGCACCTACAGAATTGAAGGAACTAAAGGTATAACTCCAAGAGTTATTGGAGAAAGGGTTTATCCGACCGAATATCTCATCTTGGAGTGCTCCGCTCTTATTTGTTAAAAAGAATGATAGCACTCTCCGGTTGTGCATAGACTACTGACAACTCAATAAAGTGACCATAAAAAACAAGTACCCATTGTCAAGGATTGATGATCTCTTCGATCAACTTCAAAGGGTTAGAGTATTCTCAAAAATTGATTTGAGGTCGGGGTACCATCAGTTGAGAATCAAAGAGAATGATATCCACAAGACCGTATTTAGAACGTGGTATGGTCATTATGAGTTTATGGTAATGCCTTTTGGGTTGGCAAATGCTCCTACGGCCTTCATGGACTTAATGAATAAAGTATTCCACTCCTATTTAGATAAATTCGTTATTATATTTATAGATGATATCTTTGTATATTCCAAGAATGATAAGGAGTATTCTAAATATCTTTGAATAGTGTTGCAAACTCTTTGAGAGAAGAAGTTATACGACAAGTTCTCTAAGTGTGAATTTTGGTTAAGAGTGATTAGCTTTTTAAGGTATATGGTATCTGGAGATAGGATATTTGTTTATCTAAGGAAAGTGGAAGCCATATTGAAGCGAGGGCAACCTAAAAATGTCATCGAGGTGATAAGTTTTCTCGGATTGATAGGGTATTACCAGAGGTTTGTCAAAAGATTCTCCAAGATTGTGGGTCTATTGTCCAATTTGACTTGAAAGGGAATCAAATTTGAATGGGGTGACAAATGTGATGAGAGTTTTCAAGAACTCAAGAAGAGACTCACATCCGCTCCAATTCTTGCCCTTCCTACTTATGGTGGTAATTATAGTGATATTAGCCGACAAGGGTTGGATTATGTATGGATACAAAATGAGCGGGTGATTGCTTATGCCTCTCGGTAGTTGAAGAAGCATGAGTTGAATTATCACACGCATGATTTGGAGCTAGCAGTCATTGTATTGGCATTGAAGATATGGCGACACTACTTAAATGGGGCTACATGCATGATCTTTACTGACTATAAAATACTTGCTCACTCAAAATGAGCTAAATTTGAGATAACTGAGGTGATTAGAATTAATCAAGAACTACAACTTAGTTATAGATTAGCATCCGGGCAAAACATATGTAGTTGCAGATGCACTATGCCACAAGTCTTCTTTTTCGGCACCTCATGGGAATTTTTATCCCTCATGCTTGGTAGAATTTCGTACACTTGGAGTCGGTTGGCCAATAATGATGATGGTGTACTTTTGGCCAAATTCAAAGTGAGACCAACATTAGTAAACCGTATTAGTGAGCTCCAAGCAACCGATGAGGAGTTAAGGGGCATAGTGGAGAAGGTTCATAAGCGTGAAGGTTGTGAGTTCAATATCCGGGAGGATGGCATGGTGGTATATGGGAAACGAATTTGTGTTCCCAAGAATAATGATTTTCGGAGGGCCATACTTGAAGAGACACATTCCTCGACTTATATGATGCATCTTGGGAGTACTAAGATCTACCGAATCATCAAGAAAACTTATTGATAGTTGGGATTGAAGAGGGAGATAGCCGAAATTGTAACTGTCTTGTGTGCCAACAAGTCAAAACCGAATATCAGAAACCCGTTGATGTCCTTCAACCTTTACCAATTCTAGAGTGGAAGTGGAAACATATTATCATGGACTTTGTGGTGGGATTGCCACGCAATCTGAACTATTATGATGTCATTTTGGTGATAATAGATCGACTCACCAAGTCAGCCCATTTTCTTTTGATTCAAAACACCTACTCTTTAGAGAGACCGCCCAAACAGTACATTGATGTAATCATGAGGTTTCACAGAGTTCCAGTGTCTATTGTCTCGGATCATGATCCTAGATTCACCTCCTGATTTTGGTCGAAACTGCAAGAGTTCTTAGGGACTAAGTTAAAGTTTAGTACAGCTTTCCATCCTCAAATCGATGGACAATCGGAGCACACAATTCGGACCTTGGAAGACATACTCAGGATATGTGTGATGGACTTCCAAGGGAGTTGGGATAGACACCTCCCACTAATTGAATTCACATATAACAACAGCTATCGGGTTAGTATTGGGATACCACCCTATGAGGCTCTATACAGAAGAAGTATCGAACTCCATTGTATTGAGATGAGGTCGGTGAGAGAGATAGAAATGTAGAATTGATTGAGACCATTGTAGAGAAAGTAAAAATAATCTAAGAAAGAATGAAGGTAGCCCGAGACCGACAAAAAAGTTATACTGATAAAAGGAAACGACCTTTGGAATTTGAAATAGGGGACATGGTATTTTTGAAAATCTCACCTTGAAAGGGAATAATCCGGTTCTGGAAAAGAGGAAAGTTAAATTCTCGATATGTTAGGCCTTTCAAAATCATTGACAGGATAGGAAAGGTAACCTACCGATTGGAGTTACCCTATATTTGATGAAGATCCATGATATATATCATGTCTCAATGTTAAAGAAATATTTGACGGATCCTTTGCATGTTTTAGAAACTCTACTAATTGAATTAAGAGAAGACTTGAGTTTCAAAATTCAACCCATAGCTATTATTGATCGCTAAATCAAGAGGTTGCAGAATCAACAAGTCTCTATTGTTAAGATCCAATGGAAAAGCGATTGGGTCGAAAAAGAGAGTTGGAAGTCGGAGGATACTATGAAAAAGCAATATCCTTATCTCTTTGAGATATAATTTTTGTCTTTAAATTTTGAGAACAAAATTTATTTTTAGGGGGTTAGGGATTATGACAATGGAAAAGACAAAAAAAGGGAACAAAGAAAAGTCAACAAACAAAACGAAACACATTATCTCTCTCTCTCTCCTCCCTCACTTCTCCCTTCTTACCAGAGACATATTCCCCCTCACTCTCACCCCTCACTCATTCTCCCTCCCCCTTTTGGTTCTCTCTCTCCCTCTTCCATCTTCCTCCAATTTAATCAAACATCCCAAAACACCCATAAATTTAAACTCCAAACCCTTCAACAAACCCCCAGAAGATTGAATTTAGGGGAAAATTCAAGTTTTGAGGGAGAGAAAAACCCAGGAGTGGTTCAGCAAAAGATGAAATTGGTGGTTCTAATAGAGATAATACTATTTCCTAAACTTGAGTTTTAATTATTTATATATAAAAATTGAATTTATGTTGAGATTTGAGATTTTGTAGAGAGAAATCTAGAGTTTAAAGATGATGTGACCAAGAGACAAAATTTGTGATTCAAGTAAAATAATTTTCCTTAATTCATTTTAAATTTAAGTGTATTTTACTAGTATATAAACTTTATGTTGAGATTGAAAAAAATAAAGTTTTGAGGTTTAGGTGTTGAGTATATATAATGTTAAAATTTAGAAAAATCTTGAAAGAAGAATTATTTTCCTAGATTAGTGAGATAATTTGATAAAATTAGATGATGGATTGGTGAATTTGAGAAAATTGGAGTTTGGGTTGTAAGAAAAATATTGATTTTTTCAAATATTAATTTGTGATTAAGTGATAAATGTGAGCATACTATTTTAGGTTTAAGGCAATTAGAATTTAAAGAGGAGAAAATCATTGATTTGGATTTGAATTGGGAGTGATTACCTTCCCAAAAAGTGCGTGGATGCATGATTATGATTTTGAATGAAAAAATATTTTATTCGATTTTGTAAATATTTTTAAAATTGATTTATAAATTAGTTTGTGATTGTAAAATATCCAAAAAGTGAATTTAGAATGAAAAATGTATCCAAATATTTTATTGAAATAATGTGCCATATTTATTAATTCATTTGAATATATTGGTATTGAATTCATGATTTGAGAAATGTTTGAATAATTATGGCACCTTTTGGTATATATTATGAGATTTGTGAAATGGTATTTGATTGCATGATCTAATGGCTATAATCATTCCCCCACAGTGTGACCCGATGGGACAACGTGGTTAAGGAGCGTTTGCCTTAAGAGATAGTCACGCTCGAGAGGTATCTCCAAGATTATTATTATTTCTCGGATTAGCTTGGTAGCACCCCAATGGAGGTCCGAACCAACGCCAAGGTTGGGGGTATTTGTGAGTTAGAAAAGTATCAAAACTTTTGGCAGATCCGTCCTTGGTCACGGTATACCATTGTCGGGTGTTATGATTTTGGTAAGTCCATGATTTTGGAAAAAATATGGATATAATTAGATATATATGATTTGTTCAATATGAATATTGAATTTTATTTGAAAAATTTTATGTTTGATGATGAATCTTGAATTTTTATGAATACGTTACTATGATTTTGAAATAATTATTTGGCATATTCATAATCATCCCTCATTGACTTTCATGTCATGACATGTTATTCATTCACTGAGTATTGTTGCATACTCATATCTCTTATTTTAATTTTCTACTAAGGAAGATTAAGCCAAGGCATAGATAGTATTAATATCACGAGACAAGATCATCTCAAAAAACTCATTGCAGGTACTAGTTTTTCTGATTTTTTTTTTTTTTAGTATTTTAAATGGATCCCTTTGAGGCATTTTTATATAAACTCCTTTGGGAACTTATTTAACTTTCGAATTTTTTTATTTATTTATTTTAGTTGGAATTGCATATCTTATTTTGAAAATCTCCACTTTTTTTTCTTGAAATTTACTTAAGAATTGTTTTTGTGACATTGGATATAGATCCCTTGAGTATAGATTTATTTTATATTTTGTGGATTTGATTTGAATGGATAGGTTGAACTTGTGCATATATTTGGATCTGAATGGCCGAGGTGGCCATATGCATGCATGTTTTGAACTAGGACGGACCGGATTGGTCATTTTATTGTGTGATGACTGTACGTTGATTTGTTTGGAAATGTTATATTATTTTGCAAAATAAGTTGATATCGATGAATGTCTTGCGATACTTTAGTGTGTGGGTTAGATTTACCCGTTTTTTGAGGTAACGTGATAATCTGAGAGTCGGGATGTGACATAAAGAGTTTGGTAAATTAGAAATCAGTTGTTGATGGTCTTTTTTTGCAAATACAAGATGCTCCTTTGTGATACTACTAGAAAAACCAACATCAACGATGGATAAATACCGACGAAAAAAAATCCGTCGGTAATAGCGACGGATTAAATACCGATGGATTAGTGATGGATTACCGATAAAAAATTAACGACGAAAATATTTCCGTCGCTAAACCCTAAAAATAAAAAATAAAAAAATTGTAAAATTATCACCGACGGATTACCGACAGAATTTTTAGCGACGGAATATTTCCGTCGCTAAATCCGTCAGTGAATTGGTGAAGGAAAAAAAATAAAAAATATATATATGTACAGCTATTAGCGACGGATTACTGACGGAAAATTAGCGACGAATTACCGATAAATTTTTTTTTTTTTTTTTTTTTAAGTTTTTATAAAATTTTAAATTTTAAATTTTAAAATTTTATTTAATAATTCTTTTTATTTTTATTTTATTTTTTCAAATTTTTTATTAATTTTTTAAGCTAAAATAAAATTATTTTATTATTTTATAGTAAATTATAATTTTATATTGTTTTATTATTATTAAAAAATATGAGATAAAGATAATAAGAAATATATATATATACACGTGTGTGTGTGTGTGTAGATAACTAAGTTGCTCTAGTGGCTGGCGTGCTCTCATCACTAAGTTGGTCTAGTTAAAAAAGGTTTCCTCTATCCTGTTATGTGACCTAGCCACATCTGTGGTGATACCAGGATTTAATCCCATGATCCTAACTCCCTTAAAACTACAAAGAATAAGAACATTCGCTGCCCAAGTTTCAATAACTTCTATGACCCTCCTTTTCCATAAAATGCATATTCCATCAGCCAGCTTAAAGGCACCAGAACTTCTGTCTCTAACACCCCACAGGTTTTGGAATATCTGGTCAACCCAACCCCCAATTTGATCTTTGGCAAACCAACAATATTTGCCTTCCACTTTTTAAGGAAATCCATAACCAGCACCTCTTCTAATTTATTTAAAC
Organism: Dillenia suffruticosa; assembly: GCA_033439265.1. Classification (NCBI taxonomy): domain Eukaryota; kingdom Viridiplantae; phylum Streptophyta; class Magnoliopsida; order Dilleniales; family Dilleniaceae; genus Dillenia; species Dillenia suffruticosa. The sequence continues at coordinate 8,696,223 of JAVTVX010000030.1, read as the reverse complement.
TCTTTACTATTCTATGAAATGATCTTCAAACTAGATGTTAAGATATAAGTATTCCTTTTCTGAATTGACCATTAATCCATCCCTTGGTTGTAGTTCATCGTTTCCCTCCTTTGGTGGTGGTGGAAATGTCAACTGCTACTTTTTATCATTCACCAAAAGCACGAGGGAAGAGTATGGAAAATTGTGGGGGACTTGCCCAGAGAGGTTTGATGTTGGTAGTTTTGGAGACTAGTAACGTTTTTTACTACTAGGCTGGTCCTGGGTTATCAATTCAAGACTTTTCAATTCTTGTTACTGCTTTTTTTTTCACCACTTTCTCTTTCTTCACATCTGCCCTGTCTTTCATCTCATTGTGCCATCTGCCCACTTAAACTCCTTAGAAACATCTTCAAAATCTTCCAGTCACAACCCAAGCTTCTATGGACAACAACCAAATGATTCTTTGTATAATCAATGTTCCCATCTGCAATAAACACCAGTGCTTATTAGCCAACAGCACTGATACTTGAAACCATGCTAGGCAGTATTGGCTATAAAGAAAGACAAAAAGGCCAGTGAAAATAAGAAATAAAAATGAGCCCTGTTTGTACAATTTAGTTTAATTATGACTTGTTGGATTAATTTAATAATTTGTCTTACCCTATCAAAAATACTGGTATAAAACTGAGGGATGTAACAGTACATCTGTCTCCAAAGCATTGAATTGGAAGCTGTTCTCCAAAACTCCCTCTAATACCTTGATGTCCAAGTCAATTTTCGTACCAATAGCTTTTTCCAGCTGTAGCAAGAATAATACGTCAGTATACTTTGGATGTTGGAGGCTTAATACCACACAATTTTGACCCTTGCACATTTTGCAGTGACTGATGTAGTTTCAATATTAGCAGAATATGTGAAGGAGCCTTGGTTACAGCTCTTATGCAATCACCTCAAGTAAGAGTCAAATTTCTATTCTTTCTTGTAGGCACACAAATTGTGTACACATTTGCGCTGAGTTGGCTAAGTTGGTGGTTACATACGCCGAAATACTTATGGTTGGAAGAGTTCAGCTCCTATGATTCACAGACAAATTGAAATGAAAGCCATGCATGTGAACACGTGTCAAATTAACCTAAGGCGTGTCAAGTTTTCTTCTTCTTATTATTATTATTTAAACTGCCAAAATCCTAATTATGGTGTTAAATTTCAATTTAATCTGCAAATTGGGGTTGTGGTAAATCTTTCTGGTCAAAGGAGCTTTATCTAGAAGGTTAGTGACATGTAGGATTGTTACTTCTTGTCCTTTACACTGAGTGTTTCGAAACCTTTACTCAAAAGGATGGTTTTAATCGAGATAATCAGTGCAAAAAATAAAATAAAAAAAATAGTTAGCCTTGATTGATTTTCAGCAGTCATTCAAACTCTTCTTGCAATCACTTGGTTGCCCTAGTATAATTTTTGTCTATTTAATTTCTCTGCCCATTCGTAAGTCTCTTTGTTATTTGAGTGCTGCTCTGTTTTTCTTTTTATGCCTATTCCAAGTCATTGCATTATTTTATGCTTTAACCCTCCATATGTTTCTTTAGTGATCACTTCCATCACATAATTACAATTAACACTAGAATTTTTGTTATGCTTAGATATAGTTTTAAGAGTAAATAATTTATAAGTAAATCGTAAAAACTTTTATAGTTCAACATATAAATTGTTTGTGACTATTATGTTTGATTTTTAGTTGTGTTTCAATTTCTACACACATTTGTCTTTATTATACATCATTTGTTTATTTATTTACACACATGCATATGGTAAGCTTTTCTATTCTAACACTTTACTTTTTTTTTTTGTAGATCATTCAAGGCAGTTAGTTGGACTATTAGTGATTTTTTTTCTGTAACAAAAGTTTAAATATAGTAAGTTTCTTGATACACTTTCTTATATATTCTTAAAATATGTAATTATTGCTTTTCTCATTTTTCTAACATTTACATTTGTCGGTATAAACATGGAGGATACGCGAATTATCAAGCACTTCTCTTTCCCCTTGGCCGTCCCCATCCCCCTCTAAATTTCCTTTAGTCTCATTTTCTTTAGTTGCACCTTCAGTACAACAACGAATGTTATGGGGGATATAGTCATATAAGATACACGAGATATCAAATCCGTAAGTGAAGATTCGTAAGTATTTCATTATATATATATATGGTTCTTTTTATTGATTAAATGCCCACGTGGGGCAAGTTAAAATTTAAAAGTTTAAAATAAAGGGGTAATGGGTAGTTACACATTACCCCACTCTCCCCTATTTTTGCTCTCCACATAACTCCTACGAGAGTTGTAACCCAAAAAGGTGATTGGTGATTGTTGTGTGTAAATTTTTTTTTTTTTTTTTTAAAGAAAAGAAGAGATCATCACGAGAGGGTTTTTTCCGATCAACGCAAAAATCACCAGGTTAAGGGTTGGAACGTTGTGGTATCGTGTTAATAATTCATTTTACGTGACTATCATCCCGACTACGAGTTGTTCCAGTTCTTTCTGAGATTTTCCGTATCACCGATTGAGATATACTGTGAACTTATCTTTTACGATTCTGAAAAATTGTTTAATGTTACTTCCGTTGCGTGATTGAATCACCATTTTCTAACATTGGTATCAGAGCATGTTAAATATATTTTTTAAATAATTTTTCGAAATTAAATTTGGGTATAAAAATATAGGGTATAAAATTTGGGGTTCGGATCACGGATGAATTTCGTGAATCCAATTATACCACAGTGTTACCCAACTCACGTAGAACACGAAAATAATTTTTTCGTAATTTTCTGAGCACGATAAGACTAAGAAAATTCTGGTTAAAGCATTCGACCGTGAATAGTGACCGAACCCTTCAACCCCAGATTTAGCGAGTTTTAGGTCAAATCAGAGCATGAAAATGGTAGATCTGTGTTTGTCTTTGCTAAATCTACATTTTGATATATATATTGCATGTTTATACCGAAATGTGAGGATTTCGGAGATGGGTTGAAAAAACCCAGTTACAGACATATTCGGGCGAAGACGAAGGCCCAATAGTATGGCGTGTGCACAACACGCGCGCAGAGGCGCGTCTGTACAACAGCCACTGGCGCGTGGAACTCATGCGCGCGTAGGCACGTGATACTCCGAGTCCAGACCGGGTCTAGACCGAACCGGGTCAGACCCGACCCGCGACCGAGATCCGGACCGGGTTCCGAGTTCTGACCCGCACCCGCGTCCGGATCCAACCCGGTGAAGCGGGCTGTGCACGTGCAGGCGCGTAGCACGTTTGCCCGTGCAGGCGCGTAGCACGTTCGCCCGTGCTTGAAGCAAGTGTGCCCGCGCGTGAGGCGTGTAGGCTCACACGCACAGGGCGCGTGCAGGCGCGTGCCTCACGCGCTGCGCGACCTGTACGCGCTCAGGCACCTTCCCGGCGCATGAGGGCACGTGGCCACGCGCCGCCTGTGGTGGTGGCGCGTGAACCCTCATGGCGGCGCGTAGACTGTCCAAAAATTGGATTTTTTCTAATTTTTGGGGGATTTATGATAAAAAGTAACTATTTGTGGGTCTTTTATGCACCGTATCCCAATCCGAATGGTGAGAGGCAATTCCGGATTATGGTGTATGGTGTCCGTTAACTCATACGCTCGTCTTGGGATCTGTATTCGAGTCATTTTGGTTTTGGTCATTCGTAGGGTACATAAAATTATAAATTTAAGCATCAATTGTCACTAATGTCTTTTTTTCTGTGTGACAGAAACATGGCTGCTACAAAAACTATCATTCTAGATCTCGTTAAGGGAGACAAACTGAACGGTGACAATTATGATATTTGGCACCGGAAGGTTCAGTTTGTCTTCGAAGAACAAGAACTCGGGGAAGTTCTTAAGAACGAGATGGTGGATTCTGGGGAGGCTACCACGGCACAAGCACGACGGGATCAGAAGGTGTATCGTGTTTGGAAAAAGAAGAATAGCCAAGCAAGGGTGATCCTTCTTAGTTGTATGCACGATGAGCTGATTCCGATTTACGAGCAGTATCCTACTGCACAGTCGATCTGGCATGCTCTGAGAGAGCAATATGGCTCCCCGTCAACTCCTAAGGTGAGGATGCTGACCTATAAATTCATCACTTACAAGAAGAGGCACGATCATACAATGAAACAGCATTTAATGCACATGTCGAGTATGATCGCCTCTCTGAAGAATATGAGGGAGCCGATATCTAATGAGCTTCAAGTACTGGGTGTGATCCAGTCCTTGCCTGATTTTTGGGATGTGATTAAAACCTATCTCACGCACACTGAGAGTATTCATACTTTCATGGACGTGAGTAGGCACTATGAGCTCGAGCAGGAGCGTCAGGAGGTGGCTAGGTCTTCTTCTGCTCATGCTAATATTACAGAGTCAAGTAAGGGCTCTCAGGGTTTAAAGCACAAGTGGCGCAAGCATGAGAAGAAGGCCAACGGCCAAGGCAAGAAAAAGCAGCCTGCCAAGACCGACGACAAATGACAGAAGCGCAAGAAGAAGGAGCTCGATAAGAGCAAAGTCCAATGCTATGTTTGTGGTAAGCTTGGACATTTCGCATGCGAGTGTGGCGAACTAAAGGTATGTCCTTCTTCTTTACATGGTTTGAGTTACATGTCATCTAGTGTGATACTCATTAACTCTTCTCCTTTGTGGATTGTAGACTCAAGAGCCACGGACCATATAGCTCGGGACAGGAGCGCATACGTGGAGTTCCGCAGTTTAAGTCCCCAGGCAAGGAGGCTGTACGTGGGGAATGGAGCATTCGTAGAAGTGAAAGGGATTGGCACTTGCAAGCTATTGCTACGAAATGACCAAGTCTTATATCTTCATGATATTCTGTATGCTCCTGAGATTAGGCGGAATCTAGTATCTGTCCGATGTTTAGATTTGTTAGGATATTCAGTGTTGTTGGGAAACTCTAGAGTTTCCATTACTTATGACAATTCTTTAATTTGTTCCGGTTTGGTCCATGAGGGACTTTATGTACTGGATATGATTTCATCTTATGAGATTTATTCTTCTTCTACTATTGCTTTTGTATCAGATAGTGTAGTGGATGATGTGAATGTATGGCATAGTAGGCTTGGCCACATAGGGCAAGAGAGGATGGCCAGGTTAGCTACCAGTGGCTTGTTGGGCCCCGCTAACCAAGGTCCAGTTGCCCGTATGTGAGTTTTGTCTTGTGGGCAAAGCCACTAGAAAACCATTTGGGAAAGCAATGAGAGCTGGGACTCCATTGCAATAGGTCCATTCCGACATTTGCGGACCCATGAATGTGAGAGTCCGAAACGAAGCCACGTATTTTATTACGTTTATAGATGATTTCACGCGTTTTGGTTACGTCTACCTGATCTCACACAAGTCTGAGGCACTAGAATGCTTTAGGAGGTTTATTAGTGAAGTTGAAAATCAGCTAGACTTGAGGGTGAAAACTCTCAGAACCGATCGGGGGCGCGAATATCTGTCTGAACAATTCAAAGAACTCTGTTCCGATAGAGGTATTACGAGACAGTTAACCATTTCTGCTACTTTTTAGTAGAACGGAGTAGCCGAGAGAAGGAATAGGACTCTGTTGGAGATGGTGAGGTCGATGATGGCACAGGCCAACTTACCTATCTCCCATTGGGGGGATGCGTTGTTGACTGCGGCCTATGTCCTTAACTGCGTTCCAACAAAGTCTGTAGTCAGCACCCCATACGAGTTTTGGACAGGGAGACAGCCTGACCTTAGGCACTTGAGACCATGGGGTTGCGCTGCGTATGTTCGTGATTTCTCGCACCAGTACGGCAAGTTAGGTCCACGAGGAAAGAAGTATATCTTTATTAGATACTCTGAACAATCCAAAGGATATGTGTCCTAGGAGAACATACGGACGGCACTGTCACTGAGATAAAGTCTCGTGATATCACATTTCTCGAGAGTGATTTCCTTAAAAGAGGAGAAATCGATCGAGATCTCACCTTCTACGAGATGGATGAGCCTAGTGGCTCAGCCGAACCTAGTGACGGGACTCAAGAGCCGATTATGGATCTTGGTCTTAGTGGGAGCAATCCATCTAAAGGTATGGGACCTCTCTCTCCTCAAAGGAGTAGTCAAGGACAAGTGCCACGTCACCGTTTCCCGATTAAGGATGAGATTCTCATTGTGACTCCTGAGGACGATGAAGAACCGAGGACTGCACAGGAGGATCTCGAGGGTTCAGCAAAGGACCAATGGTTACAGACCATGCACGAGGAAATGGAATCAATGAGAGTCAACAAAGTCTGAGAGCTAGTTGACTTACCTGAGGAAAGAAAGGCCATCGGAAACAAGTGTGTTTTCAAAATTAAAAGAAAAGCCGACGGATCGATTGAGAGGTACAAAGCCCGTCTGGTAGTCAAGGGTTACACGCAGACTAAGGGCATTGACTACGAGGAGACTTTCTCCCCAGTAGTCAAATTTACTTCGATCCGTTTACTTTTGGCGATTGTCGCTAGTATCGATCTTGAGTTACAGCAGATGGATATTAAGACCGCTTTTCTTAATGGGAGCCTGGATGAGGAGATCTACATGGAATAGCCCCTAGGGTTTGTTCTGGTAGGTCAAGAGGATAAGGTCTGTCGACTTCGGAAGTCGATATAAGGTCTAAAGCAATCATCCAGGCGGTGGTACCTAAGATTTCATGAGCAGGTGATATCTTACGGTTTTACGATGGTCGAGGAGGATCATTGTATCTATCTGATCCGATCCGATAACTCCTTTGTGATCCTGTCATTGTATGTGGATGATATAATGTTGGCTGGGAACAACATTAAGTATTTAATGACCATCAAAACATGGTTGTCATCCAGTTTCGACATGAAAGATATGGGTGAATCTGAGTTCATCCTCGGAGTTAAGATCCAGAAGGATCGCTCGAGAAAGATATTGGCTCTTTCACAAGAGACCTACATTAAGAAAATTCTCGAGCGTTTTGGGATGAATGATTGCAATCCCATAGTGAAGGCCTGAGCCTGGACATATGTCCAAAAACTCATGAAGAAGTAAGGGAAATGAGTAAAATACCTTACTCCAGTGTAGTGGGAAGTTTAATGTATGCAATGTTGTGTACTAGACCGGACATTTGTTATACAGTTAGTCTGGTGAGCAGATATCAGGCAAATCCTGGAATAGGTCACTGGAGAGCAGTGAAAAGAATTTTCCGATATCTAAAAGGAACTGCAAACTTCTCCTTGAGTTACGGAGGAGGCGATTTGCGTCTAGTAGGCTATTCGGACGCCGACTGGGGAGGTGATTTAGATAAGTGCAAATCGACATCAGATTTTGCTTTCTTGCTCAATGGCGGGGCTATCTCTTGGAGCAGTAAAAAGCAAACCTGTGTTGCTCTATCTACGATGGAGGCTGAATTCGTGGTATGCTCAGTTACAGTTCAGGAGAGTATTTGGCTTCGAAAACTACTAAATGACTTAGGAATTATAGCGGATAATGGGAGACCTGTAATGATTTATTGTGATAATCAGGCCGCTATCGCTTACACTCGAGATCCTAAGTTTCATAATAGGACTAAACACATCGACACCAAATACCGTTATGTTAGAGACATCATCGAGAAGGGTGAAGTGATCGTCAAGTACATTTCGACACACAGCATGATGGCTGACCCCTTCACCAAACCCATCACTAGAGACTCTTTTTTAGGGCATAGAGAGTTATTGGGTTTGAATATCTACTGACATTTCTCAGTTTGTACTTAATGATGACGTTGATACTTATTGATTATATATATATATGATTATAGTGTATTATTCAGTCACTTTTGTATTATATTTTTCATTTAATGCACTTACTTTTAATTATCATATATATATTCTGTGATGTGATAATAAATCTGTCGGGCAGGTGAGGTCGATTCTTTCACACGAGTGACCACCTCCAGCTCTGAGTGAGCGGGGATGAAACGGTTTCTAGCTCTAAGAGATTTTGAAAGTGACCCTGCTAGAACATAAGTCGCCCTGATACGTGTTCAGGATGAGGTCATATGCGATATGACCGACATGGAAGTACCCACATCCATGTTGCCTGTGAGTAGCCAGATTTGAGATCTTACATATCACCTGTAATTTGTGATATTGTCTCCGAAATACTCTTTCTGAAATCTCTAGGTAAAGTCTTATGTGTAGACTGCTTCCCCATACCTGCACATTGTTAGAGAAATCTGACATATGCCTTTCTGAGAGATGGGGGAGTAACATTGTGGCACGTGTTTTATACCACGTGTGAAAAGACGACTTGGGATAGTGGGAGCTATAATACTTGAGACAATAACTTAAAATTTATCCCCAAACCCCACTGTGTGAGACTCGAGATCTATTGGGTGGGATCTCTTGTGCTCTTATTACTTTCGGCTGTCTCTTGAGATTATGATTTAGTGTTTGCTACTTTAATCTGTTTACCAATGGCCCGAAAAATAAATTGAGGTCTGAGGGACTGGTCTAGGAAAGCAGCTGAATTAAGATCGATAGATTCGAGTTTGGAAAAATGAAAACTGATTGACATTGCATTATTATGTTGTATTTACCTACCGATCTTTTATGTTCATCCATGTAGGGATTTGAACATAATAATGGATACATAGTCGAGTGATATCTGAGGATTACTTTCGATGAGGAAAGTAACTCGATAGATGTAATTAATCTTGGATCTGGGGTACAACGAGCTTTCTTATGATATTAACGGTAACTACTCGATCATCCTAACAGGTGTGTCGAGGAGTTTTTGTTTGTAGGTATACTCGCTAGTCGCACGACGTCCAACCCTGTATGAAAACCCTGTAGGGTGATATGGTGGATCGCATGAGTTGTGATCTTATGACGGAAATAAAATACTCTCGTGTGCAAGTGGGAGATATTGATTAAATGCCCACGTGGGGCAAGTTAAAATTTAAAAGTTTAAAATAAAGAGGTAATGGGTAGTTACCCATTACCCCACTCTCCCCTATTTTTGCTCTCCACATAACTCCTACGAGAGTTGTAACCCAAAAAGGTGATTGGTGATTGTTATGTGTAATTTTTTTTTTTTTTTTTTAAGAAAAGAAGAGATCATCACGAGAGGGTTTTTTCCTATCAACACAAAAATCACCGGGTTAAGGGTTGGAACGTTGTGGTATCATGTTAATAGTTCGTTTTACATGACTATCATCCCGACTACGAGTTATTCTAGTTCAAAGTTTGCGATTTCTGAGATTTTCCGTATCACCGATTGAGATATACCGTGAACTTATCTTTTACGATTTTGAAAAATTGTTTACTGTTGCTTCCGTTGAGTGATTGAGTCACTATTTTCTAACACTTTTAATTATCTTATTTATTTATCGTTGCTCATTTCTATGTTGTTTATATCTAGATTTTCAGATCCAGTATATGTGGTGTGTATTGTCAATAAAATTATTAATAACCATTGGGGAGGGATATCGATAAATTACACTAGCACTCTGAATAAAACAAAAAAGTTATGGTGGAGAGAGTTCAAGATACGTTTTGTCTTTTGATTGATACATAAATTAAAGTTTATGTCTTAATAAAGTTAATTATATATGTTTTTATTACAGAGGAGGTTTACTTGGGATGAATCGAAAAAGACTAAAATAAGAAGAATCTTAAAGAAGAAAGTTGGTGATCACACGTAAAATTTTACGAAAATTATGAAACCAAGTCTGAAAACTTAGTAGAGTGAGGATAATAGGAATAATGATTTACGATTTATACATGGATTTTCCTCAAATAGTATTATGAATAAAATTAAATGAAATAGCAAGTTCAATTTAAAAATGCCAAATTATCTCGGATTTATTGTTTCAAAACAATATTAAGAATAACCATATATAATTCATACATGTCTTTCCCATAAATAAATTATTTGATGTATAGAGACAAAGTATTTCAAAGATTAAAGGTAAACAATCAAAATCAGTATACAGATACTTTTATTTTTAGTGGATTTTTTCAAAAATTAAGATTTCTTGGACCATTCTAGTGCATGAAGGCAGTTTCAGGTGCGTGCATGAGCTCTTACCAAGGCTAACCACTATTTTTGCAAGGCCAAATTAGGTTATAGGAAAACGACAGCAAGAAATACTTTCTACTGACAAAAGAAACTTTCCCATACTCTATCCAAAAAATCAAAATAAAGCCAAATCATAACTTCCCTAGAAATGCTTAGCTACAAACATGACCTTAAAAAAAATTAAGGTAGACAACTAAAAATATTGCAACATGTGAATTTAAATAGAAATTGGTAAAATTAAAGCACTTTCATATTCTTTAGAAAGTAAAAGAGTCTAAAGTCCCAAGATAGGATAATCTAAAAGTCACAAAGTAAGAGAGAGTAACAGTTTAAAGGAGTCTACTCATGTACAATCAGAAAGTCATATTCTCATCGAAATAAATGTGTGAATTGTATAAAAACGCAAGTACAAGGAAGAAGAAATGATTGAGTCTCTGAAAAATTACACAAAAACTCCGCTCTTGCCCATGTTCTTGCAACGTAAATATGTGTTTATAACAACATTTAATTCTCATTTTAAAGTTACAAATAGGTTTTAGTACCACAAAACCTTTTATAACAATTACCCATTTTTACTATCTCCTATAGTTGCACCATTCATAAATTATAAAAATTCTATAGATAAACCTTTTGATTCCCTCTCTATATTAGTATTACGCTTTTCTTTTATAGTCATGGGCTCATTATAATAATAATGTACAAGACATTATTACTTTATTATTATTATTGGTTCATCTATTTTTAGACTTTTCGATATATGATATGTTGGATCAAATTGCAACATACATCAATTCAAGATGAATATTTGAATTTTTTTCTATCAATTCGATGCATACATAAATCGCAATTCGGCACTCACATATGACATATTCCATGTCCATAAAAGCAAGTTCAAATGTGACCAAAACATACAGAGAAAATTGTTAGAAACATATAATAGTATTTATTTTTGTAGTTTGTAAAGTACTAATCAAAGAGGAAAGGAAATAAATTGTGTACAAACTTGAAATTGTGACAAAACTTCTTCAACTAAAATAACTTGAAGTTATGTTTTCTGCCGTTTGAACACATTAAAAATAATAAGATGTATTCAAAGTTAAAGTAGTATCCAAAGATTTCCGATGGACATAACATTTTTAAGCTTTCGAACATTGTTATTATGACCCAGTATCCGCACATTGCACAATCTCACAAAAAGGAAATAAACATGTACATGCTGAAACGAATAATATAATTAAAACTTCAACACTTGGACTTGTGAGAGTTGTGCTTTCCGTGCGTGATAACACAAAAATATTAAATTTAAATAAAGAAAATAAATAATTTTTTCTGTTATAATAAATCTGGCAAGGTTTTCACTCTTTGGTGACTGTTTAGCCAACTAGAGATATCTGACAAATCAATAAAAAACACTTCTATAATCAACAAACAAGTTAGTATGAAGGGCCCTCCTCGCAGCATGGATATTTCATCATAACAAATAGTGATGAAAATAGTAACTAAGACTACTATTTGTGAACAACTGTACATCTAGACCTATGGTATAGCTATTACAACAATGTCAAATATAATATATACCCATCATTATAACAAGAATACAAATCTGTTGACTCGATAGCCTCTCCTTCTTGGCTCAATGATTCCCTGAAGGTAAGGATATGGGGTTAGCATAAGCCAATGAGTTCACGAGGAGCGAATAACATGTATAACATGTACATGCATAATAGGCATAGCATGTAGACATAATATAGTGAAAGACACAGACGAGGCTTGTATTGTCTCAAAGCACTCTGAAGGGAGAGAGTACTGTATTGCCTTCTGTTCATTTTCAATTTTCATTCTCCCTATGCTTATTTTATCTTGAAATTAAAAAAGGATTAGAATATCAAACAAAGTTGGTGTACGAGGATTTAGAAGAGTAAGCCAAGCACCGGGATTCTTAAATAAAATCTAGGGATTTGGAGTTAGACTATTCAACCACTTTCACTAGCTTCTAGATTCAATCTTCGAACTAGTAGTGATAAACTAGCAACTAGAGATTCTCGAGTTTCGTCTATAGGTTTGGTAAAACTTTGAAAACCATATAAACCAATCATACTCAAATTTCAGTTGTAGACTTCGTAAAACTTCCAAAACAATAATTTAGTTTTGATTTCCCTTTTTATTCATTTGTGATTCTAATCATGTCATAATAAATAAACCAAAAACTATCCACAAAGTTCAACACATATATTGCCATCGGATATAATCTTTAAGCATGTTACATAGCTTAACATATATTATTGCGCATTTAACTTTAAATTTAACAAATGTCCAGCATGAACTAGTCTTAGGAATTGAACCATAACTTGAGCTACATCCTTGGATTAGGGGATAACTTTTTTATTTATTACTACACTCAATTCCAATGACAAAAAAATAAAAGTCAATCAAGTTGCAACACAAGATTTAAACGGTAAAGAAGCAATCTTAGTAAAATTATTAAAAGTTTAGTGACACACATCAGAATCAAGTGATTCAAGACCGCCACATAAAGATGAGGCAAAGGGTTACAATGTTTATGCTTAGCGTTTAACCTAATTAAGTAAAGAAGGTAGTTCAAAATGGGCAAAAAATTATAGCTGGGTAGTTACTTACTACAAAAACATGTAACTTTGATAAGTTATTAAGAATTCAATTCCCAATAAAATCCTTTGTACGATATGTCTTTTATATCTTATATTTGAGAAAATATCGCACAATTTAGAGTTAGGTAGAGAAAGTTATGGTTTAAAAGGACATTGTCGGACTATCAAGATGGTGGAATCTATCATTTTCATGCTTTTATGACCAGAAACAAGGTTATCCTTTTTATGTAACACCAATAAAAAAAAAAAAAAAGAAGGGGCTAGAAAACCCTAACCCTATTCCCACTTCCTCTTTCTCCCCGTCTCTTCATTTCCCCGATGCCCTTTCGCCTTCCTCCGCCACCCTCACTCATCTCCTTCTCTTCCGCCGCACACCACCTTCCGCCACCGCCTTTCACCTTTAACCACCATCTCCGATCACCGACACTCTCTCTCTACCTCTCGTGACCCTCTGTTTCTCTCTCAATCTCTCCCTCCCGCGGTCCTCCATCGTGTTTCGCCCTCCACCGCGATCCGCCACCCATCGCCGCTCTCTCTCCGCCGCGCCTTCCTCCGACCCCCGCCACCCATCACTGTCGCTCTCTCTCTCTCATCGGCCTCACTTCTCTCCGCCGCAACGCGCAACCCACAGCACGAACCAGTGCGTGACCCCTGCGCGAGCATGCGCGACCCCAGCACGAGCGGGGGCGCGAGCCAGCGCGCGACCCCTGCGCGAGCACGAGCCAGCGCGCGACCCCTACTAAACTGCACGCGACCCACTGCGCGAGCACGTCCCAGCACGAGCACAGCGCGCTCCAGCGCGCGAACCACTACGCGAGCGTGCCCCAGCACGAGCACGTTCCAGCGCGTGATCCACTGTGCGAGCGCGCGATCCACTTGCGAGCTCGATCCAGCTCGCGAGTGCGAGCCCGATCCAGCTCACGAGCGCGAGCCCTAGCCCGTGAGAGCCCGCCAGGCCGCGAAGCCCACTGCTAACCCACGAAGCCCACTGTTGACCCGCGAGCCCACTGCGGCCAGCAAGCCGGGCTGCGAGCCCGCGAGCCCACCAGCGGGCCAGCCCACCGGCCCACGAGCCCGTGACCAACTATTCCCTTCGAGAGCTCACCTGCACCTTCTGTATTGCAGGTAACGACTATAATTGGATGTAATTCTAGGGTTTGGCATTTAGCAATTTAATTAGTTGCTAATCTCGTTTCAAATTTGGAAATATTACAGGTTTTAAACCAATCTGAAGGGCGAATGACAGTTAGATCTGAAACCCGAGTAACCCTAGGTGAGAGAAACGCACTCACTTCAAAATTTGAATAAATTTTATTGATTTTATGTTGAATTTAAAATTTGAAATTATATATTTATTCGGAAATATGTTAAATTCGAGAAAAATTAGAGAAAATGAGAAATATTGGAAATTTGATCATTGGTGAGCCCTAGAAATGATTGTGTAAATGAAGGATATATTAAATTGGAAAGAAAAATTAAAAATCTCTTATTAGAGTTTTATTTGATATAAAATTTGATGATTTAATTAGATTTGTCTTTTGGAGACTCGATGAGTCAATTGGATTGATTTAAAAAATAGGGAGTGACCACCCTCCCTAAATGTGAGTGGGATCCTACTCTCTTGCATAAAATAGTAAAACGTGTTTTCTGCCGTGTTTTCGATAAAACATACTTTTGATATGCATTGATTTGACGTATAATATTAAATTTTAAATCTGTTTTGTAATTATTTGAGTGTTTTGAATTATGTTTACGATGACTATGCATCCATAGTTTGAAATGAAATAAAAATTGTAACATTACTTGAAAATTGATAATTCTACCATTGCATTGATATGCTGTTTGAAATGATTCGATAAAACGTATTGGCATGCAGATTTGAAATGTTTTGATGAAGTATGTGGGTTGGATGCCCACTAATTATATGATAATATGATTTTACTTGTGGGACATTGTGCCTTGGGACGTTGTGCCCTTGTGATACTATGATGATGATCTTGATGATTCCATACCTACGAAAGGCGTTTGTAGAGGCACAGATTGCCCGGATACACTTCTGTAGGAGGTATCCGCAAACGTCATTGATTCTAAGAGCTATAGGCGCGGCCGGTTGAACCCACGTAGGGGAAGGACGTGTCTGATGCCACCGTCTAGCACCGGACGGGGTCCTATACACGATGATGAGTTAGCCCCAGTGAACTCATGGCCAACGTCGGGGTAGAGAGCGTTTTAAAGTCTATACATAATAAAATCCCCAATGCGCTTGTCCTTGATCACGGTTGACCTTTGCCGGTTTGGTTCGCTCTGATATTACTTGATTTTAAATAGATGTATACATACTTTTTATCGTGTGATTGATTAAATGATTTCAAATTGCTAAACATATCATGTTTTGCTACGAAATATAAATTTTTGTTTCGAATGATATTATTTGACACTTCAATGGTTCACCCACACTATTTATGCTTGATATTATCCCCCTCACTCACTGGGTATCTTCCAATGATACTCACCCCTCCATTTTCCCTCCTCAGATAGGATAATTGTTGTGCTGGAGTGACGCTTCAGATTTTAGAGATTTTGATGGATTTGGGTGATTCACGATGGTGAGATTTGAGTTTAAATTTGAAATATGAATTCTGTAATTTATTTTCGACCCTACGGGATTTTGACATTGAGCTCCGTAGTTGGTTATATACTTATTTTGGAATGACTGTATAATTTATATATATTTAGTTATGAAATTCTTATATTTCGTTTGCATTGAGGCGATTGTACGTATTTAAATGTTACTTGAAAAAATTATTATATATAAGATAAAAGTTAGGTCCGCTCGGTATGGTGGCTGTTCATACTCTAGTTGGACATGACAGTAGAGGTCTGTTGTTAGAACTGCTATAAACTTTATAGTCTTGCGTTGTTCTAGATGTTGGTTATGGCATTTGTTGATTTTGGGGAGACCGGGATGGTTATTTGTTTATTTTACAGGATGAATGTGATATACAGGTGAAATTGTATATGGGAAACCTCTGATTTATGGGGAGGTTCAGCCCGATTTTCTATAAAAATATAACCGGTATCTAGGGGCAACGGGTGGCTGTTCACGATTTCGGTTCGGGGCGTGACAGTTCCATTGGTATCAGAGTGTCTAGGTTAGAGAAAAGATAGTAGTAAAAGTCTTCCCAAGTATATGAAAAGTCTTCAATGCATTAGAGAGTTTCATAGAGTCATTTAAAATCTCATACTTGGCCATAGACATATAAGTTCATCTATGTTATGGAATTGGATACATAACGCATCTAACCCGTTATTTCGCATTCAAATGCTTTGAATTATAGTTCATTTTTTTAGGGGGTTAGTTACGAAGCAATTAACCCTGATTCTTGATTTTTATCTAATAACAATATATTCTTTTCGCAGAATTATGTCACCTAGACGTGGTAAGAGAGATGCTAGATTCGCCTCATTTGAGGGTTTTTCAGTGCCTGATACACCTAGGGCACCCGAGGCGCCACGAGTGCCAGAAGATGCTTCCTCTACTCGAGCACGCTCACCAGCGCCACCCCTAGCACCTCCACCGGCTGTTACAGTCGAGATTCCTCTACCACCACTCGATGCCTTGAGGCAGTGGCAGGAGTGGTATAGTAAATATGGAGCGCAGATACCACCACCTCCACTATAGACTCCAGCGACCGCACCTACGGCCGTATCTGCACCTACGACACCGATTCCTTCTTCGGTGGTCGGTCCTTCTGTTTCTACTCCTACCGATGAGACGTCGGCTACTTTGAGGCGCATCCATGAGCTCACGCAGTTGGTGAAAGAGTCTCGGCAGCTCGGATGCACAGACTTTTCAGGATCCAGTGATGTCATAGCAGCGAAACACTGGTCAACAAGATTTGTAGGATCCTTACGGATTTGGGGTTGTCAAAGGAGCTCAGATTGAGAGTTGCTGAGAGACTCTTCGATGGAGATGCCCTCTCGTGGTGGGAGGCTATCCATGACAGTGCTACATAGACCCTATAGTGGGAGGACTTTCTACGAGAGTTCGACCACAGGTACTTCATCCCGTTCCAGCAGGACCGGATGAGGACGGAGTTCCTACACTTACGCTAGGGGATGAGGTCAGTTTCAGAGTACGAGGCTAAACTTAGACGACTAGCGGCCTTTGTCCCCGACATGGCTACACTGGCTCAGATGAGGTTCAAGTTTGAAGATGGCCTCCAATTGAGCATCAAGAAATATATGACAGTGACTCCCTCTTTTACACTATCTAAGATGATTGATTCAGTGCATTGGGCGGAGGAGATCGTCCGAGCGGAGGCTAGATAGAGGGATAGTCACCAGAAGAGGAAGACTAGGTCATAGGGTGGACAGTCTTCAAAGAGGGGTAAAAGTTCTGGATATCCCAGAGATTCTTCTAGCTTCAGACCAGCAGCACCGGGACAGGGATCTTGACCACAAGGTTTTGGGGCACCAGCCCCTAGTGTCTCTATACAGTCTACTAGATAGAGATCGCCTTTCTGCCGTAGATGTAGCAGCCACCATGCCTTTGGGGCATGTAAAGTACCGGTTACTTGCTTCCAATGTAGGAAGCAAGGTCACGTTAGGAGTGTTTGCCCCGATTTAGGTCGAAGATGATCGACTTTGCAGAGTCGTACTGGTATGTCTGGCACAGGCCAGCAGGGGGCACCTGCGTACTCAGCTCTTACCTCTCCCCGGACTGCAGCCGAGAGTAATACAGTGCCAGGATCGTAGTGACAACAGCCTAGGGTCTAGACTCGTGTGTTTGCGATGACACAAGAGAACGCACAGGCAAACTCTGATATTATTATGGATAATCCTCCCGTAGACCCCTCAGTGTAGTACTTTTATTGTACTTTATGTATGACTTTTTTTTTGTATATCATGATGTTGATATACAGTTTTGACTAGTTAAAGCTTCTGAAACTTAACTAGTTTGATATATATATATATTCGTTCACTTTTTTTCGCATTTTAAATTCTATTGATCTTTTTCTTACTTTTAGGTACCATACAAATATTCGGTATAGACGTCCGTATTCTTATAGATATCGGGTCAAATTTTTCCTATGTGAGCGACACGTTCACTCGCCATTCTGATAGACCTCTTTCGCCACTTGATGAGGAGATTATGGTAGTAACTCTTCTTGACAAGCATATCATTCAAGATACAATCTATAAGGGCTGTGAAGTCGGTATTGGGGAGGCGATATTAGAAGCAGATATGATTCCGCTACGTATCATGGATTTTGATGCCATCCTAGGGATGGATTGGCTGAGTTTACACCGAGCTTCCGTGGATTGTTTCACGAATGAGATTGAGTTTCGGAGGTCCGAGCAGCCACCGTTAGTATTCCGGGGCGAGAGAAGAGTATTGCCCCGCAGCATTATATCTGTTATGAAGGCCAGACGCTTGGTACGCCATGGTTGTGTGGCTTATCTAGCTTATGTTGTCGATACCACCGTTGAGGGACCGAGACTTGAAGATGTCCCTGTGGTGCAGGAGTTTCTAGAGATATTCCCCGAGGAGCTTTCCGGATTACCACTAGTTCGGGAGTTCGATTTCGAGATTGATCTAGTATCAGGGACCAATCCTATTTCTATTCCGCCATACAAAATGGCGCATGCTGAACTGAGAGAGCTTAAAACTCAGTTACAGGAACTCCTAGACAATGGGTTCATTCGCCCGAGCACTTCACCTTCGGGTGCTCCAGTGCTGTTTGTAAAGAACAAGGACGGTACATTTTGACTTTGTGTGGACTATAAGCAATTGAACAAAGCCATCATCAAAAATAGATATCCCCTGCAACGTATAGATGATTTGTTTGATCAGCTATAGGGAGCTAGGGTTTTCTCTAAGATTGATCTCCGTTCGGGTTATCATCGTTGAGAATTCGAGCCGAAAATGTACCTAAGACAGCTTTTTACACTCGATACGGCCATTACGAGTTTCTAGTCATACCATTTGTGCTGACTAATGCCCCACCTGCTTTCATGGATTTGATAAACCGAGTTTTTCACGACTACTTGGATCGGTTCGTTTCGTATTCATCGATGACATCTTGATATATTCATGGAGTAATGAAGATCATGTTGAGCACTTTCGGGTGATATTACAGATACTCTGTGAGAAGCAACTATATGCCAAATTCTCGAAACGTGAGTTTTGGCTGAGACAAATTGGATTCTTGGGGTACATTATTTCCACGGAGGGTATTTATGTTGATCCGCGGAAGGTTGAGACTATAGTGAAGCGGGAGCAACCATAAACAGTTATCGAGATTCGTAGTTTTCTCGGTTTGACCGGGTATTATCACAGATTTGTAGAGGAATTCTCCCGAATAGCTATTCCGTTGTCGGGATTGACCCAGAAGGGGGTTAATTTGTTTGGGATGACCGTTGTGAGGCGAGCTTCCAGGAGCTCAAACAACGGTTGACATCCGCTCCTATTTTAACCCTTCCCACTAGTAGTTGGGAGTATACAGTGTATAGTGATGCTAGCCGACAGGGATTGGGTTGTATTCTAATGCAGGATGGTTGGATTATTGCATATGCCTCGCGACAGCTAAAGAAACACGAGGTTAATTACCCGACACATGATTTGGAGTTGGCAGCCATAGTCTTCGCATTGAAGATATGGCGGCATTATCTTTATAGGGTGACCTGCAGGGTATTTACAGATCACAGGAGTTTGAAATACCTATTTACCCAAAAGGAGCTGAATTTGAGATAAAGGAGATGATTAGAACTCCTCAAAGATTATGACCTCATTATTGACTATCATCCGGGCAAGGCGAATGTTGTAGCAGATGCCCTGAGTCGGATGTCACGCCCCGATCCTCGGATCGACCACGCAACAGCCGCCGCGTTGTCTCGATAAACAGGCAGAACCTCCCCATACACCGAGACTCCGCAAGGCTAACCAACTGTACAATATTTCTTCCAAATACAATACACATATAAAGGATCTATCCGGTCCATCCCAGTACACACAAGCCCACATCAGCACACAAATGGGGAGGGGGTTCCTGTACATGCACGCATATAATGTGGCCATCCCAACCACTTCAAGGATATTTCAAAATCAAAACAGATGAAGTCCCAAATCATAGTCGTAGGATTTTACTGACACTGTCTGAAGAAAACAAACCAGCATCAGTAAAGTCCAAACAGTATGAGATGTACAGAACTTCGTAAAATCAAAAGAAAGTATCAAAATTCAACATTTCGAGCCAAATGTCCCATTCGAACAATAAGTTTTATCAAAAATAGAATTTAAAAAGAAAGTAAACAAGTCTTCCCTTCCATGGATTTCAAATCAACTAAAATAACCTTATATCACTATCATACCTACACAAAACAGCAAATAAACCTTCCCAAGCTCCAATTTTTGCAGCAGACTTAAACTTCCTCTGAAAAATGTTAAAGAGGGGTGAGTATTGGGAAATACTCAGTGAGTGGAGTGCAATGATATGATTGTGTAATAAATAAGGGGTGAATGTGAGAATGTCAAAATATATTTCAAACAACACTTCATATATATCGAAATATTTTCAATAAATCAGATAATTCATAAAATATGCATCCACATCAAATGTTCTTTCAGAAAATCACAAAGGTCCCATCGAAATCACTTCCGTCCTGCGTTTGGCCGAACCAAGATGGAAGCCCGCCAGGGGATTTTCCATTTCAATATCACAAACACTACCCCCTTCCCTGGCGTTGGCTCGTACCTCCCCGGGGTGCAATCCAGATAGTACGACGTGGCAGAGTAGAGGCCGCGTATACCTCTATCGCAATAAAACCCCAACCACGCCACCCCGTCGGGTCGCTCCGTGGAGGGAATGACTATAGCCATTACACTCATGCACCATCATTTCGAAATCATTCAAATTACCATCAATGTGCCATGTATCAATCAAACAAATTCCAAAATCATGCTACAAGCATTCACATATCAAATATCCAATGCAAATGGCACATAATCATTTAAAATTTCATAGGATGCATTCGTAATTTAAATTTCTATTTCAGACATCTCACAATCACAAATAGTTTCATATAAAACATGTACAAATCATTCAAAATCATTTTTCAAAGAATTTCAAATCATTTTACTCATTTACTACACAATGAACCATCCACTCACCTCTAGGGAAGGTATCCACTCCCAATTCTGAAATTTAATCCAAGGTAACCCTTCTCAACCTTCGAAGAGGATATCCTATACCAATAATCACAATTTCATTATTAGTTCACCCCAAATTCTAGGTTTTATGAACTTTCCTATATTTAACACATACCAAATTTTTCAATTTCAAGAACCAAGATTCTTTGCATCACTAATGATCTTAAATTCCCAATATTTCTAAATTTTCTCTAATTTCTAACAATTTTCCCAATTTTCCTCTGAATTTTACATAACCATAATATTTTTCATACACATTTCAAATTAAACTCTGAGAAAACTATTCTATTCAACCTAACAGGATTCTATCATCCCTTAGCATGCTTCTTTTGTATCAAACAGCCTAATTCCTATAAAATCCTATACTTAACCTTAATAATCACATGTAAAATGTCAGAAAATACATTCTGATCGAATATAATATACATCATAAACATATACAAGATCACTTACCCTAAATTCACTCAATTTATCGAAAGGATTTAAATTTCCCTCACCTATGGTTTCCGTAGGTTGCAGCCCTAGCGTCCGTGCGCCTACAACTCGATCCGAGCTCCTGCAATGAAGATGCAGGTGAGCTCTCGAAAGGGAAAGCCGGTCACGGGCTCGCGGGCCGGCGGCTGGTGGGCTGGCCCGCTGGTGGCTCGCAGGCTCACAGCCCGGCTTGCTGGCCGCAGAGGGCTTCGCAGGCAGCAGTGGGTCGCGCGCTGGAGCATGCTCGCGCTCGTGCTGGGGTCGCGCGCTGGTTCGTGCTGGGTTCGCGCGCTGGCTCGCGCTGGGTTCGCGCGCTGCTCGCGGGAGATCGCGCAAGGGAGCGCTCAGTTTCGCACTGAAGAGATCGCGCTGCGGCGGAGGAGTTGCAGTCGCGCTCGCGAAGGGGCAACGCTCATGGGAGGAAGGTGAGGCGGCTATGGCGCGCTCGCGGGAAGGAAGGAGCAGCAGCGGCTGGGTGTTGGCGGCGGTGAATCGGGCGCGGCTGTGGGAGAGAAAGTGTGCGAAGGAGAGAGAGAGATCGAGAGGCAGAGAGAGAAACGGGGTTATGCCGGTGGCCATGTGCGATGGTGGACAGCGGTCGCCAGTGAAAGGGAGGGGAAGAGAGTGGCGGAGGAGAGGGAGAGAATCGGGAGAGGTGAGAGGGAGACGAAGAGACTTAGGGCTTTTTGCCCTAATTGATTTGGGGGAGAGGGAGGTGCTGCGTTTTGGCCAAAATGCAGAACCTCCTCTCTCTGTTTTTTTTTTTTTTTTTTTTTTTAAATAGGTATTACATCGGAAGTCAACATCATCCTCACAGTCGACAGAGAAAGCCTACCTGTCTTATTTAGTGGGACTCCGAGCCTTAGGAGTCAGTTTGACTAACGATGATCAAGGAGGCTTACTAGCCAGATTTGAGATCAGGCCGACTTTGTTTGACCGTATCAGGGAGCTCTAGAGTACGGATGAGGAGTTCCAGGGTATTGCGGATAGAGTTCGCAGAGCTGAGGGCGGAGATTTCAGAGTCCATGATGATGGACTCGTGGTATTCAGAGACAGAGTGTGTGTCCCGGCCGATAGTGATCTTCGGCGTGTTATCCTTGAGGAAGCACATTTTTCTGCATATGCAATGTATCCCGGGGGTACGAAAATATACCGGACCATCAGAGATAGCTATTGGTGGTCAAGCATAAAGAGGAATATAGCAGAATTTGTGGCACGATACTTGGTGTGCCAGCAGGTGAATGCCGAGTATCAACGTCCAGCGGACACACTGCAGTCTCTTCCCATTCCTGAGTGGAAATGGGAGCATATTACTATGGACTTCGTGATGGGGTTGTCGTGTACTTCTACACGGTATGATGCGATTTGGGTGATTGTCGATCGACTCACCAAATCTGTATATTTTATCTCTATCCGCGGTGACTATTCCTTAGAGGCGTTGGCACGTCTCTATATTGATACCATAGTTCGGCTTCACGGGGTGCCCGTATCGATTGTTTCAGATAGGGACCCCAGATTCACATATAGGTTTTGGCCCAAGTTGTAGGAGGCATTGGGTACTAGATTGAAATTCAGTACGACATATCATCCTCAGATGGATGGCCAATCTGAGAGGACCATTCAGACCCTGGAGGATATGCTGAGGACATATGTGATGGATTTCCGGGGTAGTTGAGATCGGCACCTTCCATTGGTCGAATTCGTATATAATAACAGTTATCAGGCCAGTATAGAAATGCCCCCGTATGAGGCACTGTATGGCAGGAAGTGCCGCACCCTGATATGCTGGGATAAGATAGGAGAGCAACGTCTCAGCAGTGTTGAGTTGATTGAGCAAACAAATGATAAAGTTAAGGTCATCCGTCAGCGGATGAAAGCCGCCCAGGACAGACAGAAGACGTATGCTGATCGTAGGCGGCGATCTCTTGAGTTTACTACGGGAGATATGGTTTTCTTAAGGATATCTCCTTGGAAGGGAGTTATACGGTTCAGGTAGTGGGGCAAGTTGAGCCCCAAATATATTGGGCCCTTCCGTATCCTTGAGAGGGTCGGGAGTGTGGCATATAAATTGGAGCTGACAAATAAACTATTCCGTATTCACGATGTATTCCATGTCTCAGTACTCAGGAAATACTTGGCCGATCCTTCTCATGTACTTGAGCCTCCACCTGTTGAGTTACGAGAGGACCTTAGTCTTCCAGTTCAGCCCGGGGCTATTCTAGATCGGCAAGTCAGAAAGCTACGGAGCAAGGAAGTCACATTGATCAGAGTTTTGTGGAAAAGTGACCAGACGAGGAGGAGACCTGGGAGCCCTAGGAGGCTATGAGGAGACAGTACCCCCAATTGTATGCAGTTAAGTTCTCTTTTAGTTTCGAGAACGAAACTTGATTTTTAGGGGGTTAGAAAATATAATACCGAAAAAAAAAAAAAAAAAAGGTTAAAAAACCCTAACCCTATTCCCACTTCCTCTTTCTCTTTGTCTCTTCATTTCCCCGATGTCCTTTCGCCTTCCTCCGCCACCCTCACTCGTCTCCTTCTCTTCTGCCGCACACCACCTTTCGCCACCGCCTTTCACCTTTAACCACCATCTCCGATCACCGACACTCTCTCTCTACCTCTCGTGACCTTCTGTTTCTCTCTCAATCTCTCCCTCCCGCGGTCCTCCATCGTGTTTCGCCCTCCACCACGATCCGCCACCCATCGCCGCTCTCTATCTGCCGCGCCTTCCTCCGACCCCCGCCACCCATCGCTATCGCTCTCTCTCTCTCATCGGCCTCACTTCTCTCCGTCGCAGCGCGCAACCCACTGCGCGACCCCAGCACGAGCAGGAGCATGAGCCAGCGCGCTACCCCTGCGCGAGCGCGAGCCCCTGCGCGAGCGCGAGCCCCTGCGCGAGCGCGAGCCCCTGCGTGAGCGCGAGCCAGTGCGCGACCCCTACTAGAGCGCGTGCGACCCACTACGCGAGCGTGCCCCAGCACGAGCACGAGCGCACTCCAGCGCGTGATCCACTGCGCGAGAGCACGATCCACTCGCGAGCTCGATCCAGCTCGCAAGCGCGAGCCCTGGCCCGTGAGAGCCCGCCAGGCCGCGAAGCCCACTGCTGACCCACGAAGCCCACTGCTGACCCGCGAGCCCACTACGGCCCGCGAAGCACACTACGGCCCGCGAAGCCAACTGCGGCCAGCAAGCCGGGCTGTGAGCCCGCGAGCCCACCAGTGGGCCAGCCCGCCAGCCCTAAGCTCAAGACGGCCCGTGAGCCCGCGACCAGCTGTTCCCTTCAAAAGCTCACATGTATCTTCTGTACTGCAGGTAACGACTATAATTGGATGTAATTCTAGAGTTTGGCATTTTAGCAATTTAATTAATTGCTAACCTCATTTCAAATTTGGAAATATTACAGGTTTTAGACCAATCCGACGGGCGAACGACAGATAGATCTGAAACCCGAGGAATCCTAGGTGAGAGAAACACACTCACTTCAAAGTTTGAATAATTTTTATTGATTTTAGGTTGAATTTAAAATTTGAAGTTACATATCTATTCGGAAATGTGTTAAATTAGAGGAAAATTAAAGAAAATGAGAAATATTGTAAATTTGATCATTTGTGAGCCCTAGAAATGATTGTGTAAATGAATGTTATATTAAATTGGAAAGAAAAATTGAAAATCTCTTATTAGAGTTTTATTTGATATAAAATTTGATGATTTGATTAGGTTTATCTTTTGGAGACTCGAGAAGTCAATTGGATTGATTTGAAAAATAGGGAGTGACTACCCTCCCTAGATGTGAATGAGACCCTAATCTCTTGCATAAAATAGTAAAACGTGTTTTCTGCCGTATTTTCGATAAAACATACTTTTGATATGTATTGATTTGACGTATGATATTAAATTTTAAATCTGTTATGTGATTATTGGAGTGTCTTGAATTATATTTACGATAACTATACGTCCATGGTTTGAAATGAAACAAAAATTGTGTCATTACTTGAAAATTGATAATTTCCTTTTCTACCGTTGCATTGATATGCTATTTGAAATGATTCGATGAAATGAATTGGCACGCAGATTTGAAATGCTTTGATGAACTATGTGGGTTGGATGCCCACTAGTTATATGATGATATGATTTTACTTGTGGGACGTTGTGTCCTGAGACGTTATGCCCTTGTGATATTATAATGATGATATTGATGATTCCGTAGCTACGAAAGGTGTTTGTAGAGGCACAAGTTGCCTAGATACGCTTCTACAGGAGGTATCCGCAAACGTCATTGATTCTAAGAGCTATAGGGGCGGTCGGTTGAACCCACGTAGGGGGAGAACGTGTGTGACGCCACCGTCTAGCACCGGGAGGGGTCCTATACACGATGATGAGTTAGCCCCAGCGAACTCATGGCCAACGTCGGGGTAGAGAGCGTTTTAAAGTCTATGCATAAAAAAACCCCCGATACGTCTGTCCTTGGTCACGGTTGACCTTTGCCAAGACCATTTTTGGGTTGCTCTGATGTTACTTGATTTTAAATGGATGCATATATATTTGTTATCGTGTGATTGATTAAATGATTTCATATTGCTAAACATATCATATTTTGCTGCGAAATATAAATTTTTGTTTCGAATGATATTATTTGACACTCCAATAGTTCATCCACACTATTTATGCTTGATATTATCCCCCTCACTCACTGGGTATCTTCCCATGATACTCACCCCTCCATTTTCCCTCCTCAGACAGGATCATTGTTGTGCTGGAGCGACGCTTCAAATTTTAAAGATTTTGGTGGATTTGGGTGATTCACGACGGTGAGATTTAAGTTTAAATTTGAAAGATGAATTCCGTAATTTATTTTCGACCCTGCGAGATTTTGATATTGAGATCCGTAGTTAGCCATGTACTTATTTTGGGATGACTGTATAATTTATATATATTTAGTTGTGAAATTCTCATATTTTGTTTGCATTGAGACGATTATACATATTTGAATGTTATTAGAGAAAATTATTGTATATAAGATAAAAGTTAGATCCGCTCGGTGTGGCGGCTGTTCATACTCTAGTTGGGCATGACAACAGAAGTCTGTTGCTAGAACTGCTAGAAATTTTATAACTTTACGTTGTTCTGGATGTTAGTTATGGTATTTGTTGATTTTGGAGAGATCGGGATGGTCATTTGTTTATTTTACAGGATAAATGTGATATACAGGTGAAATTGTATATGGGAAACCTCTGATTTATGGGGAGTTTTTGTCTGATTTTTATAAAAATATAGCCGACATTTAGGAGCAACGGATGGCTATTCACGATTCGGGTTTGGGACGTGACACTTTATTTTAAAATCATAATAATTTAAGAAAAAGATTATGCATGATCAAGGGACATCAACGTACACATACGTGGTACTTGGATTTTAGTGGAGGTTTTGATGAGTTTAAGGTCTACTTATAGAGGTGTAAAAATGGAATTATGAAAGGTGTGCACGGACTTCTTTATCTGATGGGTTGCAGGGGTTCTTGGCTAGTGTATGCCTAAGGTATATGGGGAAAGGAGAGATACACTTGTCCTGTGTGCTCCACAAAATAACCCTAATCTCATTCTCTTGTCGGCTTAGATTCCTCATTTCTCGTTTTTCTACGGGCCCTGCCAGTCCTTTAAACCTCTAACTAGTTCCAGTTGTGTGCTCAACCCTAGGGTAATATTATAAACGTAGCACTTAACGCATATGTTGCACAACAAAATGTGATAATCAATGCACAGTACAATGAAAAAAAAATAAAGCTGCTCAAGAAAATGAAGTTGCAAAGGTAAATCCTTGAGAGGTGAGCTTACTGTTATTTGCAATTGGTAACTACTAGATAGTTTTTCTAGTGAAAATGTTACACTTTGGGACACTTGTGGGCCTATATATAGACCACAAGGCAAAATACATATTAAAAATTCTATTCTCCTCGCTCTTTTTTCCAGCTTTTGGTATTTAAAAATTAGAACTTTTGAATTGTATATCCGAAGTTATTAGTAGTTTTGCCTGTATTCTGGGAAGATATTTTGCATTTAGGGCATCTAACACTTTAAGCACAGAGTTATATATTTGTTTTAAAACTTTTCAAAATTTGGTTTTCATATCTCACAAAAAGTTATAAGCTTCTTTTTATTTTCTTAGTATGACTCCAATTTTCAACAATTTTAGAATGTTAAAACATGATTGGGAAGAGGATATAATAATCAAAGTGAAGGACTACAATATCAAATTAAATAGATTCAATGGATATGGAATCAACTTCAATTGTGAGAAGTACAAAATAAAATTCTTTCTTTAAGTAATTGAAGACCTATTAATGTAATGGATCCAAACCATCCTAAACCTCATCCACTAATTCGTATGAATGAACAAAAGACGGCCTACACAAAGGACGACAATGACAAAGAAAGTTGTAAAGGATACATCATGGACACCTTCTCAAACAATCTTAATGAACTTTTCAGAAGTTACGAAAACCAAGCGCAAATTAGATCCTCATGTTTTCATAAATAAATTTTGATTCCCCTCATAAGCTTCCTTGTCAAGAAAATAACCAACACCACCCTAGTACCATATCAGACACACTACACAAAATTAATGCAAAATTCCTACCAACCAAACATTATATAGAATGATAAACATATGCTATTCATTGTCTGCATAATCTGAACATGATAAAAATATATTTTATTCATCGTTTGCATTATTTGAACAAATATAAATAAGAAAATATTTGTTTGCCATCCAAATCATCTAATGAGAGATATCCTAGAATTTAGTACGATATTTATTCATTACAAAACACTTGGGCTATAACTTAGAACTATCCAAATTGTTGCATCTAGTGACTGGTTGAATCAGTACCATGCAATTCACAAAAGCTTGTCATGGAATTGCTTTGTCAAAGAGATGATGAAATGCTTTGATGACACAAGTTATCTTGATTACAATGAAGCCATCTCAAAGTTAGGATAAATAGGTTTCTTGAGGGATTCTTAAAAGGAATTCGAAAAACCCATGTTAACTCGCCCGATAAAGTAATGATTGGAGTCTTTGTGACTGGACTTAAGCATGAGTTGATTGCTGACGTTAAATCACAGCACCCTAAATCATTAATGCATGCTTTAAAGATTGCAAGACTGGAGAAAAATCAAATGCCTACAAGTTGTTTAGGCAAGTATTAGAGCAAGAGCCCACACAACTTGCCAACTTTATTTCAACTGTGAAAATATGAAGACGCTATGTTACTCCCAAAATTAATAAAAGTATAGAGATAGTGAAATTACTACCAACTTACATTAAATCATTCAGGGATTAGGTTATTATTTTAAAAGCCAGAAAATGAGGAGAAGAATACCATATCTGGGATTTTTAGCTAGCCTTTTTCTCTCGTCATTGTACATCAAATCAAAACACAAACTCTCTCTATCCTTCTTGAAAAAAGGCATAACTTTTGTAATTTCTCCTCTTTTACTTTTTGGGATTTCTTCATGAGTAGTAACTAAACTCACTTTTTGGTCAAAGGATAGAGGAGGTGAAACACCGACACTGCGATGTCTGTAGAAGAGTACCATTTTCAAAATATATATATATATAAAAAATGAGATAAAATTTGATTTTTTTTTTATTTTGGAGTATTTAAATTAAATTTTTGGCGTATCTTAATTTGCCGAATCAGCAAATCAAAATAAACCTCATTTTTATGAAATTCGTATTTCCAACGAAAAATGGGTGTGGAAATATATATGCATAAATGTATATATAGTTATTTATTTAATAAATAAAAAAAAACACAACGGGGAGGAGACGCAGCGTTTTTCCCCAAGGAATTAGAGTAAAACCCTAATTCCTCTTCGAGACGCAACGTACGAGCGCGCACCATCAGCCAGCCCGCAAGCCCATCAGCCGCAGACCCGCCAGCACACAGGCCTGCCAGCCCGCAGGTCCATCTGCCTGCAGGCCTGCAGGCCCGCTAGCCCACAGGCCCGTAGACCGCGAGCCCGCTAGCTGAAGCCCACTGGCCCGTTGACCCACGAACCCACAAGCCCGCTGTAGCCCGCGAGCCCGCGACGGCCCGTGAGCCCGTGACAGCCCACGAACCTCTACGCAGATAACTGATTTAGGGTTTTGTTTCTGATCTAAGTGATTGAACCTAACTAATAAACCATATCTTAATAGGTAGCATTTCAGATCTTGAAATGATC
Organism: Dillenia suffruticosa; assembly: GCA_033439265.1. Lineage (NCBI taxonomy): Eukaryota > Viridiplantae > Streptophyta > Magnoliopsida > Dilleniales > Dilleniaceae > Dillenia > Dillenia suffruticosa. The sequence continues at coordinate 8,666,624 of JAVTVX010000030.1, read as the reverse complement.
GAGAAGACATTCGGATAAAGGTCTGTGATCCGAGAAAAACCCTAGGTGAGTGATTTCAGACCCATTCGATTTGGTTATTGAATTTAGGGTAAATTTAAGATAAGAAATCTTGTATATACTAGAATATACACTAAATTCTAAATGAATATATTTTCGGATATTATATGCGACTCATTAGGTTAAGTGTAGAAATTTATATGAAATGAAACTATTCATGATGATAGAATCAAATTAAGTTGATTTGAATAGTTTCCCTTAGAGTTTAAATTGACCTATGCATGAAAATAGTCAGAAATTGGGATTTGAGTGCAAGGGTTGATGCAGCTTTTCTCATTATAAATTGTTCTGCTTCTAGGCAATTTAAATACGATCTTCGTATTATGAAAACAGACTCATATACCTTGAAAATGATATATGACTTGAAATATTTGGATGGGAATCGAAGAGTGTATGATTTTTCAAAAATTTTCCTTCGTATCGGAAAATTATTTATTTTAAGTTTTATTTCAAATCTTAAGTGGTTTTAGGGTTGAATTTGACTTGGTTTAAAGGTACGTTAATTATTTATAAATGAAATGCAACTGATGACATTAGAGTATATTCATAAATTGAAGAGTTAAGATTTGTACAAATTTAGAAAAAATGGATAAACCCTATAATACTTGAAATTTGATGTTAAATTGTGATGACTGATTATGTTGATTTTTTTGGAGACTTGAGAAATCAGATTGGATTTGTTTTGAAAATAGGGAGTAACCACCCTCCCTAGAACAGTGAGTGGAATTTTGAGATCTTCTATTGATTGACAAATTATATTTTACCGATTTTCAAACGACATGATTTTTATACGTGTGAAAACTAAATTTTTGGATTTTGATAGACATATTTTTGTGATCATTGGAATGTCCCAACTGCTGATTTTATAGATTATGCATCCATGAGTTTGATAACTGATATTGTGCCACCTTTTTGACATATTGACATATTTTAATACTTCTACTGTATTGGCACGTAGTTTTAAATGTATTTACATGTACTATTTGGACTATACGCCCGGCCGAAATTATGTTACGATGCATGGAGCTATATGTTCGACCGACATGATGATGTAATTCATGGGGTTACGTGTCTGGCCGACTTGGTGATATGGTGATATGCTTCCTATAGCATTCCATAGCTACGAAAGACATTTGGTAGAGACACCCCTTGTACCCGGATACGTTTCGGTCAGAGGTATCCGCCAGATCGTCATGTGTATGGGTGTCCCAGGTTAACCCTCATCGGGGAGGACGTGAGTTTATCTCTATCTAGCACTGAGCGAGACACCATACACGGTATACTATATATATATCATTATTATTATTTATAGGCTAGTTGGAGTTGTCTGTGGTCAACATTTGGGTAGACAACCATTATTTGATATTTGCATAGTGAAAACGCCCAATGCGCCCGTCCTTGGTCTAGGTAGACCATTGTCAGGGTTGTTTATTCGGCCGGCTCTACATATGTGACTTGATACATAGATGGATATTTATGTTATTTTCTGATGTGTGCCTTTAGATATGTTTTATTCTGAAACAGTACGTTATTTTCACACACTCGATATTTTGTTACATACTTTGACACTCCAAATTCACCCTTGATATTGATAGCATGATATTAATCCACTCATTTGCTGAGTATCCTCCCATAGATACTCACCCCTCACTTTCTCTCCATAGGATTAGTCTTGGACTGAAGAAAAATTATTGTGTTGCCACGTGTAATTGATAGTACCGGGTTTGGGTATGGATGTTACCATATCTTCTGCTACGATTATTAGAGATTTTAGTTTGATAAATGTACTCATTTATTTATTTTTAGGATGACTGTATAATTTATATATATTTATTTGTGAAACTCTCATAGTTTATTTGTATTGATGCGATTGTACATATTTGAATGTCACTTGGGAAAATTATTGTATATTATATAAAATTTTAGGTCCGCTCGGTATGACGGATGCTCATGCTCTAGTTGGGCATGACAGTAGAGGTCTGTAGCTAGATCTGCTAGAAATTTTTGATAGTCTTGTATTGTTCTGGATGTTGGCTGTGGCATTGGTTGATTTTGGAGAGATCGGGATGGCCATTCATTTATTTTACAGGATGAATGTTGATATACAGGTCAAATTGTATTTGGGAGACCTCCAAAATATGGGGAGATTCTATCCGATTTTTTGTAAAAATATAGCCGGCATCCAGAGTAACGGGCAGTTGTTCATGACCCCGGTTTGGGGCGTGACAGTTCAGTTGGTATCAGAGCGTCTAGGTTAGAGAAAGGATAGTAATGAAAATATTCCCAAATACATTTAAAAGTTTTCAATGCATTAAAGAGTTTCGTACAGTCATTTAAAGTTCCATACATGGTCGTAAACTACTAATTTCATTGATTTTAGATGGTTAGTTAATAGTAACTAACCCTAATTTTAAATCATGTCAAATTCTAGAGTTATGTCTAATGAAAAATTCTCCCTTTGTAGAATTACGCCGCCTAGACGTGGTAGACCAGCGGGACGTGGAGCTAGACTCGCGGTACCCGAGACTCCTCAAGTGCCTGACCCTTTGAGGGGACCTGAGATCCTTGGAGTGCCTAAGGCTGCTTCCTCTTCACGGGCGCCCCCTGTAGCGCCTACTCAACCGACTACTCCAGCTGAGATTCCACCACAGTTCCTTGAGGTGTTTAGGCAGGTGTATGAGTGGTACATCTTCCACGGGACTCAGATGCCACCCCGACCACCACCGACGATAGTGCCGACTCCTACGGCCGTGCCACCTTCAGTTGTACTAGATCAGCCCCTAGTTGTTGGTCCTTCCACTGTTTTAGGACCTAGTAACACTACCTCCTCCACCTTGAGGCGTGTTCACAAGCTCACCCAATTGGTGAAGGAAGCAAGGCAGTTAGGCTGTACGGAGTTCGTGGGAATGGGTGATTCCACGGCGGCAAAGCACTGGATCAACCACACTCATAGAATTTTGACTGATCTGGGGTTGAGTGAGGACTACCGGCTTCAGATAGCAGAGACACTCTTGGATAGTGACGCCCTTACTTGGTGGGAGGCGATTTGTGACGATGCTACGGAGCCGCTACGATGGGAGGACTTCCTGCGGGAGTTTGATTGCAGGTACTTCTCTAAGTTCCAACAAAACTGCAAGAGGTAGAGTTTCTGCACTTGCGGCAAGGAATTGGGACAGTGACAGAGTATGAGACGAAGATGAGGTGACTAGCTGCTTTCATTCTAGACTTGACGACGCCAAAGTAGCTACGGTTTAAGTTTGAGGATGGCCTCAACTTGAATATCAGGAGGTATATGACGGTGACTCCTAGTCTCTCCTTTGTGGAGATAGTGGACTCAGCATTTAGGGCGGAGGAGATCGTCCGTGATGAGGGAGACAGCAGGAGAACAGAGAGCTAAGGTAGAAGAGATCTGGGGCTTCTTCGAGCCGGGGCTCAAAGTAAGGTAGGAGTTTAGGATATCAGGAAGACTCTTCTTAGCCGAGACAAGCACATCCTGGATAGGGATCACGATCTCAGGGATTTAGAGAACCGGCCCCTAGTGCCACTATTCAGACTTTAGGTCAGCGGCACCCCTTTTGCCGCCGATGTGGTGGACACCACCCTTTTGGAGAGTATAGGGTGCCTATTACGTGTTTCTGGTGTAGGAAGCCAGGGCACATCAAGAGCACCTGCCCTGAGTTAGGATTTGGAGGTCAGATAGTTTCAGAACACTCAAGCGTTCCCTGAGAGGATAGTAGGGAGCATCTGCGCACTCGAATCATACTGCTCCACGGACAGTAGTCGGGAGCAACACGGTACCGAACCATTCCAACAACAGCAGAGGACACAGACCCGTGTATACTCCATGACATACGAGGACGCTCAGGCGAGTCCTGTCATGATGATTAGTGCTCCTCCCACTGATTCTCATGTTTAGAGATATTTTCTTTTTATGTACCTTTTTTTGAGCACCATCACTAGTTAAAGCCTTAGAGGCTTAACTATGTTGGTATGTATATACATTTTGATATATGTATATATATATATATATATGAGAGCATATATCTTCTTTCATATTTATCAACTGATCTTTTTATTTTCTCACATTAGGAGTTATGAAAATATGGAAAGTCGACGCTTGTGTCCTTATTGACACCGGGTCGAACCATTCATATGTGAGAAGCGTCTTTTGCCCACGGGTTGGGTAAGCCTTGTCGCCATTTGATGAGGAGATATTGGTCATTTCTCCTTTCGGTGAGCAGATACTTAGAGATTCCATCTATAGAGGAAGCGATGTCATGGTCAAAGAAGCGATACTTGGGCAAATTTGATTTCAATTGAAATGACGAATTTCGATGCAATCCTAAGGATGGATTGGCTAAGCATGCATAGAGTCCCAGTAGATTGCTTCACCAAAGAAGTGGAGTTTCGGAGACCCGAGAAGCTGTTGTTGAGGTTCCAAGACAAGAGGCGAGTGTTATCTCGCTGTATTGTATTGGTGATGAAAGCCAAGAGATTGATACGCCAAGGGCGCACGGCATACCTGGCTCATGGTATCGACACTACTGTGGAGGGGCCGAGGTTTGAGGAGGTCCCAGTGGTGCAGGTGTTCCCAGATATATTTTTTTAGGAGCTACCCGGACTACCCCCAGTTCGGGAGTTTGATTCGAAATTGACCTAGCTCCAGGGATCACTTCCATATCTATTCCGCCATACAGAATGGCACTAGCTAAGCTTAGAGAGCTCAAGGTCCAGTTGTAAAAATTGTTGGACAAGGGTTTAATCCGTCCGAACACTTCACCATGGGGTGCTCCGATGTTATTTGTGAAGAAGAAGGATGGGACTCTATGATTGTGTATGAACTATAGGCAGCTAAACAAGATTTCCATCAAGAATTGATACCCTTTGCCGCATATTGATGATTTATTCGATCAGTTCCAGGATGTGCGGATTTTCTCAAAGATCAATCTTCAATCTGGATATCATTAGTTGTGGATTAGGGTTGAGGATGTGCCCAAGACCGCATTCCATACCCGATATGGACATTACAAGTTCGCGGTCCTACCGTTTGGGCTGAGCAACATACCAGCAGCCACAAACAGTGGCCGAGGTACAGAGTTTCTTTGGTCTTGCGGGGTGTTATTGGCGGTCGTAGAAGGATTCTCCCGGATCGCTGCTCCACTTTCCAGACTCATACGAAGGGCGTCAAGTTCTTATGGGACGATCGTTATGAGATGATCTTTCAAGAGCTCAAACAACGACTCGCAACAGACGGCCAGTCAGAGAGGACCTTAGTTTTCCAGCTCAGCTCATGGCTATTCTGGATCGACAGGTCAGAAAACTGCAGAGTAAGGAAGTTTCATTGGTCAGAGTTTTGTGGAGGAGTAACCAGGTCGAGGAAGAGATCTGAGAGCCCGAGGAGACTTTAGGAGACAGTACCCCTAATTGTTTGCTGTTTAGTCTTCCTTTAGTTTCGAGAACAAAATTTGTTTTTAGAGAGTTAGAAAATGTAACACCGATACTGCGGTATCCATAAAAAAGTAACATTTTCGAAATATATATATATATATATATATATATAATGAGATAAAATTTGATTTTTTTTTTTTATTTTAAGGTATTTAAATTAAAATTTTGACATATTTTAATTTGCCGAATCGACAAATCAAAGTAAACCTTATTTTTATGAAATTCGCATTTCCAAAGAAATATGGATGTGGAAAGATATATGCATAAATGTATATATAGTTATTTATTTAGTAAAAAAAAACACAGTGGGGAGGAGACGCAGCGTTTTGAAACACAATGGGGAGGAGACGCAGTGTTTTGCTTCAAAACGCTGCATCCCCAAGGAATTAGGGTGAAACCCTAATTCCCCTTCTCTCTCATCCCGTCTCTTCGTCTCCCTCTTTCTTTCTCTCTCTCTCTCTCTCTCTCTCTCTCTCTCTCTCTCTCTCTCTCTCTCTCTCTCTCTCTCTCTTTCCCCGACTTTTCCTCTTCCGCGGCCGTTCATCTTCCTCCGCCACAGTCGATCGTCTTCCTCCGCCACGTGCCACCGCCACCCTCCCCCTCTCTATCTTCTCTCTCTACCCCGCTCACTGTCTCTCTCTATTTCGTTCTCTCTCTCTTCGGCTTCGCCCAAATCCGCCTCCTCGCATCCCTCCGCCACGAACGATCGTGCCTTTCCTCCCGCGAGCACCGCCTTCCGCCACAGCGGGCAACTGCAACGCCTTCTGCAGCGCGATCTCCCGAGCCAGAGCCGAGCGCGCCCCTGCGCAATCAACCCAGCACGAGCATGATCGCGCCCCTACGCGATCCTCCCCATGCGAACATAGCACGACCTAGGCCGCAAGCTCGAGCCAGGCCACGAGCTCGAGCCAGGCCACGAGCGCAAGCCAGGCCGCGAACAGGACCGTGGCCACGAGCAGGACCCAGCCCGTGAGCGAGAGCCAGCCCACGAGCACGAGCCAGCCCACGAGCGCGAGATAGGCCGTGCGCGCGCTAGCCCGCGAGCCACTGCCAGCCCACAGGCCCATCAGCCGCAGGCCCGCCAGCCCACAAGCCTGCCAGCTCACAGGCCCATCTGCCCACAAGCCTGCCGGCCCGCTAGCCCACTGGCCCGCTGACCCGAGCCCGCTAGCCAAAGCCCACTGGCCCGTTGACCCGCGACCCACAAGCCCGCTATAGCCCCCGAGCCCGCAACTGGCAGTGAGCCCGTGACAGCCCACGAACCTCCACGCAGGTAACTGACTTAGGGTTTTGCTTTCGATCTAAGTGTTTGAACCTAACTAATAAACCCTATATTGATAGGTAGCATTTCAGAACTTGGAGTGATCAAGAAGACATTCGGACAAAGGTCTGCAATCCGAGAAAAACTCTAGGTGAGTGATTTCGGACCCATTCGATTTGGTTATCGAATTTAGGGTAAATTTAAGATAAGAAGTCTTGTATATACTATAATAGACACTAGATTCTAAATGAATGCATTTTCGGACATTATATGCGACTCATTAGGTTAAGTGTAGGAATTAATATGAAATGGGACTATTCAGGATGACATAATCAAATTAAGTTGATTTGAATAGTTTCCCTTGTAGTTTAAATTGGCCTATGCATGAAAATAATCGGAAATTAGGATTTGAGTGCAAGGGTTGATGCAGCATTTTTCATTATAAATTGTTCTGCTTATAGGCATTTGAAATACGATCTCCGTATTATAAAAATAAACTCATATACCTTGAAAATGACATATGGCTTGAAAAATTTGAATGGGAATCGAAAAGTGTATGATTTTTCAAAAATTTTTCATCTTATCAGAAAATTATTTATTTTAAGACTTATTTCAGATCTTGAGTGGTTTTAAGGTTGAATTTGACTTGGATTAAAAGTACGTTAATTGTTTATAAATGAAATGCAACTGATGACATTAGAGTGTAGTCATAAATTGAAGAGTTAAGATTGTACAAACTTAGGAAAAATGGATAAACCCTATAATACTTGAAATTTGATGTTAAATTGTGATAATCTGATTATGTTGATTTTTTTGGAGACTTGAGAAGTCAAATTGGATTTGTTTTGAAAATAGGGAGTGACCACTCTCGCTAGAACAGTGAGTGGGATTTTGACATTTTCTTTTGATTGACAAATCATATTTTACCGATTTTCAAACGACATGATTTCTATACGTGTAAAAACTAAATTTTTTTATTTTGATAGACATATTTTTGTGACCATTGGAATGTCCCAACTGCTGATTTTATAGATTATGCATCCATAAGTTTGATAACTGATATTGTGCCACCTTTTTGACATATTGACATGTTTTAATACTTCTATTGTATTGGCACGTAATTTTTAATGTATTTACATGTATTATTTGGGCTATACGCCGGGCCGAAATTATGTTACAATGCATGGGGCAATATGCCCGGCCGACATGATGATGTGATGCATGGGGCTACGTGCCCGGCCGACTTGGTGATATGGTGATATGCTTTCTATAGCATTCTGTAACTATGAAAGACATTTGGTAGAGGCACCCCTTGTGTCCGGATACGTTTCGGCCAGAAGTATCTGCCAGATCGTCATGTATATGGGTGTCCCAAGTTGTCCCTCATCGGGGAGGACGTGAATTTATCTCTGTCTAGCACTGGGCGGGACACGATACACGGCCGACTATATATATGTATCATTATTATTATTTATAAGTTAGTTGGAATAGCTTGCGGCCAACATTAGGGTAGAGAGCTATTATTTGATATTTGTATAATGAAAACCCCTAATGCGTCCGTCCTTAGTCTAGGTAGACCATTGCCAGGGTTGTTTGTTCAGCCGACTCTACATATGTGACTTGATATATGGATGGATGCATATGTTATTTTCTTATATGTATCTTGAGATATGTTTTATTGTAAAACAACACATTATTGTCAAACACTTGATATTTTGTTACATGCTTTGACACTCCAAATTCACCCTTGATATTGATAGCATGATATCAATCCCCTCACTTACTGAGTATTCTCCCATAGATATTCACCCCTCACTTTCTCCCTACAGGATTAGTCTTGAACTGAAAAAGAATTATTATATTGCTATGTGGAATTGATAGTACCGGATTTGAGTATGGATGTTACCATATCTTCCGTTACGATTATTGGAGATTTTAGTTTGATAAATATATTCATTTATTTATTTTTGGGATGACTGTATAATTTATGTATATTTATTTATGAAACTCTCATAATTTATTTGTATTAAGGCGATTGTATTTGAATGTCATTTTGGAAAATTATTGTATATTATGTAAAATTTTAGGTACGCTCGGTATGACGGCTGCTCATGCTCTAGTTGGGCATGACAGTAAAGGTCTGTGCCTAGGTCTGCTAGAAATTTTTTATAACCTTGCATTGTTCTGGATGTTGGCTGTGGCATTGGTTGATTTTGGAGAGGCTGGGATGACCATTTATTTATTTTACAGGATGAATGTTGATATACAGGTCAAATTGTATTTAGGAGACCTTCGAAATATGGAGAGATTCTGCCCGATTTTCTATAAAAATGTAGCCGGCATTCAGGGCAACGGGTGGCTGTTCATGACCCCGGTTCGGGGCGTGACAAGAGGTTTTGGTTTAATATCTGTGAGATCATATTTGTTTTAATTTAATTTTTCCTTTCCTTGGTATTTATATATTTTTTGATTTATCATTTATGATTATTGTGTTGTTTGAATATCAAGGGCCCGATATTTAAATAAACCTAATATCTATTTTCAATTAAATAGTTAAATTCGTAATTGTTTAACTGGTTTAATATTGGTGGTGACCGGCATAATTGGGTTTGTGTTAGAGAAATATTTGATCTGATTCAAATAAACCCTTATAGCGTGTTTATTAATTAAAACCGGGCATTTCTAATTTTTAATGCAATTGGGAGATTAAATCCTATAGCCGTATTTAGGGTTAATTCTTGATTAGTAAAATAGTTAATAATCGTACTTTGACTACCGATAAAGTAAGAAAAAGTTACTATCTGACAACTATAGCCAGTTTATCAATAGAAGTTTAAATTTATCTTTGCATTAATGATTAGTGTCGTGAACCATTTCTGAAGTTACTCCTTTAACTAGAAATTTGCTCATTATTAATTAGCTTTGAATTAATTTTTATTTAGTTTCTTTTGTTACAATTGATTTCTTTTTTTCATTCTCTAAAAACCCCTCATTAAACTTTGTTCTAAAAGAAATAAATTTTCCCAAATATCTGTGGAGATGATCCTGCTCATTGCTATATACAAAATTATATTTTGTTGATTAGGTATTTATTATTAAACAAATTCATCACCTGTCAATTTTTGGCGCAGTTGCCAAGGATTTGGTGTTTGATTTATTTGTTTCTTTTAGAGATTTCATTTTCTGGTGTTTTTGCTAGTTGATGCCTCGTTCTTCTCATACAAGTGAACTGATCTTTGATCCTAAGATTGAGAAGACTGCACATAGACTAAGGAAAGAGACCATGAAACACAAGGAAGAGCAGTCAGCTGCATCTCCAGGGCTAAATTTGGCTATGAATTGGCACATCCTTGTTCTAGTTATTCAAGTGATTTTGAGAAATAAAAAAGCACAATGGCCATTAACAGAATATTAAAGGAGATTGTTTCTCCTGATTTGAATCAACAACCACTCTATATCACATTCCCTAATTTCGATGAAAATGTTACATTTGAACTAAAATCTGGTCTGATACATTTGTTTCTTTCTTTTCATGGTCTTCCAAGTGACGAACTGTACATGCACTTGCAGAAATTTCATGTCTTCTATTTTAGTATAAAGCCTCCTGTGTTACTGATGAGCAAATCAATATGAGGGCATTTCCTTTTTCTCCAAAGAATGCTGCAAAGGACCGGCTTTATTACCTACCTCCAGGAAGCATTACAATATGGAATGGTATGAAGCAAAAATTTTTAGAAAAACACTTCCCTACATCTAGAGCTACAAGTTTAAGAAAGGAAATATGTGGTATTAAGCAACATCAAGGAGAGTCTCTCTATGAAAATTGGAAAAGATTTAAAAAGATTTGTACAAGTTGTCTGTAGCATTAGATAATTAAACCACTCCTCATTCAATATTTCTACGAAGGTCTTCTCCTAGTAGAGAGGAATATTATTGATGTTACAAGTAGAGGTGCACTAGTTAACAAGACTCCTAGAGATACTAGGGAACTAATTGAAAATATGACAGAAAATTCACAACAGTTTGGCACTCGCTATGATGAACCAATTCACTAAGTAAATGAGATAAATGTTTCTTCTCTTCAACAATAGTTATTTGAATTAACTTCTTTTGTTCAACAACTTGCTATAGTAAATATGCAACAGGCCAAGACATGTGGATTTTGCACAAACATAGGTCACTCCATAGATATGTGTCCAATGTTACAGGATGATAGTGCTGAACACGTAAATATGGCTCGTAGCATGCTTGCACCACATAGTCAATATGATTCTTACTCCAACACGTATAATCCGAGTTGGAGGGACCATCCAAACCTTAGTTATGGAGGGAATAGATTACAATTTTTTTTATCAAATAGGCTACAGGGATTTCAGCCACAATTTCATCCCAAATTTCAACCTTCCTCTTCCAATTCAGGTACCTCTTTAGAAGACATGTTCAAGACTTTGGCCTCTAAACTATGCAATTTCAACAGAAAACGAGGTCAAACATACAAAATTTGGAGAATCAAATGAACCAGATGGCAATGGTAATCAATCGCTTAAAGTCTCAAGTTAAAGGAAAACTATCATTTCAACTTGAGATGAACCCAAAGAATGTGACACTTAGAAGTGCCATGGTGGAGGAGGGACTTAAATTGGTTTTCGTAAAAGATAAAAGTGAAGACCAAATGAAAAGAGTAATTGAAAAGGAAGGAAGGAGTGATGCAAAACCAAAGGTAATTCCTAGTTCTGTGGTTCAAGTTAAAACTAATCCATCACCTTTTCCTAGCAGATTAGAGAAGTCAAAAAAGCAAGACAAGGGAAAGGAAATCTTGGAAGTATTTTGTAAGGTGGAGATAAATATTCCCTTATGAGATGCTATCAAGCTAGTACCAAAGTATGCAAAATATTTGAAAGATTTGTGCATCAACAAAAAGAAATTGAGAGGAGATGAAAAAAATTGTGGTGGGAGAAAATATTTCAACAGCGTTACAAAGAAAGTTTCCACCCAAGTGTGGGGATACAAGTCCCCTTCAAAATTGGAAATACTAAAATCAGGAATACAATGCTAAATTTAAAGGTTTCTATTAATGTGATGTCTAAGACAATATATGATTCCTTAAATCTAGGACTTCTAAAAGAAACTAAAATCATTATTCAATTAGTGGATATTACTAATACATATCTTGATGGATTAATTGAAAATGCCTTAGTTCAAGTTAATGAATTAGTATTTCCTACTGATTCCTATGTTCCGGATATGGATGATGAAAACTCTCCAAATCCGTCAGCTATTCTATTAGTTAGACTATTTTTTAGCACAACTCAACTAAAATTGATGTTAGCAAGCATAACGTTACTATGGAATTTGATGGAGTGGTTGTTCATTTCACCATTTTTTATAATACAAAATACCCTTCTAAATCTAACTCTGTATTTTCTGTTAGTGTAATTAATCCTATGGTGCAAGAAGTTTTTGAACTCAATGGCAGGGATAAGTTAGATGTAGCTCTAACCAAACATCTTGAGTTGGAAACCAACTCATGTTGAGGAATTAAGTGATGAGTTAAAGTATATGGTTGGAGCATTGCAGACGATGACATCTACTTTAGCGAGGTATAAACTTGCTTCTGTTTTTGTTCCTAAATCTCACCAAAAGTTATTGCCTTCTATTGTGCACGCACCTAATGAGGAATTAAAGCCTCTACTGGACCATTTGAAGTATGTTTCTCTAGGTGACAAAGTAACTCTCCCAATGAGTTTAAGCACAAAGTATTTTGGGCAATTAAGCAATGTAATATAAACCTCAATGACATGGGAATGCATAGGAAACAGAAGTTGCAAGAATTAGAGGAAAAAATGAATGAAGTTTATGAAAATGTTGTAATTTACAAGGAGAGGAGTAAAGCTTTTCATGGCCAACAAATTTCAAATAAAACATTTGTTGTTGGCCAAAAAGTTCTCCTCTATCACTCAAAAGTTAAGCTTTTTCCAAGTAAATTACGTTCTCGTTGGAATGGCCTTTTTGCTGTTACTAGCATCTTTCATTACAGCACAGTGGAAATTCAAAGCGTAAAGACACATACGAAGATTGTTGTCAATGGGCATCGTCTCAAACCTTATTATGAAGGGTTTCAAGTGGAGGAAGTGGAGTTAATACATCTTGAGGATCTTATCTGTTCAACTTAAAGAGAATCGGCCGTGTCTAGTCAAAGACATTAAAGAAAAGCGTATATTAGGAGGCAACCCAATTGATTTTTAGTTTTTCATGCATTATTATGCTTCATCTTATCTTTACCTTACGTTGTTATGTTTTAGTGTTAAACTAATTTTATTGCATTTTTTGCGCAGAGGACTGATGATAAACAGCACATGCCCTTGCTTAGTTGAGGTTGAATTTTTGCAGCAGGAAAAATTTTCCAGCAGACTAGTGGTCGGCAGGACGTGCTCACGCCTCTGGGTCACAAACAAAATTGATGCTTAAAAAAACTCAATTTCAAGGATAGGCAAAATTAATTCTATAGAGCCACCTAGTAGGATCACCTTAGACGAACCTATCCAAGAAGGTGATAAAAAGGAATATAATTAACACAACCAATAGAATCTTACTCTTATTTTCTTAGAAAAGAGTTGGCGGATTTAGTTTTGATCGAAATTTGAAATATTATTGAAGCGTGGAGTTCTTCAAGTGTTTAAACTCATTTGGCCTAGCAACTAAATTAAAAACAAGATAAAATAAAATATATATATTTTAAAACAATAAAATAATGAAATATTTAAATTGTATTTGGAAACAATGAATTCTAAAAAAGTTGTAGAGTTCGATTGTAAATTTTACTTTTCTTACTTGAATGCAATAAAAATGTAAGAATTAAATTCTAATTCCATAAATTGAGGATTGAGGAATGACAAAAAAGAAGGAACTTTGAAATGAAAGCTACAAGAGTTTGTCAACCCTACATTATTTTTGTGTAGATATTGTTAATAACAAATTTGGAATTAAACTCTAATCTTATTTAAAGATTTCGAACAATGTAATTTAATTGAATTTCATATTTTCTTTTTAGATTCCGAGTAAAAAAAAATCACTTTGAAATAAAGTAAATTACAGAATTTAATTGAAATGAAATGAACTTATATTTTATTTGATTTTAATCATGATATAAGAAAACATAAAAAAAAAAAATGATTTACATGAAATGGGCAATGGACAAATGCCACGAACTTTCAATATACGTAGTCTTCACTGCACTTTTACTCTTCTCTGTCAGTTTCCTATCAACCTTTGTTATGCTATACTAGCTCTCTCTCCTCTTTGCTGTCCCATATATCAAGACATTATAAAACCTTAATTTAAGGTTTTTTTTTATTTTAGAAATATATGAACATGAGACATAGTAAATAATCATTTGCCTCCCCTCACTAATGGTTTTTGTACATTTAGTTGTGATGAAAACAATGCTTCTGAAATAATCATTTGACCTATAATCTATTGTTTTGAACCATCAAACTATCTTTTATAATATCTTTCATTTGTGATAAATTCCAATAATAGTGAGCAATTTCAATTTGTTGAAATTTGGATTAAGACATTTTTTAAATTTAAAAGATAAAGCAGGCTAAATAACTCAAAAACTATTCACTTATTTGTTTCATAACAAAATATCTTGTTAAAATTAACTTTTTAAATATCAGACTTCATCAGAAGAAATTAGAAAAAAAAAAAATGATTAGCTTAATGTTAAATGTTAAAATTTACTCAATAGTACTATCACACTATTATTTACAAATACCCCAAGTTTTTTTTATTATGCTTAATGTTAAATGTATCTTAAACAACTACAACCCACAGAATAGGGTATGATTAGCTTCATACCAAATGAGATATTTTGTTTCCTTTAGAGAATAATTTTCATTTTGGGTGAACCAAGGGTTTTGAAGGTATACCATTAATCAACATAAATCACCAGAGAATATGGTATTGACTTTGCTTTCTAAAATATCACAATTTGAATTTGTTTCCGAGCCTCTTCCCCTCTCCCCCCCCCCCCAAAAAAAAAAGAGAGAGAAAAAAAAAAAAAGAAAACCTAGAGAGAGAAACAAAAGGTCCGAAAATGAAGGGAAGAGGGAAGAAGAGGGGTGAAGAAGTGGACAACAACAACAATTCTTTCAACCACGACGAACCAACTGAAATTGTTGTCAGCACTGAAACCACCATCAGCATCAATGGTGACCAAGATGGAAACACCGGTACCAGCAGCAACGCCAACAACAATGGTTCTGCTGATGTTGAGATGGAAACACCAGAGGTCGCTGATGGATCTTTTAAAGTCGAAGCTATTCGCAGAAGGCGAGTTCACAAGGTTAGTGAGAGGAAGAGAGCGAGATTTGGTTCTGGGTTACTTTGCTTGTGATTGTTCTTGTAACCAGGTTTTGTGACGCAAAAATATGTTAAAATGTTTATTGCCCCTCTAATTTTGTACTTTGAATTTTTTTTTTTTTTTTCTGTCTTGTGTGGATGATTGTTGCAGGGTGAACTTCAGTACATGGTTAAATGGTGCGTATTTTATTATTTTGCTCCTCTAGTAAATGCTAGTCTATAGGGACGGTATTTGTTAGAATACTGTGTTAACATTTGCTTGGATCATTTGACTTAAATTCTTAATGATAATTTCCTACAAACAACTTGTAATTAGGAAGTTTGCATTTGATATAGGGCAACAGAGTTTGAAAATTATCTAGGTTCTAAAAAATTAAATTCTATATATTATGGAGGGATAAAAGCATATACACATTTTTTTAAGGGTTAAAATATTATCCTCCCAAACATAGATTAACAAACTAAATTAATGATTTTACTTTTATAAAGAGACAAACTAAAATTTATTCTTTAATAAGAGAAAAAGAAAAATTGAAACCAATGTATTTAGAAAAAAAAAAGGTAAATTAAAATAATTTTTAGGGAGAAAAACTAACGTATTTAATTTAACAAAAAAAAAAAACAAGTTAGCTCTTCTACGAAGAATTAAAAATCAATATATTTAAAGAGATAAAATTTTAAATAATTAAATTATTTAGAGAGGAAAATATGAATGAAACTGATAATTATTGAGAGAAAGTTAATGTCTTTACTTTAAAGAGAGATAATTCAAAACCCATTTATTTGAGAGAGATAAAATGTGAATTAAATTGATTTTTAAGAGAAAAAGTTTCTAACCAATGTATCTATAGGAGCAATCTAAAATAATTTAATTTTTCCATAGAAAAAGTTAATGTGTTTGTTTGAAAGAAAAACAAAACTTAATTTCATTAGAAAGAGAAAACTTAGTAGCATTGCATTTGGAGATAAAAAGGATAAAAATAATTTAATTTTTCTAAGGGGAGAAAATTAATGTGTTTGGTTTTAAAGTGTTTAGAGAGAAAATTTTGAATGAATTGAATTTTTAAACCGAGAACTAATATTTTTAGATTTAAAAATTCTAGATTTAGAGTTAAAAAATATAAATTAAACAGATTTTTTAATGGAGAAATTTAATTTCTTTAGTTTTAGTTTAGATGTATATTATTGATATTTGTTTTTTATAGAGAGAAATAATGTTTAGATAATAGAGAAGAGATAACATTTGTAACACACTCAACAATTATTAATGAAATTGAATTCCACAAACTACCTATCAATATATATTGTTATTGATTATGATCATTTTTCATCCTCAATTTTCCTAGGCGTGGCCAGCCAGAGATCGCCGACAAATGGGAACCCTTGAAGAATCTAGGGGCACATATCGATCTTGTAGATGCATTCGAAGAACAGTTAAAACAATCTCCCATTTGTTTAATTATATGGAAATGTTATTTACTTGTCTTTTTTTGTATTGCGTTACATTTTGCATCTTTTGTTTTTATAGCTTGAGGTCCAAAAATAGGTCCCCCATAGAGGAGAAGAGGAAGGATAACGAGCTGGTGCATGTTGTTCCTGGCTGCACCTAGGTAATAGGGATATTCATTTTTTTTTTTTTTATCTTTTCTTGATAGGGCTTTTGTTATGGGGAGACCACAATGTTCAAACTATTTATATTAAATTTTATACCAAGTTACCAATTAGGAGACGTTGGTTGCTTTTTAGGGATTGGTCTTGGCTGCAGAAATAACTTCGAAGATTCGGATGAAAAATTTCTTATCATCAAGATCATCAAGACAATCAGCCAATCTCCTTCCATGACGAACGACGATGTGGATGTAATCTTTCTAGCTGTGAGGTTGGCGATCCTACTCTCCTAGATGTTTTATTTTATACTTTCGTGGAGTAATTTCTTGCATCTGTTTTTTCCTGGGGGTACTAAAAGTTAGTGGAAATGAAAACAAATAGAAGCCCTTTTGGTTAAATCGGCACGTAACAGATTGTATAGTTGGACTTCTCAATTTGCGTAGAATAGATACATTTTGTGTATACGTATATCATCCATTGAACTAGTAGCACCTCAATTAAGGTGGATTTTTCTTCTTAACTAACTAGTTTATGTGAATATTTAACATTTTGAGGTCATGATATCAATCACTAGGATAATGAACAATGCAAGGGAGGGAGGTGATACATTATGTTCATTTAAGTTAATTTGAAATGCCACATATTTCCCAAGTTTCTCCACTTTTCCATGAATATTATTCTAACACTTTGTCCATCGCCCTCCACATAATTAGGTATTCCGACAACCTAAAACTCTTTATTCTACATCTGACCTTCAATTTTGATTTTCTATGTTCTACAATTTTTCAGTCGTGACATTACTTTACGATTGGTATGTCAAACATGGGATTTTGTTGATTTTCTGCATACACTACTATGGTGTATTCTACTTGTTTTTGACATCCAAATGCATGACACAATTTGTTCTTGAACTGAAAATTTACACTTATAGATTTATAAACTATGTCAATTTAGAATATAATGTTAGAAGCATGTACAAATTCATATATTATATTTCACTCACAAAAAAGTGGGGAAAAAAAGAAAGTAATGAGATTTAATAATATGAAAATTGTTGTGAATTCAAAGAAGAAAAATATTACAATAATAGACTCTCTTTTTTTTTTGGTGTATAGACTCTCTATGTGCTCTAAATCACTTGCATCCCCTACCTTGCACAAACTTGATATTTTATCCTAATTGTCATTACACGTTAGACGGTCTCTCTCCCTCTCTCTCTCTCTCTCTCTCTCTGTTTTTTTGTTTGGTACATAATAGAAACTTGAACTCAAGACCTTTAAAGGTAGGGGGACGGGAACGGTATCGATTAAGTTATAACTCATTGACACTTTAGACAGTCTCCTACTAAGTTAGACATAAATTTTTGGAGCAAAATGATATTTACAAGTTGTTTGGGATTTAAAAAGTCTCATGGTGCTTTAAAATGAGATATTACTCACCCAAAACAAATGGGATTTGACCTTTCAAATTGCAACAAAATTTATGACTTTTGTGTAGTAATGACAGTAATTATCAAATTTAATTTCTAATATTTTCCCTTCTTAACTCTTAACAACTCAAAATCTGCTGAAAGTAGGATGGCTTACTCATTTTGCATGTGCTTAACAAGCTGCATCTCCTCTTCCACAGTCTTGCTTGGAGGACATATCCAAGAATACTGCCCTTGGATTCCACATATATAACATTAAACTTGTGATTTGTGCCTGCCATAGTTATTCTAATCTGTTCTTGTTCTCCTACTTGCTGTTTCTCTATTTGCATGAAAATTTTGATCACCATTTCTATATTGCTCAAAACCACTACCTTTGCTTGCAAAACTTGTTTTCTTGTTCTTGCTTACCATAATTCATACTTTTTTTGTGAATACGCGTGGATCATTAAATTCATCATCGATAGGCACCACAACATGGTAGAATTTTGAGTTGAGTGAATGAAATATTTTTCTTTACCACATACCATTTTGAATATGATCTCCAAGTCTTTTCATTTGATTCTCGATTGAAAACATGCATTGAAATAATTAATAATTTCATTCTCTTTCCATAAAAAGTTATTCAAATTCTGCATTATAGTTTTTTTTGCACGCATTCTTCATTTTATTAACTTCGATGAGAGAACTCTGAGACATCCCACGATTGTTCAGAGGTAGCTTTTGTAGATATCATCTCAAGCATACCATCCACCAGTTTTTTGTGGAGAGAGAATAATATAAAAGAAGAAAAATAGCAAATGATTAAGAAACTATTTCATGTATAAAAATTTTGGAAACTTTTTATGTGATGTGTAAGTTTGCTACTCTTATAAATATAGGAAATTGTGTTAGAATCTGTGATGACTCAAATTAGTTAGGGAGAAAAAATTGTGAGGGCGAGTTATTTGATTTTTATTGGGATTCGGGTTTAGAGGTGGGAAAAACTTTATTGTAATTGTTACTGTAATTTTGGGATAGTGAGTCACAATAAGTGATATCAAAGTACCAAGTTGGAGAAGGAAAAGATCTACAGTAGATTAAGATGAATGATATTTTGGTACAACAAAGTTTGGGTGATGCATTATTGAAAGAGAAACCAAAAGTATATGGAGGATCCTACATGGAATGATATTCAGTAGAAAGGGGTAAGTACGATTCGATTTACTCTTATACCAGAAATTAAGTATAATGTTTTGAAATTTATAACCAATAAGTTGTATTTAGAAAAGAATTGTATTGCATGCAGTTGATGTAAATAATTTGAGGATATATTTGAATGAGTTTAATAAGTTGACAACACAATTGTTCAGTATCAAAAAAAATTTATACAGATTAAAATCAAGCGGTTGATTTGATCTTATGGTTATGTTACAACACTATTGATAGTTGAAAAATGTATCTACAGTGTCTAGGGAATGTGATAGGTAGAAAACGAGATGTGACTGCACTACTTAGGTCATGTGATACATTGAAAAAGCTAGAGAGCAAAGTTGAAGAGAGAAAAATATGAAGATGGTGGTTGTGGGCCAACATTGAAGAAGTAACTTTAGGTTCATAGTGATCAAAAATATATATATATATATTATTATTCATGAGAAAATGTTGAACAACTTATTGGTTCATAGTAATAATTATAATGAGGTTGTAACAGTGAGAGAGAACAAAGAAAGTTACAAAGATGTATAGGTGTTTGACTTGGCTTGTTCGAAGCGTAGTTGCACAAAAAAAAGATTGCAATCGGCAAATTTGTAATACAACTTCAAGCAAATATGAAATTGAAGGTATTAATAAGGTAAAAATTCAGATGCATAGTGATTGAATGAAAATAATTGGTAATGTAAGATATGTTTCTAAATTTTTTTTCCTCTCAAGGTGCAGGCATGTAGATTATGACGGTTCCGATTATTATGATAAAGGGAATAATAAATTTAAAAATCTTATGTGAGATGATGGGAAACACATTTAAAAATGTGAAATTACAACAATCAGAAAAGTTAATTTTGAAAATACGTTAAAGAGATAGAGTTACATCTAACTTTGAAAATACGTTAAAGAGATAGAGTTATATCGTCGATATATATTTGAGTTGAAGGTGGATAATTGTTATGTTTTTTTCTATTTTTTTCAACTCTAATACATATAACTAGAAAGTTTTCCCTTTTTTTAAAGAGAAAAATGATAGAAAAGAAATGAAAATAATAAATGGATGAAGAAACTATTCCATATGTAAAAATTTTGAAAAGTTTTTATGTGGTGTGCAAGTTTGTAACACTTATAAATGAAGAAAATTGTGTTAGGATTAATAGGGGGTCAAACAAGTTATATAAAGAGAATTATGAATTTGAGTGATTTGAATTTTAATTGGGTTTTGGTTTGTGTGGTAAGAGAAAGTTGTATTGAATAAATTATAATAAAGTTTAGCTATTTTAGGTTAAGTAGGCAAATTAGTCTGAATCAAATAAAGTTTATGTTGGAATTGCTTGTTTATCACAACACAGAATAAATGATTGCAAGTGTTTGCGCCAATCTTTCTCTCTCATTCTCTAAAGCCTCTCATTAGGGATGCATCAAAGGTTGTTGCGGCTATTTACTGTCTCTCTCTACTACATGCAAAAATGCTTGGCATCCAAAGAGGGCCTTCATTCTAACAGCCTTATTATCATAATTGAGTTTGGTGAGATAGGGATACAAGAAAAGCAAAGAAGCTCCTTTTTCTCAGTGTAAGACTCTAAAGATCACTTCAAATTTGCTTTGTTAACACTTCATTAAAAACATAAATGAACTCTAACCCATATTACAATACCCAGAAGGAAAGAAGAAAGAAAAACAGATTTTATAATATGAAAGTTGCCATATGGTAAAAGTAGAAAAATATTATAGCAATAAACAGATTTTATAATACAACTTTTTCTTTGTTTGATATAACCATTCAGAATATGTGGTGCCAAATGGAAAGTGATGTTTGCAGGGAAATTTCTTGTGTTATAGACCTAGTGATTAGGATTGGGTTGTGAGTTGCTGACTAATAAGCTTATATATTTTTATCTTTTGCATTGCTTATGAGTTTTCTCAATCATAATTGTTCTACTACAGGTCCAATGGAGAAAAAGTGTTAGTGGACAACAAATTTCTCAAGGCCAACAATCCGCTCTTAGTAAGTTTATTACTTTTAAACTGGTGTTTTAGAAATAAAGGATATTTCAGTGCAATGCAACAACTACTAACACATGCTTCTATTCTATTCGTCAGTTGATCGACTTTTATGAGCAACATCTCCAATACTCCCCATGAGGGTGGAATTCTATTGCTGCAAGCTTCAGGGAGAGAGAGACGTGGGTGCGTGTGTATGTGCGAGGTGTAAGGAGGTGAGTGAAGCCGATTTTGACAAAATTGTCCCTTTTCTATGGTTTCAATCCTGTGATACGAACATTTAACCGCGCAATAGTTTGATTGATTGTAATTAATTTATTTTGTTGGTTCAAAAAATGCAGCTTTCTTTCTTCGCATTAGTAATTTCTGCCGTTATGCCCCCTTTGTTAATGCTTTGTCCCATGTGGTTTGCTTAGTTCAAATTATCTATTAATTTGCATTTTCTCCAGAGCCCATCTTACGGCAGTCACCATGTGTTTGCAGCTAACCATAAACTTTTGCTTCATCCTCGTCCAACTTCCTCATTCCCCAACTGTATGTAAAAAGGCTGTACTAGTGTATAATAATGAAGGGATACTGGCTGTTAATTGATTTAATTCATTATAACAAATTCCCCTAATTTAAATACGATATTCCTCACTAAAATTTTAGGCAAACCATATTTTATTTTGTAAATTCTTAAGTATTAAATTTATTTTTTAAATAGATATTTTTTTACCAATGATAAATTCTAGTAGAATCATTCATTTATGACTCACAAATAAAAACATTATTATCATTGGTTCTAACCTCATTAAATTTGGGAATTGTAGTCTAGAAATTAACTCTATGTGTTCTAAGCATGAAAACAAGTTGCAGAAATCGAAGACAACGAGTGGAAATGTTTGTTGATTACCGCTCTAGAAAATTTCAATAACAACAGGTCCATCACTATGTTCCAAACTAGCGTAGGTTTGTTTTTCATTGTCCTTTGAGTGAGCAATATACCCTATATTTTGAAGATTCTAAACTGCATTATAAGTTAATTTTTTCCATTTTAGATGTTTTGGAGCTTTTATTTTAGCATGAAATTTCGATTCTATTATTAATATTTTTTTTATGAAAAGTATATAAAGCTTTACAGTTAATAGTAGTACATATTAGCTTATAATGAACTAAGGTCTAATTTCAAGAAAATCTTATTTTCTTTTTTACTGTCGTAGTTAAAACTAATGAAAATAAAATGAGGATAAAAAAGAGAATGACAGAAATTGGGTTGCATATAAAATAAATAAAACCAGTAGTACGACTTGACTCTATCATAGTTAAAAGAGAATATCAAATAATAGTTGGTTTAGTGAAATGTGACTCTAAATCCTTTAATCAAGTTCACGAGTTTGATTTGTAATTTTGGATATAGAAAAAATTACATTGGAAGGGTAGTTCCTTTAATAGATTACTACAAGTTTTAAACTGAATTAGTCGAAATATAGTTTCGGATATCGGTTGATACAGCGCAAAAAAAAATAATTAAAAGAGAATTAAGAAAGTGTTGATATTTAGCATTTGTAAGACATAAGAAAATTGGAACGGCTAACCTTAATCTAAAAAGAAGCTTAAAATTTAGAGTGGGTTAAATAACTCTCAAACAATTAAGTTACATTAGAGAATACTATGTAATATAATATAATGAAAAAATTTGAAGAGACAAATGAAAGATTTAAAATGAAAACATATAGTGTCATTTACGTCTTATTTATTTCGTAACAAAATATCTTGCTGAAAATACATATATATATATATTTTACTTTTATGCTTAATGTTAAAGATATCTTAAACACATACCAACCCACAGAATAAAGTATGATTATTTCCTGTAAAGTATAATTTTCATTCTGGCTGAACCAAGGGATTTTGAATGCATATCATGTTGGGAAGAGGACAAAGTTTGCTTTGGAAAGAAAGAAAAAGTAAAATAGAGAGAAAAAGAGTTGTAATTTTTTGGAATTGCTCTCCGATCCTTAATTAACTCCAAGTATAGGCTTATAATGGAAACTGACTCTACCCCACTGTCTCAATTACATGGAGACAAGGTAGGCACGTGAACAACTTCTTATTGACCACTAAAGCAAATAAGGAAAAAACTCAAACATGGGTGATACTCCCATTTAACGAATCAGATAATCAACTACAATAAACAAACTTTCTTAAATACAAGAACACCAAGACGTGACTTGAAGTAAACCTACTTAGCCCTTGGGAGTGATTTTGTCAGAATATCAGCCACTGTTCATGTGTACTGCAGTACTTCGTATGATTTCATTACTTGCAAACAAGTCTCAGATGAAATGCTTGTGAATGTCAATGTGCTTCGTCCTCCCACATTAAGCTGGATTTTTTGTCATTGCAATCATTGCCTTATAATCACAAAAAATATAAATTGCACTTTCTTGCTTTTGGTGAAGATCGGCTAGAATTCTTCTAAACCAAATTCGTACTCAATTTCTAAAGAGTATAATGTTGTTATCGCTTGCTTCTTTGAACTCCGTGTGATTGCTCCTAACCCAAGGCTGAAAACACTGGCTAAGGTGCTTTTTTGATCATCAAATGAACTCGCCCGGTCACTATCAGTGAACCCCAAGAGACTGAAATTGGAAACCCGTGTACCAAATCTCATAATTTGTCGTTCCAGCAACATACCGTATGACTTAGTTTTTGCTACTCCAAAATGATGCTTTGTGGGATTTTGCATGAACCTAGAAATTACACCAATAGAGAAAGAAATATCTGGCCTAGTATGAGTCAAATAAATTAAATCTCCAACCAAACTTCTGAAATTCTTTGCATAAGCCTTCTTTGCGCCATCTTCATGTTGCAGCTTCTCATGGGTGTAGCGGTTGGTTTACAATTGTGTAAGCTTAATTTTTTGAGAAGATATATTGCGTATTTCCTTTCAGAGATATAAATCCCATCAACTCCTTGCTTAACCTCAAGTCCAAGAAAATAATACAGTAAACCCATGTTTCTTCATCACATTAAACTTAAAATCAGTTACAAGAGAAACTCATATATATAATATCATCAACATAAAGACAAATAATGATAAAGTCTCTTGCTTCTTCGCGTAGAGGGTGGCTCATTTTCACCTCATTTGAAACCATTTTGACAAAAGTAGCCATTAGTCTTGCTATACCTTGCCCGTGAATCTTGTTTTAGCACATAGAGTGCCTTTCTCAACTTATACATCTTTGTCTTCTTGCCTTCGATTACAAAATTTTCAAGTTGAGCGACGTAAACTTCGTCTTGCAAGTCTCTTGTAGGTAGTTAAACTTCTTCTTGCAAGTCGCTTGCACGTAGTTATGCCCACAATGGGGCATTTTTTGTAGGGTTAGTTTTCTTTTTAAATTACCCCTTAACTACCCAAAATTCAAGTTTAAGAAAAAAAAGGTAACTACCCCCCTCAATATCTCTCTCTCTCTCTCTATCCCTCTCTAGCACACAATTAGAATAGATCATCTTTTCAGTAGCGGCTATAGCACTCTGAAGTGCATTACTGAATGAAGATATTCATTTTGGAACCCTAAACATCTATTGCTTGAGAGCACATTCCCGAAAAGGAAAAAGTTGAGAGTGAGATAAAGTACATATTCTCTAGAGTGGGAATATGATTGAGGAATTGAGAAAGGAAAATTTCTCTCATCATTGGGTATATCAGACTTTAGGTTAAGATATCGTGAAATAATAATAGTGGTTCAATTCTGTAATTATCATCCTAACCGAGCGATCTATTAATAGGATACGCGATTCTGGTTAATTTTGGAAACCTACGTATAGAGGTATTTATCCATAAATTTTGAAACTTTTAATTTATACGCTTCCGCATGCGCATATAGTGTAACAATTCCAACATTGGTATCAGACGCTGGATTTATTTTTAAAAAAAAAAATCGGAAATTTTTAGACTTAAAATATGTAGGGTACAAAATTTATGATCCAGATCACAGATGAGTTTTTTGAATCCGAGAGTACCACGAGAATGCCCATGGCCCCAGAATCACGAAAATAATTTTTGTTCAATTGTTTTAGTACATTAAGGCCATAAAAAATCTGGTCAAAGTTTTCAACCCTACGGACATAAAACTTTAGATCTATCGAATTTAAGGACGAATCGATTGAAAAAAATGGTTTAGAAATATTTGTCATGCAAAGATTTACATTTTGACATATAAATTGCATATTATTGTCACCGGAAAAAGGGTTTTCTGACAGCCGGGTTGTAGAGGCCCAGTTGCAGTGAGTCGGGTGAAGAAGAAAGGTGCAAACCCAACTGGCGCATGCAACACACGCGCTAGAGGGGGGCATGCTAACCAGTGGCTCGCGCATGAAGTACACGCTCAACTCGAGTAAACAAATACTAAAAAAAAGTGTTGATTGCGCAAGAAGTACATGCTCAACTCGAGTAAACAAATAAAAAAAACAAAATGCTGACCAGTGGCTTGCACATGAAATACAAGCTCCACTCGAGTAAACAAATAATAAAAAAAGGTCAAAAAATATCACCACCAACCTTCAAACCTGAGATTGGTATGTCCTTTTTTATTTAAGCACCCCACCACCAAGCTACAACTTGTAATTTCTGTGAGATTTCATGTCATGCAATATATATTTTCTTGTTGAATGATTCACGTCTTGCATAACACATGCCCACTACGCATCTAGCACGTGTGCTAGAGCGCAGCTGGAGCATGCAGGTGCGTGAGATGTTGCTTCCGACACATGACGGCTCATAGGACTCTGGGCGGCGCATCATGTTGCTCTAA
The DNA here is from genome assembly GCA_033439265.1 of Dillenia suffruticosa. Taxonomy (NCBI): domain Eukaryota; kingdom Viridiplantae; phylum Streptophyta; class Magnoliopsida; order Dilleniales; family Dilleniaceae; genus Dillenia; species Dillenia suffruticosa. The sequence goes on along the minus strand of JAVTVX010000030.1, from coordinate 8,640,466 downwards.
ATTTGATTTTTTTCAATTTTTTAAGGATCCCACATCCAAATTTGTAACTTTTTATGGATTTTTATGTGTCAAATCTAACTCTAAATGGTAAGATACGATTCTAGTTTGTATGATATACATTGACTAATACACTCAAATTAGGGTCTATACTCGAATTATTTGGGATTTGTTGATTCGAATGGTATACAAAATGTGAGAATATATCAATAGATCACTAAAGTCTCTCTTGCTGCATAAAATACTATCATAAAAGATTTTTGCAAAGAGAATAAATTAAATTATGACAATTGTAAATTTTTTTATCGAAAAATTCAGTTTATTCTCAAGAAGCAAAATTGAGATGGTGGACCCCAGTAAGGATACCACACCTCAGTACAGATGGGATAAGAAGGTCTATTATGCATTGAAGAAAAAGGATATCCAAATTATGGCAATTCTTAACAATGGCATGCATGATGACATAATCCCAATCTATAAGCAATATCATATGAATATGTTAGTTTTAACTTACCCTGAAAGAGCATTATGGTGCTCTTTTCATCTCCTAAGATGAGAAAACTGATTTATAAATTTATAACTTGTAAGAAAAGAGTTGATTATTCAATAATATAACATTTGATACAAATGTCGAGTATGATTGTTGAGTCAAGGAATGAGGGTAAGCTCATTTCGGATGAGGTTCAGGTACTAGATATGATTTAGTCATTTACCTGATTCATAGGATATCATGAAAACATATCTCATATATGATAAGAGTATTTGTACTTTCAATTATATGAGTAGGCATTGTGAGCTCAAGAAGCAGTACTTGGAGGCGAGTAGGCCACAATTGGGTCATACTTATGCAGCGAAGTCGAGTAAGGGATCCCGTGACACCAAACACAAATAGCATAAGTATGAGAAAAAGACCTGAGATACAAGCAAGATGAAACCATCCGAGAAATCTAATGGCAAAGTACAAAAGCGCGGCAAGAAAGAACTTGATATGATCGATGCAAAGTGTTAGAACTAAGATAGACTTGATTATTTCACTTGTAAGTGTGACAAGCGAAAAGAATATCCTTTTTCTTTACGTGATTTGAGTTTTGATTCATTTATCAGCTTGTTTACTAATTTCTCTTTTTTATAGATTGTAAACTCAAAAGTCACCGATCACGTAGTTCAAGATAAGAGTGCAGACATATAATTCTGCTGAATGAATCCTCATGCTATGAGAATTCACATAAGGAACGAAACATTTGTCATCGTCAGTAGTGGGATTGACACTTGCAAGTTTGAGTTGCAATGTGGAAAGACTGTATTTAAATGACGTTCTTAACGTTTCGGATATTTGATGGAACTTAATTTCAGTATTTTGTTTGAATTCCAGATGATATGCTTTACCTTTTTTTTTTTTGGAAACTCTAATGTTTCTATAAGTTATGATAATTCTATCGATTGTTTTGGTTCTATCCATGATTATCTATATGCACTGATATTATTTCTTTTAATAGTGTTTCTTATTATTTTTCTATTACCTCTACATCTGATTACGTAAATGATAATATAAATGTATGGCGTAGTAGATTTGGACATATTGGGCAACAAAGGTTGAACCAGTTAGCAGCATCTGGTCTGATGGATCCGCTAATCATATTCAAGTTACTCGTATATGAGTTTTTCTTAGTCGGCAAAATTTAAAAAAAAAAATTATTTGGCAATACAATGAGAGTTAGGACTTTATTGCAACTAGTCAACTTCGATATCTATAACCCTATTAGTATGAGAGTCCGAAATGGAGTTGTATAATTTATTACGTTCGTAAATGATTACACGCGTATCGATTATGTTTATTTAATCTCACACAAGTATGAGGTTTCGGAAAACTTGAGGAGATTCATTAGCGAGATTGAAAATCAACTAGAATTGAAAGTGAAGACTCTCAGAACCGATGGGGCCACAAATATTTGTCAGAACTATACAAAGAGCTCTATTTAGAGAATGGTATTAGAAAACAGTTGACTATTTCTGTTACTTCTCAAATGAATGGAGTAGTCAAGAAAATGAATAGGATTTTGTTGGAAATAGTGAGCTCTATGATGGAACAGGTCAATTTGTCTATCTCCCATTGGGGAGATATTTTATTGACAATAGTTTACATCCTCAATTATATCTCATTAAACTCCGTAGTCAATACCTCATTTGAGTTTTGGACAGAGAAGTAACTGACCTTAGCCAGTTAAGGTCATAGAATTGTGCTGCGTATGATCATGATTTTTCACATCCACATGGCAAATTAGACCTGCGAGAAAAAAAATGTATTTTTAATAAGATATTCAAAATACTCCAGGGGGCATATGTTCTTAAGTGAGCATACTGACGGCACTATTACTGAAATTGAGTCTCATGATACTGCATTCATTAAGAATGATTTCCCTAAAAGAGGTGAAGTCAATTAGGATTCTACCTTCTATCGATGGATGAGCTTAGTAGCTCAGCTGAGCCTAACAGTGGGATACAAGAATCTATTATGGATCTTCATCTCGGTAGGAGAAATAATAAATACTTAATTTACAAAATAATCTCCTGAAAATGATGGGAAACCTATTGACATATTATCCACAAAATTTTGTTCCATTAACTTTGTAAAAATAAGAAAGTGGAAAAAAAGGGAAAAAAAAATTAATGAAGTGCCTTAAAAAAAATAAAAGAAGAAGAAGAAGAAGAAGAAAGGGTCAAGGAATCAACAATGAACAAAAGTGACGCAATAGTTCGGTTTTGTGTTTCCAAATAATTATATTTGAACTTTTGACATTTTCTTATTATTGATAGTCAAAACTAAGACAAAAATTGATTATCACTTGATCAAGGATATTTCCCCATCAAAGATCCAAAAATTTCAGTACATTTTTCATATTGTTAGAGACAGGTTGCTAGAGAGAGTTTGAAAGTAAAGAGAGAGATGTTATTGCATTTTAAAGTATGGCTTAATGAATAGTATAGATAGATGAAAATGGAATTCAATTAAAAAAAAAATCTATCCCTAAAATTTTGTCTTGGAATCATCATAAATATTCTTTGAATGTATATTAGAAAAAAGAAATTTTCTAGATGTGCCACTATTTGTTAGGCCTGCTTTTTTTCTCTTTTAATTGGAGGCCCCATGGACGTAGGGTTATAATGGGTGGCTCTCCGTTAGTACAACTTTCTTTTGAGGAAGATACCTATATGCATTAAGTGTTAAATTATACATGTTTGTGCTAATTAGCACTTCTTCTTTTTGTTAATAAGGATGATTTAATGTTTGTAATATATAAAATGTATTTATTTTTCAAAAACGCACATATCATGAAAGCAAATCACTAAAAAATTAAGGTATAGTGGGTTTTTGTTTTGCAAAATTATATATAAAGAACTCAAATTTAGTTGAGCGATCACAAAAATATCAATAAATTCAAATTAACCTATCAAAATAAGTAATATTTGAAATATAGGAACAAGTGTTGAATATAATACACCAAACATGCACACAATCTAGACTTCCATAAATTGACGGCATAAAAAGGGTGGAGAAATCGAAAATCAAATAAATACTAAATTTTCCGATTGAAAAAAAAAAGTAAAAATCTAATAATCTAGAAGCAATTCATAATCTCTATGAGAACGTATTCTAACCTATTATGGGCAGAATATTCATAAAATACTATTCCAACCTTGTGAGGAGCAGAAAATGGATTTACTTAAAAAATATTAATGAAATTTTACGGAAATTTAGAAGCCCTAATTTTAAACCCAAAAAATAACTTAGAACCACCGCACTTGTCCCCACAAATAAATACAACATAACCTGTCAAAATTTAAATTTAGTTTCATGTATTTTCATCCATAAAATGCAATTATGATTTTCAAGATCTGAAATTAAATTACTAATTTTTTATATATTGGCATAAAAATAATCTAAAAATTATCACAAATAGAGCAATCTCAATTTTTACAATTCAAATGTCTTTAATTGTAATGTAAATCTTGCAAAATGATCAACCAATGTGTTTCTTTTTTATCCCTCAAAATTTATATGGGAATATTGTTTTTCATTTCTCAAATTTATTCATTTCTTGTGTGTTTTTTTTTCAAAAATCCACAATTCAAATAGGGAAAAAGAAGTTGAGAATTAGTTTTTCCAAAAAAACTACATCATTCCCTTCTCTTTCTTATTTGAATTCAAATAACTTATATTGGGTCAACCCCTCATAGGGAGCCCAGTACTCATTTTTCTAACATCTGCTACTCGCACATTGGACTAGACCTGCATTTAATTTGATCATTATCATACATTGCCAATTTCATACAATCAAATGAATCATGCGACTATTAAGTATATCGAGAGTTCAAAACTATGTACCAATTAAAAATATACAACAGCTCACTTTTCAATATAATGAAGATATCTTATTTTGTTATACCCCAAACTTAATTTGCTACAAGTAGTCAACATATCTCTTATTTCTCAAATAATATAAGTAAAGCATAGTTGATTTAACTCAAATTATATATTGACAACTATGTTTCAAAACACTAAATCAAAATATAATTTGTCAATCTGTGAATACACAATAAAGTGTTAGTTAAGAGACATTTTTCGTTTCACACTAATATCTATTAACTTTATTTTAGCTACTTTTTTAGACATGAACTACGAATTCAAATCAACTACGGTTTTTCAGTAACATACTAAAATAAAAGTCCTAAACATATAACATGAAATTAAATATAGACCACTAGATCTCACATAATTAGACATATAGCGGATTCATCAACTCATTACCAATATAGTGATATCAGCACAAATGATATGAAACACATGTTAAAATACATTTTCTTTTCATTTTGAAACGTATGTTTCATTTTCTAAAATAATGTATCGTATAAATTTTAATCCAAATGTATTGTAATACTTAATTTGAGTTTTCTTGTAATAAGTCCTCCAAATTTCACAATCTCAAAAAAAAAAAAAAAACTCATATTTGACTATTAGACAAGTTTAATGAATTGCGAAAAATTCATTTTGATTACTAAAAAAATACAAAAACAATAATCTTATCTTAGTAATTTACTAAGATGACATAAATATTAATCATTCTCAAAAATAAATATTATCTTATCTCGAAATGTTACTCAATATTAGAGACGATTGCTCATGTAAGAGAGTCAATCTCAAAATATATTTGACATACCTTTAAATTGAAACATAAGAATATGTGAATATAAAACAATTTTAAATGTCATGAAATATGAGCATAATATCACAATCATTATTTATTTAATTACAATTATATCCTGCAATCTAAGAGATCTAACATGTTTTATAAATATATCTTTGGATATTAGTTTTGTAAAAAGATCAGTCATCATTAAATGTTTAGACAGATACTTCAATTTATCCCCTTCTTTTCAATAATATCTCTAATAAAGTTGAATTTATATATATTGTTTAGTTTCGTCAAAACATTTGAAATTTATATGTAAACAATTGCTTATTGATTATCATAATAAATTATCATAACTCTTACTGAGGTATTTATAATTACCAAATATTATAAAATTTTCTAAACCAAACAACTTCTTGAATTATAGAAGTACAAGCCATAAAATCCATTTATATTGTGAATAGAGATACGCAAACTAATTTCATGCTACTCTAAGAGATAGTGCCATTATTCAATAAAAAAATATAATCAGAAATAGATTTGCATTCGTCTAAATACCACCCCAATCAGTATCTGTTCATCCTTTCACTAATAAATATTTTTTGATAACAAATGTCTTCTATCTTGATAGAATTGATACCTGACCAAACCTACGGTATTACAATAGATTTGGGCACATCTCATAACTTAAACTTTCATCTTTAACCATAAAATTATTAATAAATTTGTAACTTTTCATTTTAAATCGTTACAAAATCTTTTTAGATAAAAAGATTATTTAAATAACACTAATAATTTCTAATAACGATCTCTATGAATCTTAATGCTTAGTGTATAATCTGTTTCAATCATGTCTTTCATATGGAAACTTGAAAACAACCAATTCTTGATATTTAGGATATATTTCTTATTATTTCCACCTAACAACATGTCATTGATATAGAAAAATAGAATTACAAACTTGTTGTTAGATTTCGTATAAATATAACGGTTTTCGTCTATCATGACAAAATAATAAGATATCTTGTGAAATCTCAAATATAATGATCTCAAAAATTATTTAAGATTATAAATTGATCTAATTAATTTGTGAACTTTGTTTTCTTAGTCAATTTTCTTTTTCAAATTTTTCACTTAAAAAAGTAGTTTTTATGTTCATCTGATATAATTTTAAATTTAAATAGACTATTATAGCCAACAACTAACAAATAGAAATAAATGTTACCACTGGTAAAAAAAATTTTTCATAATTAATATCCCCTTATTAGGTATAATCTTTTTCCACTAGTCAAATCTTATACCTCTCAATAGTTTCATCAACTTTACAATTTAGTTTGAGAACCTATTTGTTCCTATAGTTTAACAACAAAATAGAAGTTCAATAGTTTTCAAACATGGTTTGATTCCATTGTAATTTTACAATAAGATAGAAGTTCAATAGTTTTCAATCATGGTTTGATTCCATTGACTTTATTTTTTTTATTACTTTTATCCATTAATTCTTGACGGGACGAGATAAAGTCTCATTTGTGTTTTTATACTCTTGTTCATCTTCTAGATATCTAATAAAGCATGCCTTTCAATTTTATGATAATGTTTGGGTACACTTTTTCTCGTAATTTTTTGAAATTATAATTCAGTTGGATCATTTGTATATGAATCTCTTCCACTATGATCAACTAAAATTTTATTTTCTTACAATTCCAATGATCCATCAAATGTAAGCTCTCTTTCCCTTATTTTACCTCCTCTAGGAAAATTATTCTCTAGACATATTTCATTTCATCATTCCATCTTAATAACAGAACTATCTTCTCACTTACTAATGAATACATAATTTTTGGATTGACTAAACTATTTAATAAAGATACATTTCTTTGACACGAGAACTAAACTTTCCAAACTTATTAGAAAAGTTTTAAATATAAGTGGTCGATCGCCAAGATATGAGATTATTCAGATTTGGTTTTAAACCGATCCAAAATTCATATAGTATAGCAAGTACTAATTTTGAAGTCACTCTATTCAAAATGTAAGTCGCAACTAACAATGCATCTCCCCCCAAAAAAATAGGCAAGTTGATTTGCGCTATCATGAATCTTGTCTTGTTTAACAATATTATATCCCTTCTTTCAACAATACCGTTTCCGTTGACATATGCAAAAGATAGTCAATTGTTTAATTATTTATTTTTCATTACATAATTCTCAAATTGATCTATAGATGTTCTTGTCCTCGATCTATTCATTTGATTTCTACTTCATTTATCTAATATCTAAAACAAACAAATACTTTAACGTTGTAAGAAATCAAATAGATACGACCAAATCATATAAAATAATCTATAAATGCAATGAAATATGATATTCCATGTGTAATATTCATATTCATTAGATCATAAATGTCAGAACAAACCTATTATAATAAAAATCAGGTTTTATGGCATTTCTAAATGATTTTCATGTCATTTTACCGACAAAACAATGTTCTCAAGTAAACAAATTAGCTTTATTAAATGAATCCAATAGTCTAACTTTCATTGATCGATTTATTGTATCTTAGTTAATGTGATCAAGTCTAACATGTCATTTGTCAATATCAAAATTTGCATTACTAGAAAAACAAATATTTAATTAAATATAATGATAGTTAAACATTTTTCTATCACAATTCAACAACATAAAACCATTTCTTAGAAGTCCTAAACCATAATACATATCACCATGATAAATATTAACTATATCACCACAAAAGTTAAAACTAATGCCATGTCCTAAAAGAATAACAACAGATTTTGTCGAATCTCGTATGCATAAAAAATATCATATAAAATAAGATTTTGACCACCTTGTAATCCAAATTTTCAAGTGTTAATCCCTTAAACTTCTACAATAGTATTTTTCTCTATATACTCGTGTTAGAAAAAACTCAACAAAAAATTCACAAACGTTTCATGGTCCTTACTTATATGGTCCATTGTTCTTGAATCTATAATCCATACAGAATAAGATTGATATAGTAAAACAATACACGAGACACATATAACACTTAAACAAGTGTTATTAAGTGTTATATTTTTCTCTTTAGGATACTCACGAGTAAAATAATCAAGAATTTGACAATTATAACACTTCAAATTACTCTTATCCTTTTTTCTTTCCAAACCATTTACATTTGTTTTTGTAGTTGGGGTTATTTTTTTGGACCCTTCTCCAATCACATACCATTTCTTACCTTTGTTCCGGTTCCTTTTATGTTTAAAGTCAGAAATTTTCTTAGAACCAGATTCAACCACAAAAGCACTAGCAATGGATTGCAGCACCATGCCACTTATCTTCAAGTTTAATATGACGAGCAATATCATAGAAAGTTTTAATGTTTTAAGTATGGATTAGATTAACTTTCAAGTTGTCATACTGATTCCTCCATATTTTTCCCTGAGATACAACCAAATATAATGAACCATAAGATATTACTCATGCTGGTGAATGAGATTATTAATTACAAAGCTAACTAAAGTAGCAAGTGTAGTGAAATCGTTTTTTTTTTCATACCTAAGCCTTTTGATCTCGTCTTTATTGAATGGTGTTATCTACATTGGGGATATAAAATGGTCAAACTGTCACAAATGGAAAGTTTTAATTTTCACAATTCAAAGGTATTTAATTGTGATGTAATCTTTGTAAAATGATCAACAAATACCTTTCTTTCTTAACTTTCAAAATCTAATACGAGAACGATGTTTTTTATTTTTCACATTCATTCATTTCTTGTTATTTTTTTTTAAATACACAATTTTCAAATTCAAACGGAGAGAGAAAAGTTGATAGTTAGTTTTTTCAAAGAAAACTACTTCCTTCCCCTATCATTTTTATTTAAATTCAAATAATCTAGGTTAGGTCAACCCCTCATGAACGACCCAATACCCATTTTTTCTACATAACCAAATAAAATATGAATAAATACATGTAAAAAAAATTAGTACTAGTCAATTTTTTTTCTTCCCAAGCCAAACTTGATATAAGAAAATATTTTTGAAGAAGAAAGGAGATGATGCATTTGTCTCGATATGGCCAAATTTTAAATCCTAGTCAAACCAATTATATTATCCTCCTTAAAAGCAAGAAAAAATTATTTAACCAAAAAGAAGAAAAATCCAATTCACAATTTAGTATAAAAATTACATTAATTATAGAATCCAAAAGAATCAATAAATGAAAAAAAAAATTAAATGAGTATAAAAGGGCTAAGAAATTAACATTGAAGAAAGTGTTCACCGGTTTGGTTTTATTTTAAAGTAACTATATTTGAGCATTCATGTTTTCTTATTATTGATAGTTTGAAACTGAACCAAGAAATTAAATATTATTTGATTAAGGGTATTTTCCGATCATATATCTTAAATTTTCAATACATTTTTTGCTACATTTTCACGTATAGGTTATAAGAGAGAGAATTAGACTGAGTGCATTTTTCACATAGAGGTTGCTAGAGAGAGTGAGAGTAAAGGGAGCATTGTAATTGCATTTTGGCATCATATTTTATGGCTCAATAAATAGTATAGAAGATGTGTTTATCTATCATACATATATATGGGTGGTTGATTAGCATCTAAAATATTCTTGTTAGGCGTTAAATATTTGATAGCAAATAAAGAAGAAATTGATTCGTGCGCTATCGGAAAAGAAAGAAATAGTACATTGAGGATTTGAATAAGTTTTCATTCTATTAATTTTGAAAAAAAAAATATACGATAAACAAGTCATGTCATAATTAAGAAATGCCTATCGACAAAAGTCTATGAAACAAAGAGAAAATCAGAAACCACGCATAAAAAATCTCTCTCTCAAGTAAACTTTTTACTTTTTTTTTTTATATAATTTAGTTGTTTCAATTATACTTGTTATTTCAATTTCCAATCACGTAATAAAGTTCACTCTTGTAATTGTTTCTTCTATTTTCTTCCTTTGAGAGAATTAAAATCTTATTTTAGCTTACTTAGGAGCTCAAAGTTGGGTCATAGAAACTCTGATGCAATTTGATGCAAAATGACATGTGGATTATTTAATGGTTGATTACACAAAATATCAAAAATTTTGTCATAAGATTAAAATTGTAACTAAATTCAAACATCTAAAATGATTGAAAAAAAATTAAAAACTTAGTAACTCAACTACAAAATATATCAAAGGTTCTAAGAGTGTGATGTAGTTTTTTCTAATAATAATTTATTTATTTAATTATATTATGTATTAAGCAACGAAGGGATGTAGATTTAGAAATTGTTAAATCTCTATAAATCGACAATTTCTTTTATATTTCTAGATGACAATCTCTATTCTATTTTTTAGGAAAAAAATTATAGTGAGAAAAGTTTTGTTTTTTTCTTCATAATCAATTTTTATGATAATATTTCAATTATTAGTTTCTATTGTATACTATAAAATTAATAAATAGATGAAATACATGTAATATCTAACGGATCATACGGGCCAAATATACATGATATTCAATTATTATTATTTTTCTATAAAGTTTATAAAGAAAGAGGTATATGTCTTAAAAGTTAACTTTGGATTTGCATGCTTACAATATGTTGTTCTTCATTTATATGTTGCTCGTGAGAGGGCTTGGCTTGGCTTGGTACACCCAAAGAAACATAATGAGGGAAAATTAGAGAAAAGATTTATCCTTGTAAATATTTACATATCTTTTATTTATTTGCTACTAAATTAAATATTTTAAGTATTTTTATTTTTAATATCCTTCATAATATCTTTTATTCTTAAATATTTTTATTGTTTATTTATTAAAATATTTCAAAATAAAATCATTAAATGTTTTTTAATAATCTGCTTAAATTAAAAAGTCATGAAATTCTTTTTTTTTTTTTTCGATTTTTTAAAGTATTTTCGAAATCTCTCTCTCTCTCTCTCTCCCGTCATTTTCAAAATCCTTCCCATTTTGTTCCTCAGACTCATTCATAAAATCACCAATTCTTTCCCCTTTTGAAGAACAAGAATGAGAAAATTCAGAAGCCCTTTGATTATTTCCGTTTACTCTTTGGATTTCCTATGGCAGATTCAAGCACCACCAACCGTGTCAATTAATTTAGCTTCATGTATCGAATACTTTCTTAATCTGGCTCTACGATTCATGTACGGGAAGTTGTTTTTCTTTTATATTGTCTCTTTTTATTATTTATTTATTTATTTATTTATTTATTTATTTATTTTGCATTCAGGCGAATTTGGGGGACTTTCAGACATTTACAAGCAGGTTTGTGTCTAACCCATTTAAGTTTCTTGTGTTCTATCTGTATTTTGATGATTTATTTATGTTGTTTTGGTGAGTTTTATGTGATTCAGAAGAAGGGTTTTTCAAACAATCTATCTTGGCATCTTTCGTTCCTTTAATTCTTATCTTCCATAGATTTTTTGGTGGCTGAATTTATTGTGAGTGTGTTTGTTAACGAAATTTTGTTCTGATTTTTTCAGGTTAATTTTAATTAGATATGGCCCAAAACAATAAGCAAATCCAAACCAATGACCTAGGGGCACCGGAGATGCCCCATCCGGCACCAGCCCCGGCCCCACGGAGAAGAGGAAGGCCGGTGGGGTCTGGCAGGGGGAGAGGGCGGTCAGTAGGGTCTGGGGCCAGGCACCCACGACCCCCAGTCCCACCACCACGCCCGCTTTCAAGTACATAAAAATCTTACTAATTTATCAGACATGTTCCTTTTGTAGATACATGTGCATACATCACCAAAGCATGTACTTACAAAATGCTTGATTTTCATGTTTCTTTACATGTGGTGCGTTTCAATATGCAGGCCAACTTTTTTATGGTGGGGATTCCCAGGATCTCACGATCATGCTTAAAAGGGGGGAGGTATGCTCAATATATATGTAACCTCAGTAGCATGATGTAAAGCTAGTTTGACTGTTATAAGTAAAAGTGGCTGAGCAATTGAAGTGTGTGTCTGCCACTTTGCTTTTGTACATGATGGATTAAGGCTTGTTTAGCTTTTCTAGTCCTCTTTACATTTCCATATGCTGTTCCTACTGCTCAGCTGTTGTTTCTCACATGGAATTTCTTTTTCTTTAGTTGACTTTTTGCATTGAAGAGCAGTAGTTCATTTAAATTGGAAACGAACTTAGGGTTCAAAGTTCAGACTATAATTTGCTGGCTTATCAGTTAATGCAGAGAATACCTAAGTGTGTCACTTGTCAACTGTCAATTACCACCATTTCCAGCTTTCCCCTTTTTCGCGCTTGGAAACTAAATCTTGGGACACTTGTTTATGAGCTCCAACTTTACCATTTATTTCATTCTGAGATAAACTTTTGGTTGACCCATAGCCCCCCAGAAGCCTTCAAGATGAGGAGCTGCTGTTGTCATGTATCGAGTTAGAACCTAAAACCATTGATGTGGCCATGTGTCGATCAAAATTTAGAATTCCCAGGGTGCACTTGCTTATATGCTATTTTCTTTTTCACGAGTTTAAATCTATTCCTTGTTGGTCACAGATCCCTACCCCTTCTATTTGTTCTGTGGACTTGTTGGGCAAGTCTTGGACTAACATGATGAGGAAATCATTCTAGTTATAAGAAGCACAATCATACAATGCCAGCAAGCAGCCATTTTGCATTTGGATCTTCCTGGGCTTTTGTCTCAAATCTTTTTTTGGTTACTATTGTTGAGTGCACTGCATACTCTTTGAGGCGTTCTTTTAGTAACAGTTAGAAGCAAATATTCTGACATCTGCACTTGCCAATGGCATTAGAATTGCCACTTTCTCTTGGCTTCTCTCAATTTTAAAAGAGGGTTTTGAATAAATATAGTATTGTCATCTTGGATGCTGATGATACACTATCCATTATATTTTATGTGGATCATTTGATATTAGATTTTGCAATTGTTTGTAACTACAACGTTGCGAGATTGTCATAAATTAGAAAGAGACAAAAGGAAAGAGATAACGCAATCAGCATCATCAATACAATCAATCAAGCCAATTTTATGGTTTTCAAAATCTCAAAATATCCCTTATTAGGTTTACCATTTTTTCATGTTAAACCATAATGGTAAGCCGTTGCGCCTTGCTCACATGAAGGATCTACCTGGACAATGTCGTCCTACAATACATATCCCATTAAATTAAAATGGTAAATATAAGGGTTAGAATACTTCCAAGTCTAATTTTCATTTAGAAAAATTAAATTAAAAGCAGAAGGAACATTGAGATCTTGTGTGACAAGGCCACCTGGTGTTGTATAGGATGGGAGCTCGCTTTGGATCCCCATGCTTGCATAAATGAACATTCCAGAATTTTGTTGAAAAAAGAGCTTCCCTTTGAACTTAGAACGGAATGGTCCTTCTGCAACACTAGGCTGGTATGTTTGATAGTCCGCAATGATAGGCCAGTCTGAAGAGCAAGCTTGAAAATAAATGGAATGATAATTCCTAGGGATGACAAATTTGCTTTGGACTCAATAAACCTGCTCACCCCTGATATTTTCTTGATATTCCCCTTCCCATGCCTGGAATATACTTAATTGGCTTTTGTTGAGGTGTTCTATGTTCCTCATTTTCTGCGAAACTTTCTTCTTCCTTTTTTTGGGTAAGTTTTCTTCCTCTTTACTTTTTCTTGTTCCTCCTCTTTTCCTGCTCTTCAAGCCTTCAGTAGCCCCTTATTTTTTCTATTTTTTTATTTTGGTCTTGCTACAAAATCAGCAATTATGGCATGAAATTCTTGACTTTTTAAGCAAAAGCTTTTGGTTTTGTCTTCTCATTTGTTTGCTAATCTTCTTAATTTCACAAAAATTGAGGGGAACTGTGTGGATATTCCACAACTAAATCAAGGATCACTCTCCTCTCTCCCTTGGACTTATCACAAAATTGCTTTGCTCCTATTCCTTTCCCTTGATTTGTGTTCCTCATATCACAGCCAGTCTTTCTAGCTTTTATTTTTCCACTTTCTTTTCTTTCTTTCTTGTTCTGATCTGCTAGCTACCTGCATTGGTCTGGTCCAGTTGTTTCACTTCTCTTTCTTGCGTGGAGTCTTTCTCCCAATCATCATATCCTATTGTCCAATCTTCTATTTTTAGAAGGATGTACTGTAGATAAGACAACTCTCTTGCTTCATCGCTATTGTCAAATGAAATAGACAGATGCGATTCATCCATCTAAAAACTAATCTCATATCTTACTCCCCCTGATTCAATCTCTCTCTCTCTTTCTTCGTTATTTATTTATTTATTTTTTGTGTAAATTTCTCTTTATAGGGTTTGGGCTACATGCCTGCCTATCCTACCTCTATAGGGCTTCCCGGGCAGGCTTGGGTCCTTGCCACCCTACAAGGGCAGGTTAGGTCGGAAGTTGAAGACACTGGCTGCCTCGTAAATTGTCAAGACCTGGCTGCCCCGCCGAGAACCTGCCTCGTTGCCATCCCTAAAAATTTCCAACAGAAAAAGCACTCACTTCCTTGTAGTTGAAGACACTGGCTGAGCTTCTCTGTCCTTGGACAATCATGTCTACCAAAACAGTTTATGATTCTATCTTTGGAATTAATAGATCAGAACAATGGTGATTGCCACTAAAGAAAGATGTTGCTAACATAATTACATCATGGACATTAATTGATAGTGAATTTCAAGAACAACGTGGCGAGCATGGATTAACATGGCCTAGCTAGGCCTAGTACACCTAACAAGGGCTACTAGCCCATTAATTGGTCAAGACAATTTTGAGCAATCAACAAAACAAGTTTTTGACATGGTTTGTGTCATCTTCAAATTAGGCAAATATTCTTGAGCTTAGAACAAGAACACTTCAAAGCTCACTCAAGTTTGAAGATGCAACCTCGGGCTTATCTTTTATGCTAGATTATGTTTCCCAATCAAGCATGTACAACTAGATATATGACTAATATGGATCTTGATTCCCAACTTTGGGGAAAATAAGTTTGGTGTTGACTTTGGATGGCTCCATTTTATTTTTTTTCCCTATGGGCTTGGATAGTTCATTCTTGATAAGTGCTGATGTAACTAGGATTATGTGTTTCAATAGATACTCATTACCGCACTGGATAAGTGAGGTTGTGAAAAGCTTTTGAGCTTGTCTTGTGATGTAAATGAGCTAGCTTGATATCAATTTCTGTCTTTCAAGAGTTAAGTTTGAGCATTTTGATGCTTGGCTTCTACTTATTTATCATGTGCTAATTAAGCAACTTGAGTTTATCTCTAGCTTGATTTCTTAAAACACATTCAACCTCAATTTATTTGATAAAAAAAGTGCTCCCCGGCGCACAAAGTGCTCCCCGGCTTAGTGCGGGGATAGGGAGAGGGTGGGTGTATTTGATAAATGAGAAATAAAAAAATATATATTGTCCAAAAAAGGAATAGTACTCTGATTTCCAAAACTCCTAGTATTTTGTTTACTCTAAATACCCTAAAAAATAGCTACAATAGCACATTTTGAAGGAAAAATATTTTTCACCTTTCAAAACAATTAAAATTTGCCAAAATCACATCATTGAGGCTTCTAGCACAAACCCACCATTTATGCAATGCAAAGAGGTCGTTTTATCTCTCTTGCGCAATAGAACAATATGGCAACAATTGATTTCTAGTTTTAAAATTCTTGTAATACATGATAAAAATGTCCATGTGGATTATTTTAAAAGATATCTTTTTGTATCAAATTATTTTTATTGATCTTAAATATAATACAAGTAGTAAAAATCTTAACTTTGGCGGGAAATTTTGCCTTCCTAATACATTTGGTTTAGGGAAAAGGAAAGGTGTGGGGAAGGCAAATGTGACGTTAAAAGAAAGATTTATAAGCGAAAGTATCAAAACCAACAAGTGTCCTAAGAGGGAAATTTGGAGAAAGTTTATTTCCTTGTAGCAAGGAAATTAGTTAGTCTCCAAATGAGTGTCATGATTATGAAAATAATGTATAAGAGTTGACTAAAGCTTTAGAAAGCTAATAGAGTCAAAAAGCAGGGATAGAATGGATCCAAGATTCCTCCCATTTGAATGATAAAAGAAAAAAGATGATATAAATAAAAGATATTTCTAAGGCTATAATGAGAAACTCTTACTTCGACCTTTGATATCTCACTCACTTCGTGAGAACCATTTTGTGAGGGGAATATCACATCATGTGATATTCAATTTTTTGGGATTTTCACTGTTTAAAAACTCTTACAATAGAGAGGTTATATAGATCTAATTTCCCTCTTACAAAGAAATGGACTTTCCTTTAATTCTCCTGATAGAACTTAGAGTTTTGATGTTTCAGGTGTTTTTCATTGCAAATCTCTTTTTCAATATCTTATTAGCCTTCTTGAAAGTTCTCCTTTAACAATGAATTGTTGCAAAAGTTGAGACCTTCTAAAGCTATCTTACTGGATGTGTCTCGTGTGTTCCAATAATTCCAAAATTAGATATCATATATTTTTGTATGGAGATGGAAACTGCTTATTTATTGTGTGTGATGATGATTGTGTTTGCTCCACGGACCTTAATAAATTGTTTCCAATAAAATTTGGAGTTTTTAAAGTGCATGTTCATTGTCGGGATTTTTTTTTTTTTGGGTGACGATTCCTTAGTTTATTTGGAGTGAGTAGACTGTGAGGATTTTTGATAATCAGATTATTGGTCTTTCTATTATGTGGGATTAGATCGTATTTTATGCTTATGCGTGGACTTGTGTCTTGGGGGTTTTCAAAGTTATAGTTGAAGTTGGTGAAGGATTTGAAAGCAGTTATTCACTAGTTTATATACTGTTCTTTTTCTTGCCTTTGTGAATTACCATGGTCAGTTCCAAACCCAGATAAAGGAGGAGAATTGCGTTAGGTAACCAGCCAATGTAAAGCTAAGACAAGAATTTATGTATGTAGCTGACCCTACTTAGTGGGATAAAGGGTTGATTGCTGCTGTTGTTGTTCTCACCTTTGTGAATTTCTTATCAAATTTTTTGTATCTTAAGCTCTTGTTTAGGAGATAATGCATCAAAGAAATTCTTACACACATGGTATGAGACAGAATCTAGCAACTTCAAACTCAAAAATTTCCCAAATTGAATGACAGTCTGATTGATCAAAAGCAAATATTATGAAGCCAAAGTGTTTCTTCGTTATCTTCACTGAAGTAGCCAGTTTTTGTATTATCCTCTTTCTTCCACAGCTTGTGGAGAAATTTGCATCACAAGTTCTCAACTTGAAATAGTTTACAATGTCAAGCACGGAATATTACCAAGTGCCGAGAACTTTGTTGAGACCATTCATATCCTCTATTGCCATAAGTTGCTGTGGGTGTCATTACAGAGGTCCTTAGGAGTAGTAAATACACAATCAATACAGTACCTGCATTGTGGATGAACATGTTCCCTTTAATCACTTTCACTATAATGTAAATTTTGATTCAAGCCCTCCCCAAGCTCATTTTGACCATATAAGGCTTGTCAAGTGTCATCACCAAAATCCTTATCACTTTTCTTCCTTCCTAATATTGTTACAATAATGTTCAGGATGGTTCAAAAGGAAAGTGTTTCCCTCCTAGGTTTCTCTTTACTTAAATAAGAAATAAGAGTTATCATGCCGGCTTGGTAATTTTTCTCCTCTACCATAAAGTGATGAAGGATTTAAGAGAATATGATGTGTTTATGTTCCTAATCCTTTGTTTGATCAGGGTTAGTTCACTGAAACTTGGTGAGTGTACTTGATGGATTGGGTTTGTTGATCAATGGTGGTAGCATTCCGTTATTTGTTGTCTTTTTGTAGTGACAATGGGAAATGACCATCACATTTGTACACAGGAAACTGGTCTTGACTACTGAAGGAATAAAACTGTGAAGATGATTTGATTATGTACGATACTTTCCAGCAAAGGAAAAGCCTTGTATTTATGTCTCTTATATGTTGTTAGCATGCGTTACAATTTGATAACTCACATGATAATAGTACCACATGCCCCTTATCAGATGAAGGCAACTTTATCTCGCCTTTGTGTTGATAATCATAGAATGGATGATTATCTAGATATAGGGTAGCTCTAATATATAGGAAAGGTAGCCCTCACCCCTAGTTGTATGCTACACATCTTTCACTATACTGTTGTTTTTATGAGTTATGTTTGGCATGACTGCATCTAAAACATGTGTTAAACATGCTTTTGGACTTTTGTGGTCATGGACTCCCCTTTGACTTGAGATTGAGTATACATGGCCCAAACATGGCATTTTTAGTTGTAGGTTATGAAAACCTATTTTCTATGTTTGAAAGGAGGTATCTAATACTCCCTTTGTCCAATTTGAATGAATAATGCCTAAACACATGTACCATGATAAATGTATTAATTGTTTTGACTTTATTTCCTAGAAGAAAATTCTTCAAAAATTACCCAGAATAAAGTTGTTCTATCTATTTTTCAGTGATAAAATAGTGATTTTGTTGTCCCTGCCAACTGTTACTTCCATTGGCAAGAAAAAGCAGAAATCTCATCACTCAAATGGGGGGGGGGGGTTTAAGATTTAACTTATTTTTAGTATATGAAATTTAATTGTCAATTCCATAGCTATCACTTTTTTTTAATATGAAATCACTTATATTTCATGTTATTTTTGTAGTTGCATTCATCCATTTCCATATTCATCACTATGTATGGCTTTGACAAACATGTGCTTGCATCTTGTATCTTATTTTTATTGACTCTTTTATTTTTGAGCTCCCATGTTGGTTTATTGTGTTGTCTCCCTAAGCCCACATTTGGTCATGGCTGTAGTTAGTGGCTTGTCATGCCCTTTAATGTTATAATCAGAGGGCTAGATTATGGTTAAATTTTGATGGTCCACAATCCTGTTTCATCTTAGAAGTCTTATTTGCTCTTCAGCAACCCATTTGAACCAGGAAAAGATCGCAAGGTCTTCTTAAATTGCTTGTAGGTATGGTAAAACATCTGTTGTTGGTAGAGGGCTTAAAACCAATAGCTCAGATTCTATATTCTTAATACCTTGATCTGAAGTAAACATTCTTGATTTTTAGGGACTGACTATGCTTGTTTATTAATTACAAAGAGCCCCATAGGACTGTACATGCTTGGTGGCAAAAGCCAAAAAATGAGGTCATTACTCTAGTAAGCCACCATATGTCACTTGTTTGGTGAAGCTGTGACTTGTATTGATATTTATATCCTCCAGCAACAGCGATAAACAAATGGGGTTTAATAGCTTTGATGAACATATGATCATACTAGTTAGTTAAAATGCCCGAATATCAACAAACATCTTCATATGTCATTTGCAGTCTATATTATTTGGTGAAGTAAGGGTTTTAAGGATGTCAATATTAGCCATATAAATGATAGAATATCATATTGAAGTGGTATTTTCATAATTGCACTGAGCTTCCTTCTGGCACCCGACTCATAAGCTTTCCAGAAGACGTTATTTTTACAGTTAAAAATTTTTCTGCTTCCATACATGCAAAGAATGATTATTATTCTTTTTTCCTTTGGGAGAAGGTTGGGGGGAGAGGGACTAGAAGTTACGGTGATCTAAATTTTCCTTGTTTGTAAACTGTTCTTGGCTCTTTGATGCTTTTTCAAGTGTTCCATTCCACAGCCAACAAGTTTTTAATTTTATTTATTTATTTTGTGTGTGGTAATTTTAGAACTTGGCGGATATGCTGATATCGGTTGCCTTGAATGAGTCAAGGGTCCTTCAAGTCAACTCTGGTCAGGGGCGACTGTCACTTGTTACTGTTGCTGCTCCTAATTGTGCAAGTCCAATTTCTTATGAGGTACCCAACTATTTTTTTTTCTCTTTTTAAATTATCTGTAAAGGTTGTTTCAACTTTTTCATTTTCATTTTTCCCGTGATCACATTTTCTCCAAACTTTTGGAAGATCTGCAATTTCCTAATGTGTGCTTCATGTCATATATTTGCATGTTGAGATTCTTGAGTATGCTTCTGATTCTACTTTAGAACTTATCTCCAGTATAGAGTGGGTTTTACACCCCATATTGTGCTAACAGTTCATGTTGACAACATCCTTACAAGGACTTATTGCAAAAATTGTTTTTTGGTAATTTAAGTCATTAGATTTTTGCTTATTGTTCTACAGAATAGGAGCACTTCTAGCCTAAATGGCATAAAGAAAATTTTATATGACAATTTCCATTAAGTTTTGAACTAGCTTAGAGATGGTGATTTGAACATAAGGAGAGATAATTGGGTGCTGCGGGAGCAGAAGAGTTAAGTGTAATTTGTTTCAAAAGGATTCTGAGCTGAAGAAATTAAGGGCTATGAGTTTAGGGCGTGAATAGTTAATTGTGAAGAGTTATCTTGTAAGAAATTTAAACATTATAAAAATTCCCATTGAGAATACGTAGTTCCACAACGTTATCAGTTACCAATGTCAGTGCATTGGTAGAAGCATTATTACATTTCAAATGGCAACATAACTACTAAAGATGCTAAACGGAATATGGTAATAGACCTTTGTTCTGTGAATGGTAATAAGAAGTGATTCCTGGAGTCATGTATGTATAAATCTGGTGAAGAAACATTCTCTACTTAAACCTCTTGAAATCCTCCATAGGCATGTTGGGAAAAAAATATATATATAAGCATGATTGCCGTTTATACATTCTCCAACTTTTTGGGCACTGCAATGTTTACAATTTAGGCACAGAAATACATTGGATATTCAACATAGGCCATGGCTTTGATCACTTTCTCTTGCTGTCATACTGCTGCTACAGTTCTTTGATAGTCATATTTTGAGGATGGATGAAACAGCATGTCTGGATTCTTTGTGTCACACTGGGTGAAATTCCTGTTTGGTCAACAAAGGTTTTTCATAAAGATGGAGTGGGAGAAGTTCTCATAGAGTTGAAGAAATGAGGTTAAGCAAAAGGACTAAGTGCAATATCATCCGTGCCAGGGGATAAAAGATGTGTTCTAGTATAAGATCTCTAGATAATTTTTAGACAAAATTATTGCTGTCACATCAAATTTCTTGATTTATGATTTCGATTTTGCCTGTTATTTCCTTTTTCCTCTACCTCCAGCCTTTTAATTCTATTTATATAGTTTGTTGATATGGGACTATATTTTTCTAATCCTATTACTTTGTTGCAGGGCCAATGGGAGATGCTCTCCCTAACGGGTGTGTATGTGCCCGGTAACAATGTGGGCAGAGGTCATCCCATTGGTGGAGCATCCATCAGCTTCATAGGACGAAGTGGAATAGTTATCCAGGGTAGAATTGCTGGCCCCGTCATTGTTGATACAGCGGTGGTGGTATGGACCTATATTCTGTTATGATGAAGAAACTAGCTAACTACTGACCAAAAAAAAAAAAAAAAAGTGAAGAAACCATCTCTCTCTAACTTTTAGCCCTAAGTAAACATAAACGCCAAAACATAGCTTATTCATGCTTGTGAACCTGATTTGTGTGATAGCTGGTTGGTGACGGACTATGAAGTCACCGGACCTCATTAAAGGATGGTCCATGGTGTATTTCTTAAGGTTGATGCTCTAGGAAGGGTAATCTTATGCCCAGACTTTGATCAAACTGTTTGGAATAGTCATGAAACATTTGTCCACTTCTAACTCTGGAAGTTTTCATCAAATCTCAGGTTTGTATGACCGCCTACAACTTGAATGGGGAGGAAAAACCAAGGAGAAAGCGCAGAGCTGCGCCTAGGGCTGCCAACCCTATTGCATCGAATGAGGGTGCACTTCCTGCTGTGCACGAAACCCTTACAGGTGGAGAGGAGCAGGCTCCTGCTGGCCCATCGAATGCTGGACATGGAGTGGGTTCAGACCAAGAGGGTATTCCGCCTGCTGGTCCATCTAACGCTGGACAGGGAGTGGGTTCAGACCAAGAGGGTATGCCGCCAGGTGCCCCACCTAATGCTGGAAATGGAATGGGTTCAGACCAAGTGGGCATGCCACCTGCTGGCCCATCTAACATTGGACATGGAATGGGTTCAGGCCAAGATGCTATGCTTTCTGCTGCTGGCGGATCCAATTGAGAGTTTTGTCCTCGCCAGCCTAAAGATAATGATTACTATGGATGTATATCAATATTTGTTTCACAGATACTATTAACATGCTATTTTTCCTTTCCGGAAACATTTGAGGTTTTTTTTTTTTTTTTTTTTTTTCCCTTTTTCCCCCTTATACAATATACTCCTTTTATATTGTATAAATTTAGTATAATTTCTCAACATCCCAATGGTTCATATTTGAGCATTCTAATATAACCTAATTCTCCTAAGGTCTTCTACGTTGGTCCACTAGGAAGACTACATGGGAGGCTATTGTTGCGTGTTAGTATCGACATATGTTAGCGTAGGTGGGAAAGGCACTTTCGTTCTTTAATCAGGTCGGGAATTCGATTCTCACTGAGTACGGAAAAAACGTTATTGGGAGAGGATCCCCTCAATTGAGAACTGATAGACTCTTCGATCCGGATTAGTCGGGATGAAATTCTAGATATCGGATGGTCAAATTACCCAGAAAAAAAAATTGTTGCGTGTTAGTTTAATTTTAAGGAAATGTGTCATTAGATATGATGTAATGGGCATGAATACTAATGGTTATAACTTTCTTGATTAAATCAAAGTCATGATGGACAGCATATATTTTGACTAGCAAATCACACAATTTGTGATTATTGAAAAATCGTCCCTAAACAAAGATGGAATCATATTTTGTGTCTATAAAGGATATTATCCTTTTTTCATTCACCATAAAAGCAAACCATATTTAAATGAAACAAAATGGTTGAAGTTTCTTGTTTTGGTGTTTGATTTTCTTTTTCTTTTACTTAATTATTTTTCTAGTTTTTTATTAAAATGCTTGTATTATACAAAAGAAGCACTTTTTGAAAATTTATTGAGTGAATTAATCTAAATTTTCATGAATGGTAAATACTAAAAATGTGAGAGTGACATTTTTTAAATTGGTTGCATGAGATTTTCACATCACTAAACGTATGATATGACATTAAATTCGGTATCATTAAAAATACAAACAATAACAAAAATTGAAGAAATAATCTTTTATTTTTTTTTTCACCACCGGTATCCGACCTTTATTCGGTTAATTCGGTTTGAATACTGTGGAGTTCATTTTAACGGTAGTTTTTTCAAATCATTTTTCGTTATTCCAGTGGCTCAAACTCGAGACCTCTAATTAAAGGGATAGAGTATCCAATCACTCAATCAAAGAAATTTGGTAGAAATAATATTTTATAATTTAGTATAATTTGGCCCTCTTGGCTGTTCAATCGGAGCTCCTTGAGTACTATGAGATTAAACTGGTGTTCCATGATATAACACCATATTTTTTTATCATGTTTTGAACACCGTTTGGTATTTGAGTTTTCGTCTCGACTAATTTGGATTGATCATTGCAATGGCTCCTATTCGGAGGGTGGGTCTTCTAACGGGGAACGCTCCATACACATGAAAGCTTGATATTTCCAACGGGAATTAAATCTCGATCATATTTAAGGCAACTCAACCCCATATTTAGTTGAACCAACCTATATTGGTATGATATAACACCATTGTGAGTAGAGTATCGTTCCCTAAAGAATGTGATGCCTCAAGTACTAAAATCGGGGCCATGTATTCATAAATTAGATGAATGTATAGACATGAATGAAATGCAAGGAGTATAGCATCCTAATCTAACTTCAATTAGCCTAATATGTACAAATAATGGGATCATACTATGAGTAGATCTAATTCATTGAATTTCAAAGATTAGCAATTAAATTTTGATTGGTTGGAAGTTATCTTAATGGCCTTAATTGAACCCTTAAGAGTTGTGATGCTACGTTTCAAGACACACAATTGCAACACCAATTTGTAATGAAAATCATATATGTTTATGCTATTAAACACAGACAATGACACAATTTGCAACAAAAAATGGATACGCTGATCAATGGATAGTTGATTTAATGGAATATGATATTAGATTTTTTAATTAAGTTATTTAATTCGATTCATAGATTAGGTATGAAAAAAATTACGTTAAGAGAATAACTCCTTAAATGAGTCACTGTAAATACTGAATCGGATTAATCGAAATATGATTCTGAACACTTATTGGTATAATAATAAAAAAAAAAAACGTTGCAAATTTAATAATCGACTCAGAATTTCATCGTAATTTGTGTTACAATTTGTTTTTTTTTTTTTTTTTAATTTAACTTCTAACTTCAAGTTAGGAAGTAGTTGTGAATTATTTTAAATTTATTTAACCTTTTAAATTCATATCAAGAAAAAATATTGAAATACAAAAAATATCAAAATATCAAAGCATATAAAATTAATAATATGTAGAAATATCTCAAAAATAAAAATAAAAATAAAAATATCCAAAATATAAAAACTGTACAAAAATATCTAGACACAATGCTGTTCACTCCCTTCTCTCAAGCACATCGTTTCTTAGGAAACTAATGAGTCACGAGTGAACATCTCGTGCTTATTGTAACTCTTTGCAAACCCTAATCCGGTTTGACTCCTAATACTCAAGGTCTTAATTACATCTTTTCTTTGGTGCATCTCGTATTAGTTGAATTGAGACCACCAAACTTGGTGCATCCTGAGGTACATCCTTTCTTGCCGATTCATATTCCCAAACAATAAATGTTTGTTATGTTGTAGGTGTCGTTATCCATACACTAGTAAATGACTTGAGATTCATTCGACATTTTGGTGGAACGCCTGGGTTGAATTCACAAATCTGACTTATTAAATTCGATATTTATGTTTGGAAGATTTTTCATATGGTGTCACCTAATTCTACTATTTTTCCATGTATTATATTCATAATAAAATTATGGGAAGCCGTAAATGATGACATGATTACGGATCTTGGTCGTCAAACTAAAGCCCCAAGAGTTTAACGAGGTTCATGTGCGTAACCTAGATTTTTATGATCTAATAAATTTGATCAAGCTTTGGTTTCCTCCTACTATTTTGAATTGACATCTTGTGGGTATTGGGTCTCTATTGTTCTGTTGATAGTTTGACCATAATGTCTCTCTTGAGATCCAAAACTAAAATAAAGGTTAACCTAAATCCATGATTTTTCTTCGGTGCCATCAAATAATATTAATAACATGTAGCAGAAAAATATCATAGCATTTTTGTCGGTTCTTCCTTTTTTCTTGTTTTGCAACTTTGATTTGGCAACCATCAAGATACACCATAAATGGGGCAACAACTCTGCTCCTTGCTATTACCTCAATACTACGATATGTAATCATTTGGACATGTATGGATCTTCTTATAATCAAATGCTAAAAACTTAATAAACTTCTTAAATTCGGTATATGATTTAGGAATATTTGCACGTGAAAAAATAATACTTGTATCTTCAAGTGGTATGAAGCGACGGTGAAGGAGAGTTTACTTGTATTTTCAAGCAACTTCACAAATATTAAATTATTCATATTTAGCTCGCCTATGCCATGAACCATGTGAGCAGTGCACTGATTTGACATGTTTATATTCTCTATTTTTAATTCCTAATTATTAACTTCATCATGAGTTTTAAATACATTTCTTAATAACACTTCCATATCTCCAATAACAATATTTTGACGTTGGACTTCCGCAACATGTGGTTGGGGTCGTGAGACACTAGATCACAAAGATTTAGGAGTTGTAAAAATAGATTCCACATGAAATCCCTAACGAAAAAGTACTCGTGGCCAAGTTAGTGATGAATAATTTATTCGTAGTTAAATTTGTCGTTAATTGGTAACGAAAATATTTTTGTTACCAAATTTATCGCTAATTAAAGATGAATAGAAATTTCGTGGTGACATTTTATCACAAATCGAGAATTCGTTGCTAAATTCAACGATAAATACATTTTTTATCGTTAAATTTAGTAACGAATACTAATGATGAAAAAAATTTGTGACAAATTTTATCGCCAATTAACTACAAAAATTTTTCGTCACTAAATTTATCGCTAATTAGTCACGAAAAAAATATTTATCATAAAATTTAACAACAAACTCCAATATTTGTGACTAAATTCGTCGCTAATTTATATAGCTATTTCAAAATTTGTGGTTAATTTTATAACTAAATTTCTTTTAAAATCTATTATGAAACATTTTTAATCGTGTCTCTTTTTTTAACTCTTTTTAAATAACGAAATCGAGTTAAATATATACTGAATGTTACAATTCTCACAAAAGTGATAATTTTTAAAAATAAATAATTCAAACAATTTCTAACAAACAACCGCTATCGTCGAATTCACTCTTCGTATTTTTTGTTTTCTCTGTCTGTTCACTTCTTTTATCAATAGTTTAATCGCTTTTGAAAATTTAGCTGGTCATTTTCCATCGTCATCGGCAAGGAAGGCAGTAAATCAGAACAATGCATAAAATTTCCAAGTAATTAGACAGTAGATTAGATATTCGCGTCTGGTGATCCATCTTCCCTGACAATCTGACAAATAGTAGTTTTCAAGGACGGTGACAGTGAAATAGAGGGCCACTGAGAGGTGGCCGTCTGTTTACAAACTTTCCTAAGATTAAAAAAAAAAAAAGTAAAAGAATAATAAATTAGTAAAATAAAAGAAAAATATAATAAAATAAAATATAAAATGCTGATTTCAAAAATAAAAGAAAAAAATTTAGTGATGGATCCAAGAATCCGTTGCTAATTAGCCACAGAAGTACAATTTCGTTGTTAAATTTAGTGATGAATATGTATTCCTGTAACTAAATTTAGCGATGGAAAATGTATCCGTCACTAAATTTAATGATAGATCCTGATTTCCGTCGCTAAATTTAGAGACGAAAAAATTTTGTGACAAATTTCATAACTAATTAATTATAAAAATTTTTCGTCGCTAAATTCGTCGTTAATTAACTCAAAAAGAAATATTTATCACAAAATTTAGTAACAAACTCCAATATTCATGACTAAATTTATCACTAATTAATCACAAAAAAATTGATGAATAATTTTTATCATTAATCAATAATTTTTTATTAAAAATAATTTTTATTATAATTCAACATATAAATTATTTTTAATTTTCAAACTAAAATTAAGAATTTTCCTGCTAGCATTTAACTTTTTATTTTCCCTTTTTTTATTTTCTTTTGTTTTTATTATTTTATTATTCATTTTATTGGGTAAATCAAGAAAAATAATTTATGATAAAATTAACAAATCGTATTCCTTTTATTGGATAAATGAAGAAAAATAATTTTTTATTCTATTTTAATTAATCAAATTTATCGTTTTAGCTCAAAAAATATTTTATTTCTTTATTTAGTATCAATTTAATCAAAGTTAAATTTAAATAATAAGAAAAGTTCAATGAGAATGGAAAAAGAAAAAAAAACATTACACCAAGGTAAAGGAAAAAAAATATACAAAAAATTTCTACGAAAAAAAATGACCCCGGGTGAAGAAGAAGAAAATAATGAGAGTGAGATAAATATTAAAAAAAAAGTGAGATCAGGATAATAAAAGGAAAAAAAAAAAGTGAGACTAAGATAACAAAAGAAAAAAAAAGAATTCATAACTTGCATTGTGGTCCAGTGGTTGTAATAACTCAACAATATCTTCCATGCATTGTACCAAAAAAAAAAAAAAAAAAAAAAACCTTCCATGCAAAAATTTGAATCTGGGTGGAGACAATATTTCGGTGAAATGTCGACAAAATACTTTGCATACGTTTAAAGAAAGAAATGTCGGAAAAGTTCAAAACTTTTGCCAATATTTAGTGCTAAAATGTAGCAAAAAAATTTTCAACACGGCTCATTTTTATGCACCAACTTTCCCTAACATTTTGGCACCAAAATATCAGCAAAAAGTTTTTTCTGCCAACGTTTATTTGTAAAAACATTGGAGAAAGAAAAATATTGACAATACCATCCATAAACATCAGGTAAAAATGTGAGGAAAAATTATGTTTTTCTGTAATGGTGCAATCTGAATCTGAAAAGTGATAAACTAGAAAGTTGTAGTCATGTCTTCGAGCTTTTCAATGGCATAAAAATAATCAAAATCCGATAAACATAGCTAATGTTATGAATTTTCAAATTGCTTAGTTGGTCATAATGTTACAGATTTTTGAAATTCATGATTTTATTCTCTTGACATGCGATTTTTTCTTGATAATTGATTTTTACTCAATTTTAAATAAGAAAACATAATTGACCAATTTGAGTAAAAAATTTATACAATTCATGCTAAAATGTTCAAAATATCCATACAAAATGAACTTATCAATAACATAAATTATTGAGTCGCACTATTATGTAGTTGAGGATCATTCACAAACCATCATAGCCAATTAATGGGAGATAATTGAAGAATTTAAAGGGATTTGCTTCTTATTAACTTTATAAAAACCATATCATAGGTACACGTTTTCTCTTTATAAGTAGCAATATTATATAGATACCAAAAAAATATATAATACAACACAAATTTTAAACTTCTCTCTTCTTCTCTCTGGTTTATAGAATAATCTAATTATCAAAGAATTATTATTGTCAAATTTTGATAAAATTTATATAAAATATCTAAAATATATTATGTGGTTAATTTTTTTTTCAACTATTTTATGTCAAATATTTAGATATTTACCCTTTGTTTACTCTTGGATTTCAATAACTATATTTGCCCCTAATATATTCCATTCCCAGGGCATAGGAAACTACTATTCTTGTGTTGCTTACTATTACGTGGTGGTCGGCTGTAGGGGAGAGAGCGCTGTTGCGCGGCTGTTTCCTACAAACCTAACCAAAAACGTCAATTTATGAGACTTCCATTCCAAGTCACATAGCCACCACAAATCAAATATCGTCCTTGACGTGGCCATCTGGAGGAGCCGATAAGACTAATGGAAACGGGTTGGATACATTTTAAGTTATTGGGTACGGTAGCTTCCAAGAACCATCCGTCTCTCAGCTCCGAAACACTGCCTTGCAAATACTAAAAAGAATAAGAACTTCGAGAAACCCCGCAACAAGCCAAACCATTTCCGCCACTTGAAAACCCCACCTGACAAGTCACGTGTCCATTCCATTTGCAATCTCACTTCCCCCCAAATTAAGGGTCACGATTTTCCCTCCCCTACACAGAAAAGTCTTCGCTTTGACCACGTTTTTTATTTTCTCCTTTTGATTCCACACCTCACAACTCCTCTCGAACCTTAAATTGCAGTGCCTGGTTTACAATTCTTCCCTTCTCACTTACCACAGAGAGAGAGAGAGAGAGAGAGAGAGTCTGGGATTTTGTGCCATGAGCGAGTCCATGCTTAGTCCAAGTGAGTGGGTGCAGTTCTACTCACGCAACCTCGCCGCACCACATGGTGGCCATGCAAATTCAGCCACAACGACGTTCGGCGATCGAGTGTCGGATTCCACTGTCATGACCACCAACGCCACGACCGTCACCTCACCAACTACTTCTCTTGCTCCCATGGGCTCCAGTTCGAGTACTACTCACTTGACCCCAGAAGGCCGAGTCTCAAAACCAATTCGACGTCGTTCTAGGGCTTCTAGACGAACCCCAACGACCGTGTTGAACACAAGCACCACCAACTTCCGAGCCATGGTTCAGCAATTCACTGGTGGCCCAACCGCCCCCTTTGCAGCGTCCAATTCACCAGCTAGCATGTTAAATTACCATTTTGGTCTCGGAGATCCACGTCAGCACCATGCAAACCCTAGCAGTGGAGGGGTTATGCAGCTGTCTTCTTCATCTGGCTATCATTTGCAGCAGCAGCAGCAGCAGCAGCAGCAGCAACCAATACAACAACAACAACAACAACAACAACACTTGATATTTTCTCTAAATACTGATAATAATAGCAATGATATGTCACGTGGAGATCACGTGTTTTTTCAAAGACTTGGTGGAAACCCCGGAGGTAGACCACCTAACATGGTGGTGGAGGGTTCTTCTGCCTCTTCTCCAGATGGGTTTGTGATAGAGGGTATTTCCTCGCATGTTCCTAATCCGGAAAGGCCCGGTGAGAACAGAAACAATAGTAGTTTCATGTTCTGAGAGTGACATAAAGCAAGGAATAGAGACAAAACAAAAAGAGAAAGTTAGGCACACTGACTTGTCCTAAGGGCGGTGACAGAGAAGCCAAATATTGACTTCTCTCTCTCTCTCTCTCTCTCTCTCTCTCTCTCTCTCTCTCTCTCTGTAAATATAATTTTCCTTTCATTTTTTTTCTTTTCACATTGTTAATTTAACAATTGTGGGCATATTGGGTTGGTGGCTGGGTATACCATATTGCTTTTATATCTCTTGTTTCTTTTGTAATTTTTTTCCCTTTCTTAGCTCTAATCTAGCTACTTGGTTAAATTTTTAATTGTAGTTTTATGTATAATTTTGTTTCCATGCCATATGAAGTCAGTCTCACATCTTCTCTCCCTTTTTGACGTAAATGGATTATTTTACATCAATTGATATTTAAATTTTATTCGATTAATTTGGTTCAATCACTGTAGAGCCTTCCGTAAAGAGATTGATTGTCTCAAATTTTATTTCTTTACGTCTTCTCTTATTGTTCGTGGGTGGATGGAATTTTCAAAGTTCAGACTTGGAATTATGAAGGGTCACATCCGTATAGAAATCTTGGTGCTAAATTCACTTATTTGAAGGTTTATTTAGTCAAGATTGATTAGGACATTATTGTTTATTATAATTTGTTAAATGCTAACGTTGTGATGACTCCCAACAGATTAACAAGAGGACTTGGTTAAGTTTTTGAAATTTTCACACTGGACTTCCCTTTCTCCTACACCGTCGTAAATAAGATACTTCCTCGTGATAGAAATAATGGGAAAATAGATGGTGAATTATTTGCAAGGTCTGAAGTATATGCTTTCTCATACTTTCTTTTAACCTTCTCAAAAGAAGCAAGCAAAACCCAAATTGTAATAAACGAAATTGGCATGGCTAGGTAGGCTAAGTGAAAATAGTTGAAAAAAGAAAAATAATTTTCACTCTTTTTTATATTTGGTTAAAAAAAGTATTTCTCATATCCCACTGCAAGTGTCTTTTGAAGTAATTGTACAGTGATTAAGAAAATTATTCAATAACCAAAAATTTTTTTTAAAAAAATATATATAAAATTAATTAACTAAATTACCATTTAAAAAGTTCTATTAAGTGAAATAACAAGTGATAAAGATAAATTTAGAAAAACAATTAATATTTGTTTAATCTTCTAAATGGATACATGAAGTGAATAAAAATATTTTCTAAAAGACACTTAAAGTGGAAAAGAGAGATACAACCAAAAAAAAAAAAAGTGGAAAAGAGAGAGTAATATTTTGATCGATGAAAAAGATCCTCTAATCCAATTAGAAATCATGTTAAATATTTGCAACTGACATCTACAATTTTTTTTAATTATTTTCTCGCCATTGGAAATAAGCAATAAATTACAACTGAATTCATGTTTCATTCAACAATAAGAAAAAAAAAATGAAACTTTTTTCATTAAAGGCGTTTTTGGAAAAGATTTTCCTAGAAGATATCTTTTTAGGGATTATAATTACCACCAGATTCGGTCGCTTGTGTCTGTCCAATTCGTGGCCCGTCATTGGTGCTTTGTGCTTGCGGCTGCACGGTGATGCATGGTGCTAGCACAGTGTCTTGCGCCTTGTCATGGTCTTGCTACTGGTTGCTTGGCATTCTTGTGGCAGCCTCCATGCGATTGCCTTGTGCGCTGCTCGTGGTCCAGGTTTGTTACAGCAAGTCGGCCTCTAATGTGGGACTCACAATACTCGATTAGATTTAGTTGGGTCAAATCTAAATATCAATTGATTGTAGATATATCTTTAAAAAAAAAAAAAAAACCTCCACCATCTTAGCCTCGCCGGATTTCTTGGAGAATTATATTTAGTAGCCTTCAAGCCATCAGCCTATTCCCACTCTAGAAAGTATACTTGTGAAACTTTTTTTTTTTTCCTAATCTCAGAGAGAATCCACCTCTTTAATCTGTTTCTTAGGTTCTTAAAGTTCCATTCCCGTGCCAACAACTAGCCTTTGTATATAGGCAAAAGTTCCACTTTCATGGAGGTGCAAAATACCAATATTATATGCAAACACCCTAATAACTTGTCAGGAACTAGCTTAATCTCTAAATGTACTGAAATTGCCTACTAATCCGGTGGTGCCCTTACAAGATAAGCTCCATCAGAATTCAGATCGATCAAAAAAAGAAAAGGAAAAAACAGACAATGAAAATAAAAAATAAGAAAAATAACTACAAATGAAACAATGCAAGTTGAGGAAGAGTAAATTAGAAGTGCAATATTTATTGTAAGCATTTTCCAAGGTACTCTTTGGTTGACTCGACAATCATATCATAAATACTTCGAATCATATTTGAATTTTCATACATAATTATCACTAAAAGCAGTAAGTATAACTTAATTTATTGCAAATATGAAATTTATATTAAATTTTTTTTATACATATGAGAGATTGAATCCAAGGGCGAATCTTGATACAACGGTTCAGTTGCACCTTTGGTGAAATGTGAAAATAGTCTCTTTAAAAAAAAAAAAATGTTATGTACAAATATGTCTACCCTTCCCCTACCCCACACTAACCCGAGAAATACTTTGTACACCGGATGAACCCATAATGAGTGATTTGAATCCAAGAATTCCAAGGGAAAGAAGATGCCAATTGAACTCTAGTTCATTGGCAGCATTTTCTAAATACCCGTTGGTTGGATTCAATAACTTCATTATCATAAATTTCTTGATTGGAATTTGAATTGTCAGCGATAGGTATAACTATGACTCAGTCATTCCATGTAGTAATTAATTAGTACATAACATCCCGGTTGCCTTTTCCTTTAGTCAAAAAAAATGAAAAAGAGAAAAAAAGAACCCAAGAAACCTAGGCTGAGGCTGAGGACAAACATTTTATCCCTACAAATAGTATCTTAAGGTTTCATTCCCATGCCAACGACAAAGCCGTGTAAGTACAAAAAGTTCTACCATCATCGAGTGCAAATACCAATCTTCTACACAGATCCCTTAGAAATTTAGGAGGAGCCAACTTAATCTCCAAATACACTACGGGTTCCTACTAATCCCATGGCAGCCTTACAAGACAAACTCCATTAAAATTTAGCTTGATTAAAAGAAAAGGAAAGACCATCACAATGTAAAATAAGAAAACTAACTGTAATTGTAACCATGCAAGTTAAGAAGGAAAAAAAATTAGAAGTACAATGTTTATTTGAGCATTTTCCAACACTTTCGTTGGTTCGACTCAATAATAATATCATAAATTTTTCGGATGGGATTTCAATTGCCATTGATAGTTAGAAGTTAATAACAATGATATAGTTATATCAAGAGTTTGTTTGACCTTTTTTTTTTTTGTTTTTCACTTTTATTTTTGGTTTATAAGTTATTGTAAAAAATAAGAGTTTAAAATTTTAAATAATAAGATATTTACCAATTTTATTTAAAAAATTTCTTTTAAGTATATTATTTGGTGAAACAATTTCTATAAATTTTAATATTTAATAAAATTACAATAAAAGACAATTGATATTAAAGTTTTATAAATAATATATAAAATAAATAGTTTCATAAGTAATTTTAAAATATTCATAAATTAAAAATAAATATTTGGAAATTCATAAACATTCTAAACTATTCATAGACATTTAAATTTCATACATTGTTCAGAAACAACTTTGTAAAGAGTTAAATTAAATATATATATATATATATATATATATATATATATATATATATATATATATATATGACCAAATACTTTTTTTACATTTATTTAAATATTTTTAAATATCATAAAAAATAAATTCATAAATATTTCAATATTAAAATTTATATTTTTTTTAAATTTATATATGTGATAAAATCATAATATTTGAAATAATTACTAATAATTTTTATCAGCCTATATTTTTATTAAAAAAAAAAAGAAGGCATATCGCAGATAATAAGTAACCTCCTTTTATAAATTTTTTATTAAAAAGCTAAGTTTTTTAAATAATTTTTAAAATTTATTTGACCTAATTATTAATTTTAAATTTTAAATACCGATTTTTCAAAAACAGTCGGCAGTTGGGGACCCTTTGATAAATTCCTCTCTCCTTTAGGCCCACCCCGTCCCCTAACCCCTAACCCCACCTCCCAAAAAAAAAAAAAAAAAAAAAAAAAAAAAAAAAAAAAGAAGGAAGGAGAAAACAACTTGGGCTAAAGCTGACAGTCAACAATCGCAACCTATTCGATTGATACTTACCTAGTAATATGCTAATATTGAATTTTCCTTTTCCAAGTTTATTGACAACACTTTCCGATTTGGAAACATTTTGCGTCGGCAATGGCGCGTTGTTCATGTGCGTATTTGTTCCCACAAGGATCACGACTTGCAAGACAAATAATTTTAAGTGGGGCACGAACTTTGTATTTCATAGGAAAAGGAAAATACAATTTTACTTAATTTAATTTTACTTATTCCAAATCAAACTTTGTTATTTGATTTTTATTTAATATTTCGACCGGGATGGTATTATTCAGGTAGGAATAAATGTTGCTGTCAAGCATAAACACCATAGCCAACATGGGCCAGTTTGGTTGGCCTTTTATAATCATTATTTAAAATATCGAGTGGGAGTTGAAAAGGATTGATCTGGGTGCCAAAGGGTTGGGTAGAGGGGGTGAATGTGTGTACAGTAACAAGAGAAATAATGTGTACACTTTTAGCAAGTCAAATCTACCTTAATCTTTGCTAGTTTGACTAGTTATAGGTGCCTTTTTGAGTCGCCACGATTAAATCAATCTTTTTCTTAATTCTATGGTTATGATTATGGACCACCCTCTATTTTCAAACTCGCATGAGGCACTTGTACTATGCTTTTCCAAGACAACCCTTTTACTATTTTCCATAGACGCAATACTTTACAAAATTTGTCTGACAAGAGTTTAAAGAATTTTACAAAAATCATCATATTATTTTCTAAATAAATCAAGTATTATACATTAATAAATTCTTATACTAAAATTAGAAGTTGCATCAAAACTGCTATGCTTATGAGAACATGTGCATATTAGACTTCAAATTGGTGGGTAGGGGTGATCATTTGATCAAACCATAATTGAAATAATCAAAATTAGAATAATAGATTTTATTAGATTATTCAATTTTTATAATTATAACATAACCAAATAGAATAAAAACTGATAATTCATTTGATTGAATTAAATGATTAATTTAATTTAATTATCTAAATTAATCAAATTATTTAAATCTATACAAAAGAAAATAAACTTAAACAGATTTTCATGAATGTTTTATATGTGCACAGTCTACATGAAAATCTTAACTCCAACACGGCAATAAATCAATATGAGAAATAACTCGATTGCAACAGAGAAAAAGAAAAAAAAAAATTTTCTATTCTATACTCATATTATCAGAGGAGATTGAAATTGAAACCTACAATTAGAGAGAAGGAGGGTAAAATTAGGGAAGTCTGCTTAAGATATAGATGTATAACCAATTAATTATATGTGTTCATGTTAAAAAAAATCATGAAATTTAAAAAATAAAGTATTCAAAATAAGATAATTTACTAATTTACTTCTAAAATCCATCATAGTGCTGTGCAACAAAGTAGCATAAGAGCAAAATTGAAGCATGAAAGTAGCAAAGAGAAGGAAAAATGAGTGAATAGGAAAAGGAGAGGGAGAAATATGAGTGAGAGTCTCGAATTTGGATGTAGAAGAGCGGAACAAAATAGTGAAAATGTGCAACTAAAATTATTGAAATTAAAAAACTTTCATCACTTGTTTACTCTCCACTATATAAGTTTTGATTTTTAAATTTTTTCTCTTTTAGAAAATTTAATTATAATATTACAAAATATTTATGTGAATACAAATATATAATATTTTTAATTAATTCAGTTAATTTGATTTGATTGAAATAAAAATTGACAAAATCGATAATTGTCTAAATAAACCAAATTAAATTTGATTTTATTTAAAACTGAAAGCATTATCTGATACAATTACAGTAAAATAAATATTTAATATCCCAAGATTTAGGGTCAGTTCACTAATATTTTCGATATATGGGTCCGAAAAATATCACGAATAGATCTATTTCCTTTTGTTCACAATCCAAGAGTCTTTGATTCAAAAAGAGTATATGTTGTAGATCTCTTTTTTTTTTTTTTTTTTTTTTTGTGTATTGTCTCCCGTTTCTTCAATGTGCATGACGATGGTTAAGGGAGTTAGGAGTTATCTTAAAAAACCACTCCCTCACTTCCCTCCTTTGAATTTCAAAATGGATTAAGGAAATGGGTTTGGGTTAAATCCACAAGGACGACCCGACCCAACACCCATAACTTACATCTCCTACTCGCACATGAGGGTTAGACCTATATTTTGCTCAATTACTTCCATATATTATCGATTTCATACAGACAAATGGATCGTATGACCAGTGAGTATATCCAGAGCTCATTACTAACACTGGTTAAGAATATGTAGTCGCTCAAGATCTAATACTAAGAGGATATCAAATCTTACTATACCCCAGACCTCTTTTGCTATATACAGAGTCACCTTATTTCTTATCCCTCTATTGATGAACAAGAACATATTTGGCTCATCTCAACTATGCATTCACAATTATATTTCAGAATATCAAGTTAAAAACATAACTGATCAGTCTGTGAATACAAAAATTACGTACAACTTTTAAGACAGTTTTCCTTTCACACTACTATCTTTTCACTTCATTTTAGCTGTTTTCCTAGTCATGTACCGTAAAACCGAATCAATCATGATCTATTGGTTACATGTTAAAGTAGCAACACTAAAATAAAGTTTCGAGAAACATACGAAAGTTTTAAGGATATTAAATGAGGTTAATTACAAACCTCTGGGTTTCACATAATGAGATAGAAGGATTCATTAACTCATTATCCATAGGGTCACTAAAAGCACACGTGGTATGAACACGTGCTATGATACATTTTCTATTTATTTATAAATATATGTCTATTTCAAAATTATAATGCATCGTACAGGTTTTAGTCCAAATATATCACGATACTGACTTGATTCTCTTTTCTTATAAATCCTCCAAAAATTCATTTTTCTAAGAGAGAACTACACCTGGCTTCTAGACAAGTGTAATGTACTGTGGGAAATCCATTTCGATTATCAAATAAATAAATATCAAGGATAATCTCATTTTAGTTCTGTACTAAGACAACTAATTTATGTTAATTGTCCAAAATTAACATTGTCTCATCTTTACATATCACATAAATATTAGAGACGATTGCTCGTGAGAGAGAGTCAATCTTCCAAACTTGTCCGATATAATTTTTAATCAAAATATAAAAACTCGTAAATGCAAACAAATTCAAATGTCATATAATAATGAACATTACATCACGTTCACTGCATACACGTACAATTACACTCTACGCAATTCTAGAGATTTTACATATTTCAGAAATATATCTCTAAATATCGGTTTCGTGAATGGATCAGTCACCATTAAATGCGTAGATAAATACTTCAATGTCATCTCTCTCTTTTCAACAATGTCTCGAATAAATTTGAATTTCGTATCAATGTGTTTGGTTTTCCCATGATATTTGGGATCTTTCGTGTAAGTGATAACTGATTGACTATCACTATAAATTGTCACAACTCCCACTTTATCGCTTACGATCCCCAGATGTTGTAAAAACCATTTTAACCAAATACACTCCTGAACTACTGAACCACAAGCTACAAACTTTGCTTCCATCGTAGACTGTGATACACATGTTTGTTTCTTATTTCTCCAAGAGATGACGCCTTTATTTAGCAAGAAAATATAACCTAAGGTGGACTTACGTTTATTTAAGTCACGACTCCAATCAGCATTTGTGTATCCGCTCAAGAACAAGTCATTTCCTTGATAACAAAGGGAATAATTCGCAGTTTCTTTCAGATATCTTAGAATTCTCTTTACAGTTGTCCAGTGACCTTTATTTGGATTGGATTGATAACTGCTGACCAAACCCACGGCATAGCAGATGTCAGGACAAGTACACATCATAGCGTACAGTAGACTCGCAACAGCGCTAGAATACGGTACTTTTGACATCTTATGTTTTTCTTCAGCGGTTTTTGGGCACATTGCTAAACTTAAACCTTCGCTTTTAACCATAGGAGTATCAATAGGTTTACAACTATCCATCATAAATCGTTCCAAAATCTTTTTAATGTAAGATTCTTGAGATAAGATTAACAATCTGTTGCAACGATCTCTGTGGATTTAACACCCAGTATATACTCTGTTTCACCCATGTTTTTCATTTCAAAATTTGATGATAACCAACTCTTGATATTCAGGACATACTTTATATCATTTTCAGCTAATAATATGTCATTGACATACAGATTCAGAATTACAAACTTATCATTGGACTTTTTCACGTAAACACAATGGTTTTCGTCTATTATTACGAAGTCGTAAGAGATTACGGTTTTGTGAAATCTCAAATACCATTATTTTAAAAACTGTTTGAAACCATAAATTGATTTATTCAATTTGCAAATCTTATTTTCTTGACCTTTAACTATGAAACCTACTAGTTGTTCCATGTAGATTTTTTCTTTAACTTCTCTGTTGAGAAACGCAATCTTCATATCCATATGACGTAATTCTAAATCTAAATTGGCTACAATAGCCAATAATAGACGAATAGAGGCAAATCTCACTACTAGTGAAAAAGTTTCTTCATAATTAATACCCTCTTGTTGGGTATAATCTTTTGTTACCAACCGAGATTTGTACCTCTCAATTGTTCCATTAGCTTTACATTTAACCTTGAAAACTCATTTGTTCCCAATAGATTTGCGCCCAGGTGGAAGATCAACGGGTTCCCAAACATGGTTGGAATTGATTGACTCTATTTCTTGCTTCATTGTTTTTATCCACTCATCCTTAGCAGGAGAAGACAAAACCTCGTTCACATTTTTTGGCTCATCCTTATCCTGTGGAGAAATAATAAAAGCATACCCTTCAATTTCGTAATGACATTTGGGTACACCTTTCTTAGTATTTTTCTGAATTGATGATTTGGTTTGATCGTTAGAATTTGAATCTCTCCCACTGGGATCATTTAGGGATTCAACTTCTCGTAATTCTCTTGATTCATCCTGTACGGAACCATCATTTGAATTATTTAATTCAAACAAAGATTCTCCTTTTATTATATCACCTTTACTAGGAAAATAATTTTCTAAAAATGTCACATTTTGTGATTCAATTTCCGTTACAATACCATCTTTTCTTTCACCGATGAACACATAATCTTTTGACTGATCAGAATATCTAATAAAAATACATTTCTTCCCCTAGGGACCAAACTTTCCAAATTTATTAGAAGGGTCATGAACATATGCTGCCGATCCCCAAGGTCTAAGACCAGTCAGATTTGGTTTCCTGCTAGTCCAAAGTTCGTTCAGTGTTGTGGGTACTGTTTTTGAAGACACTCTATTCAAGATATAAGTCGCAGTTAACAATGTATCTTCTCAAAAGGAAATTGGCAAGTTAGCCTATGCCATCATAGATCTCGTCATTTCCAACAACGTCCTATTCCTCCTCTCAACAACACCATTCTGTTGAAACGTGTGGGAAATAGTCAATTGTCTAATTATTCCCTTTTCATTACACAGATCATTGAACTAATCTGATAGATATTCACGCCCTCGATTTGTCCTTAAGACTTTAATCGTTCTATCCATTTAATTCTCCACTTCATTCATATAACGTCGAAAGCACTCAACCGCTTCAGATTTGTGAGTAATCAAATAGATATGACAAAAACGCGTGAAATCATCAATAAAAGCAATAAAATATGACGCTCCATATCTAGCCTTCACATTCATTGGACCACAAATGTCAGAGTGAACCAATTATAATGGAAGTTCAGCCCTCACTTTAGTAAACGAACCCAATAGTCTTGCTTTCAGAAGTCAATTCATCATGTCCTGCCCTATGTGACCAAGTCTAGCATGCCATACATTGTCATCTATATTAACATTACTAGAAGAACAAACATTTAACGAAATATTATGATCAATATAACAGTTAAACATTTGTCTGTCACAATTCAAAGTAAGAAATCCATTTAAAAAATGTCTAGTACCATAAAACACACCATCATTATAAATATAAACTCTATCACGAGTAAAGTTCAAATCATAGTCTAGTCTAAGAAGAACAACAACAGAGACTAAATTTCATCAAATTTCCAGTGCAAAGAAAACATAATGTAAGATTACGGTTTGGTCACTTCGTAACTCCAATTTGTAAGTACCAATCCCTTTGACTTCTACCCTTATATTATTCTCTACGTATATCTATCTTGCACCAGGAGGAACTCGACGAAAGTTCACGAACGTTTCTCGATCTCTCGTCACATGATCTGTTGCTCCTAAGTCTACAATCTACACAGGATAAGATTCAGAAAGTAAAACAGAATTAGAGACATGTATAACACTTAAAGAAGTGTTACAGGGTGCTACCTTTTTCGGCTCGGGGCATTCTCGAGTGAAATAACCAAAAGTTTTGTAATTGTAACACTTGAGTTTGTTATTATGCTTATTTTTCCAAAATCGTTTGCACTTGTTCTTGCGGTTAGAATTGTTTTTCTTAGACCCTTCCGTATTTTCCTTCCCTTTCTTGTCCTTGTTCTTATTCCCCTTGCATTTAAAACCCGAAACTTTCTGGGAACTGAACTCAGCTACAAAAGCATTAAAAACCGATTTTGCAGTACCAAGCTGCTCATCTTCGAGTTCTACATGGTGAGCAGCATCAGCAAAAGTTTTAATGCTATCATTGTGAGTCAGATTGACCTTCAAGTGCTTCCACTGGTCTGGAAGGGATTTGATTAAAGCTTGAACCTATTGCTCATCAGATAAAACATGACCTACTAAATTCAATTCCCTTATCATGTTTGACATGGTTCTTAAGTGTAGTTTGATACTATGATCAGATTTCTTTTTATACGTGTCAAACTTAATAGTCAACTGCCTTAAACGGGTTACACTGGTACCTCCATACTTCTCTCTGAGGTACACCCATATGTCATTAGCAGTCGGAAATTGTTCACATTCATGTATGAGATCATCAACTATAGAACTAACCAGGATGCCACGTGCAGTGGAATTTTTTTTCTTCCACGCCTGATAAGCTTCTTGATTCTTCTCTGTTAAGCAGTATTTCCAATTCCAGGATCTTGCATGATATGATTAATACCCTCTAAGGCATCTTGCTCTTCCAGCATATACCATATCTTATGGCGCCAAATGTCATAATTGTCGCCATTAAACTTATCATCTTTATTTAAATCTGCTATTATTGATTTTGATACTATGGTTTGGGTTTTCAAAGAGAGATAATTGTAAATATTCATGTTTATTCATTCATATAATTTTGTACAAGAAATTTAATAAATTTATCATAAACGAACATAAAGTGTAAACTCGAAAGATTACTGAATTCCCAATCATCATCCATCATCCAAACATTTGATTATTATATATTTAATTTCAAAATAGCAAAATCCTTTAATTCTTAGGTGAAAATTACTTAAATTCTACAAACCTAAAAATTTCCCACTAAAATCATGTGAATTTAGAACATATCTCTTTAAATGCTCGCATAAATATACAAATATGCACATTCTTGATATATATTTAAAGAGAGAAACATTATATTATATGTTCATGGTATTGTTCTCATCACAGTACATAACTATGTATAAAGAAAAGAAGAAGAAGAAAAATATGTATATATATATATAATCAAACTTCTCTTTTCTTTTCTTTCTTATCTTTCATATACATGCGAATAACCATATTGACCATTCCAACTGGAAGTCTATTTCTCGGAGTGAATCTTCTAACTGTTTGAGGTGTAGAGCCATTGATCTTTAGAGATAACGCTCTTTTCATTTTAATCTCTATCTCCCTAACTCTCCACATCCTAAGCAGTTTTAGTCTGAAATTCTTGAGGTAGAGCCACTTATTATCCTTTAATATTTTGTCAGCCATTCCAACCAAATAATCAGAGAGAGAGTTTCTTATAATCTTAATTTCGGTTTCTTCGCCTCCGAACCAGTGACCCAAACGCCAAAATTCATAACATTTTCGACTCATAACCCATAGATGTTGCGGCAAAGTGTGCGTTGCTTTCATCTTATAATGTAATATCATATATAGCTTTGCCAAACATTCCGGGGTCATCTCATCTCTGCATCTCCCCCGGAGAGGTGCAAGGGTACGTCTGATTCTCACCATATCCCTAAAATTGGGTAAACATTAGATTGAATACAAATCCAACCAAAAAATTTTAAAATACTATCCACAATTATTTATACTTAAATCAACGAGTACAAATCAAATATGTGTTATAAAATTTAATTCAGATAGACATAAATTAAAAAATATTTTTTCAAACATGTGAAAAATTTTTAGAAATTTGGCTCACTTGTTAATTGATTTTTCTATAATTTTCAAAAAAATTTTACAAACTTAAAATCAATAGAAAATAATTTTCAGTCAAAAAAAAATTTTAATTACATAAAAATCAAAAAAATAAAAAAATAAAAACAATTTAAAAAAAATGAGGCTTGAGAGGGCGCGTCACGCGCCCTTATGTGCCCTCATGCGCCACCTGGTGGCGGCAGCGTGTGGGTGACCCGCCCACAAGCTCAGGTGGCGCGTGAAGCCCACACGCCACCTTCTCGGCTGAATCTGGTCATCGGATTTTACCTACCTCCTATGTTTGGGGTTTCTGAATCTAATGTTGCTATCAGTTTTCCAATCTGAGGTCTGGATCGTGACATTTGGGCTTCACAGCCCATGGCCCAAGAGTGGGATTATGTTTTTTGCACTATTCATCGTCTTCCCTAAGTCTAGATTTCTACATCTCAAACAATTTTTCAGATTTTGATTTCTCCCTCATTTCTAAACCATTTTGCATGTTTTTATATGGTTGGAAAGGATTTTTAATGGGGAATCTAACCATACAAGTTTTAAATTATAAAACTTATCATGTAAATAGATATAAACATTTTCATTTTCGGCTAGGGTTTCATTTTTTCCCAAAAATACATGACGGCCATGTATGAAACTTTGCAGATCAATTCCTAACACTATGGGTACTCTACCTTTCAAATTTCAAAACATTTCGTAGTTTATAATCAAAGTTACCATTTTTAATTTTTTGAAAAATAAATGGAACTCGAATATATATATAAAAAAGGAAACACTCTAAATCAAACTCTAATACCAATGAAAGTATTCTTTGATGCAATTACCGTGAAATAAATATTTAATGTCTCATAATTTAGAGTCGGATCACTAATCTTTTTGATGTACGGGTCCAAAGAATGTCACGAATGGATCAATCTCATTTTGTTCACAATCCAAGAATTTTTTATTCAAAAAGTGTATATGGTGTAGATCTCTTTTTTTTTTGTGTATTGTCTCCCATTTCTTTAATGTGCATGATGATGGTTAAGGAAGTTAGGAGTTAGTTTTTCTCTTAAAAAACCACTTCCTCCTTTCCCTCTTTTGAATTTCAAAATGGATTAAGGGAATGAATTTTGATCAAATCCATATGAACGAACTGACCCAACACCCATAACTTACAAAAACCAAACTAAATATATAATTAATCACTCAAATATAAAAGATGATTC
Organism: Dillenia suffruticosa; assembly: GCA_033439265.1. NCBI lineage: Eukaryota > Viridiplantae > Streptophyta > Magnoliopsida > Dilleniales > Dilleniaceae > Dillenia > Dillenia suffruticosa. Next base: position 8,596,460 of record JAVTVX010000030.1, on the reverse strand, counting down.
GAAAAAGATGATTTTTTTTTTACTGAATAGTGCTTGCCCCCATTGGTGGATTGGTGGGATTGAGGAATTACTAAGTTGCATTTTAAAAGATTTTCTTTTTATTTTGTGTTTAAAATATATATATATTTTTTACGAGAGTTAATTACATATTAAATATTTGAATTTTGTATCAAATTCACAATTAACTCATTGGATATCAAAACACAACAATTAAATACTTAACCTTAAAAAATGTAACCATTAAGTACATCTATCACTAACGGCACCAATGTCACTGTTAAGTGCTGAGTTGGCATCGCATGACACATGATCTAGATTCTTGCATTCTGATGTGGCATGACACGTGGAGCCGATTGGAGAGCAAACAGACGAATTCTGCCCAATGGAGAGAGAGCAAAGAATAATGGAGGACGAGAACCATGTTACTCTTTGAAGAAAATTTTCTGGGCTTGCTACCTCTAGATTCATCAGAGAAGGGATGAGTAATAGGCAGCAACCATCACTGCCACAAATTTACTTCAAGTTGGCACCACACTTTGGAAAGCAAAAATTACGAAGCAGTTCAACAGCATTAGTCATGAAGATCCATACACCCATCTCTTAATATTTGTAAGGATTTGCAGCAATTGGATGATGTGATTCAACTATAGCCTTTTCCTTTTTCCCTCAAGGATAAGGCCAAAGCATGGGTGAATGTATTCCCAGCTCAATACTTTACCACTTGAACAAAATTGGTGGGCCCCAAAAAATTGCAAAACCAAGACAGGACAATGCTACTTTTGTGCAGCTCTATAAGGCATAGGAAAGACTTAGGAACAGACACAAATGTTTTACAATGATACAAACCCTTGCACCTGAACAGTGATCGATGCAATCGTTAGAGGTCGCATTTGGGGAAAAAAGGGTGAAAAGGTGTTCAAGTTATTGGAAAATACAATATCTAGCTCTGATCACTGGACCACTGATAGGATCAAATGCAAAATCTAGCATATAAACAAGTCTACAACTAGCTTGGTCAAGAATGATACTATGGCCCATCAGATGACCTAGTTGCAAGGAAACGTGGACTCATGATTGAAACACATGACTGGCCAAGGCCATGCAGGTAATGTAGCTGCCTTTCCGAAATTTGAGGATGCTAGTTTTGTTCTTACCTTGGAAGGAAAAACACGTAACTCCAAAATGTATACGACTTCGGTTTGGTGCAATCAATGGAATCCCAATTGGAGTCCGCAAAATGCAACGAATGGGGAATCAAGATTTCAGCAACCCGCCCAATCTTGAAAGAAATCTGGGAAAACCCAATTGGAAGCTAAACCAACAAATGAAGGACCAAAATTTTAAAATCGATAGGATACAAAAAGAGCTCCGGGGGCTAAGTATGCAAATGCTCAATTAGCATCACAGCTATCCACCCAATTGATGAATCTGTCAACACAAGTGCAGTAGCTGTCCACGACCATCCTTGCAGCATACAAGGACCAAAGGGACCATAATGGATAGCTAGAGGTCCGGATACTTTGCCAAGCAACACAAAACTAACCAAAAGTACAACTGAGGGTGGTAACATTGAGGAGTGGTAAAAAAACTTGAAGAGGCACTAGAAAAGACCATCCAAGAGCCATCACAAACACACGAAGAAGCGAGGAGGGGAAGAAAGAGAAAACCGTTGTGATCACTGCTATTAAGAAAAAAGAACCTAATCCATATAAGGCAATGGATTTGGCTTCTCTTCCCTAGCCTTAGAAATTCATATAAGAGTAACTTGACAAATATTTTTTAAAATTTCTAACTTTGTTTAAATCTGTGTAGGTGAACATCCCATTATATGAACCACTTCTGCAAATACCCAAATATGCCAAATTTGTGATGAAGATTCTCTCAAACAAGTGGAAGCTTGAGGCAATTGATATAGTAGTGCTTATCAAGAAGTGTGGAGAAATCCTTCAAGGATGAATCACATCTAAATTGATAGATCCATGGAGTTCTCTGTCCTTTGCGCTATAGGATGCCCTTTATTTGATAATTCTTGGAGCAAACATGAATCTAATGCCCCTATCTTTGTTTTCGCAACAAGAAATTGGAAGTTTGAATGAGAAAGATATGTAGATTTAACTAGTTGATCACTCGATAAAGATATCCATGGGAGTCGTGGAAGACATGCTAGTTCAGGTCGGTTCATTTTATTCCCAGTTAACATTGTTGTGCTTGATATCAAGGCCGATGTAGCTATACTACTCATTCTTGCTAGAACATTCTTCGCCACTGCATGAACCCTCATAAACATCAAGAAAGGGAAGTTGACTCTTTATTACCTTGACGAGTCAAAGGATTTTCAATTAAATAAAATACTAAAATATTCTAATGATCCTTTCTTTTCTTGCTTTATTGTTAAGGATTCTAACGATGGAATTAAAATTTTGCAAGAAGGGAAAACCTTAATTGGGAATCCATGGGAGAGTTACCAATGGAGGAGAACTTTGAGAGTGAGAAGGTTCTTTTTCGGACCATGTATGAGCACATATTAGACATCATGACATTTGAGGGCATACATTTGGAGAAACTTTGGAAATAGCTGGACAAAGAGAGGAGGATGAATTTAGAAAACGAGAACCACAACAAAGGATTCAAAACATTACAGCTATGATAATCACACTGCAGCAACGATCCAAGGCTTTAACATATTGAATATTTAAAATGCCACGGTTTACTAATCGTGCCTATCTTTTTACAAGTAACCAACCCCCCCCCCCCCACATGGCCCACATTTACTTCAGTTAAAGGACCCACCCAAGAAGGAAAACGAGAGCGCATTGCACCATCACGAGGATTGAAGCATGTGCAAACATAATAGATAGAAGCGGACCGTAGCAATGGTTCTTTAAGATATTCTTTTAGCCCGCACCATAAAAAGAAATTGTGCCCTCTCACTGCCACAGACCACCTGAGCAGTCCTATGGACGCTTCTCACGACACACAGTGCAGACCATTCTAGTCAATCCAAATTGTCTCTAGGTGAGCAAACCTCTAAATGGCCAAATTTGGACATAGGACTGAAATTCATATGCATAGTACAGCTGGATTCGATGAGTGCACCACTAAACTCAAGCCCATGGCGAAGGGGCATGGGCTAAAAATTGACAATAGACAAGATAGTCCCCTGGACCATAACCCCTCCATTGCGCCAAATGTAGGAGCACCAGGAAGTCGAGTTAGGACTAAAAACAAGAATTATGTATCTTCCCCATCTCTTTTTCATTTTCCATTCTTATTTTTCAGGGATTCTTATTAAGAGGTATTTTAGTTTTAGGATTCCTATTGGTCTTAGGTATGATTTATTTACAACTTTTTTAGGATCTTTTTCTCGTTGATTGACAGGATTAGACCATGGCATAGTGTACATAGGAATAGACAAAGTGAAGGATGTGGTTTTCTACTTGAACGAGCAGTTCATCACACCCTAGTGAAGTATTCTTATTTTACTTTTATTGTTCTTTTCATTTTCTAGAACACCGAGGACATTGTTCATCAGAAGTATGTGCGAATGGGAGAGTTTTAAATTTTGGTTTTACATATTTTTTACGATCTAGATAACCATGTTAAAACTAGAATCATGCATTGCGTGACTGGTCCCAAGTTAATAAGCCTTAATTTTGAGCGCTACAGCCATAGGGGACGTCATCTTTAGAACTTCGAATAAAGAAAACCCAGTTTTACTTGAAAGCTAGAGAATGCATCACTCCATTGTTTTGCTCTACAACATATTTATAACGTCTGGAGGTGAAATTAAAAAATTCATGCATAAGGATAAGAGATGATTCAAGCATTTTACTTAGAACCATTTGAGCCTTTCTAACCTGTCTATGGCATTATTCATAGTCATCCAATTTGTAGACTTAAATTGATAGTGAGAAATTTCTTTGTAAACACGTTAATTACTCCCTGAACTTTTGAGCCCGTAAATGGCTATTAATAAGAATTTTTCCTTCATTATTATAACCCCCGTTTCTTTTAGAGATGCATTACATTTTCTATCCATCACATTCATTATGGTTCACACATTTCTCCTTTTTATTCATTGTTGAAGTCTTCAAGTAGAGTAGATGAAGATTTTTCATTCATCGTTGAAACAATTGTTCATTGGGAAAAAAAATTCCAAAAAAAAAAAAAGTGAATCTATAGTTTGATTTATATTCATGAATGACATTCCAAGAAAGGCATGAAAACTTCATGGAATTAGGGTTAACTTTGATCTAAAATAGGGATGTAAATGAGACGCACTCTCAACGAGTAGTTCACGCATGACTTTGGTAAAATGCTCAATTCAATTCACTCATTTATTAAATGAGTCGAGTTTGATTTTAACATTTGAGCTAATTTAACAAATAATGTTACACTCCAATCCTCAAATCGAATACACAACAACTGTCACGTTATTCTAAACACGTATAAACATCACTCCATATTTTGAAATATCGCGAAATATTCCAATATTCTAAACATTTTAAAATAAATTCAAATCATTCACAGGCCAGACCGGCCATCTAAACAAATCCCAAACAGTTAAATAAACTCACAAGTTCAACAGAGGTCCCTACACAAGGGACAGTGCAACATCATCTAGATTCAAAATCCTTCCAACATTCCAAAATGTCCCAATAAAAGCAATAACTCTTGTAAAAGAAAGTTTACATAAAATAAAAAGAGTTCCAAATTAAGCAATTATGGGTTATTCAATGTCTGACCAAAATAAACAAGTAGGTATTCAATCATACCAAACTTTTAAAAGTTTATAAAACCCCTCCATGGGTGTAGTCTACATACTTCCCAAAAGTATTCTTAAGGCTAGTACCTATTGAAAGACCAACAAAAGGAATTTCTTCTGACCGGCACAAGATGATGTCTAAGTTTGTAAATTAGGTTTCCTCTAAAAAAAGATAGATAGAGAGAAGTGAGTATAAAATATTTAGTGAGTAGAGTGCAATGGCATGTTGAACTTGAATGAGGGGTGATGATGATTATGACAAATGAGCATGTCAAATTTATATAATTACAATATCAAATATTATTTGTATATAATAAATTTAGAATAAATCTTCCATAACTCATATGTTTCTATCAACAATCAATTTTATTTTCCTTTCAATTTTTTTTTTTGAAAATTGCCAAAACCATATTTCTACCAAAGTTCATTTATAGAATCCATCAAAAGATCTTCCGCAGTTATTTTATAAAACAAACCCCTATCCTTGTTGTCGACTCTATCAGGTGCCATCACGTTATCACGGAACAACTTGAGGAGGCTCATCATCTACCTACCACCAAACCCAACTTTAACCCAACCTTAACCACGCTACCCCAATGGTGTCGGTCTATGAAAAGATTTAAACTGTAGTCATTTATTCTTTTTCATATACTATATTACAAAATCTATTTCACAGTTTAATGTTATAACCATTTACAAGAGAGTAAAATTTCACATTTCATAATTATAATTCAATTGTAACATAATACAAAGAGTTCAAAAATCAATAATAGAGTTATGGATTTATCAAGTCATTTAAGTCGGGCACACCATGATCACAAATATTTTACAAATTCATTTCAAAATTTGTTTCAAAAATCTAAATTTAAAATTTTTTTATTATTCATACTCAATATAACCATACACTCATCTTTTGGAAAAATAATCAATCGCAATCCGTACTCACTTAAATGTCTATTGTCACTTTAGGTTCCAAATGTCATGACCTACGACATTCAACACCAACTCTCTTCATATTACAAATCCTAGGTTTAAACCCAAATTCACTTCATCAAATTTCAATACAATTTTCAATTCATAAGATAGGAAAGTAAATCTAGGTTAAGAATGAGAAAATTACCTAAATTTCTGTTACCAATTTTGTCTCAAGACAAGTCACGATCAATTCCTAGATTTTCTCTTACTAGAAGACTTCAAATCTCTTAATAGATCTAACGTTCTAGAGATTAGGTTAAGAGTTTTGGGGTCTTTAGAGTGTGGATCTTGTGGTATTTTAGTTAATCTTTAACGGAAACAAAGTGAGGAGCCAAGAGAAAGTGTGGGTCGAGAGGGAGAAAGTGAGAGAAGAGATGAAATTTGGATTTCGTGGGTTTTGGAGTTTTGTCTCCAATTTTGTCTACAAACCAAATTTTTATTATTTACTTTGTTGCTCTCTTTCACTCCTAAATTACACAAATGCCTTTTTTAGGTTATTGGGAAGGTTAACCCAATAAGTTTAAACACTTGAAGTTTTGTTTGCTGAGAATGATGTGTCCGGTGATGAGTAGACAAGACTGAAATGAAATGTACAAATTTATAGAAAATAAATTAAAAATATTAGAAATTTAGAATATTGAAAAGTATAGGATATAATATAAATTGTATAATATATGATTGTAGAGATTAAATGGTAAGGTAGTAATACGTTTTTTGAAGACCCCTTGGTTCAAATTCAAATCTCAAAGATTACATGTACAACGGGAAATTGAAAGGGCAAATCAAGTTGAATTGCCTTCAAGTATCGAATGGATGTAAGTACTATCACCAAGCTGACAGGCAAATGAAAATAAGATGTACCGATAGCTAGGAAATGAAATAAGGTACCAACAGGAAGGTTCAATCGTTACCGATAGTATTGTACTGAGAAGTTCCACAAAAATGAGAAAGTAACGACCGATGTTTACAAAGAAGTAAACATGTATCGGAAGGAAAGATAGTACACGTACTGAGAAATAGCTCAGTAAGTGTAGATGTGGTTTAGTAAATATAGATATAAATGGTTCGGTAATTATAAGATCTAAGTGTTTTCAATACCAAGAAAACTGGGAGATAACAATTATTGAGAGACTATGGAGTGTATTGAGAGAAATAAAAATAAAACTATTATCAAGAGGTACTAATTCAACTTCTCATTGAGAAGTCAAATTGTACTGAATCCAGAGAATTCTGATAACCGAATACCAAAGGCACATTAAATTCTACCATACACTCAACACTCTAATAATCGAATCCTTAACATTGAAAGTCTGTCAACTGAGAGTCTAGGGAAGTTTCTGTACAGTTCAAGAGTCAAAATTCACATTTAAAATTTAAATTAACTATTCACTCATATTTAAGAAAATATATAAGTCTCAAATAATCACTTTAACGTCAATACCACAATCGAACTTTTCCAGTATTACAATTCTTAACCCACTTAAAGAAAATTTTATTTTTAAAATTCCATTACATAGTTATTCCTCAAATAACTGGGACATTGCTTCCTCACTCTCTGCTCAGGTTCCCAAGTTATCTCTTCAATATAGTTCTTCAATAGAAGCTGAGCAATTGGGATCTATTTATTTCTCAAACTCTGAACTTACTTCTCTAGGATGGCCATTGGTTGGACTTCAAAATTTAAGTCTTCCCTCAACTCAATGGGAGGATTTTCAAGAATATAGGAAGGATCCGGTAAGTACTTCTTCAATATTGACACATGAAAACATTATGAATCTGTTCCAATTCCAGGGGAAGTTCTGACCAATAAGCCACATTTCCAACCCTCTTTATGATCTAAAAGGGACCAATGTAACTAAAATTTAACTTTTCTCATCTTCAAAATCGAATCACACCTTTCCAAAGGGATTCTTTTAAAAATACCATGTCATCAATCTCAAATTCTAATAGTCTTCTTCTTTTATCAGTATAACTTTTTGTCGATCTTGAGTTGCCTTTATTCTTTCTCAAATTAATTACACCTTCTCGATACTGGTCTCAATCAATTCTACATTTCTAATCTTCCTTTCCCCAATTTCATCCCAATACGATGGTGTTCTGTACTTTCGTCCATATAAGACTTCATAAGGGGGCATTCCAATACTAGTTTGGTAACTATTATTATAGGCAAACTCTATCAAAGAAAGATACTTATCCCAACTACCCCGAAAACCCATTACACAGGCTCTAACCATGTCTTTGATGCTTGAATTGTACGTTCAAATTGTTTGTCGATTTGAGGGTGAAAGGTAGTGTTGAAATTTAATTAAGTGCCTAAGGATTCTTGTAATTTTGGTTAGAACCAAAAGGTGAAACGGGATCGCGATCGGACATAATCAACAAGGGATCCCATGAAGTCTTACAATCTTATCAATGTATAATTTACCTAACTTCTCCAAAGAATAAGTGTTTCGAATTGGCAAAAAGTAAGCTGATTTGATGAGACGGTTAACAATCACCTAGATAGTATTATACTTCTTCGGTATACATGGCAAACCAATTACAAAATCTATAGTGATATGCTCTCATTTCCACTCAAGAATTGGCAATGGTTGGAAAATACTGGCAAGCCTTTGGTGTTCTGCCTTTACTTACTAACACACTGAATACCTGGACACAGATTTAGTAATCTCTCTTTTCATTCCAAACTACCTGTAAGTCTCCTTAATTGTTCGATACATCTTAGTGTTTCGCGGATGCATAGTATAAGCCGATGAGTATGAATCCTTAAAAATAGCTCCATAGAGATCAATGTCCTTAGGAAAACAAATTTTGTATTTAAACACTATCATTCCATCTTCTCGAATTCTAAACTTACCCCTTCTCCTTTGTGAACTTTCTCAATTGTTGCCCTTAATTCATCATCGGTAGCTGGGATCTCTCGAATACAATCTACTAACATTGGCTTTACTTCAAAACTAGATAGGAATGCACCCTGTTCACCGCTTGCTAATCTAACCCCAAGCAAGAAAGATAAGAATTTATATATGACTTCGAATTGGATGAAAATTTTTTACTTAAGGCATCTGCAACTACATTGCTCTTTTCGAGATGGTAATCTATCACCAAATCATAGTTTTTAATCAACTCAAGTCATCTTCTTTGTCTTAAATTCAGCTCCTTTTGTGTGAACAAATATTTCAAACTTTTGTGATCGGTGAAAATCCTACAAATCTCTCCATACAAATAACGTCTCCAAATCTTTAAGACATACAATTGCATTTAACTCCAAATCATGAGTAGAATAGTTTTCTTTATACTTCCTTAGTTGACGGGAGGCATAGGTTATCACTATATCATTTTGTATTAACACACATCACAATCCTTGTTTGTTAGCTCACATATCCACCTCCCCTTAATAGGAGAGTAAGGATAAGAGCCGATGTCAAGCTCTTTTTGAGTTCTTGGAAACTGGCTTCACACTCATCATCACAATCAAATTTGATTCCTATTCTTGTCCAACTAGACAATAGGGTTGCAATTTTGGAAAATCTCTTAGTAAATCTTCTATAATACCCTATTAACTTAAGGAAACTTATAACTTCTGTCACATTCTTCGGATGCTCCCACTTCAAGATAGTTTCAATTTTCTTTGGATCCACCAATATTCCTTTATCGGATACTATATGCCTCAAGAATCCAATTTCTCTTAATCAGAATTTACACTTGGAAAACTTAGCATATAATTACTTCTCCCGAAGAGTCTGCAAAACAATTCTAAAATGCCCGAAATGTTCATCATCACTCTTTGAATACACCAAGATATCATCAATAAATATAATTGCAAATTTATCAAGATATGAGTGAAATACCATATTTATCAAGTCCATAAAAATAGTAAGGGTATTTGTCAATCCAAATGATATCACTAAAAATTCGAAATGTCCATACCGAGTCCTAAAGGCAGTCTTGTGCATATAACTCCCCTTGATCCTCAATTGATGATAACTCGACCTTAAATCAATTTTTGAGAACACACATGTGTCTTTTAGCTGGTTAAAAAGATCATCAGTGCTAGGAAGATGATACTTGTTCTTAATGGTAACTCTATTTAGCTGCTTGTAATCAATACATAATCTAAGAGTACCATATTTCTTTTTCATAAATAAAACTGGTGCACCCCAAGAGGAGGAGTTTGGCCGGATGAATCCATTATCCTACAATTCTTGGAGTTACACTTTCAACTCCTTCAATTCTGCGGGTGCCATTCTATAGGGTGGAATGGAGATCGATGCAATACCAGAAACTAAATAAATAGCAAATTCAAACTCTTGAATTGGAAGCTGGGCAACTCATCCAAGAAAATATTCGAGAACTCATTCACCACCAGAACACCCTCAAGTTAGGACCCTTAACCATGGTGTCAATGATATCTGCAAGGTATGCTTCACATCCCCTTACGCACTAGCCTTCTTGCTTCCATTGCAGAAATCACATAGTTTGGCAGAATCCGTCGCTCACCGACAAATACAAGCGAGGAACACTAGGATTTACAAAGCTCCACCTCTTTAGTTAAGCCAACCACTGAGACTCGATGAAGGTATAACAAATCCATACCTAGTATGGTGTCAAAGTCTCTTATTTTCAACGGAATCAAGTCCGTCTCGAGGGTTGTCTCCCCAATCATCATATCACAACCCTTATACACCATGTTCCTAACCAACTGCTTACCAAATTGAGTGATCACCAATAGTTCTTCATCAAGGGAACTCAAGGTTCTATTGGCATGCTTAGCAAACCCCATGCTCACAAACAAATTATTAAAACCCCTATTAATAAGCACATGAGCATCAATATTGAAAATTTTCATCATATCTATTTAATGTAAACCATCAAGAAATTTATAGTTAATCTTCAAATTACATACTTTTCAGATGACTCCCAATATCATGACATTATACCACATAATCATAAACACATCATATGTTTTCTTACAATAGAGATTCCCACTTCTAAATATAATTTTACTATCATACTAATCACATGTATGTATATATATAAGGCTTTAGAATCTATAGTTCTAGGCTTAAGGGCTTTGATGGAACTGAAACCCTTTGGCTTAAAGGATTCTTGGTCATGATCGAGTACTTGCTCATTGAGTAATACTCACTCAAGAAAATTCTGTGGGTTAGCTACTCAATGACATATCTCTAACTCAATTATCACATAATAATCAATTCAACAACTCACTACCCTATTACGTACTATAGCACACTTATATAATCAATTCTTTAAATCACCAAGAAAAAGTCTAAAGGAAGGTACTTGTGACTACATCTGGGTTAGCCTAGGCTTCCTCATTTGTCATGGCATAAATGCTCGTCTAAGTCATTAGCTTAGAGCATCAGGATGGAACGGCCACAGTATTGCTCCTAGTCCTCATCCGTAAAGCGGTATTCATTGAATGAGTAAAGGTATTGGCTTGGCTGCCTATGGATCTACTAAGGTAGTCTCGGTTGGGTTGGTTTCCCCATCCCAACTCTAGGACCCTCTTTCCTGCATTGATAACACCTTTTGGGTGCATGACAAATCCCGAGATGGTACTTCCAATAGTTGTTGCACTGGTCTTTCTTGTTTCCTGTCGATTTATTCCCAAAGGCACCATTAGATATGAGGGTCTTAAACTTAGATGGTTGTTGGCTTCGTGAAGTGCCAACAAACTTAGTGACCAAGACTCCACCATAGAAGCTCGTGTTCCTACTTAGTTTTGAACTTTGGCCTGATGCAAATTCAGACATTCTCTTCTTTCTTTGTCCTTTTTTAGTTCTTCCCCTTTCCTTTACCATTTTCTTGGCTCTCAAGACTAATTTTTAGACATCTTTATAGTATGGGCCAAGGTCACACATTTTCTTCCAAATGGACAAATTTAGGCCCTCCTCTAATTTGAAACCAAGTATTTCTCGAAAGTCACCAACTAAGGGATAAATGAGGACAACCTCCTCAACTTCATCTCATATTCCGCCACCAGCTTGCTACCTTGGTGGTGATGGAAGAACTCCTTCCTCTTCAAATTTTAGTAGAATTGAGTATAATATTTTTTATTGAATTCTCTAAGGAATTCATTCCAAGAAATAGGTGCCACAGACCTCTCCTTTAGGTTGTCCCACCATACTCGGGCGCTTCATCCAATAACTTTATGACCATCAATAGATTTAACTGAGACTCATGTGGTTTCCCAAATCTGATTTATCCAATTCTTCACCATCATCGCATCGCTAGTCCCTAAAAAGGTGAGACATCCAAGTTGTCGAGTTTCTTTAATCAACTTGGACAAATGGTGGGGCAATTTAGAGGTGCAACCATTGAAATGGGAGGAGCAATCAATACCATTGGAGGGGTCGGTGGGATGACCGGGTTTGGTGGGGAAGGTATTGGTGCTTGTGGTGGGATTTGCAGATGAGTGCCATAGACATTCCACAACTTGATCCATTGTCAGAGGGCGTCGAGTGGCAGAGGAGGAATCCCAATTGGAGGAGTTGGGTGAGTAGTAGTTGGAGGAGGAGATGAAGCACATGGGGATGATCCATTCTTGCACTCGAAAAGAGGAATTTCTATTAGGAAAATTGTTGTCCTCTTTGGGTTTTGATAATAACAAAATTTTTCATATTATTCTAACATTTTTAATAAGTGTGCAAATTAAGTTTTATTTAAAAATTATCATAAAAGTAGTCCATAGTAATTGCTATAGATGATGTTATAGAGATAGTATAAAACATATTGTAAAGGAAATACTCTGTTACAAGACAGAAAGAAATTAAAATGTCTATAAAAGCTGCTATAGAGGATGCCATAGAGGGAAGTTATTTTGGACCATAGAGGTTGCTATAGAGGCAGAAAATATTTCTTCCTATATATTGAAGACCCAGCTCAGCAATCCAAATGTAGCTTGGGTACTACATTTAGTCCAAAAATATGTTTTGATACACATTTCAATGATTCAAAAACACAAAATCAAATTTTGGAAGAGAAATTTCAAAGTCTAGAAAGATAGGAAATTTTCCAAGAAGGATGACATGATCATTTGTACATATTTAGCCCATTATAACTCTTGGTTAATTAAGCATTTTTAAATTCAAAAATTGTATATTAAAGAAGGTATGTAGGGTTACAAATTCAAGTATTTACAGCATTAAAATCATGAAGATTAGTTGGGGAAATATAAGTAGAAAGTTGGCTGGTCACTTGACTTTTGCAAACAGAAAGATTTTTCAGAAACTGATTTTTTTGCATGATTTCGAATTTTTAGCAAACTCTATCAATTAAATAAATTTAAATAAGACTTTATAAATATTAAGAGTGAAATTCAAATTTCAAATTTAAATTATAATAGTTGGAAAATCTCAAGGAATCAGAAAATATTCAGCACCTAAAACTCAGGAAACTTTTCAAGAAAGTTGCTACTCTTTGGATGGTAATTGTAGGATGTTACTATAGGTTTTGAAAGCTGAAAAATCAAGTTCAAAAAGGGCACATATATTAGAAAAATACAGATAATTGGCTTGAATATTTTATAGAAGAATTTGAATGAAGAACTCTCTGAAAAAAAGAAGATTGCTGCGTAACCAAAGTTTACTGTTATCTACAAAATATTTTTCTACACTTGTATTCTTTTGTGCTGAGTCTTGCATTGAAATTTGTGAGGAAGTTTTGGTGAGAAACCATTATTGGATGAAATCATCTTCATGTTAAGAAAGATTAGAAATCAACTGTTCTGGAGTTGTATCTTCTGACTTGGTATTATAGTAAAAAACAAACAAATTGTTAGATCCCGGTATGCTGACTGGAAGAGTGGATATAGACACAAGGTCGAACCACAATAAAATAGGATTTGTCTCTTTATCCTTATTTTTATTTTTCACTGCATATGTTTAGAATGACTATAAGATTATTTTAGATTTAAGTGAAGTTAGATTAAATTTTTTAAAAGCCAATCAAAGACAACTAATTTAAGACCCTTTCTTGGTTGTCATAGGGATCAACAATTTCATTTACGTTTCTCACCCTTCGTCTAGGAGGTATGGTCCTATAAAAAAGAAATACTATTCTTCACTCACTAAGTTAAGAATCATACTAGATACTTAACCCTTTAAAAATAAAATGACTTGTAGTCCTTAGGACCCATAGGAAGTTTTTTTTTTTTTTTTTGGAAAATCCTTTGAAAAATCTTCATATAAACTCCAAATTTTAAAAGAAAAATACTTTAAAATCTTTGAAAAACTCTTTGGACATTTGGAAGTATTTTAAACATTTAAAACATTTAAAACATTTAAAATCATGAGCCTAAACCTGATACCAATAAAATTGTCACATTCTGACTCTCGAGTCAAGTACGAAATAATTACCGCATTACCCCAAAACACGTGTGAACCTTACTCTATATCCCAAGGTACCACAAAACATTCTAATATCCCCAACATTTTAAAATAAATTTAAATCATCCACAAGCTAAACCGGCCATCTAAACAAATCCTAACAGTAAAATAAATTCACAAATTCAACAAAGGTCCCTATGCAAGGGACAATCCAATATCATCTAGAATCAAAATTCTTCCAACATTCCAAATGTTTGACCAAAATAAACAAGTAGATATTCAACGATACCAAACTTTTAAAAGTTTACAAAACTCTCTCTATAGATCCAGTCTATATAGTTTCCAAAAGTATTCTCAAGACTAGTACCTATTGAATGATCAACAACAGTACCTTTTTTTTACGAGCACAAGATGATGGCTAAGTTTCCAAATTAAACTTCCCCTATAAAAAGATAGAAAAAAAGGAGTGTGTATAAAATACTCGGAGACTGGAGTTGATAGGAGTTAAATAAGTGTAATATTTGCGATTGATTTTGTATTATTTTTGAATAAATATTATACTAATATTTATGTTTTGTGACATTTGATTTAGGAGGAGACTTATTATGGAAAATGAAGAAAAATGAGCTAAACTGGAGCAATTTTGTAAAGTATGGAAAATTGGACAGCAATGCTCTTTTATTAGCATGTTGGCACGTGAATTTCAAGAGGCAAGCAAGAGGTTTTGAAGATTTACTGCAATAAAATTTCCTTTCCCAATTGCATATTCAAGAGGAAGTTTGGATGGAATTGGAGATATTGAAGATATTTATTTCATTCCTAATATTTAGGAAAATGAATTTTTAAAAATGTAAATCTCAGATTTTTAGGAACTTTTCTTTTATTTTAAATTTCTAGAATATTATTTTTTAGGAAATTTTATTCATTCTTAAAAACCAATTTGAATAAGAAAGGAATTTTAGGGTTTACTACTCCTATATATATAGGAGTGTTTCACACTTGGAGGCACTTTTTTTGGGTGTGCAGCCCCAAAAGGGCTGCAGCCGGCAGCTTCAAGGAGTTTTCTTCCTTGCTTTTGGAATAAAAAAGGAGACACTCAGGGAGACACTCAAGGAGGCAGCCTAGGGAGGGGCAGCAGCCCCCACGCCCATAGCAGCTAGCATAGGATTTCATTTTCCTTTTTCCAACAGCACATTTATTTAATTGAGGCAATATTTTATTTATTTTGTGAGATCTCTTTTCCTAGGTTTTCATTTTAATTTCTTTTCTAGTGAAAGGATTATTGAAATCTTGATGGATAATGATTGTGATATCTAAATGATCTTATTTACTTGCTATTTGTGAGTATTTATTAAATCTCTATATTTAGTTTTTATGATTGTTTTGGAATTATTAAATAGAGCGCTATATTTAATAATCCTAGAATAATCTATAACCATTTAAAAATAGCAAGATTTGTATGTTTTTAATAGAGTGATAATTGACATAATTTTATGGTCTCGCAAGCGGTAGAATTTATATCAAGAGATTAGATAATCTAATTTAAATAAATCCAGGTTGTAATTTACTGATTAGAATTGGATTTCTCTAGATCGTAATGCTGTCGGAACATTAAATCCAATGAGGGTCTCTTGGGTTGTCTTTCGATTAGTGAAGTAATTAACGATGGTATCTTGATTACCGAAAAGGTACGGTGAGATTGGTCGTTTCGTGGTACTTAGCGACTATAACCAATTTATTTGCATAATATCGAGTAATTTTTGTATCGATAATCAATCAAACATATCAAGGCGGAAATAACTCCTTTGGTTAAGTTTTCTCTCATTGACATCCTTTCGTATAATTGGTATTATCTTATCATTTTATTTTAGTTAATTTTCATTGATTTGTTTGTTTAGTTATTTTAGATTATTTCATCAAAACCCCAAATATTTTATTTTCATTTTTATTAAAAGAAATAGATCTGTCATTCTCTGTGGATACGACCCTTCTCGTGCTATATTCGTATTGTTTAAAGTATGTATTTTATATTTTGTTGTTTGACGACATAACAAATTTTGGCGCCGCTGCCGGGGAACGGTGTTAAGTGATTTATTTTTTTTAAGTTTTGTTTCCTTTTTATTTTTGGGACTAATATTTGCAGTGAATTTATTGAAAGTTTGTCAACGACATTAAAGAGAAGGATTTTAAACATTCGGACATGGCCAGTCAAAAGACTTTAAGGGAGTTGTTATTTCCTGATTTTAATGAACATGCTTTTTTGCAGTGATTTTTCTAATATTGAGACTCTCCATCAATTTGGAATATGGCAAGATGTTCAAACAATGGTCAATGAGGTGAGTAGTTCTTCTCTCGAATAGAAAATAGATTCCCTAACTTTTATTGTGGAAAGATTGGTTGTAGGACAAATCCAACAAGTGAAAACATGTGGTATTTGCTCAAACATGAGGCACTCAACCGATAAGTGTCTCATTCTTTATGGTGACCCATATTCGAATCCCTACAACCCAGGATGGTGGGATCAACCAAAATTCAGTTATGGAAATTAGCAACAAGAGTTCCCACAACAACCACAATACTGACTACAATTTCAATCTTAGCAACCATCTTTGAATCAAGGTACGTCTCTAGAAGAGATTGTTAAAAATTTGGCTAACAGCACTTTGTTAATTCAACAGGAAAGCCAACGATTTCAACAGGAGACAAGAGCCAACATCCAAAATTTAGAAAATCAAATGTCACAATTGATGGCAACAGTGAGTCGATTAGAAAAATCATCAAAAGAAGTGGAAGACAATTCATCAAAAGCTGAAGAAGATATGAAGAACGAGCAAATAGAGAAATCATCAACAGCGAATGAATCCACCGAGAAGGTAAGCAAAGAGTCCAACACTTTCCAAACAAAAATTTTGATCTTACCACATGTTCCCAGTAGGTTGGCATAACCGAAGAAAGAGGAAGAGAATAAGATTTTGGAAACTTCTCCGAAAGAAGGAGTCAAAACTTCTCTCTTAGAGGCAACAAAGCAAGTGTCAATACCATTCATGAAAACAGCAGAGATAATAATTGATGTGGATTTGGATATTTTAACTCTTGAGTTTAATGGTAAAGTTGTTACTTTAAATATTTTTGATATCATGAAATATCCAAATGATTTTAAATCTATTTTTCATGATAGTATGGTGGATTTCATTGTTCATGATAATTTTGTGCAAGATGAATTGGATTTTATATTTAAGGAAAATGTAACAAATAATGTTGCACAATGGGACAAATTTCTTGATGACAGGCTCCCACATTGGACACAATCATTGGTAGGTGATAAAGTCATTCACTTCAATTCAAAATTGAAGTTCATGCCAGGTAAGTTGAAGTCAAAATGGACTGGACCGGTTTTTGAATGAGGTTGAAGCAAGGAGATCATGTCGAGCCAAAGACATAAAACAAAGATGCTTATTGGGAGGCAACCCAATATTTTTTTTATGATTTCTTTATTTTTATTTATGTTGATTTAGGATTGACTGTAAAAAAAAAAAAAAAAAAAAAAAAAAAAAAAAAAAACAGAAGTACTCCTTGCTTAAGGCGTGCCCACGCCTTAAGCCAAATCCATTTCTGCCCACACAGATCATATGGACAGCTTTGCTCCTTGCTTATGGCGTGCCCACGCTCTAAGTGAATTCCATTTCTGCCAAAGGAGCATACATTTCACTGCATGACCGAAAGCACTCTTTATTTAGAGTGTGCCCACATCCTAACCACACATCACTTCTGAAAAAAAAAAAAAGAGAGAGAGAGAGAGATAGAGGCGAATTTTACTTCTATTTTAACACTTGCATTTTATTTTTTTTAGGGTTTCTCTCTCTACCTTGAAGCCTCAATAATGGACCGAAATACTTGATAATTACGGCGTGCCCACATCTTAGCCCTTTTTTTTCGAGTTCGTTGGAATTGTTCCTCCATTTTTTACTCCACCCTAGGGGAGTATTGTTCTCACCTTTCTCTTTTATTTGTTTGTCTTTTCTTTTATTTTGTTTGATTTATTTATGCATTTTTTTTTATCTCTCTTAACTTGAGCATACATTGAGGACAATGTATGATTTAGGTGTGGGGGGATGTTAGGTGTTTTTCTCTTTATTCTGGTTTTTGACACTATCTTTGTTTTTTTTTATTACATTAGTTTAAATTTTGTTTCTTCAAAAATGAAAAAACAATGAAAAAAAAATTATGAACTTTTTTTTGTTGATGTATGCTATTTGGTTGGCTAGAGATATATGAAAAATGGCTTGTATCAATGGTTTTTGTACTTGAAATGGCTTTTCATATCTTTAATAGTTTTCTTTGAATGATGAGCATGCAAATATTTGATATAAACACTACTTAAAAAGTGAGGTTTTGAACTATAAACGAGCAAATTCATTTTTTGTGCTCGAGATTATTTTTCTTGATAAGTGATTATCACATTTGGATTACACATTCTAGAACTTGCATTGTTATGCATTTCGATATCACACTCTAGAATTTCATGCATTGAAATGACAAAGACACTTAGAATTTACCCATTTTAGCTTTCTAAAAATCCCTACCCTGATTTCATAAATTTTTAGTTAACCAATTTGAGTCTTTTACCTTTTTTTTTCTTTAAAACCCACTTAATACAACACTTAACCTTTGATTTTAGCCTTCGTTTCAAACCCTTGTACCAAAGGTATTTATATTTAATTGCATGATTTTGGTTTTATATTCGCCTCAATAGGAAGATGATGATTGGAATTTTGTTGTTGATATTTTCATGAAGATGATATATGTTCGGAGAAAAAAAAAGCAAGAGAAAAAAAAAGAAGAAAATGATGAAAAAAGAAGAAAAAAAAAGAAAAAAGAAAAAAAAAAAGTGGATGAGAAAGAGAAGTATTGTATTTTGATTAAAAATTTATTTATATTTCAATTATGAAAAATTGAGAAAACGTTTGATATTTTTGTATATTGTTTACTGTTGGCTATACATTTGAAGAGCAAGAAGTCAAATTTTATTTGTTGATTGCTTAAGGCAAAGATCAATCGATGTCATGAGAATTGTGTGGTTGTTTTATATGGCTTTTGGTACGTTTTTAATTCTTAAATATCCCTTTATCCTACCCTTTACCCAAACCCCATTACAACCAAATAAAAGATCTTTAGATTGATACATGAAATTCTAATTTTTAAGGGGTGGAGATTTGATATATTTACAAGTATATGGTAATGACTTTCCATATTGTTGATTTGAGAGACATATATATTTTTAACCCTTTCGAGTGCATAAGAGTGATCTCATGGAGAGGATTGTCGAATCTTATTGTTTGGATTTCATAAGGAGCTGTGAAGACATGTTGTGGTTGTTTTAGTGCGGATCGCTGTAAAATACTTGTTGTTTCGATTGTATTTTTGGTTTGATTCTTATAGTAATTGTTAACTTGGACGCTTGGAAGAAAAAAATAGGTTGGATAGTTTTAATTTTATTTTAATTAGAGATACTTGAGGACAAGTATCATATAAGTGTGGGGGAATTTGATAATGGTTAAATAAGTGTAATATTTACGATTGATTTTGTATTATTTTTGAATAAATATTACACTAATATTTATGTTTTGTGACATTTGATTTAAGAGAAGACTTATTATGGAAAATGAAGAAAAATGAGCTAAATTGGAGCAATTTTGTAAAGTATGGAAAATTGGACAGCAATGCTCTTTCATTAGCACGTTGGCACGTGGATTTCAAGAGGCAAGCAAGAGGTTTTGAAAATTTACTACAGTAAAATTTCCTTTCCCAATTGCATATTCAAGAGGAAGTTCGGATAGAATTGGAGATATTGAATATTTTTATTCCATTCTTAATATTTAGTAAAAAGAATTTTTGAAAATGTAAATCTCAAGTTTTTAGAAACTTTTCTTTTATTTTAAATTTCTAGACTATTATCTTTTAGGAAATTTTATTTCTTCTTAAAAACCAATTTGAATAAGGAAGAAATTTTAGGGTTTACTACTCCTATATATATAGGAGTGTTTCACACTTGGAGGCACTTTTTTTGGGTGTGCAGCCCCAAAAGGGCTGCAGCCGGCAGCTTCAAAGAGTTTTCTTCCTTGCTTTTGGAATCAAAAAGGAGACACTCAGGGAGACACTCAAGGAGGTAGCCCAGGGAGGGGTAGCAGCCCCACGTCCACAGCAGCCAGCAGCCCTAGGATTTCATTTTCCTTTTTCCAGCAGCACATTTATTTAGTTGAGGCAATGTTTCATTTACTTTGTGAGATCTCTTTTCCTATGTTTTCATTTTAATTTTTTTTCTAGTCAAAAGATTATTGAAATCTTGATGGATAATGATTGTGAGATCTAAATGATCTTATTTACTTGATATTTATGAGTATTTATTAAATCTCTATATTTAGTGTTTATGATTGTTTTGGAATTGTTAAATAGAGCGCTATGTTAATAACCCTAAAATAATCTACAACCATTTAAAAATAGCAAGGTTTATGTGTTTTTAATGGAGTGGTAATTAACATAATTTTATGGCCTCGCAAGCGCTAGAATTTATGTCAAAAGATTAGATAATCTAATTTAAATAAATCCGGGTTGGAATTTACTGATTAGAATTGGATCTCTCTAGATCATAATGCTGTCGGAACATTAAATCCAACGAGAGTCTCTTGGGTTGTCTTTCAATTAGGAAAGTAATTAACGATAGTATCTTGATTACCGAAAAAGTACGGAAAGATTGGTCGCTTCATGGTACTTAGCGACTATAACCAATTTATTCGCATAACATCAAGTAATTTTTATATCGATAATCAATCAAACATATCAAGGCGGAAATAACTCCTTTGGCTAGGTTTTCTCTCATTGACATCCTTTCGTATAATTGGTATTATCTCATCATTTTATTTTAGTTAATTTTCATTGATTTGTTTGCTTAGTTATTTTAGATTATTTCATCAAAACCCCCCATATTTTATTTTCATTTTTATTAAAAGAAATAGATCTGCCGTTCTCTGTGGATACGACCCTACTCGCGCTATATTCGTATCGTTTGAAGTAGGTATTTTATATTTGATTGTTTGACGACACACCAGGAGTGTAATGGTATGTTGAACTTGAATGAAGGGTGACTGTGATTGTGCCAAATCAGCATGTCAAATTTTAATACCAAATGTTATTTGTATAAAATAAATTTAGAACAAAATTTTCATAACTCATATGCTTTTATCAACAATCAATTTTATTTTCCTTTCAAATTTTCCTGAGATTTGCCAAAACTACATTTATATTAATAGTCGTTGGTTGAATCCGCCAAACGGTTTTTCACAATTATTTTATAAAACAACCCTCATCCTTGGCGTTAGTGTGGAACTCCGTGTGGTACCACCACGTTATCACGGAAACAATTTGAGGAGACTCTCCATCCCGCAACCACCAAACCCAATTTTAGACCAACCTTAACCACGCCACCCCAATAGGCTCAGTTTGTGGAAAGACTTAAACTATAGTTATTTATTCTTTTTCATGTACCATGTTACAAAATCCATTTCATGGTTTAGTGTTATAACCATTCACAAAAGAGTGAAATTTCATAATTCACAATCATAATTCAATTATAACATGATGCAAAGAGTTTAAAAATCAATAATAGAGTTATGGATTATCAGGTCATCTAAGTCGGGTACATCACGATCACAAATATTTTATAAATTTATTTCAAAATTTGTTTTACAAATCATAAATTGAAAATTTTTTTTATCATTCATACTCAATATAACCATTTACTCAACTCGTGGGAGGGTAATCACTCCCAGTCCACAACCAATTCGATATCTAATCTCACTTTAGATTTCAAATCGATGACCTATGACATTTAACACCAATTCTCTTCATATTACAAATCTTAGGTTTAACCCCCAAATTCACTTCATCAGATTTCAATATAATCTTCAAATTCATGAGAGAGGAAAGTAACTCAAGTTAAGAATGAGAGGATTATCTAAATTTTTATCACTAATTTCACCTCAAGACGAGCCACGACCAAACTTTAGGTTTTCTCTCACTAGAAAACCTCAAATCTCTTAATAGATCTAATGTTCTAGAGATAGGTTAAGAGTTTGGGGTCTCTAGAGTGTGGATCTTTTGGTGTTTTGGTTGATCTTTAATAGAAGCAAAGAGAGGTGGTGAGAGAAAGTGGGGGCTGAGAGGGAGAAGAGTGAGGAAAGAGATGAAATTTGAATCTCATGGGTTCTGGAATCTCATCTCCACTTTTATCTACAAACTCATTTTTTATTATTTACTTAGTTGCTCATTTTCACTTCTAAATTGTACAAGTGCCCTCTTTGGATTATTGGGAAGTCAACCAAATGAGTTTAAATATTTAAAGTTTTGTTTACTAAGGAGGATGTGTTCGATGATGAGTAGGGGAGGCTAAAATGAAAGGTGCAAATTTATGGAAAATAAATTAAAAATATTAAAAATTTAGAATATTCAAAAATATAATATATAATATAAATTGTATAATATATGATTGTAGAGATTAAATTGTACTAAGGTGGAAATAAACTTTTTTGGAGACCCCTTGGACCAAGTTCAAATCTCAAGGATTACATATATGACGGGAAATTGAAAGTGCAAATCAAGTTGAATTGCATTCAAGTACCGAGAAAGTGCAAATCAAGTAATGGCATTCAATTACAAAATGGATGTGAGTTCTATCACTAAGCTTATAGGCAAATGAAAATAAGGTGTACCGACTGCTAGGAAATGAAGTAAGGTACCGACAAGAAGGTTCAATCGTTACTGACAGTAAAGTACGGAGAAGTTCCACAAAAATAAGAAAGTAACGGTATATGTGTACTGAGAAGTAAACATATACCGAAAGGAAAGATAGTACAAGTACTGTGAGGTGGTTCAGTAAGTGTACTATGGTATGGTAAATGTAAATATAAATGGTCCAATAACCTAGAGATCCAAGTATTTTCAATACGAAGAAAATTGGGAGGTAACGATTATGGAGAGACTGTGGAGTGTATTGAGAGAAATGAAAATAGAACTGTTATCGAGAGGTACTAATTCAGCTTCTCACTGAGAAGTCAAATTCTACAGAATCCAAAGAATTTTGATAACCGAATACTGAATGCACATTAAATTCTACTGAGTAATGAATACTCTAATAATCGAACTCTTAACATTGAGAGTCTGTCAACCGAGAGTCGAGGAAAGTTTATGTACAGTTCAAGGGTCAAAATCCACATTTAAAATTTAAATTAACTATTCACCAATATTTCACAAAATATATAAATCTCAAATAATCATTTTAGTATCAACACCACAACCAAGCTTTTTCATTGTTACAGAAAGCAAAATTTGAGATTTTTATTATTCAGCTCGAAAGATCTCAAGTAAACTTGTTAGGATGTAATAAATTTAAATATATTATTGAATATATATAGAGTCATGTACGAAAATAAACCTAAAAACAAAATTTAAAACAACCTCTGGGCTAAAAGCATTCAAGATCTAACCCCCTTTTATCGCTAGTCCAACCTGCGATACCACATGGCAACACCCGGTTGGGCCAAGGTCATGTGTCGTGTCTTGAAGACGTGGGAGGAGGGAGGGAGGGAGAGAGCCATGGGGGGAGGGAGAGAGAGGCGCAAAGCCACGGGTGGGGGAGGGAGAGAGAGCCACGGGTGGGTGGGGGAGGGAAAGAAAGAGCTACGGGCGGAGGAGGGAGGGAGGGAGGGAGGAGCGTCGTGGGCGGCAGGGGAGAGAGAGAAAGGAGCCACGGGCGGGGGAGGGAGAGAGAGAGAGCCACGGGAGGAGGGAGGGAGAGAGGGAGAATGCCATGGGGGGAAGGGAGGGGAAGAGGAGTAGAGTCACGGGCGGGGGAGGGAGGGAGAGAGAGAGTTGCGGGCGACCGGGGGACATGCATTGTCGCGTCTTGAAGACGTGACAAGCTATGTCACGTCTTAAAAATGCTACACGCGGCCTTAGCCCAATCGAATGCTATCACGTGGTATTGTGGGTTGGACCCACGACAAAAGAGCATTAGATTTTGAATTTTTTTGACCCAGAGATTGTTTTAAAAATTTTTTTTAGGCTTATTTTCACTCATGACTCAATATACATATACATATATTGTTTAATATTCTTTTATATTAAAATATTAGCAAATACAAAATAGTTGCTCTCCACCAACAGAGACAACTAATTGACTGTTTACTCGAACTTCTCAATTCTCATTTCTCCTCTCTTTGCTTCACGTCTCATTTGATTAGGTTAGGAATTCTTGAAAAAGAAAAATTGCACTAGCATACTCCTATTAGATTAGGATTTCTGCAACTTTTTTCATGTTTTCTATCGATTCATTCAATATTTTGGGCTAAGGTTTATTAATTGGCTATTGTCACCACTCACCCATATTAATTGGTATGTATCATTTTGCCAAATGTTAATTTTTTTCTCGTTCTATTTATGTGTGTGTAACAGTCATCTACTCTCCATTCAAATTCAAATTATTATGAAAATAAAAATTTGTCACTATAGGAAATTTTTAGTTCATGGCTACATATTTGACTAAATGTTTGTGTCCGTTATTCAAAACAATGCTAGAATGTAGATTAAGAACAAATAATAAAATAATTCATTGGTTGTAATATGAAATAAGGAATAGAGATAATCATAGGTTCTTTATATCTTTTCGTTTAAGCAGTTAGTATAAAATGTCATTCAATATGATGTCATCCATATTCCATAACTTTAAATCATATTTCTTTTCATCAAGATCTCTTTCAATAGATGATTCATCTACAAGTCCAAACATAATGGGTGAGAATGATCCTATCCCATCATCAAGCTATGAAGTTGGGAGTCGAGATTTTAATGGTGTAACCTCAAATACTACTGCCTCTACTAATTTAGTTCAAGTTGATGACAGAGGAGGAAAGTGATGATGACAACCCATTACCAAGAAATAAAAAAGACTTCTCATGTTTGTTTGAATTCACTAAAATCACACTTCTGGATGATTCTAAGCAAGCTTAATGCATTCACTACAATCAGAAGCTATCTGCTCTCAGTTTTGAATTAACTTCACATTTTGGTTGACATTTGACTGGTTGTTTGAGTAAAAAGTAGCTCAAAGCAAGTAGAAGTCAGTGGATTTGCCGCCAGGTAATTTATTCTTGGTGAATCTAATCTCTTAGTATTGATGATTTAAAATATGACCATTCAAAAATTAAGAGAAGTTGTAACTCGTTTTATTCTCATGCATGAGCACCGATTTAGTAGAGGAATGTTTTCATTTCATGATGAAAACTTTTAATCCTTTATTTGAAAAGATACCAAGAAATGCTACCAAAGTTGATTATGTGGCTATTTATGAGGTTGAAAGAAAAGTTGAAATCAGTACTAAAAAATATTAGTAAAATCAGTTTAACCATGGATAATTGGAAATCACAGAATCAGAAATTAGATGCATATTAATAGCATCTTGTTGGTGCAAGATGGCCTTAGTTAGATTAGCAATATTTTTGAAATGGTAAGAGAATTTAGATTGAATCAATTAAAAACAGAATATGCGATATGTATGTTTGTTGACAATAATCAGGATGATCAAGAAATAATTAAGTTTAGGGAACAAAATGTATCCAAAAGTGAACTTTTTAAATATATTGGATCTATCTTTTTAAAGCAATGGCAATATATATGAAGATATGAATCGTAAGATCTAAACAAATTTGATTAAATGAAGAAATATATTTGAATTTTTTTACAATCGCACGATATCATTGCAATTAAAAGGGAGGTTTTATAGAACCATAATCCGGTATTATTCTATAAAATCGAGTGTTGGATTATTAAATAACAGCAATAGTATAAAATGACTATAGTTAAAATAACAATATTCAAATGGATGTGTGGTAAAAAACTAAAAATAAACAAATTAGAAATAAAAAGACATATACTAAGTTGGGAGTGAATTCAATTATGTATAATTTGAGAAAATATCACCTAAGATAATTTGAACATAAACAATAAAGATCCAAAGACGTGCCAATTAGAAGGAGGGAGAACTTAAATATAGAAATTTTGTGAAATGTTGTAATAACCTGTTGAAAATAGGAATATAAGTTATCCGTAAAAATATGAATGTCAAGAATTTAATTAAAAAGATAATTTTAGATAATAATGACTAACATAGGAGAACCCAAATCAATTAAATTAATATACTTTTATTATTGTTGTTAATTGTTATTATTAATTATTATTATTAAGATTGTTGTTGTTAGTTTATTACAGTTAGCACTTAGCATATATAATTTACAAATGGATAAAGTATTGTGAAATGATATAATAAGAGTTTATTTCTTAAGATATGGATCTTGTAATATATAGAATTATTTTTACAATTTTAATTTCAAGTCTGAGTTCAAGCTTGAGCTCGAGTTCAAGCTTGGATTCAAGCTTGGACTTCTATGACTGTGATGAACATGATGGTTTGAAAACTTCGGTCGACTCAACTTGATTATGGCCCTAATCTTAAAAGGTCACATAAATTATCACTAACCTAAGACTATTTTGGTCCGAAAAGGGTTGCTGGAATCATCCATACACTAAGATAAGATGGGGATGAAAACCCTTACTCAATATCCATGTATGCATGTAAATGTGGTATGAGCTCTATGTGCATACCTATTGCGTCTTTTCTCAATAGCAGTGCTTACTAAGACCCTCTCACCTACATGCTTTAAAAGTGCTTTATATTTGGACCTAAAATTCCAAGACTTATCATTTGTTTTGGGCTAAATTTATTAAATTTATATTCAATTAGTTGTCCAAAATAAAATGGAGATTAAGAATTGAGATCAAAATTCAACCAATCTACCGACAGTCAGTTGATCTATTGGAATGTGACGCCAAATATCTTAATCAAAATCTCAAATTCAACTCGTGATTTGAGTATAAAATAGATTACGTTGGGAGGATAACCTCCTAAATGAGTCATTATAAGTTCCGAATCAGATTAGTTATAATATAACTCTGAATATCGGTTAATATAAAATAATAAAAAAGAGATCAACCTATCTCAAAGTTTAAAACTAATATCAAACTGTACACAAAAAAAAAAACAGAAAAAAAAAAACTAATATCAAAGCCCATCCATAACCAAGGCCCATCCCAGTTCAAAGCCTAAGAGACCCTTTGCCCAGCCTGCTCTCAAGAGAAGCCCAAAATGGAAGATCAGAGAGCATCTTTGCATGGAGATGAACCAATTTGATGAAGATCATGCAAATCTTGCTAGAAATTGGAAATAACACAAGAATCAGAAAAATGAAAGTCTGAGACGAATTGAAGTAAACCGGAAAGAGAATCAAAACTCTAGGGTTTGAAGAATCCTATATGAAAGGCGTGCACAGAGAGAAGAGCAGCTTGAGTTTTAGTTTTATTCCAGCTTTCTTTTGTTTTTCAATCTACAATTTTAACTGTTTTCAATTTAGCCATCATTGCCTTTTCCTATCGCCTTCAACCACTGCATCACTTTCGGCCTCAAGTTCTGAGTCACCTGCGGTCACCATTCGATCTCCGTTTGCCGTCGACTTTGAGCTGTTGTATTAGTCATCAATCGTCTCTTTATTTGCTTTTATCCTTGTCTGCATCGCCTTCATTTGCCTTAGCCTTTGAATTCCAGTCTTTTGTTACAATCGCCTTAGGTTTTCGATTCCACTGCTGATTGCATCTCTAGTATTTGATGGCCCACCATGCCGTAGAGTCTTCACTGTTATTAGCCATTTCATCTTCAAGCCATTATTATCGTTTGCTTCAACTTCATCATAGCTGTTTTGTTCTTATCCCCAATCAAATCGGAAGCCAGTCGCTTCATCATTGGCCAACAGCCTGTTTATTCTCGTCCTCGAATTGCCTTTGTTTGCAAGCCGCCTGCCCGAGTATTCTTATCTTCTGCAGCCTCTGATCAGTTCGCCACCTTTACCATCTGCTTGTGCCATTGATTGGGTCACTGCTACCGCCAGTCCTGTCTTCATTCTCTTCGACTCCGACCTAACACTACCGAAGCCCAACTTTGTTTTGCGCACGCTCCTTTTTCCGGTTGAACTTTCTAGACTAAGGGTTTGTTTGGAGCTTTGTACGGAAATAACGTTATTTAAAAAAAAATCTAAAACAACACACCCGTGAAAATATTTTCGAAAATGACACCAGCATGTCAAGTTTTCAAAACTAGACATGCTATTAAATAGTGCTATGTCGAGTCTTGAAAATTCGACATGATTAAAAAAACGGCATGTCGAGTCTTCAAAACTCAACATGCTCTTGAACAGTGCCATGTCGAGTGTTCAAAACTTAACATGCACTATACATATCGAGTCTTGAAAACTTGACATGGCTCTGTCCCCCGACCCTTAACACTTTGTCAATATTATCCCAACTCTATTTACAAGCTCCAAAAAATTTGTCACAATCAAATTTCGAAACACAACCAAATTTCTCAAAATTTGTCACGGCCAAACTTCGAAACACAATCAAATTTCTCAACAACACAGCCCAAACATTTCAAGAGTACTGCAAATCCAAGAAAACGAACAAATGAAACAAAATATAATTAAGAGAAGAAATTTAAAAAAAAAGAAATTTTATTAATTTATAAAAATGTACATATTTAGAAAGACAGATTTTAACGTCGTCTTCTTTTCCTAATATACTGTCTAAGACCTAAATCTGTTTTACTATCTATACAAGCATTGTGAGATCGTAAACCCAGATCATCTATCTATGTGATCTGGGATGGGCCTATATCCTGCTAGTGGGATCAGAAAAAACAGGTGGGGACACGTGATATACGGGTGGTGCATCATCTCTCTCTACCTGTATCAGTCCCTCATTCATATAACTATCAGGACAAACTCCCCTTTGCGGAGCCCCCAGAGTAAAAACCTAAGTGAAGTAATCAGACACAAACGAGAGTGGTGGTCTCGTATGTTATCCTCTCCCTTGTCATCGCCCACGTGCTCTGTCTGCATCACCACTATCATCTCCACCTCTAGCGAGTTTAGATCTCAAAAGATATGCCATGTTTGTTAAAACCGAGATGACTGAATCAATAAGTCCCTAAACGTCAAGACTTGATCTGTCTCGTATCTCGTACAATGGATCCCACTATAAGAAATTATGTAAAAGTTAGTTAAAAGAACAAATTACAATCATTGATTGAGAAAGAAAACAAGGTAAATGTAAAAGACTTACCACGTAAGTCAAAGAAACTCCCCGACGATCGACGAATCTGCAGGAGATGGTGCAAAATCAGGAAAAGTATGCAAGATCGAGGACAGGTCCAAGGGAAGTGTCTAATATAACAAGATGGTTGTGGCGGTGAGTCCAAAAATCAACGTAGGTTGCATGCTCTACTGACCAATTAACCTCCAGTATACCTCTGCTGCTCGTATCGTGGAGTCGATTCTCTGTGTCACAATGAATAAGAATGTCGTGAAATTCTCTAAACTGTCGTAATACTCTATTTGGAAAGTACCACTCCACGATACTAAAACATATCAATGGGACCTCGTGCGTATCAAATATCCTTCCCTTCGTGGTAGTAGTCGAGGAGGGATACAATAAATTCTCAGTGTACGGGACCCATACGACCTGATCCATAGTCTACTTATCTAGTGCCTCCCTATACACTAACACAAGTTGTGTAGGGAATGTAGTGATATCAAACTCTACCTTTCACCGCAAAATGAGTGGACCATCCTCATCTACATGCAAAGATCGTCGAATATGAGCTATGTAAGGAAACTGCTCATACCCCCAAATGTGTAACAATACTAGTGGATCTATCTCACGTGAATTTGTGTGCGTGGCAATACAAATATGCCTATACAAATATGCCAAACACGCAGACCCCCAACTATAGTTATCCCAAGTCTCCAAATTATCTAACAATAATAAAAACTGTTAATGTACAAAATATACTGTCTTATCACAGAATAGCTCACCCCTATCAATAGTAAAATAGAAGCCTGTATCCACTATATAATATTCACATCATCTACTCTATCGAGCAAATAAAAAAAAAACTCAGACAACCACGACATGCTTTACGTGTAACCTCTAAATGTAGACCATGGAGGTCTAATACTTAATAGTCTCTTACAGGCATCACCCCACAGCACTCCCGTCATCTTATCTACTACGGGATGCCCATCCACAGGTAACTCTAGAAGTATCTCTATATCCTAAAGGGTAATAGTTAGCTCACCATGTGAGAGATGAAAAGTGTGGGTTTCTGGCCTCCATCGCCCCACTAGGGCCATAATGAAGTGTCAATCTAACTGAATAAATTATAGTTGGATTACGTCCAAAAATCCCGACTGTTCCAGAAGAGGAAGCACTCTCTCGTCAATGTGATTGTGCTCCCAATGTCTGCATCATCTACATCATCTACTTCATCGGGCAAATCAGAAAAAAACTCAGACAACCATGACATGCTCAATGTGTAACCTCTAAACGCAGACCATAGAAGTCTAACACCTAATAGTTTCTCTTAGATATCACCCCACGACACTCCCGTCGTCCTATCTACTATGGGATGCCCATCTATAGGTAACCCTAAAAGTATCTCTATATCCTAAAGGGTAATAATCAGCTCACCGTGGGGGAGATGAAAAGTATGGGTCTCCGGCGTCTATCGCTCCACTAAAGCCATAATGAAGTGTCAATCTAACTGAATAAATTACAATTGAGTTATGCCTAAAAATCCCGACAGCTCCAAAAAAGGAAACACTCGCTTGTCGATATGACTGTGCTTCCAATGACGTAGCATGGCCTCACGTCAATGGCAAGTGACCGAAACGGTCGTGTTCTCTCCCTCCCAAACCCTAGAAGAATGGTAGTGTCGCTATAAGCGTAGAAAGCTCAAATCAGTAGGTTCTGGATCCATCTACCAAAAAAAAGAAAGAAAAATTAATTAAAATTACAAATACATAACAGTCATTGTGTGCTAAAAAAATATAAACACTAAATTAATTTCAAAATATCAACACTCAATAAATACAAGAAATTACAATAACATCAACGAATGTGTATTAACAAATACCAAAAAAACAAATAATTCATAAGTTTAACAAATACTCAATCTCTGATATAATAACAAATACATTAATTATAATTAAAATACAAATACAATCAATTTTCATGCGATTGAGTTGGAGAATGTCTTCGATTGTGGCCCCATTTACCATAAATACCACATCATATTTGTTTTGTACATCTTCTCCTATTATGCCCCTCTGCACTACAACTACTACATAATGTCCGCGAAGATGATTCTCGAAAATCTATCTCATTATGATATCGAGAAGACTTAGGTCTTCTTTCTCACGTCTAAGTGATATAACGGGAATGATAATTAGGTACGAACCTACGGGCTATCCAAATCTATCTCCCACCGACCAAAAATTAGAGTCGTACACTCTAAGTTATTGTTCCCATGTATACCATTTCTTGACGATCATATGCATGTCGATCAAGTTCGTGTTGGTGCAATAATTGCATGCGAGCAAAAAATTCTATACATTTGCTATTTCCCACATGTGCAATGTTCATTTTTCATGTCGACAATCTATTTATTACCTCCCTTGTGGTTATACTGTATTTGTGTATGATCTGTTTCTACCTTAAAGATCTCATTCTCTCTACTAAAAAAGACAACTGTATGGAGGTTGGCAGTATTCATCTACGTTCCTAGCATGGCATTGGTATACTTCTTGTACCTTTCTCCTCTTGCCATTCCCGTTTTTGTCTTACCAATTCGAGCCTCAAAGTAATTCACCAAATTATAAAATGTCTTAAGTACCGAAGCAGAAATAGGTAGATTCCTTGCACCCTTAAGCACGACATTATAATTTTCACTGATATTGATCGTCATATATCCAAAATGAAAGCCACCATCGTGAGAAAGGGTCCATTGTTCAAGAGTAATGTTTGCAAACTAATCGGGGTATCTTCTTTTATCTCCTTCGTCATTGCCATATATATATCAAATTTTTTATATTGTGGTTGTAATGCAGCAATAGTAGTAACTCTCTTATAAGCTTGACTTTTGTGATACGTGTTAAAATTACTAACATGAAACATGCAAAATCGCCACACAGTATTGGAAGGTGACCATCGAACTCCGAACGAGCAATAGTTGCTCTTATCCCTTCATGTCGTTCTGAAATCAAGCAAATGGGACTCTGTCTATCTCCAACAACATAGTCTTGCAAACACATCAAAAACCACGACCACGATCACAATGCAAGTGACTCTTCATTAACCAAACCGAATACCAATGGGACAATGTGATTCCCGCCATCCATACTATATGCAATCAACAACTTGTACTTGTATTTCTCATATAAGTGAATCTGATCTGTACTTATCAATGGCTAACAACTTCTAAATGTCGTGACACTAGGACCAAATGTCAAAAACACAATTTCAAAAACCATTTCACCATTTGCTTGGGGTGGACCCAACTTCCTATTTACTTGTGTTCCTGGATTCTTTTAGACTATTTCATCCAAAAGTTAAGGTAGTTCATTGTATGAATCATCTCAATCCCCATATATCATCTCTATGACCCTTCTTTTTGGGCCCAAACTTGTCTATGGGAAACTGCATACGTAATTCTGTCCGTCAAATGGTTCGTAGGAAATAAACTTCGACACTTGGATCTTTCCTTACATAGTTAAGATAATGTCGGGTCGTCAAATTTGAATCCAACTACCTATAATCCTACGTCAACCCAACATTTACACATGTGCATGGTCCCTTCACAACAATTATCATAAAGGCACTAACAAGTCTTATTTTACATGCATGCGACGTCCACCTACAACCTTCATCCCTTTGAGTACCTATAGCTGTCCAAAGTATAGGGGTTGATTTCCGAACACGAAATTGATAGTGATACACCACATGATGCATTTTAACACAATATATAAGTTGTTCCTTTTACTCAAATCTCATCAATTTCTTCAATTCATCACTAAAATTCCAATTATCACTTGTATATATACAATCTTACTCAAAAATCATATAATCATCTCCTCCCGGTGCAGTGCTCATGAAATGAATTAAGTCATTTATTCCACTATAGACATATCTCCGACCACCACCAATGGATCGAGGCACTGAGGAGGACCGCAATATTATCCGGTTGATAGAACTACTACCACTACCATGACCAACTTCTCCATCATCTTCATCATCATCATCATCATCCTCTTCTTCTGCCTTTTCTTCTACCATTTCTTCCCCATCTAAGTCATTATCCACATCTGCGATAGCAAGATCCACTCGAGAGTCGATATGTGGATATTAATCTGTATAATTGCAACCTTGTTATCCGAACGCTCCAGTATTGTATGCCTTGATATACAACTCATGAGTTGTACCCACTCCCATACTCAGCGCAACTCCTCCAAGTTCAAAACATCATCGTCATCAATAATTGGTATCAATTCGTACCGTACCGTACAAATCAACAAATAATTAACCATAACACTTAAATATTATTAATTTAAGTATAAATAATAAATTCAATAAAATTACTAATTAATAAATTTATCAAAATACCATATACCCTAAATTTATCCTAAAATTAAAAAACCATAATCTTTAAATTAATACTAATTTCCTAACAAATCCTAAACCTTAAATTTCCTAATTAAATCTCTACAAATCTAGTTCATTAAACAAAAAAAATATCAATTTAGCAATGTACATTAATAACAAATCAACATAAATATTTCAATTTTGAAAAAGTATAGAGGAGAACAGTTTACTTTCCCAAATTGATGTTGCAGATCTTGCAACAGGTTGGACGCTGCTCAGGTCAAATCCCAGAGGTTGTAGATTTCCTCAAATGGTGCAGATCATGCGCAAGTGGGGGGGTTTCACTGTCATCGCCATGGTAGAGGATAGAAGAACAGAAGGCGGAGAAGTGAAAAAGAGAAGAAGAAAAGGAAAGAAAGAAGGGGAGGGGGTTATGGTTCACAAGCATGTCGATTTTTGAAAACTCAACATGCACTGTTTAAGTGCATGTGAGTCTTCAATAATCAACATACTGATTTTTTTAAGTATGTCGAGTTTTGAAAACTCAACATATCAGTATCATTTTTGGAAATATTTTCGCGGTGTGTGTTGTTTTAAAATTTTTTTTAAAGAAAACATTATTTTGGTGCAAAGCTCGTTTGTTTAGTTGTTTCAATTTTGTTTTTATATTTTAACATTGCTTTCATAATTTACGATCAATTTTTAGATTTTATTCTTTTAGTACTTTAATTTCATAATTTTTATTTTTATAAAATAAAATAAAATAAACATCCAAAAATATTAGTTAGGACCTCGTATTTTAGGATTAGTTTGGTATTTTCTGATAATTTTGGTTGATAGTAATTCTTAATTTTATTTTATGAATTAGTTTAGGAATAAATATTTTGCTTTATTATTTATAGTGTATAATTAAAAATTGATCACATAATCTTAGTTAATTAGAGTAAATCGGTTCTTAATAGTAAAATAGACCGGTACTTATGAGATTGACAACTCTATTCAATAAAAATACCACATCAATGCTCATAAAAAATCATCTCCTCAATATCCCGCTTAAAATAACAAATTGCGCTCATCAAAGAAATTACACATAGAATAAGACAAATGGAGTTTGGTTGAGATTTTCCAAATAGCACCTAAATAGGTCTAAAATTTATGAGGGTTGTTTGTGGTTTTGAATTTCTTAATTATAATAAATTAATATTTCATAAGCGCATATAAATTTTTGAGAAAGTTAAAAAATTTCTCTATAATGAATGTAAAGAAATCACTATACTCATAAATTTCATTACAAAATGCAATTTTTAAGGGGGGAAAAGAAAAATAAAAGGAGGTTGCATGCGAACTGTGCCAATGAAAGAGGAATATTGTGTTAAGCTGCTACTTGCTGTTAAGTTGTCAAGTAAGAAATAAAACACATTTGGGAAAGCTTTATGGTTAAATATATATATTAAAAAAAAAAAACATTCCTCCTTGCCATTTTATTCCTTCTTCTCTTCTCTTTGTCGCTAGTTTTTCTTTTCTTCTTTCTTCTTTCTTCTCCTTCTCTTCTCTTCCTTTTTTCCGGTCTCTTCTTTCTTTTTCAACAATGCACACAACACCCGTACGAAATCAAACTCGATATATTGATTGCTTGTTTTCACTTCGGAACACATTGTGTCTCTTCACTTCGAATCATCGTCATCTACTTCACATCTTTGTTTCTTGATCTCTTTTGAGATTGCTTCTCCAGAATTTGAAATGATAACAAATCAATAGTC
This sequence comes from Dillenia suffruticosa, assembly GCA_033439265.1. Classification (NCBI taxonomy): domain Eukaryota; kingdom Viridiplantae; phylum Streptophyta; class Magnoliopsida; order Dilleniales; family Dilleniaceae; genus Dillenia; species Dillenia suffruticosa. Next base: position 8,560,977 of record JAVTVX010000030.1, on the reverse strand, counting down.
TTGTTCAACTAATTTTGCCTCCCTCTTGAGTTTGACAACATCTCCCAAAACTCTTCTCAAAACTTTTATGATCTCTCTCATTGGCTTCTTTCGGTGCAGTTATGACTTCTATTTTGATCTTATTCAACAACTAAAGGACTCTTAAATCACCTAGATTCTAACTTTAATCGCATCAAATCCATTTTCACTTATTACAAATTGAAGAACCTTGAGAACTCCTCCATTGTAATCATTCTTAGAAAGGGAATTTCAGTCATTTTATGTTGGTTCATGCTTACAATACTTTTTCTGAGTTTTTGCTGGCTTTAGTTTGAAATTGTTTGATTGAGCTAGGGAATCAGTTGATGGGTAAACAAGCATATGACTTTATGTTCAATTAAATTAGAATTTCCATAAAAGAAGAGTATCAACGTTGTATAGAATTTCATAAAGAATGAAAAAGGTAAAAAGAAAAAAAAGGTTACAAGTCGCACATTGTTTTATTTTACTTCTTTTTAATCTGGTAAGTCTAAGGCAAATTGATAACACGGTGATACACGAGGGACCTTTTGCAAGTTTTGAAAACTTGGAGACTAGTTGTAGAATGTACAAACTACAATGCCTACATTGCGATCAAGTTGCATATATGGTCAACTTCGTAAAGTTACTAAAGATGTCAGTGAATTATAATTCAATCGATATAATTCCCTCTCCCTTAACGGTCACAAGTTCGTGTCTTTTTATCTACCAAAAAAAAGAAAAATAAAGATGTGGACTAGGTACTATCGTTGTCCCCTCCCAGATGAGAGATAGAATGGGCCCAAATTTTTAGCTCCTTTTAGGTGTAGGGATGGGACAGGACAAGCCCAATTTGCTTTTGGGCCAGGATGGGATGAGACGGGATGGCCCGTCCCCTTAGGGTCCGAATTAAAAAAAAAAAGAAAAAAAAAAGGCACAAGGGGTTTGGTTTCGAATCAATGCGCTTCTTTTAGCCTCGTAAAAGTCTCTCTATACCTCTCTACTTCTCTCTCTATCCTAATGGCGGTGACTACAACAAAAACGATTGGCCAGCTACCATAGAGATCTCTCGACCCCTCTTCAAAGAGAAAACGATCGCAATGGCCGATGATGATTGTGGAGATCTTTCTATCATACTGAAATTTGACATTCTCTTTGAGTTCTAACAACTACTTTCATGCTCTCTCCTGGATGATAAAAATGTCACTTCTCTCATCCAGTGATCCTCTCTCACTCGGTCTATCTTGTCTCTCTACCTCTCCTTTTCTTGCTAGGCTAGGGTTTTTATCTCTCCTTTCTATAGGCTAGGGTTTCGCAAAAAGGGTTTTACCTTTTCATTTTATTTGAGTTTCGATCATCTTGATCGTGAAATATGTTCTTTGCTTGTGGTTTTCTTCTACATGTCCGATGATCTTCTCTCTCTTCATGATGTTTGCCCTTGATGTCTTGTTATGGTCATCTCCTACATGTCTATTCTTTAATTTATTGTCATTTGAATTCGGCTCCTTGCAGATTGCAGTGGTGTTGAGATTTCGGTGTGTTAGGGCATTTACAAGGTAAAGAAAGAACATAGTCTTTAAAAAAATTGTTTATTTTTAAATAAAAAGGATGGGATGGTCGCATTCCATTCCCCATCCCTTGTATTACATGGAAACGGAAATGATACGAGAAAACAACACTTCCTAAAAATATAAAAAATAGAAAAAAAAAATATATATATATATATATATATTAAAACAATTAAAATAATATTATTATTTTATAGATAAAATAAAATAATCATATTTTATAATTAAAATAAAAAATATCAAATATACAATCATTAATTATAAAACAAATAAAATCTAAAACTAAAACTAAAATTAAATAAATAGATAATTCATTAAACTGAATATATTTTATACTTAGAAAAAATAAATTCAATTTACTAAACTAATTCTATATTATTAATTTCATTCTCCCCACACATATTTACATCTTCATAAAAAAATGCACTCTCCAATTCTGGTTCATCTAATATTAGTTTAGCAATTTCAAGAATATCAAAATATTCCGTTCTCCCAAATTGATCTCCTCTGATATCTCATAATCTTGTCCTCTCACATGATAATGAGATGTGCCTCTTGACAAAAGATGAAGATTGTTATGAACAATATAGTGGAGTTTTATTCTTTACCCAATGAACAGCAAGAATCTGATGAATCACATAATAGAAAGGAGTGAACTCATATGCCAACTTTTGCTCATGCTTATAAATAATTATCTTCATTTTCTCAATCATAGAATCCTATATATCATTAACTATATGAAAGCATGGTTTATCTGTATTACAAGTTCTAATCATATCATAAATGGGTGTAGTGAATACAATGATATAATCAATTTTCTCCTACTAATCTTCATCTACCATAAGCTAACGAACAAATCTCACTTTTTCTTGACCATCATCTCAATATTGTGTCCATTGATCACTCGTTACTATTGCTTCAAGTGCACACCTTATAAGTTTAAATCTTTTAAGTATCATAACAATTGAAACAAAACGAGTGTTTGCGATTGAAAGTAACTTCAAAGAACTAAACTAGTTGAAAATAGTCAATCTCATGGAATGATACATTACAAAATATTTTATTTGTAAAGCATCTCCATGCACAACAGTGATCCAATGACATTCATCGTATGTCTCCTGATTATTTCCTCGCATATGCTTTTTAATGCAAGATTCAGTGTATGAATAACACAGAGTCTAAAAGATATGTGAAAATATACCTTCAATGATTTTTCTAGCACCTTTGCAATTCGCAATGTTATCGGTAATTATTTGAAATACTTTTTTATTACCAAGTTCATCAATTACCTTTCTCATTAATTCAACAATGGAATACTTATCCTTTACTTCACCAAAATAATCCATAACTTTGAGAAATATCGGCCATTTTCAGAAACAACCATGAAATTAATTAATGGTCTTCTTTGGGGATCGTTCCATCCATCACTAACAATGCTAACACCTTTCTCTAACCATGTGCTTTTAATTGGCTCCAATAATCTTTTTACATTTGCATTCTCTTGCTGAAGAAGTGTAATTCTTAATTTATTATAATCTAGAGGCAAATATCCACCTAAGGGTTTATTAGCAACAAATGTAAAAACACTTTTATAATATAGATTTTTAGCAAAATTAAATGATAAACCCCCGGTGTAGAATATTCTTGTAATCTTAACATCTAATTTTGCTCAAGTTTGCATGTCAAAAGCTTTACCGATAGGTGAATAATCAACTCTTCTCTTTCTTGATAAATCCAAAGATATTTGATCAATTAATGTAATGAAGAGCTCGAATCGCCAGATGTATAAGGCAAAGACAATTGTTTAGATTGTGAGAGTTAAATGTTTTTTGCAACTTCATTTTCAAGCTTTTTCATATCTGAAAAGTGTCACCTTCTTTGCAAGTATTAATACTTTTTCCACTAATTTATAGAAGATGGGCCCTTACTCTTGTGTATGTTACTTGTTTTTCTTCATTGCCAAAATTACAAAACCATCGCCAATTACCTTTGTTGTCTCCTGTTTTTTCAATTTTAATCATATATTTTCATAAAAGACTACTCTCTTCATTTCTTAATGTTGAGGACGACATACAACTACTATTGGAACTAGAATTAAAATTTGAAGATGCCATGTAATAATTATAACCCGATAGAAAAAAATCAAAAATAAGATATCAAGATTTAAAATTTTAAATTGTTAAAAAAATATAGACAAAAATTATTCGTACTAAATCTAATAAAAAGAAATTAAGCAACTAAATAAATAATAAATCATATTTAAATAAAAAACCGAAATATAAGTCTCAATTCTAATTATAAAATAAAAAACTAAAATCTAAAAAATCATAAAATAATGGAGTAATATTATAAATAATAAAAATATACTAAAATATTAATCAAGTTAATATTACTCAAACATATAAAATGCAAAAAAAAAAAAAAAAAAAGCAAGGAAATGTAAATACAAATTCATGACAAATGAAATTGATTTTGAAATGCAAAGCAAATGTAAATGGGATGGAAATCTTTTAGTAGAAGCTACATCTAAAAGCCCAATAGGAGGACAATAGGACAGCAGGGGCAACTCGTGATGGAAGAAAAATATATTATTATGGAAGTTTAACAACTCATTTTGAAAAGAGAAGAAAAAAGGGGAACAACAAGATGCAGTCTTGGCCTTCACAGAAATTGTAGAGGGTGCACTCTTGACCTTCACAGAAATTGCAGAAGGTGCCCTAAATTTATAGAAGCCAGAATGTTCATTCCCCCTAATTTTAATTAAATTCTAAGTCTGTTCTTTGTATTTATTTTCAATTAAATGAGTTTTAATTGAAATTGAAATTTATCTGGGAGTTGCAGGGCCTGAAATGATACGCAGTTGAAGTTGGAATTTATTTGGAGTTGCAGTTCCTAGAAGGATACGCAGACGTAGGCAACTCGTGGGATGATACACGGATGGAGGCATTTTTTGGCCATGTCGTATGGTGTCCATTTTTTATGTGTTGGAAACATGAAACGTGACCTAGCTGGCGTTTCCGTGTATCACTGCTTGTTCCTTATAGCACAGGACGGGATCTAATGTTTTAGACTCTTCTAGCATAAGAGACAGGATGGATGCTTTATTTGAGGTCCCTGTTCGTTCAAGGTCCGAACGGGCCAAGACAGTGATCCCTTATTGACATTTATAATAGTTACTATAAAAACTTGTTATTTGTCCCACACTAATGCTCGAGGTGCCCATAAAATGTGAGTTATATTTTTTTCGTTACACATTTATTAGATTTATAATTACCTCAATATCTAAATTATAGATAGTTTTTGTAACATTCTAAATGAAATATTTGAATAAAAAATGGATAAAAAATAAAAAAGGAAGGATCTAAATGAAAAAAAAAAAGTAAAAATCAATACTAAAGTGGGACAAAAAAAGATGAAGGATTTGAGGTAAAAAATAAAAATAATAAAAAATAAATAAAAAATAAAAAAACTGGGTAAAAATAAAAGAGATGAAGGATTTAAATGAAAAAAAGGACCTGAACGGGAAAAAAAAAATAGAAAGATCTAAAGGAAAATAAAAAGGCCCGAATAGAAAATAAATATAGCATATATTAGTGAAAGGAAAAAAAAAAGCGCCTAACTATTGAGCACATCAAAATTTTGTGAACAGCGACGCTGAAGTGGGGCCCCAAAAAAAAGAAAATTTGAAAAATCTATATTCAAAAAAGATGAAGAAGTTAAAGGAAAAAAAAAACTTGGTAAAAAAAGAGAAAGGATTTAAATTGAAAAAAAAAACTATGTTATAAAAATAAAAGGATGATCATTCCAACATGTCAAAATTTTGTGAATAATAGCACCGAAGTGGGGTTAAAAAAATAAAAGAGGAAAAACCTATTCAACAAAAAGGCGAATGATTTAAGGGAAAAAACAAATTGTATAAAATATAAAAAGATGATGGATCTGAACCAAAAAAAATCAAAAACTATGATCTAAATATAAAGGGATGACTATTTGAGGACGTTAGAACCGTCTATGAACGGTAACAACTAAGAAAAAAAACCCAAGTCAAAAAATAAAAAAAGAAGGGACTTGAATGAAAAAAATGTGATCTAAAAATAAAGTGACGACCATCTGAGGGCACCAGAATTTTCTATGAAGAGTAACCCCTATCGGCACATTCAATATATTTATTGGCAGGAAAAAAATTAGCTCAAAAAATAAAAAAAAAAATGAAGGACGTGAGTAGAAAAAAATAAAAAATTGTGGTTTAAAAAATAACTATATGACCATCTGAGGACGTTAGGATTCTATAAATAATAATATGCAATATATTTGTCGGCAGAAAAAAGGGTTAAAAAAAGAATGGGCTTGAACAAAAAAAAAAACAATGGTCTAAAAATAAAGGAACAACCATCCAAAGGTGTCAAAATTTTCTATGAACTATAATGAAAAAAAGGGGTAAAAAAAACGAGGAAAGATTTAGATAAAAAAAAATTGTGATCTAAAAATAAATGAATGATCATTCGAGTACATCAGAATTATGTGAATAACAACGCTGAAGTGGGGCCAAAAAACAGAAAAAGGAAAAACCAATGTGCAAAAAAGACGAAGGACTTAAGGGGCAAAAAATAAAAAGAGGAATGAATAAAAAATTATAGTGTAAAAATAAAGGGACGATCATCCAAGAGCATCAAAATTTTATTTTGTAAATAAAGAGATGACCATATGAGAGTATTAGAATTTTGTGAATAATAATATGTAGTCTATTTGTTGATAGAAAATAAAATAGGGTAAAAAAAAGAGGAAGAATCTGAATGAAAAAAAAAATGTGATTTAAAAATAAAGGGATAATCATCCAATGGCGTCAAAATTTTCCTGAACAATAACGCCTAAGAAAAAGAAGGTCAAAAAAAGATGAAGGATCTAAGTGAAAAAAAATTGTGGTAAAAAAAAGGATGACCACTCAGGAACGTCGTTTGTGAGTAGTGGTGTCCAAGAAAAAAAATCGGATCAAAAAATGACGAAGGACCTTAAACATAAAAAAAAAAAAAAAAAAAAAAAAGAAAGTGTGGTAAAAAAAGCGGACGACTACTTAGGTACATCTTCTGTGAACACTACTGCCTGAAGAAAAAAAAATCGGGTCAAACAAATGACGAAGGATCTAAATGAAAAAATAAAGAAAGTGTGGTAGAAAAAAGGATGAAGGACCTGAACGAAAAAAATAGAAAGTGTGTTACTTCTGTGAACAGTAGCTCCCAAAGGAAAAAAAATCAGATCCAAAAAAAAGGATGAAGGACCTGAAAAAAAAAATGGTGGTAAAAAAAGGATAAAGGACTTGAATAAAAACTCAGGCACGTTAGAATTTTGGGTGTTTTGTAAGCACCTTCCGCGCGCTTTATATATATTTAGGGTAATTTTTAATAAAATATCCCACCACTTAAAGTTATCATTTTGTGCCAAAGGGGGCGGATGAAGAAGGCCTGAGTTAGAAAACTTTTTTATGTCACTCTTACCATTTTTGATTCATCCGTGATTCAGGCATATAAGGGGAGGTGCTCTCCTATTATTCATAAATCATCCAACTTTAATACTTATAAATTTTTGATTCAAAACTTCTTGATTCTTCTCAAAAACTTCTTAATCCGTCACTCTACTATTTTTGATACTCCGATTAATTCGGACATTATCGATCCCAATTTAGATAAATTCTTTTAACGTAATTTTTTTCATTCCTAATTTTTAAATTTAAGATTTAGTTAAAAGATCTAACGTTATTACCCATTAGATTGACTGTTTGTTGGTTTATTATCATAATATCTCAAACTAACCAGCATTTGTATTTGCAAATTATCAATATGGTAGAATGTAAAAGCCGGGGGATGTGGGAGCCCAAGCAGTGGCTATAAGGGTTGTGGATTTTTTCTAGCCAAGAGACTCTTCATGATGGTAGGGGTTGCCATTACTTCAAGGAATGCTCAATCCAAGGCTCCATTGATTTCATCTTTGGCGATGGAAGGTCAATATATGAGGAAACTTATTTTTTGTATAAGCAAGCTTGATTTGGGAACTTGAGTATGATAATACGTGAGACAATAATTAAACAATGTGGTAATAGTTTGTGTCTCAAAAGAAATTTCCAAGTGAATGTGCGCATATCACTCTATGTAAGTGAATGGCAAAGGATGGTTTCTTAAATTGGAGGGTAGATGATCATTAACACCCTACATATTAAGAGTTGTATCCTTTTCTACTTAAAACTCTTTTCAGTCTTTTAAGACAAAACTAAATACACATCCGCCGTACCACTATCAGATCTAACTTTGTAACCAACACATCTGCGCTTTGTACAAGGACACCAAATCTTATTTGTTCTTATTGGTTGATAAATGCATAATCAAGAAACATATCCACCCCTTGTATATATTCAAGTTTGCTCCTATCCTCAATCTCTATCTGGAACCATTTTCCTATTAACACTGCAATGGCATTCAAAATGATTATAAATAATCTCTAGTGCACAAAAACAGCTCAACATCAATATTTCTCCTTTGTGAAACATTTCGAAAACAAAAACCAGATGACACAAAACATCTTTGGGTCCATGTCTCAAATATTGAAAAATTTGATCCGTGTTTCTTCAATTTTTTTACATTTGAATGCATATAAAGTTTCAGCAGATTAAAAAAAAAATGCGAAACAATCACAAATTTCTATGAACAAAAAATTCACGGCCGTAGTTCACACTGTAAAACAATAAAAAAATTATCTAAACAAAAATCATGAAACAATCATAAAATTCTCTTGACGACAAACCCAAAGCCCTTAATCATCTTGCCATCAGTCTCTAGGTGAGCAACATCAACTATTAATCTTTTACAACTTTTTTTGATTTGGACAAAAAGAATGGACTTTGTAATTGATATTTTATAATCAAAGAGATGAATTTGAGAAGAAAGAAAGTTTCTTTTTTTGGGGGGGAGAAGAGAGATGGATTCTTTCAATGGGGTTTTCTCATATTCTTCTTTAAAATTCAAACTGGTTTAAATGGATGTGAGGATGCAAGTTAATTTTTCTCTCTATTTTGCAGAGAGACATGAAAAAGGGGGAAAAATGAGTTCGAATGCATAGGGGGAGATCAATGGTGGTTGTTGAAGGAAGAATGGGAGAAGTAATGGGTTGGAGTAGTTATGCTTAATGAACTTTGTAGTTCATTAAAGCAAAAAGAAAAAATGAAAAATGAACCTTTGCTGAAAAAGTCATGCAATAGAAGAAAAAGAAAAAATAAAATAAAATTCTACCCATGAATGAATGTTGGGATTAGAAGTGTAACCCGATGTGATCTGCTTACTTGAATAGAATAAACCTTCACTCCAGAAAAAAGTCATGGAGATAACACAAAAAATTAAGAAAAATTGAAAAAGATTAAAAAATTATGTGAATCATATTTGTTTAAAATATAAGTGTGGGCCACTTGGTATTTTGTTTGGATAGAGCATGAACAATTGAAAGAATGGTAACTTTTATTGCGTAAAGTTATAACATTATATAAATTTATTTCTGGTGCTGTAACTTTTATGGTTTAAAAAGAATTGGCCGGTGAAAACTTGTTAACATTGTAATTTAATGGATTTGACTAAAATGGTATTGGATATATTTTATTCTACTCGAATGATATGAAGTCACAAGAAATAGGGTGTTGATATTTTACCGTTCTATTATTGACGGCTTGACAATCAACATACATTCTTCATACTCCATCTTTCTTGGACACCAAAATCACTGGGACTGCGCATGGGCTCATGCGCTCTCTTATATATTCTTTTTCAATCAACTTTTTGACTTGGTTTTGAAACTCCTTCGTCTCTTCTAGATTGCTCCTATATGTCGGATGATTTGGAATTAATGCACTGAGCTCGAAATTGATTTGATGTTCAATCCATCAATAGGTGGCAAACACCGGGGTATCTCTTCGGAAACACATCCATAAATTCCTGCAAGAGAGAAACAACACTAGACAAAAAAGAGTCAAGTTGGTTAGTGTTTAAAGAGTTTATTTATACATGAGTACAATCATTGGCTGTTTTGAAAGCAACACTCGCTTAACCTCATGTGTTTTGACATAAAAATTCCTTTGTTTTCTTTTTGATTTTATCGCCTTTGCCGAACTCTTCTCACTTTTCTCTTCCTCACCAGATTCCGCCTCTCTCCCTTCTTTTCTCTCTTTGGCCATGTGTTTTTCTCTCCCCTCACTGTGCACGGCCTCACTCTTCTTCTCACTCTCTTTTTTTTGTTCTCTCAACTAATTTTGATCTCTCAGTTTCTTTTGTTCACTCAATTTTAGCAATTTCAATCGGTCCTCATAGATTGTTTTTGCGTCATTGGGATTAAAGTGATTTTTTTTTATTGAAAATAAATGAATACTTGTTAGTGAAACTATCGTGTTGTACATGTCGATCAAATTGCCACGACATTCCTAACAAAAGATGCCCAACGTATATTAATACCACATCACACAACACCTCATTTTCATATTTAACAATCCGAAATGACATAACAACCTACTTGGTAATCCTTACTTCTCCACTATCATTCAACCATTGCAATTTGTATGCTTGAAAATGTTTCACAATTGGCAAGTTCAGTTTTTCCACTAAAGTAGTACTTGTAATGTTAGTAAAACTACCACCATCAATAATTAATATACATACCTTGTCTTTCACATGGCAATGAGTGTGAAAGATATTCTCTTCCTGTACTTCTTCTTACTCTCCTTTGGCTTGTAAGCTTAAGGTTTAGCGTACAACTAGTCTTAACATTTCACTGTGTTCGGCCCTAAACTCCTCATCTCCCATGGGGGCATTTTCCAATGGTGGCATGTAATCAAGATCACCTTCATCTTCGAACTTGTTTGCACCATCTTCCCGAATCACCATAACTCATTTGTTTGGGCATTAGCTAGCTATGTCCCCTTCCTTGACATTTGAAGCATTTAACTTTACTAGAACAAGTTGAAGTAGGGGTTGTCTTACCTTGAGAAGTCATGGTGGAGGCAGCTGGTTTGTGCTCGAGTTTAACCTTGGAGATGGATGGATTTTCTTTTTTTTTTTCTTTAGGTAGCTCGTTCTACAAGATGTTGTACCCGGAATCTGTGGGGTTGATTTTGGCCATGTATTATCTCTCTTGAGTTGCCTCTCAACCTTGATTGCCATATGTATTAAATTCTCCAATTCCATATAATCATATATCTCAATCCTGTTGGTAATCTCTCAATTTAAACCATTCAAAAACCTGGTTATTGCCGCCTCCTGATTCTCTCATATGGACTCTAATCATAGTCATCTCTATCTCCTTATAATACTCGTCTATCCTTTAATTACCATGATGGAGACCTTGCAGCTTGAGGTATAGATTCTGGTAGTAATGACTCAGCATAAATCATCGTCTCATTACTCTCTTCATCTTGTCTCAAGTTTCAATAGGACAATCCTCATTCTGCCTCCTATTGATGCACAACTGATCCTACCACATAATTAAATAATTAGTAAATCAATGACAGCAAGTTTTACATTCTTTAATTCGGAGTAGTTGTGACAATCAAAAACCAACTCCATCTTCTTTTCCCACTCAAGGTATGTTTCGGGATCGCTTTTATCTTGAAACGACGAAATTATCACTTTAATACTTCTTGAGTTGTTGTTTACCCGATTCCTAATTTCTCTATCCCAACTAAATTTCCTATGGCTGCCCATTGACAACCTATCAAACTCCTCCTCTAACCCATCCTTTACAAACTCATCCACAACTTCAACTTCCCTTTGATGAAACCTATTCCTCCTTGGGGATTTGAAGTTATTGGTGGTTGCCCCCTTTGCATCCCCTATTCCACCTTATCCAACTTTTCATTTGTAAGATCTAACTCCCTCTTCATCATCTGTTTCATCTCCCCCATAAATGCTTATAATTGTAAATTTGGTCCAATATATGGTTGAATCTTCTTATTTGTGTTATCCTCTTAATTGTGAGATATAATTGGAATCTGCAAGACTAGATTAGAGTAGAAAAGAACTTCACCACACTCCCTCATGTGTTTCACTAGAAATAAAATGATTTACTTAAATCCACTCGTGTTTTAGTTTATTTTAATTTGGTTTTTATCTTTAATGAGTTATCTCTTGTCTTTTACCCTTCCAATTCACTTAGTCAAACTCTTTATTAAACTCGAAAACTCAACTCAAAAATAATTGGTTTGTGAAATACAAGGACTTATATGAAATAACATATTTTACCAAAACACAAATGAGAACAAAAGAAAGATAAAAAATATATACATAGACAAGTAAGAATAATTCAAAAGCTAGCCTGAATTAGTTCTGATAACAACTGATGTGAACCCATTGGCTATAGAAATCTGAGAACCTATGAACAAGTTAATATAGCCCAAAAATTGTTTCGACGAATTATATCAAATTAGTGAAAATAAAAATCTCGATCCATTGTCTTAAAGGAGAAAGAATCTAAAATATAAAATTTACACCAGTTTCTTACTAGAATAAGAAGTTCAGTATAAAGATGGATTGAATGATACCACAACCTAAGTGGTTCAAGTCTAGATTGATAAGTCAAAAAACTAAATAAGACAACTATTCTAAATAAGTTCAAAGAGTTTTCAAAAGAGCATAACTGTATGAAAAAACCCTTATAATATTATTAATTCTCTCTAAAAAGTTCTGCTTTTATATAACTTATAATGGATTATTTATATACTAAAAATAATACCTAAAATGATAACTAAAATTTAAGTAATTTTCTAAACAATGAAAATCAAAAAAAATAGGAAATTAAATAAAAGTAAACTATTTTGATCAAATTTTTTTATATTTTGATCGATGTAAAGAAACTAATGGAAATCGCCTAAAAATTTGTCAAAACATATTTTGAGTAAGTTTTCTTTTTTCCATATTTTGAATGACTCTTTACTCATATTTCCTTCATTCACGCCCTCTTTTAGTTTTGGATGGTTTTGGATCTTTTATTTTTTCAATTGGGTTTGAATGAGTATAATAAGGCTCCCTTTGGTTCTTCATTCACTTGGACTCTAACATCTTGTCATAAAAGTCTCCGAATTAAGTTATTCAGTCATTTCTTAAATCTTTTGCTCGAGCCTTTGTCATCAGACTAGTTAGAACCTGAATTAGATCATGCGAATTCCTTGTAGTCTTGATGATCTCATCAAATCTTTACCTTTATTATTCCAACAATTTAAATTTTAAATCTTGATATTTATTTTTTGTTTTTCTATCAAACTTTATTTTATTCCATGACATTTTTAAATTTTAATTCTAGTTATAGCAGTAGGACTGCACTAAGAGATGAAGAGAATAGTTTTTTTTTTTATATAGAAATATGGAACTAAAATTGAAAAAAATAGAGATCATGGAGGTAATTAGTAGTGGTTATGTAATATTTGTAATAAAGAAAAATAAGAAGCATACAAGAGTAAGGGCTCAGTTAAAAATATTTTGGACATGAAAAATCTTGAAAAGGAAGCTACTAAAAACATTTTAATCTCATAATCTAAAACTTAGTGCCTTTGTCATATGCATCTAGCGATTGGAGTGTTTCATTACACTCAACTAAACTAAGAGCTTAACAGTCTTCAAAAAAGAGAAGAATTGATGATTTGCCTATTTCTAAAAATTCTGACATGTGAATACGTGTAAAATTAGATGCTGAGATTACTATAATGTTCTATATTGGGGTTTCATTATTTTATTTTGCTAAAAATCCATATTGTATAGTGTTTTTACATTTGCTATTAATAAGCCCTTAGGTAGTAATGTTCCTCTTGATTATAATAAATTAACTGCTACACTTTTTCACAATTAAAAGCGCTATTAAAATTGTTACTTGACCTCCATAGAAGGCCATTAATTTTATGACTGTTTCTTAAAATGAACCAATGTTTCTCAAAATTGTGGGTTGTTTTGGTGAAATAAAGGATAATTATTTCATTCTTAAATTAATGAATTAATGAGAAAGGTAATTGATAAAGTTGGTGATGAAAAGGTTGTTCAAATAATTATTGATAATTTCATCAATTGCAAAGGTGTCAGAAAAATCATTCAACGTATGTTTTCATGTATCTTTTGGATTCTCTATGTTGTTCATATGCTAGAAGTCAAAAAGTAATCACAAAATATAGGATTATTGTCACTGGATCACTGTTGTGCATAGAGATGCATTACAGATAAAAAATTTTATAATGAATCATTTTATGAGATTATTTATTTTTAGCTGGTTTAGTCCTTTGAATTTATTTTCAGTTGTAGACACTCATTTTGTTTCAATTATTGTGATGCATAAAATTATAAATGTACATTTGAAGCAATGGTAATGAGAATGACCAATGAGCACAATATTGAGATAATGATGATGGAAAAATAAGGTTTGTTTATGAGTCAATGGTAAATGAAGATAGGAGAAAATTGATTGTAGCATATTACATTTATTGCACTCATTCATGTATGATATCATTAAAGTTTGTGATATAGATAAATCATAGTTTCATTTAGTTTATGATATATAGGATTTTATGATTTACAAAGTAAAGATGACTATTTATAAACACGAACAAAAATCAGCACAAGAGTTTTTTTTCTTTATAACATGTTACATTGCATTTTTGTTGCTCATTGGACAAAAAATGACACTCCATTACATTATTTAGATCATTCGTTGAACTCAAGGTAATCGTTTAGTTAAATTTTTTCTTTTTTTATAATTCCATAGCTTTATATATATATATATATATATATATAACTTCATTATAGTGAATTATCTTCTCTAACTTATTATTGATTTTTTTCTCTTGAAAATTTTATGATGATTATTGGTTTCATGAAAAAAAAATATGATGGCTTTTCATATAGATGGAAAAGTCTTAATTAAAAAAATAAGGGTTTTAGAAGACATTTTTACAAATGAATATAAACGTGTTAGGATCAATAATAAGTTAGTTGAATTTTATCTAAAAGGTGGATTATTTGAAAATTTAGATTCAATTGCGAGTATATATAAGATGCATCCAAGAAAGTGACGGGAATGTTATGGTTCAAAAGTATGTTTACTTCAAAGATTGGATTTTAAAGTGTTTTGAAACCAAATTTCTCCTCTTGTTGTGAAAGGAACTGTGGTACTTATTCTTTTATGCAATCATTTAGAATAAGCACATTAAGACTAAAACATGCAGAAGAGTTGGTCTTTACTCATAACAATCCCCATGTTTTGTCAAGAAATACATCTTAACATGATGGTAAGAGGACAAAATTGCAGGATATCGAAGGAGATCAATTTAAGAGTATGAAAGATGTTGGTGTTATTGAAATCCTTAATCTATTATTAGATGAACTAGAGTCATAGAGTTTTTTTTTTTTTTTTTTAATGAAGATGCAAATAGGAATATAGAGATTAAAAGTGATAACATAGAGTTCATTTAGTAAGTTATATATGTTCTTTTAATTTATCTTTTATCTAAATGTGAAATAGGTTTATTTTAATAAATTATTATTTATTCAATTATCAATTTCATTCTTGATTTTATTTTATTTTTTGTGATTAATAATCACATATTTGATAATTTTAGATTCTTATCATAAAATATGATTGTTTTATTATTTATATAAAAATTGATATTTATACAAAATTTCTTATATTTTTATACTTACGTGTTTTTCTATATTTCTATTTTTTGTATTTTTATAAAGTATTATTTTCTTGTATCATTTTGTATATATTTCTGTTTCCCTGCAGTTTAAATAATACTTAAATAATAAATAAACAAAACTTGAGTGTCATTAATAATATTGGCTGAAATAATAGTAGCGTTTGACTTGGTTACAATCAAGTTCAATATCACAAGCATTTCAAGCAAATACACATCATAAGCATAAGAACATGTCCAAGTATCCATATCTTAGCTCAATAATTAAATTTATTGAATATAATTAAAGTGATTTAAATGGTTTAACATCAATTACTGCCATTACACTGACTTTCCTAAACTATTCTAATTATATGCACTAATCACATTTAAATTCAAAATACATCAATAAAATATGATATAATAAAAATATCCACTCCAAACAAAAAGAAATTTAATATAAATAAAGAAAATTTAAGGAATTAAATTCTAGCTCATCTAACAAAATTGGATATTTACACTTTTTTTCATTATTGGTATTAAAAGAAATAAAATAACAACTAATTAGACACACAATTTTAGTTTGTTCATTTAATCGAACATTTGGTTTGCCTTAAATTGGAAGTAAATAAGCAAGAGAGAAGATTAAACTAATGATTTAACCACATGACATCCTTAAACCAACTATTCCAAAAGGTATGCTAAAAATAAATTAGTGTAAAACTGTGATAGCCAAAATGAAATTAGGGCTTCTATAGTATCCAACAATGGGAACAACATTTGTGTGAAAGCTCCCAAAGAGGCTTTCTAATCCAAGGAATTCAAGCAATTCCTTAGGAATTTTGTGCTTCAAAAGACTGCACTATCTGCACAAAGCTCCACCATGACACCATTTTCTCCCAATTAATCTGTGTACACACCAATTCCAAGAAGCCATTTTTGGGGGTTTTTTCCTTTGGGGCACAACATGTCTCTCATTTGCCTCTAGGTTGATTTCATTTTCTACCACCTTATCTAAACAACTTTTAAAAAATAACACACAAGTTTTTATATCTGTGTTTCCGGTACTAGGTATTCAATATTATTTTATTTCCTTAATGAAATAATCCATATTTCTATTTCAATTGGAGGAACGTGAACTTTATTTAAACTTTGCCATACATGAACTTATTTTGAGATTAAACAAAAACACACAATCGACTCAAGTGAAAGTGGAGGAGGAATGTGTTTCGAAAGCCAACACATACACACACCCATTCTCAAATAATCGATTGTTGTTACTACCATTTAAATCTCTATCCATAAACAATTCTATAACCACATAAATCCCTTTTTTAGAAATATGTTAAATTTTAATCACAAATTGGAGAACGAAAATTCAAAACAGAGAACTAAGGGAAGAACAAGAAGGAAAAAGAGAATGCTTGTCCAAAGTTTGAGAGAGCACTTATGTTGGGTCTATTCAACTAAAATTAAATGCGGAAGCATAATAAATGAAGAAATCATACTTCTAAATCACGGTTGATTACTATTCGAATATACCAAAACCAGTCATAGTATTGAACACAAATAATCAAACCCATACTTTTCCCACAACACCATGCTCCAATCTAAGTGATTTTTAATACTCAATATTCTATATGTTTTTCTCTTTTATACATGTATAATAATTTTGGGAGATCTCACAATCCTTATATGTCTCACACAAATTTTTTGATCGTAGAATTATTGTCAAAGGGGAGGGGGATGTTTAACTCAATTTAACTGTTCTTCTTAACTTCCTTTCATTTAAATTTTGAATTTAAATTTAAATATCAAGGACAAAAATGCCCTTATGGGCATAATTATCTCACATCTCCCACTTACACCTAATAGACATTTTATGTCCACCATAAGATCATAATTCATGTTATCTACGATATCAACCCTTAGGATTTTTTCATGGAATCATGTGTCGTGCAACAAGTGAGTACATTTTCAAGTAAAGACTTTTTGATATACTGGTTAAGGTGATCGAGAAACCAACATTTGTATAAGAAACTCGTTGTAACCCAATCTATCGACCTATTTTCCTCATTGAAAGTAATCCTAAAATAATTGTTCGATTATGTATTCACTATTATATTCATATCCCAATACGGACAAACATAATAGGGTTGCCAATGAAATAATAACACAGATATAATATCTATTGGTCTTCCTTTTCTTTACTAGAATCTCTTTGTCTTAATTCAGTTGTTTTCCTAAACATGCCATGCATGCCTTATTTATCTCAAAATCTGTTGGTAAACATACTAAAATAGCATACGCTGAACCAAGATATCAAAAAACAGTCAAAAGTAATAAGAGCACACAAAACCCACCGTTAGGTTGAGGTTCTCATACAGTGGGGTAAGGGGATTAATAAAAATATATTGTCTCAAAATAATGTCACTTTCACTAATTTCGGTCATATATCATACGTATGAATCACGTGTCGTGGTGTCTATCTCTCATTTCTCAAAAGGGTATATGTTAAATTTTTTTAATACTGTGCAGGTATCGACTCAATCTACCTATAAGACTTATCAGAGATATCACAAAGAATACCTCAGAGACAACATCTCAAGATGCATGTGACTTCTGAGATCTCAAATATGGCTACTTACAAATTATATGGATTGTGGGTCTATCCATGTCGATGACATCTAAACATGACCATTTTCAAAACCTTTTACGCTTAGAAGTCGTATCATCTCTCTTCACTCAGAGCTAGATGTGATTACTCATGTAAGAGAGTTAACCTCACATACCTGATATATCTTTCATTATATCATATCTTAATATGTGATTATATAAAATAAGTGCAATAAAAATAAAAGAATTCAAAAAATAGTTGAATAATGTACATATTATTAATAAAACGCATCAAGTCATCACTGCATCATATATGAGAAATGTCTAAAAACTACGCATCCCCAACGACTTTACATATCTCACAAAAGAGTCTCTAACAAAGGGCTTAGTAAGGGGGTCAACTACTATACTGTGCGTAGATATGTACTTTGTCGTCACTTCTCCTTTGCTAGTGATATCTCTTACATAATTATATCTTGTATCAATGTGTTTGGATTGTTAGGATACACAATCAATGGTCTCTCACTATTTGCCATAATTTCTAAGTCATTTAAAAATCTCCTGAGCCAAACAGTTTCTTAAAACTGCTGCCGAGTTTAATTCTTATTACTCCATGATCTGGCACCATTGTTGAGCAAGAAAACAAAACATGATATTCATTTGCATTCATCCAGTTCACCTTCTCAATCGGCATCTAAATATCCAACCAAACACAAATCATCTCCTTTATAACACAATGAGAAGTCCATAGTTCTTTTCAAATCATCAAAATCCTCTTCACTGCTCTCTAATTACTGCTTCCAGGATTTGAAGGATACCTACTCACCAGACTGATTGCATAACAAATATATGAACATGTACATAGTATTGCATACATGAGAATAGCTACTACATTGGTATAAGGGACTCTCTTCATATCCATTATCTCATCCTGAGTCTTACCGCACATCTCAAAACTCAAGCTAGCACTTTTAGCAACAGGAGCATCTATGGGTTTACAATTCATTTTGAAGCGCTCAAGAATCTTTCTCATGTAAAACTTTTCTGAAAGAGTCAACATTCTTCTCAAGCGATTACTCTGAATGTTAAGTCCGAGAATGAACTCAGTTTCACCCATATCTTTAATATCAAAACTCGATGATAATCATATTTTAATGGTCATTAGGTGCTCCTTATTATTCCTAACTAACAATATATCATCCACAAACAAAGACAACATCACAAAAGAATAATCAGACATTTAACATATACGCAATGATTCTTCTTGATCATTATGACACCATAAGATATCACATCATCATGAAATCTCGAGTACCACTGCCAAGATGACTGTTTGAGACCATATATCAAATTCCAAAATTGACAAATCTTATTCTCTAGACCTAGAGAAACAAAACCAGATGGTTGTTCAACATAGATCTCCTTGTCCAAATTCTGATTCAGGAAAAACAGTTTTAAGGTTTATTTAATATAATTATAAATCTATGTACGCAACGATAGCTAAAAGTAAACAGATCGAGAAAATTTTGGCTACAAGGGAGAAGATCTTTTCATAGTCAATACCTTTTGTTTGTGTGTAACCCTTGACTACCAAAAGGGTCTTATACCTCTTAATCGATCAATCAGTTTTTCTTTTGATCTTGAAAATCTACTTGTTTCCAACAGCCTCTCTACTCTCAAGTAAATCAACCAAGTTCTAGACTTTATTGATTTTCATCGAGTCAATTTCTTCTTCCATGGCCTTTGGCCATTGACTTTTTGCTAAACCCGTAAGAGCTTTCTGGACTATTTTCGATTCCTTATCATTCTCAAGAGTCATAATAAGAGTCTCACTCTCAATCAGAGTGCAACATTTTGGGCAAATTTGCTTGATCATTATCGATTTAACCATCTCCAATAATATTCTATTATTTCTCTCAACTATTCTATTCTGCCGAGAGCTAGCAGGAATAGTCAACTTCTCATGTTACCACTCTTGAAACAAAACTCTTTAAACGGTTTAATAAATATTCGCACTTTCAATCGGATATAAGAGATTTAACTCTTATGTCTAATTGATTATCTGCTTCACTCACAAACCTCCTGAAACATTCTAATGTTTCAGACTTATGGAAAATTGATAAACATAATTGAAACGCGTGTAATCATCGATAAATGTTATAAAATACACAACTCTGTTTCTAGCTCTCACATTTATTAAGCCATAGATGTTAGAATGGATCAATTGTAATAGAGTCTCAGCTCTTGTACTCTTACCAAATGGTTTTCTTGTGATTTTACCAGTAAGGCAAAGTTCACATACAGGGCAACTCAACCTTGGTTAGCGGTTCTAATAGATCATTCACTACTAAACGATTCATCTTCTCTTACCCTATGTGCCCTAGTCTAGAATGTTATATGTTCACATCATTTACATTACGATTAAATACTAAGACAATAAACAAATCATAAGATGTATTATTACTAAAAAAAATACAGAATCCAGTGTGTGCGAACCATCATGAACAAATCTAGATCCCAACACGGAAATGTCATGCTTAAAAGATACATAAAGGTTTTATAAAAGATATAACATATCCCAAACAATTTAAACAAAATACAGATATCAGTTCTGTCAAATGTCCAGTGCATAAAGTACATCATGCAAGTAAAGGGTCTGGCCACTTCGCAACTCCAGCTTACAAGTGCCTATACCCCTCACAGTCACAAATGCTCCATTCCCCATGTATATCCTACTCACATGGGGATTTAATTAACGAAACTCTATAAATGTGCTTTTGTCACGAGCTATATGGTTTGTGATTCTTAAGTTTACAATCCACAAAGAAAAGTAATTAATTAGCATCATTATTAAAGAGACAATTATAAAACCAGAAATTGAAGAAGCATGACATATTTTCTATTCGTCACATTCATGAGCAAAATGACTAAATTTGTCACAAACATAGCACTTCACTTGGCTTTGTCCATTGAATTCTTCTTGCATTTTGTGCTTTGTTGCTAGATTTCTCAGATAACTTTTTCTTGCCTCTCTCTCGACTCTTCCTATCATACATCTTCCACTTGCGTTTAGTATCGTAAGAGCCCTTACTCGACTCTGCTACCTGAGAGTGGCCTATTGGCCTTCTAACGTTTCTCCTCCAACTTACAATGATGATTCACATCAGCAAAAGTATGAATGTTCTCATTGTGAGTAAGGTATGTCTTCATAGTTTCTCATGAATCAAGCAAGGATTGGATCACTCCTAGAACCGACAGCTCATCTGAAATTGACTTACTAGCATTCTTTAGCGATGCTATCATTCTTGTTATGTACATCAAATACAGTTTCATAGTATGATTAGGTCATTTCTTATAAGTTATGAATTTATAAGTCAACAGTCTCAGTTTAGGTGCTAAACAAGTGCCTTAAAAGATTTTTCAATGCGAGCCAAAACTTATAAGTTAGCATTTTCAGCTTAGGAGCTGAACAAGCGCCATAATGCTCTTTCAGAGTGATCCAAATAGTTTTAGTAGTGGGATACTACTCATAAATGGGTATTAGATCATCGTTCATGCTGCTGATAATGATCTTAGCTATCCTTCATCTTCCAATGTACCGTAAACCTTTTGATTTCGTCTACCTTGTATCGTGATAGTATCCTCCCTGGGTCCACTATCTCGTGTATCAAAATCTCTGTAAGATCTTGTTTCTCATAATGAACTGAATCCTCCGGTGCCATACATCATAATTCTCACCATTCAGCTTATCCCTCTTAATAAGATCAGTTATGACGTTTTTTGATGTAGCTATAATGTATTTATTTTTCAATATATAAAATTGGTACATTCTCTAAATTAACAAATACAAGATGATTTGAATATAAATTCAAAATCAAACGAATAGATCAACGAAGCCATTCATCACCATTCGAACTTACATCTCACCATTTTATATCTGCACTCAATGTACAAATACCCGCATTAAAAAATTGTGCTAAATTATAGGATTGAGGTCCCAACTCAATCAATCAGACTCCCACTAGACCAAGATGATGCATATATATCTAGCATAAATTTCATAAATCATTCCGATGCATGAATGATTACCAATGTCATAAATTTTATATAAATATATATAATATCTGATGTTATCCAACACAACAGCAATCATGGTCAAGTGGTCAATGTTATTCAAGTTTCCATCCCATTCCCTGGTTCGGGTCCATCACTTGTGGGTCCACCAACATGTACAAGTCAGGGTTAGGCAAGCGGGGTCCAAGTCGGGCCGGACTTACTTCACAAACCTGCTTGCATGTGTGACTCACGCGTTTGTCGGATCTGTCGGATCTAGAGTCATCTTCTTCACCCGACTAGGTCATTTCGACCTAATTGCAAAAAACTCATTTTTGCACCTTTTTTCACTACGATTTCGATTGGGTTTTGTAACTAACCTCCATCCGATCGTCTTAGACTCAATTTTTTAAAGAAACAAGTCTCAAATCGCAATTAAAAACTAACCTAAAATTGAAAACCTATGTTGGAAAAAAAGAGCTTTTTCGGCAATGGAAAATTCACTATAACAACTCAATAATATATTTTAGGACATGATAAACTTATTTTCGATCTCAATTTTTTGAAAAAAAAAATTTCATTTTGTGTGTAGATCTAAAATCATGTCCCTTAAGTCACATTGTACTAAATTTCCAAAATTGGAGTCCAAAATACAGTATCATGGGCATTCACATGGCATGGTCAATTTAAGAAAAAATTCATTCTCATGAAAATTCATAAATTTTCATTATGGCATTTTTTCGGATGATAAATAAAATTTAATCATGCCTATTTTAATTTTAAATAAATCTAATTACTCTAATACCAATGTTGGATTAATTCTACTAAAATTAAATTCAGAAGCGTAAAAAATGAAGAAATTATACATCCAAACTGTGGTCAATTTCTATTCGAATATCCCAATCTAATCGTAGTATTGATCACAAATAGTCGAATCAATACTTTTCCTGCAATACAATGTTCCAAATCCGAGTGATTTTTATTGTCCAATATTCTATACATTTTTCTCTCTTATACGTGTATAATAATAATTTTTGGAGATCTCACAATCCTTCTGCGTCTCACACACTTTTCTTAATCATAGAATCATTGTCAAAAGAGGGGATGGTTAACTCAACTTAACCATTCCCCCTAACTTTGCATTCATTTAAATTTAAATGTCAAGGATAAAAATGTCCTTATGGGCATAACGATCTCACATCCTAAGAAGGCAAGACGGTGATCAGATGCTAACCACTAGAATCTTATTTCCAGTCTCATCGAAATAATTCTCTTTGCGATCAATTCTCTTCAAAATTGAAATTATTCATCCCAAAATTCTCTTTAAAATTTGAGATTCATAACACAGAAAATCTAGAGTTCAGTTTAAGTAGAATTCTCTTTGAGAAAATTTCAACTTAACGTCAATTTCAATTGTCCACACAAAACAGATTTTGGAATTTGAGGATTAAGTTTCCAGTTTTACCCTAAAATGTATGCTTTTAGTTCAATGGGGAGCAAAATTATGAAATTATCTCCAAATATTCGTCCTTTTATGCCTTAATTCTTGTAGTGGAAGAGGTCACCGGGCCATATCATTTTATGTTAGCAAACTATCAGATGCAACTTGAAAGATATTTAGATTGTAATCAAGATGGTGGTTGTGGAAATAAGGAGGTCATTGACAGGATATCGCATGTTCTTGGATGATTCATTAATAAATTGGAAGTTAAAAAGGCATAATGCGATCTCTAGAAGCTCCACTGAAATACGAAAGCACAGCCATAGAGACACAACTTAGGAATCACTTTGGCAATCGTAGGTTTTGAAGGATTTTCACGTGGAGTACAAACACTTGTGATAATGTATCAGCACTATACATATCTGAAAATCATATATTTTGAGATACCATTTTGAAAAATATTATCATTTTTTCTTTTGAAAAATTGATGCAAGGTGTGATAAGAGTAAGTAATGAAGTCTTAGGAGTTGTTGGCAAATCTATTGGTATCTACCAAGTCACTTTATCCCACAAGTTTTGGTAGCTTGTTAAGCAAGAGGAGCATTTTCGACATATATGTTGATCATTGGGGATTGTGAAAAGGGGGAAAAAAGAATAAAGGTTCAGATTGGAAAATAGCATATCCAAGAGAAATGGAATTTCAATAATTGTGCAAGGACATAAGTGTAATTTAACTAAGTTGCTTTAGTTAGTTAATATTCGTTAGAATGTTAAGACCGGAGTGAATGAGTTTTGTATATAAATGAGAAGTCTGTGATTAGAAGAACTTATGAAGATTTTCTTTGAGGTGTTTTCTAATCACTCCTCCAAACTTGAATTCTTTCTTCTTCTTCTTCTTCTTTTCTTATCTTCGTGTACATCTTTTATTCATGTGCTAATAGTCATCCCGAGTAAGACATTGCTTTAAATCACAGGATCTAGTTAAAATGAGCACATGACATGTTATATCCTTTATTTTATTTTCAACAATACATGTTCTTTGGTTCATATATATAACTGATTTTCATTATTAAACACGTAGATTTTATTTTATTTTATTTTTAACTCAACTTATCACTGCACTTTTTATGACCTTTTCTGGCCTTAAAAGTTTACAAACATAATTCTTATTCATTGATCTTACAACTAATAATTAGCATTTTGGCCCGATAAAAATAGATACCATTCTTATATAATATTAAAGAAATCATGTTCTTAGCTATATTATTGTGATGTTCACAATTAGCTAATGCATGGATTTATTAGAAAAAAGTATTGTAGAATAATTTCTTTTTATCAAAAATAGATTTTTGGTTTTTTCCTTTTTAAGAAGAAAATGAATATATGATATTATTAAGAGGCGTTTGAACCATCAAATTTTTAATTTTTTAACTTACTAGCTAATATATTTTAACAATTTTCTTTTATCATACCGTTCTTGTTTTTTTTTTTTTTTTTTTTACAATTTTGTCTTTTTTTCATTTGATTTCAATTATGTCTTATTTTAGAAAATTGAGCAGATGGATGTAATCAAGTTTAAATAAAACTTTTGAGAAAAATAATTATTGATATATAGATAATTTTAATTATTTATAGAAAAAATAATATTTTTATTCTGAAATATTATATTATTTAAAATATTATTTTATTCATAATAAATAATAATATAAAATTTTTTTATTTTGATTTTTTATAGCGTTAATAAGAGTTTTATATTGATTATTTTATTTAGATTTGAAAACCGAAGTGTTAAAAAAAACATATACGGGGAGTTAGAAATATTATTTTATTTAAAAAGTTACAATAAAGTATCTTAAATGTAGTAACCGAGTTTTCGGACAGAGGATGGGGAATCTGTGATACATCGGGAGGCGCGGGGCCCGACTACCCGTAAAATCCTGAGGGTGACGTGAATAGTAGGAGGCGCAAGTCTCGGGTGATCACAGGTGTGAATTTGTGACTTCAATTCATTTCAATTTTTCCCCCGGTACCTGAACCATCTACAGTCCTAGTAAGGGGAAACGACGAGAGAGTTCGAGAAAAATAGAGAGAGAGAGAGAGAGAGAGAGAGAGAGTAAAGAGCCTGTGCGCGAGAGATCGGAATTTGATGGAGAAATCCACCACCTCCGTCTCCGATGCTCCACCGTCCGATCGCCCTGTTCGCGTCTATGCAGATGGTATCTACGATCTCTTCCATTTCGGCCATGCTCGCTCCCTCGAACAAGCCAAGAAATCGTATCTCTCGCTCTCTCTCTCTCTCTCTCACTCTCTCGCTTTCTATTTTTCTAGTCTGCAGGGTTGTATTGATAAATAGAATTGGGAATGGCGTTTTTCGTTTTGTTTCCAAAGTTAATTGGATCAATTTCTGAAATTAATGAATAATTTGAACGGATTTTGGTGTAGGTTTCCGAACACGTATTTGCTAGTAGGGTGCTGCAACGATGAAATCACACATAAGTACAAGGGCAAAACTGTTATGACTGAATCCGAGCGTTACGAATCCCTTCGCCATTGCAAGTTTGTCCTCTTTCTCTCTCTCTGTCTCCCTCTCTCTGTGTTCCATTTTCATTATTATTACCCTTCCGTCTGCGGCACTAAATTGATTCCTAATTGCTTAGCTTGAAATTTTGAAAATGAATTCTAGCAGAGTCCTTGGCATCATTTACCATGGATTAAGATGCTTCTTTCTAGTCAAGTCCAAGGTTCGCTCCTCAGGAATTGCAATTTCTTGTATTTCGAACATTTTCTTGCTTGGTAATGGGAGGAGGCAAAACTTCAAGCCTTTATCTTTGTCATAAGCAAGGATTACAAGTTCGTGTAATGATTTGAGCAAAAGGTTTTTGGTCACACTTATTTAAACAAAAAAAAGCCCAAAATTTACCCATTAACCTCCATACTGTTCACCTTGCACAATGTACTCTCAAGTACATCTCCGAATTCTTTTCCTTCCTCTTTTTTCTTTCATACATGTATTGAAATTGCCAGGAATAATTTCTATTTATTTATTTATTTTGGCTTGCCTGGCCTCAATATATCATTTATATGTTCTTATGTTTCTGGAAAACAAGTGCTATAATTTTTCTAAAAAGTGACCATTTAACATGTTTTATTTATTATTTTTTCTTTCTGTGCATGCGCTTTTTTACAGGTGGGTAGACGAAGTTATTCCAAATGCACCATGGGTGATCGACCAAGAATTCCTTGACAAGCATAATATTGATTATGTGGCTCATGACTCTCTTCCGTAAGTATGCGTAACCCAGATTTCCTCCTATGAATTTGCAAGGTAGTTTGGAATTACATTAGAAGCTTATCTGTTCTGTGCTATTCTGATTAATTGAGAGGAGAATGCAAATATTCTTTTCTGGTGGTATATTTTACGGTGTTTTTGGTTGATTCTTTTGTATGTTGCTTCTTTCTTATTTGTGGACTGTGTGTTTTGTGGGTGTCAGAGAAACAAGGCTGTTATGAATTGTGAATCTTATTGTATTTGTCATGAATATTATACAGCTATGCTGATGCAAGTGGAGCAGGAAAGGATGTCTATGAATTTGTAAGCTTTAGTGATGGCTTCCTAGTAATTTTGTTGCATTATGCCTTTACCTCTGGGTGTACAGTAATAGACATTATTTCTGGCTTGAATTTGTATACACCGGTGGTTCTTATAAAGTCTTCCATTGCAGGTTAAGAAAGTAGGCAAGTTCAAAGAAACAAAACGAACTGACGGAATTTCAACATCGGACATTATAATGAGAATTGTTAAGGACTATAACCAGTATGTCATGCGTAATTTGGATCGAGGATATACGAGAAAAGATCTGGGTGTCAGCTATGTGAAGGCACACTTTCTTTCCCTCCCAAATGATCTTTGTTAAATTGGATTTTGTTTTAATTTAACACCCTACTAAATGAGTATCGGTTGCTTGTTAAATAAATTCATAGTCCTAAAATGCTAATCCTTTGCCTTTAATGTGAACAGGAGAAGAGACTAAGAGTAAACATGAGATTGAAGAAACTACAGGAGAAAGTTAAAGAACAACAAGAAAAAGTGGGAGAAAAGGTGCGTAGAGTGCTAGTGAAAGTAATTATTATTAGTTTTTTTGATTATCAAATACATACATGTAACATATTTGTCACTTGATTTCTCTTAGTTTATAGAAACTAAGTCCTCTGTAATGTGTCGTTTTTTTTTCAACGTGGAAATGCTGGTAGTCACTTGTCATAAGCACTAGGCGCTAAAAAGCACCAAGGCTATTGAATGCCTGACGTGATGGCTTGAGTGAAGCAGAGGTGTTATGCTATAAAATTTCAAAATTTCAAATAAAATATAGGCATTTACTATTGTACTATAATGTATAAAGCAAAAAATACATCTCTTGAAAACTAAGATTAGATCCTTGGATAATCAAAATGAAATCCAAAAATATTAAACAATCATATAGAATCATATTTTTCACTAAGTAGATTTCATTAATCCTAAAAAACATCCTCCATGCTTTCTCTCTTCTTCACTTGAGTACTTTATATCCTTGTCTAGAATTCAAACCCTCTTCTGTAGAGCTTGATGCTCCAATATCATCCGTGTTTAAAAAGTGATATCAACTTCAGGCAAAGAAGAGAGCAGAGGAATAGAAGATGAAGAACAGAGAAATAAATAATAACAGATATCACCTTTAGTCGAAGAATAGAATAGAGAAATAGAAGATGAAGATCATAGCAACAAATTAAAAAAAAAAAAAGCCAGAGCAACAAAAAAAAGCGATAACAATTGCAGTCAAAGAAAAGAGGATAGAAGATGAAGAGTAGAGCAACAAATTATATTTAAAAGAAAAATGAAAACACAGACAGCAACAAAAAAGAAAAGGCAGTGTCAACTTCAGTTGAAGAACACAATACATGAATAAAAGATGAAGAACATAGCAACAAATAGAAAAGGAAAAAAAAAAAAACACGAGTGAACCAAAGAAAAAAAAAATCAAATTTGTAGATAGACGAGTGATTTAAACAAGAAAAAATAGTTAGAAATTCTGGCAGCATAACACTATGAAATGGACATTTGAAGTAAGCTAAAATTGCATGACTTGTTTCTCTTTGATGCTAGAGCTAACTCTCCTAACAGCTTCTTCTTCCTCCCTCAGCATCGTTTCTCCTGTTTTCTCTTTCTGGCTGCTGCTTCTCCCTCAACCATTTTTTTTTCTTTTAATTCTTTCTAACCTAGTTGTGACACTGTTATGGAAATACCCCAACCTTTTAACTCCAATAGATTAAAACAGGAGCACATTGATCTTTAAAAAAAAAAATGCACATCACTCTGGCGTAGACCTGAGCTTCGGGCGGTCACCTAGGCAGCGCCTGTTTGGAGCCAACACCTCAGGCAATTAAAGGCCGCGTCGCCTTGTGTTGGTCGGGCCTATTGACAATACTCCTTGTAGCTGGATTTCTTGGGTTACAATTGCCTTTCCTCCTAAACTTTCCCTGCTACCACTCCCAAAGAAAAGTGAAGACTATGAGGGATGGATGTCAGGCAACAATTATTGCTTTGGTTCTAGTGATAGTTCTGGTGGCACTTGTCTTTCTCGTAGGATTGCATGGATTGATTTCAGGAAACAATGCTATTCTTTTGTTGTGGGTTACAGTTTTTAAATCTTGTGATCCATAAGTCCCTCAAATTGTAATATCTTGAAATATCTCTTTATTTTTTTTTTATTAAAAAGAAGAAAATGATTATATATAGTCCGTATAAAGACCAAAGGGAATTATGTGTAAACATATCTAAAAGAAAGGTCTCTTGGTTCTTTAAAGCATCCCACTAAACATATATGGGTCTAGCATAGGTAATATATAGATAGTTTTACCTTCATTTCATTAAGAAGGGGCCACTGCTTCCAACTTTAAAAAAAAAAGAAAATCATATGTTTAAAAGTTTTATTTTATATACACTTTTCCATTGACAAAATTCATTATGAAAGCTAAAGTTTCTTCCAATGTTAGGACTTTGATCTTGTGTATGGTTCTTAACATGGTTAATATTAGTGGGTTTTAGGAGACCTTTCAAATCTTTGTTCTGACATTGGTGTTATGAATTATACATTAGTGAATCCGGACATCATTTGTTCTTACATGATGAGATGAGACATGCGGAATCATTTGTTTTCCATTTTAAATGATTACTGGGCTTGCCCAAGAAGTGTAATTAACCTGCTTTCGACTTATGCATCTTTGTTTTTCCAATAGCATAGGTTTAGTGTATTGGATGGAGACAAATGCTACAATCTTTAGAGATTAGTCTATTGGTATATCTCTGTTATTTTGAGGATTTGAAGAGGGAACGGAAAGATATCTTATTTTACCTTATGTTTATTCACTTGTATCATTCTAAGTTATGTAAGGAAGCTTAGAATTAAAATTGAATTGGAAATGAAGTATATTGAATTAAAAATCTTATAGCAAATACTAATTCCAGTTCAATTTTGGTCAGTTTAATTACTCATTTGGAATTAGGTTTGAAATTCTTTTCTTCTTTTTTTTTTTTTTAAAAAAATCAAAATTAGAATTTTGATTTATGTTTAAGTATATTTTACAACCTCTCTCTCTCTCTTTCTTTCTCTCAACCCTGCAAACTCTCCAATTCCTGAATAAATTAAAAACCCACCCTATTGATGAAAATTTTGAGCTTGCATATGAACAGTCTTTGTGGCAGTATGCAACGAGCTTTGACACAAGCCATAGTGCACTATTAGATTCTTTGATGTCACATTTCAGTCAACAATGAAAAATTCAAGCTTCCTCCTTTTAATACATCATTCTCATTTTCGGGAGAGAGAGTGGGTAAGTTGTGTGTGAATTTAAACAAATATTAGGTTCATTGGAGGAATTGTTTTGGGGGATTGAGGTGTTTAAAATTATGATTTAGTTCCTCTTCCTAATAGATAATTTTCAACCAATGAAAGCCCCCACTTTCAATTACAAGGGATGGCATGAAGGTGGGGTGAGGATGCAGATAGGCTGTATTCTCCCTACTTTGTCATAGGTCATTTCCTCTATGGGGGATTGGTCTCATGACCGCCCTTATAGGTTATATGGATAAATCTAGTTGCTTCCTCTTGAATTAATTAAATTTGAATAAAAATATACTGTACAAATCAACAAAAAAAATGCTAAGAATGTCAAACTACTTATGTGTGAATTAGTATCCAATTCATCAATTGACATCTAATTCACCAAAGATATGAATAAAAATGTCAAACCACCTAAAAGTTCAAAAATAAAAGTCATCAATTAACATTTAATTCACCAAAAATATGAATAAAATGCCAATACACCTAGAAGTTCAAAATTGAAAGTATAATTCATCACTAATTTCACATTACTTAAAAATATGTGGTGGAATTTTATTAGTTTTTATATAGTGGTGCCCCTCACAGGGCCAGGGTAGCAGAAACCTTGAATGCCCCGTAGCCTTTTTAGTTTTGGTTATGAGGCATTTATCGTGGATGGGGCATGGTCATTTGGATGGCAAAGGGAATTGGATTCGGAAAGATTATCATTCTTTTTCTGAATTTCAGGCAATGGGTTTTTAAACGGTGACTCCAAATCAGTTTGGGAGCACACTGTATTCAAATTTGGAAACACCTGTAGACCATCATGACATTTGATCAAATACTGTTGCGTACTCATATAGGATGAGTTTATTCCTTTCCCTGTGGTGGGAGATGGCATGAATTAGAGGGTTGATTTCATTCTTCTTCCTCCACCAATAATAATTAATCACATTTTCTCCAAATATTTCTCAATCATGCATTCAACAAATTCACCTGATAAATTTGCTCAGCAAGCAAAAAAAGAAAGAAATTGGTTCTTAGATTAGGCTGTCATTAAAAAAAATGAAAAATAAAAACGAAAAAAAGACATCGGGGTGAGTTAAGATCTCTGATTGAATCTGTAAATGGCTTTATTTCTCAAATTGAAACTTTTGTCAACCGAAGAAAGATTGTGCCTTGGAGGTCTTAACTTTCATTGTAAAGATCCATATCCTCGTGCTCCAGATCTCTGTCCTTGCTGTGATTGTCGCTGAGATCTGAGTCCAGCTGTTATCATCAATTTCAGCAAAGACCAAATTACCAAAGAGAAGAGTAGGGAGATATTCAAATTCATGATAGATCCTCAAAGGTGATTGAGGTATGTTTTGGCAGTAGCTTTTATCTTCTTGGCAGAGGCCAGAGGTGTAGGAGGAGTTTTTTCTTTAATTTTTCTCATTCTCTTTCATTTTGCGATTCCCATCTCTCTCATGGGTTCTGTGGTGGTAGCCTCCTTTTGATTCCCCCTCAAAAGATCCAATTCCTAAGACTCGTTTCCAAACATTGTCTGCGGAATGAATGTTTTCATTCCCATTACTTCATTCTGAAACCTATGACCCAATTGAGATATGATCCAATTGAGATCTTTCTGATTTGAGAAATTCTTTCTTGCATGATTGGTAAGGGAATGGACGCTCGAGCTGAAGTTTGGTAAACTTGATTCAGGTCCCTTTTTATCTTTTTTTTTTTTTTAATGGTTCTTTTGAATAAGAATATGGCTCTTTAAGAATGAGGTGGCCTTCTATTCTTTTGAGATTTTAGTTTTTCGCTGAGTACTTTTCAGCATTGATTGGTCAAAGTTGCACACAATTTGATGACCTCTTGGATGTTTAAGAAGATGTAACATAGTTTTCCTTTCTTTTCATGATTAACTGCATAATGGCATGTTCAATATGAGGAAAGTATCAATGGTAAATTTTGACAACCAACAACATATGTGTTCCTGTGTGTGTTTCTGTGCATGAATATATATTACATATTTAACATTCATCCCTCTAAAATCATTGCACCTATGGTCATCGAAGTATTACATTTAACTTCCCCAGTAACTGGGATTAGTTACCTTTTTGTCTGTGCATCGACATATTCTATGTTCATATGGTCTTTTTAAGCTCAAGCTCTAGACATTGAGCCTCTTCCTTAGTAATCTTAACTTCTTTTTCCCCCTCAAGAATGTGGACGTACATGTGTTTTCTTAACTACCACAACTGAAATGGTAATTGAGATGGAAAGTGGATAAATTTACTAGATTTATTCAAGTAGTCTGCTGGGTATCAGAACTGAGGCAAGAAAGGCATAATATCCACTTAAGACTTGTCCACCTGCAGTAATTCTTGAACCTTATATCCACTGCTTAGACTCTCAGGTGAAGAGCCTTTGTACGACTACTTTCACAAGATGGGAAATTATAATTAAATGTTTCTGGAAATTGCTAAACAGATTAGTAATAAATCTGGGTCATCTTTTTATTTTTTTACTTTTTTTATTATTATTATCATTTTTTAGGGCAATAAGAAATTTGATAACTTATAAGAAACCCTCACTCGTTTATGTAGTTTTTTGGTTTGAAAAGAGGGTAAGGTAATGAAGCGAAGCAACATTTGGCAAGAATAAAGCAATTTGGTTGGCATGGACCAAAGGCTTTGTTGGAAGTCCTGTATGTTTTATTCTTCATACCCCAATATTCTTTTTTTCCCCCACACCTGTATTAATCTTTTTCATCTAAACTTTTCTTGCTTAAATATTTATTCCAAAACTTTTTAGGGAAAAAGTAGATTTATACATATTGAGGCCTATATCTGTATTATTTCTTAATAGAAGACCTTTGGGTGCAAACTAGCCTTTAACGACTACAACAACAATCGGAACCTTAATCACAATAATTTGGGCTTGGCCATTTGAGAGACAAGCATAGAGATTTAAAATAAAAAAAGAAATAAAAATAAATTAATAAATTAATAAATTAATAAATAAAAGGAAAAAAATAATAATGATAATAAAATGAATAGATAAAAATAAATAAATAAATATGATTGTTTAATTTGTGCGGATTCTTCTATGTCACTTATTCGTATCTAACATCATCTTCTCGTTTAAACCCTTAATTATCATGTCTTTACGGATAACTTGCATCCAAGTTTTCAGCGATCTACCTTTACGTTTTACTAGATCTCTTATATTTAAGTTTTTTACTCTTCTAACCGGTGCGTTTTTAGGTTTTCTTTGTATATGCCCAAATTATCTCAGCCGACACTCTTGCATTTTATTCACAATTGAACTAATTCCTAACTTTTTACGAATCTCTTCATTTCTAATTCTATCTCTGAATTGTTAAGAATGAATTATTTGATATACTTATTATATGTTATGTCAAAGCACAGTTTGAACTCCATCTTGAGAGTATCCATTGATAATATTCCATGTCCAGGTGACTATTTCATTTATTCCATGCATTCTTTGACATGTTTTCCGTCATTTTGGTAGCTACAAATATTTAGATGATATTCTTTTTTTTATTATTATTTATTTATAACTTACAACTTTTGAGTACATTGAAACTTGTTCCTTCATTTCTTTAATTATCTACTAAGAGTGAAGATTGCTTCCCTGGTTTTCTGCTTAGCCATCCGAAACTGTTTTTGCTTGGATTCCTGGTCAGTTTCAGAATAAATAATCAATAGCACTGTCTAGGGCTTGGTTACCATGATGGCAATCTCGGAAAGCACATTCTAGCATAATTTGACCAATTTTTCTAATAGAGTTGTACCATCTTCTATGCTTTTTATTTTTAGATACCCTTTGCTAGTACATATTGTTGTTGGATTGGACCAAAAATTGTTCCTTTCAATTATTTGCACTTTAGGTTTTGTCATTTATTGATAGATTGATATTAATACTGAATGGTCTTAGAAGAACCAAATGCTTCCTAGCAATTGCAAATGACTTTTATTGAAATTCTAGAGCTTAATTGACTTGCATGCCTGTTGCAGATTCAAACTGTTGCTATGCATCGAAATGAGTGGGTAGAAAATGCAGATCGCTGGGTAGCTGGATTTCTTGAGATGTTTGAAGAAGGGTGTCATAAAATGGTAATGTTCATGTTTGCTATGGTTCCATTGTGCATTTATTTGCAAAACAAAGTCCTTGAGTCAGAAGTGGTTTCCATGGGCTGCCTAAGGCTATGGCTAACTCTGTTAATCGATTGTGGTGTCTAATTATTCTGCACAGGGAACAGCCATTCGGGATCGAATTCAAGGACATTTAATGGGGCCACAGTCAAGAGAGACTGCATATCTTTTGCCGAATGGAAATGATAACGGTGAAGATGAAGATGAGCAATACTATGATGATGATGATGATGGTGATGGTGATGATGTGGATGACTATGAGGATGGGGAAGAATACTACGATGAAGATGATGATAAGGGGAAAAAATAGAGGAGCTCTTCCCTCTATGCTGTAAAATCAACATCCGCACAGGTTGATCTTACGTTGGTTTTTGGGTCTTGTTGGGCTTTTTGGTGTAAAGTATTGCAACAAGGTCTGATGGTATCAACTATGGAAGGTGAGATTTTTTTTGTGTGACATCAGATACAGCCCAGATTAGGGCCCTCGGTTTGGGTTATTTTCTTTTAAATCTCTCTCTATGTTTGGGTGTAGTTTTCACGAGGATTACATTAAGTGAAAGAAATGGAAAAAAATTTTAACCTAGTTGTACAGGGCTCTTTTTAAACTACCTATCTAGGAACTTTGGAAGTAACATGCGTGTCTGCCTTTTTCGTTTGATAGGAAACTCTAAACCCAGACCAGCATTAAAACAAGTAATTCGGAATTAGAATTTGAAGCCCTTTTCACGGTAAGCCAAGATCCCTCTCACGTATACACCGGTCTTCCTCTGGACTTGTTCTCCGTAGAATTATTGGTTAAAGTAATATCTGGCGAAGGGTACAAAAGTAAATTAAAAAATCGCAGTCCAAATTTGTAAAATTAACATGCAATCTCCCCCCCCCCCCCCCTCCCCAAGCGTACAATGAACAATATTTTGGAAAATATATTGGACCCCATCATGTGTAGGGGCCTCATTAGCCAGGAGTCGTACAGTCTTCCTCCTCAGTATACCCACATTGAAAGTGCGATGGCAATTTAAATCTGGCCTTCATATTTATCAATACTTCAAAGGATCTAATTTTCTTTTACTGATTAAATAAGGTGCCAAATCAATATTGCCATCATTGAGTTTTAATTTTAAAATAATCGTTCAGTTTGAATTATAACTTTTATCCAACATAGATTCGATACTGAGAGTGTCAAGTAGGCATAATGCAATAGTAAAAGTATACCAGTGATGTGTGTTTAAGAGAGGTTAATTACAATTTCATGTCCTTTCTTTTTTTTTTTTACCATGGTTAGGACACCAACCCAGTATTCAGAGTTTCGCCCCGACTAATCTGGTCGACCGTTTGTAGGGTCCAATTGAGAGATAGATCTCCCAGCGTTGATTTTTTCGTTCCCACGGGAAATCGAACTCCCAATCATGAATAAGGAGTATCAGTCTCAGAACCAATTGAGTTATCAGACGTTGGTATTTCATGTCCTTCCTGTTTGCTCAGAACGTAATGGTTATTGACTAACTTGGATTGGATGATTGGTCAGACTAACACACTATGATAGTCTCTCTACATCACATTGCAGATGGTTAGAAATTTTTTATGGATCAAATTTGGTATT
Organism: Dillenia suffruticosa; assembly: GCA_033439265.1. NCBI lineage: Eukaryota > Viridiplantae > Streptophyta > Magnoliopsida > Dilleniales > Dilleniaceae > Dillenia > Dillenia suffruticosa. Next base: position 8,525,001 of record JAVTVX010000030.1, on the reverse strand, counting down.
TAAACATTAAAAGTGATGGTAGCGAAATGTCTTTTGGGATACAATTATATAGGTATTAAGCTAAAGTGAAAACTTTAGTTGTCCAATGCCCATTGAGCAATCCAAAGGTTTTGTTTCTTTCTCAATTGGATTTGATTCCAAAATATCTATTATCACTTTAAGGTTTCTACCAGAAATATTAAAAGACACCAGCTTCATCCTCGCAGGAGTAATGGCAGTACCACGTTTTTATTTTTTCTAAGCGAGCCAATCTCTCTCTCTCTCCCCACTGCGTTTTGGAAAAGGGGCCCGGAAAACAGTGTTTTGAAACTCGAACCGGACCAACCGGTCCTACCGGGAACTGGACCAACAATCGGTCCGAATTTCTTGACAAAACCAAATTTTGAAAAAAAAATTAGTCGTGCCATATTTTAAAAAAACCAGTCAAACTCTGTTTTGACCCGAAACCGGATTAAATCGGCCAACCCAGGTTTTTTTCTACTTTTCTTTTTGGTGTAAAAAACGCCATGGCATAGATAAAAAAACAGTCAAATCCTGTTTGGATTGGAAACTGGATTGAACCGGTCAATTCTAGTTTTTTTCTACTTTTCTTTTTGGTGTAAAAAATGCTTGGCGTAGACTCTAACCCAACAACGGCAGTGCATGCTTGAGTTGTCATAACCATTACGCCACCACAATGTCTTTTGTATACGTGCGTGTGTGTTTTTCTTTTTTTCCTTTTCCTTCCGTCCCACTCTCGCCTCTACAATTTTTGTTTTTTTCCCACCATGGGGTCTTTTCTTTTTTTTTTCGGTGAAGAAAGCGAGACGAAAGAAAAGAAAAAACAAAAAACAAAAAAAAAACACACTTAAGTTAAGCATAGAGCCCTGTGGTCGGCACACATATTGGCGGAAGAGTCTCCAATAAGGACAGACGATGATCGCTATTGCTTCCCAGACTCGCCAGGTGGTCGACGCACATATTGGCTTCTCTATAGATATGCTTAATTTTAGTAATCTTCAGATCTTTCATATACCTTTTGCAATCCATAAGCACATGATAGAGGGGATAGATAGGGCAGATGTCTTTTTCCAATAATTGAGTAATCTCCGGACAATCTACTTCAATTTCTATCCCAACAAGACCTTTGTTTTTTGCAATCTCTAGACCTTGTCTAAGAGCCCAAGTTTCCGCGGAGGTGGCGTCTGTTTTACCTATATTCATAGTGAAGCCCACAACCCAGTTACCCTCCTCATTTCAGATGATGCCACCGCCACCAGCCCTACCAGAAACTATATCTACTGCCCCATCTGTATTTAATCTAAAGTTCCCACTGCTAGGCGGATGCCATTTAGAATTTGGCCTGTAAGCGAACTTCTGATGCTTCACCGTCGCTTGAGCCTCTTGCAATATCGAGTTGATTTTAGTAGTCATTTTCACCGTACCCTCCGTGGAAATTGCTGCGCCATTCATAACCAAATTACATCGTCTCTTCCAAATACACCATATAGTCGCAGCGAATAGGCCGCTTTCATGAAGCATCTCAAACATAAAGCCTCTTTGCGTACCCTTCCTAATCCAATCAGCAAAGTTCCTGATCCAGAAATCATATAACTTACTGATATCGGGACAGACCCCATTCCATATGTCTCTCGCCTCTTTACAATCTCTCAGGATGTGCAGCACCAATTCCTCACTTTCTTTGCAGATTTCACACCTATCATCATTCATGAATCTTCTCCTTCTCCTCTCCACATCTGTTATAATTTTATCTATCATGGCTAACCATATGAAGAACTTAACTTTCTCAGGGTACCTAGTCCTCCAGAGCCATTTCCAGCTCCCATTGGAATGCTGCTAAGAAGGATTTGACTGAACCAGAATTTTGTAGGCACTAGAAACTGAGAAGATACCATCCTTGGTTTCAGCCCACCCCAACAAGTCCTCAGATCCTTCTCTCCTAGGAAGAGCAACTCCTCTTATTTCTTGCACTTTTTCTTCACTGACCACAGCCCTCAACTCCTCAATTCTCCAATGACCCTCCCTGTTTATGAAGTGGCTAACAGGAAGATTTTGAGAGTTCCCATCTAGGGGAATGATAGCATGATCTCTAAGGTTATCCTTCCCGACCCACCTGTCTTCCCAAAAGTTTACACACCTATAATTTACCACCCTCCAAATGGCACCCAACTTGATGCACCTTCTGCACTTAAGAATGCCCCTCCAGGTATGAGAGTCAGTTATTTTCGCATTTTTCCCCAAGAAGCTCTCCCCTTTCAGATATTTTCTCTTCATGATCTGACACCATAAAGCTTGATCATCCTGAGTCAAACGCCACCCCAGCTTGGGCAGCATGGCAGTATTGTTTCTCCTCATTTCTCGGATGCCCAAACCACCATCTTGTTTAGTCTGGCAAACCCTTTCCCACTTCACCAGGTGAATCTTTCTGCTTTCCTCCTTGCTCCCCCCAAAAAAATCTCTATTAATTCTATCGAGTTTCAAGCAAGTGTTGCTAGAGATCCAGGCAGCTTGCATAATGTACGTAGGGATAGCTGAAGTCACGGATTGGATGAGTGTTCTCCTTCCTGCGTTGCTTAACAACTTAGCACTCCAACTGTTAAGTCTTCTTTGGACATTATCAACCAAATGACTGTAGAAATTTTTGTTAACTCTCCCGTGGATAAGAGGCATCCCCAAGTAAAGCCCCAGATCTTCAGTGGTAGTGAATCCGCAAATATCCGCCAGAGAGTTCTTGAGACAATTTGTTGTTCTGGGAGAAAACCAAACTTTAGATTTGGTTTCATTTATACCCAAACCACTCTCTGCTAAGAAATCTTTCAGACATTCTTGAATCACACTTAAGTTCAAATGATCCTCCTCCGCAAAGAGAAGAAGATCGTCTCCAAAGAAAAGTTGAGAGATGTGCGAACCGTCTTTGGAGAAACTAAACGGTTTCCACACCCCCTTCCGAACCTTGTCTTGGATCATATAGGATAGTCTCTCCATCACGAGGATGAAGTGATAAGGGGAAAGTGGATCTCGTTGCTTGAGGCCTTTCCCAGTCTTCATGGGCAGCAAAGCTTCGCCATTCCAGATTAGAGAAACTTCACTGTTGGTGACTGCAAACATGATGATCCTAACCAACGAGATGGGAAAATTGCAGTCTAGAAGAACCTGACCCAAATAGCTCCAACTTACATTGTCATAAGCCTTTCTAAGATCAATCTTCTTCACCATCCAATGTCTTTTGCTCTTAGACCTTTGCATAGTGTGAATGACCTCCTGAGTAACAACAATATTCTCCACTGTGCTTCTTACTGGTAAGAAACTATTTTGATGAGGGCCTATCATCTTCTGGAGGAATGGTCTTAGTCTCTGCACTAGGACTTTAGCTAGTACTTTGTAGGAGGTATTAAAAAGAGTGATAGGTATGAAATCGTTCATACTTGTAGCACAGTCTGTTTTAGGGATTAAGACGATATGGGCTCGGAGGATTTCGGGACAGAAGAAGCCATCCTTTAAAGCCTGGTTGATAAACCCCATAACCTCCCAAAAAGTTCGATAGAAAATAGGTTGGACACCATCCAGACCAGGGGCCTTCAGCCCCTGTATAGAGAAGACAACCCCTTTAACCTCCTCTTCACTAGCTTGTGTAATCAACTTACCATGGTGGATGTTCTCGATTTTTCTCACCCAGCTTCTGAACCTGTCACTGGGAGGAGTAACTTCCTTCCTAGTGAATAGGTTGGCAAAATAGTCCATAGCATGCCTCTTCAGTCTGTCATGGTCTGAGACCATTCACCTTCAACCTGCAGAGCAGCTATTCTGTTGGAGTTCCTCTTGACTTTTGTGTGGGCATGATAAAATTTTGTGTTCCTATCCCCTTTCAAGAACCAGTTCACTCGAGGTTTCTTGTGCCAGAAGATCTCTTCTTAGTTCAGAATTCTATGGTACTCACCTAGCAGCTGTCTTTCTAGCGCTTGCAAGAATTTAGACCTTCCCAAGTTTGTAGAATTTTGGATGCCTGCCAACTTATTTTCAATCCTTCTCTTCCATGCAAAAATGTTATCAAATTCCATTTTATTCCAAGTTTTTAATTCCTTTACTGTATGATTCAGAGTCATGAGCAGGTCACCATTGACAGAGTTCCAAGCAAATTTAAAAACTTCTTTGAAGTTTGGATGAGTGATCCAAGCTGCTTCACATCTGAAAGGTTTGTTGCTGTTCTTAGGAGGCACAGAAAGCCTAGTATTAAGTAACATAGGATTGTGGTCTCCATGTAAGCAGGGAAGGGCAATAACTTCTTATCTAATTCAATCGATTCGACATGGTGATCCAATGACTTCTTGGTGTCATCGGTCCGGGTTTCAAAAAATTGCTGAAAGGTGGTCCTCAGTTCAATGAATGAACACAAATATAAATGGAAAGTACTGACTTTGAATATTTAAAAGTTTGACCTTTGGTGAATTTTTGGGAACAACGACAACAAGACAAGGATTTATCAAGGATGGAGAATTTTAGTGTGTAGAAAAAGAACAACTGAATTAAATTTTAGTTGGGATTTTTTCTTTATTTTTCTCATAATTATTTTAGGGTTTTAATTTTTGGAAACTCATCCATTTCCTCAAGTGTATTTAGATAGAGGCGATATTTTTATATTATTCAACTCATAATACTTCTCAGAGGGCAAAACAATAATAATAATAATAATTTTACATGAAAATATTATTAGAATGAATGCAGAATTTCTCATTAATTTGTTACAAAGTGGTTAATATATTAATAATTTTCATGTCAAAAATAATTTTAATCAAAGAAGAGACTATGGCGATTTTATTTATTTATTTATTTATTTTGAGGATTTTATTAAATAACCTAACATAGCATCAAATTTCATCAAGATTATCCTCAAAATGAGATTGTCACTCAACAATTCTGCACAATTACAAATCCCCTTCTGTAGTAGTTACAGGTGGATCAAGGGTCCAATCATATAAAGAGCCTGCAAATCTAGATGATTTAACTTTGATACACCCATGTATGTTACAGTATTAATAGTAATAAACACATCAAGTAAACAACTTCGTAAAATGTTTCACGTACAATATTCTCTTTTTTAACAATTTTCTTCATTTCTATAAATTATTTTTATTTTTTTTTTTTATTTTTATATATTTAAGTTGAATCAAGACATGATACTCTGGGCCAGCCAAGATAGCCTTGCCTACCACTTCTAACACATACTTATCCATACATTCAACTAGAGTTGAAATCGCAGGCATTTGAAATAGCTCCAATGCCCAGTTTTGTAAGGAACAGTTTTCCAAGTTTTGAATTCAAAAAGGGTGGCATTCGCAAGGAAGAAGACTTTAAATGCACGGCATGCTTTGTCCGGTTCTTTTGCAGATTTGGACGTGGACCAGACCCCAATTCTGCGAGTTGACATTTATTATTTGAGTACCCCCTTTTGCAAATTGTTGACTACGCAGATAGTGACAATGCACACACACTAAGTCTCATTAATTGTGGTGTCCTGGTGGCCAATACGAACGTTACATAGATACAAATATCTGAATTTAGAGTTCTACGCTTTATCTAGGGAATCGTAAAATGAGCTAAGTACCACATCACCCATAAATTAAAAAAAAAAAAAAAATAAGATTTAGGTATTTTTATTTCTTATAAAATTTTTGAATTTGAATTTTTTTATATATTAAAAAAAGAATCTAATCAATCGTCGTAAAATAAAAAAACGTACATCAAAATTATACTGCGAGTCGCATATATCCACTCATGCCGTGTGTCCCAATCCAACAAAAGTAGATTTTTCAAAACCAAAGTAGTTCGCGAGAGATATTTTTGGTTAAATAACTCTAATTATTATAATCAATTACAATCTATTACCAAATTTGAAATCATTCATATTTAATCATCAAGAAGAGTTTGCTATCTCTGATATTGTAATTGAATATATAAGAATTAACGTGATTGTGATTCTTGTGATTCTTGATGAGATGATTTAAATTCATGTAACCTAAATCATTATTAGATCATCCAACGGAATAATCCGATGGTCACAATTCTCTCAAATCCTGATATTTAGTATTCAAATTGCTATGTACCAAAAAAAAAAACCCATTATTAGATCCCTTTAATTTAGACCAAACCTTATAATAGCATATTACTTACACCCACACACACAATATATATATGTCCAAAATAAAATTCAACATTTTATAATTATATATCATAAAATAACCTTATGAGCTAAAAACAGCTATTATTACTAAAAGCATTCATAATCTGTCTAATCCATCAATTATGTCAATATAGGATCATAGTGATCATCGCTATAATTATCATAACTAGATTTATAAATGGTCATGTATATCAATTTAACCAAAGATATGGATTAAAAATGTATGTGGTGTATACAAATTTTATGCAATATGATCTTGAAATAACTATTTTCAACTAGTAACTTTATTTATTTATTTACTAATTTATTTTTACAAAGATAAGACCAAATAAAATTAGAACATAAATACACAAAATCTTTATATTGTAATAAATAGTCATAAAATTCATCCACAATCAAAACCATCAATAAATACAAACTCATACTAAACAAAATATCATCAAGTGGTGCAACACTCATTTAAATGGCTTGCCCGTAAGAGGTCTAGGGTAGTAAACCGATCCATAATCATGTTGTTAAACTCTTATTTGAACTCTTTCCTTAACAATTAAAAATTAAATATTTATGTGCTTTGATTTTGATAAACTCTTATTTGTTGTTAAAATATAGTACTGCTAACTTATTGTCATAAACTAATTTCAGTAGTTTTTCAATATCATCCACAATTTGCAACCCACAACCCAGTGACAAAATTCTACAGCCTTGTCAAATGATTAGATGCTTTGTAACATGCTACAAATTCAACAATCATGGTGGAAGAAACTATGAGTGTCTGTTTATGCCTCCTCTGGCAACCAAATTAATATAACCTAAAGTGGATCAATGGTTGTCCTGGTGTCTTACAAAATCGGAGTCCAAATACCTAATAATGTACCAATATGATCTGTTGAGACTGTATGACCATACTTGAGGGTATAACCTTTTGTTTTCTAAAGATACCGTATGATCATACGTGAGACTTCTCATGAATGCGATAAATGTATCTGTAACATGAGAAATCATATATCTTTGAATATGTAATATGATATTGTTAACCATTCTAAGAATCCATAGAAAATGATCCAGAAATATCGGTATGTATTAGTTCTAAGAAATATAAAGATGTTTTGGCACCTAATATATTTATATTTGTCTGTTTCCCTTAGATGCACATAACATAGACTTCAAAGTATGACAAATCATGAATATCAAGAATGCTTTGTTAATTTTTTTTTTGGGTCTTGTTTCACACAAAAGTCCAAACCTAGTAAGATGATTTAAACTCATTTAATTTTAAATTTTATTAAATCATTTTAATTTGTGTCAAATTTTATGATAGTAAATAATATATAATTATTATTTATATAGATACAATATATAGGTTGAAAAGAAAGTGTAACAATATTACTGTTTTTACTTGATAAATTTAATTACTAATTTTTTACTCATCGGCTCTTAAATCTCTAAGAAGACTTACAGCAATGGGTTGAGTTGATGCATGACATCCTTATGACAAAAGGATCTTTTGTATCTTTTTGCACGACTGAGTTGATTTACAGGGAGTCAGATTTGGCAATGGGGAGTAAGTATCATTGTTTTTAAAATCGGACCGGATTGATCGATTCGTTTCGAAGAGTTTTATAATTTAGTTTGATTGTTATTATTAAATCGATTATAAAATTGATAAAAAAAATTTAAAATCGATAAAATCAGTAAATTAATCAGATCGATCCAAAAAATTATAATATACAAATTCATTGTTTATTTTTTTTTAAATCGGTATAAAGAAAAAAATTATATAATATATAAATCGTTATCAATAGAATAAATTTATTTTTTTCATAAAAATATATAGATTTTATTTTATTTTAAAATATATAATATATAAATTATATATATAATATGGTTTGATTGATCTGATCAATAAATCATTCGAGTTGTTTAATAGCGAAGAAGTGGTCTTTCTGGGAGTGAAGATGGCATGTGGAGTTGATGTCAACGCGGGGGGCCGGGGGGGGGGGGGGGGGAGGGAGAGCGATTGATAACATGAGGTGGCAAATGACGCGGTAATTGTGAAAAATAAAAGGAAAGAATTGGTAATTGGGTAAACAAGTACTCGAGAGTGATGCAGAATACATATTTGACTCTCTTTTTTATTTATTAAAATCCCTTTCTAGATTCCCTCATATTTGAGCAGAGGATTTTTCTCTGTTGTAAAGTTTAGGGTTTTAAGTTTTGGGATTGGTCACATGCATTGCCCTAATCTGAGCAGGGCCAAATTCGGGGCAAAGGGGTATCAAGTGATGAAATTTGGATTAGGATGAGACAAATTTTTAATTTTTTTTTTAAAGTCAAATTTCATATCAATCCCAATTTTTTTTAAGAGCACAAATGTTTCAAAAATGTGCTCATCTTTCTAATTATATTATTGTGGAATGACAAATCTACCCTCCCTAATGAGTGAATTATGTAAACAGTTTCTTTCATTCTCCTAAGATATGACATCCCATGAGCCCATCTCTCCAACAAAATAAATATACGTCCGTGGCTATATATTAATCGAAGTCGTTTAAAGTGAGAAAACAAAAGAAAGAAAGCCAAACCCTCCTCTTTTGAGTCTCAGTTACTTTGGCCGCCATGAATGATCTCAATTTTTCTTCCTCAATCTTACCACTTTTATTCATAACCCTAGCCCTCCTTCCAACAATTGCATTAAGCGATTGCACTTGCGAACCCGAAGATGATGGAAAAATCAACAAGGGGGAAGCCCAAAAGTACCAAATAGCGGCAATAGTGTCAATACTAATGGCGGGAGGAATAGGAGTCTGCCTTCCAATGACGGGGAAGATAATGCCCTCTCTACGGCCGGAAAAGGACATGTTCTTCATAATCAAGGCGTTTGCTGCGGGCGTGATTCTGTCGACGGGGTTCATTCATGTCCTCCCTGACGCATTCGACTACCTAACCTCCCCTTGTTTGAATGAGAACCCTTGGGGAAAGTTTCCCTTCACCGGATTCATTGCCATGGTATCCACCATCCTCACTTTGATGATAGATGCCATGGCCACCTCTTTCTACTCCAAGTCACACTTCAACAACAAGCCTGGCCCTGTGGAAGTTGCTGATGAGGAGCACGCGGGTCACGTTCATGTTCATACCCATGGTACTCATGGCCATTCACATGGGGCTAATACTCTTGTCGATGATTCTGCTTCTTCTGCTGGTCATATAATTCGACACAAAATCATATCCCAGGTTTTCTGATTCTTTTCATCTTCTTTTTGGGTAATTAAAGTTTGTTCTTTTGGGCGGGTGAATATTGATTTGGTTGTGATCGTGTAGGTTCTGGAATTGGGAATTGTAGTGCATTCGGTAATCATTGGAATATCTTTGGGTGCCTCTCAAAGTCCGAGTACGATTAGGCCTCTTGTGGCCGCACTTACATTCCACCAATTTTTTGAGGGTATGGGACTTGGAGGATGCATCTCTCAGGTATAATACAGTGTCTCTATCTCTATTATAGAAAGTGTAATTTTTGTCCAAAATGTGCAACTCTTTTTTGGGGACCCAAAAAGAAAGTTTTTTGTTGATCACAAAAAAGACCTTTTTTCGGAGCTTTTTCCTTTTCTTATGTCTTTGTATGGACTCTAAGGTAAAAGTGGTACTTGGAAACATTAATAAATATATATAAAAGTTTTTAGGTGGACAATTTAGTAATCTCTTATCTCTCAAGTCAAAGGGTAAAATTTTTTCACTTTTACTCTCCTTTTTTCGGGTTGAATTTCATTGTACCAAAAAAAAAGAAAAGACCTATGGACTCCCAAAACCCATGTCTTAACTTTATTAATTGTATTTACTTCCAATTCAATCCAAACTTGCTGTCAAAACGATTGAATTTTTGAAAAAAAAGGTTGGAAACGTGTTATATTTATGAAAAACACTGGTGTTGTTGGTAGTTCCTTTTTTTTTTTTTTTTTTTTTTTGTTTTTCTTCTTCTAAAGTTAACTGTGTAGGTTTTCAAATTCCATACAATCGATATGACTTCTATGCCAGCGGGCTCTCTCTCTCTCTCTCTCTCTCTCTCTGTGGGTATTTTTGATTTTGTTAAGAGTTGTTTAAAAACTCGTGTGCAGGCTCAATTCAAGCAAAGGCTAGTAGTGACAATGGTACTGTTTTTCTCACTGACCACACCGGTGGGCATTGCAATTGGGATGGGAATATCGACAGTGTACAGCGAAACAAGTGCAACAGCTTTGATAGTCGAAGGAGTATTGAACTCTGCTTCAGCCGGAATTTTGATCTATATGGCTCTTGTTGATCTACTCGCTGCAGACTTCATGAACCCAAGAATGCAAAACAACACCAAGTTGCAAATTGGAGCCAATTTATCACTTCTTTTGGGAGCCGGTTGTATGGCTCTTCTTGCTAAATGGGCTTGAAAAAATTTTGCTTTAGCATTTATACAGAAATATAAGTAGTAGTTTTACCGTATCATTCCAAATTTTCTACTGTTTTCCTAGCTTAGATGTTAGTTTTCCGTCAATAAATAGACAGAATTTTGGATTCTGTAATCTAAAAATGGATCTATTGCTATCTCTTCAAGATTAAAATTATCAAGTTTGTAAGGGTCGCAAATTACTTTACGAGCTCGGCGGGTTAACAAGGAGAACCACCATTCTAAGGATCTTCCTCAAACAAAGTATACAAATACAAATTTTGAATAGGGAAACAAAGCGACGCCCTTGTCTAATGCCTTCAAGCTTTAGGATTTCTAGCGCTGCTTGAATGACTCTGCCCTCAGATCTGACAACAATTTTTCTTCCCTCCCAAGTTCCATAACAGCTGGCATCACTTGGGCTCTCTAAAATCTATGTGCTGAAAGATACCATATATTATAATAATATTTGATTTTATTAAAATATATTATATATCAAAAATAAATTTGAATATATTTGAGTTTATTTGTTTATATATTTATAACAAATATTTCCATATTTATGACAATAGATTTTATATATAAAGTCAATATATTATAATAATTTATTGAAATAGTAAATTATTAGAGTTCATATTATTATTGTTGCTTTCTATCTTTAACATGGCCTTAGAATTATGTTCAAATACTCTTTAAGATGGTATTAGAGCCATATCCAATTATTTTTTAATTTGATATCAAACTCTCTTTATAAAAGGGTTATCCATGTACCTATAGCGTCACAGTAACAGTCAAAACCAAAGCCAAGAGCCAAGAGTCATGGGGCTAGAGCCGCCAACACCAACTCATCGCCATCGCTATATTTAAACTATACTCTAATACACTTATCACTTTTTTTCTAAATTCAAATGTTTTTCATTATACCACGTTGAATTTGAAGAGATGTTAAAATATTATAAGAATATTTGATTTTGTTGGAATATATTATTTATCAATAGATTGTTATGGTTTATATTATTATTATTATTTCTTTTTATCTTTCATATGGCTTTACAGTTATATTCAAATATTTTTTAGTATAATTTTATAATCATATTCAATTTATTTTTAACTAATTAGAATAGTTCTCTTTGAAAAAAGGGCTATCCACACACCCCCGTGCCAGAGTCAAAGCCAAAGCTGGAGTGAGAGTCATAGTCAGCGCCAGAGTTATTTTCAAACTATTCTTTAACACTTATTATATTTTTTAAATTCAAATGATTTTTATTATAATAAATTAAATTTAAAAGGATAATGATAAAAGATATTATATATTACGAGAATTTTTTATTTTATTAGAATATGTTGTATATCAAAATCAAATCAATAATTGATTTAATTTTAAGTGTATTTGATTTTATTCGTTTTTATATATATTACAATTATTTTCATATTTATGACAATGAGTTTTCTATATAAAATCAACTCATTATAATAATTCATTTAAGCTATTGATTATTAAGGTTCGTATTATTATTATTACTTCCTATCTTTAATATGGCCCGAGAGCCATATTCAAATATTTCTTTCAACTCCATGAATTAAGCAGGGCATGCCTCATGCTTCTTACACTACAAAAAGGGACTTTTCTTGACGTTTACTTCCCGATATTTAAGGACTATGTTTCCACTATTTTGCTTTTCACAATATTTTAATAAAGAAATGTCAATAAAAATACTTTTCAATGATATTTAAATGCCAAAATGTCGGAAAAAGTAGTTAGTGAACAAAAATGAATGGTACCAAGAATTTTCGTCTACATTTTTGCCCTAAACATCGGTAAGAACATTTAGTTTTATCAACATTTCATATTACAGATGGTAGCACAACTTTCAGCTCTGCCGACGTTTAGACTAAACGTTGAGAATGGGTAAAAGACGGAGACTCGAGAGAGAAATACTAGACAGACCATGACATTTTATAGAGAGAGAGATGCCAACATTTTACTTAAAAATATCGGGAAATGATAGAGAGAGAGAGGGATGAAAGAGAGATATTTTAGAGGGAAAGAGGGATATCCTGATATTTTTTCTTAAAATTGTTGACATATTTACTATTTGTTGCGTTTCCAGGATAAAACATCAGAAAAACCTTTTAAAACCCGCCTAAACAAACCTTCTCTCCTCTATTCTCTGTTATCTCTTTCCACTCTTTTGTCTTCTCTACTCGTTGTCATTGTAGCTCCCTATTGAAGATAGCTACCATCATTGCTGCCCTGCCATTGAAAAAAGCTGTCAGAGGTTGCTCTATGCTAAAGATTGCTTTCTCTCTCCTCACTACATGCATTTGTCGTTCTCACTACTCTCTATCTTCACCGCCACCTCAATTGATTGCGAAGGTGTGTTTCTTCATTTTCTATGAATTTGATTACATTGATGTTGTTGTTAATATATTAATCATTGTTTTTTGTACACAAACATGGTTAAGGCATGATTAGGAAAAGATTAAAGTAAAATTAGGACAAAACTAGATTAGATTAATTTATATTATGATAAATTTAGAGTGAGGGTAAAATTAATTTATATTATGATAAAATTATGACAAAATTAATTTATGTTAGGATAAAGTTAAGGCAAAATTAGAGCAAGATTAACCTCATCATGTTATAGAAACACAAATGTTGAACCATCAAATTGGCTTTACCATCCCAAAGAATTCATATTTTTTATGTCCTAAAGAAAATTTTAGATCAAGTCTAGTGTGGTGCCCAACAATCATGTCCTTAAATGCACTTTTGCTTAAAATCCATGTGATGTTCATACTTTGTGATGTCAATGCTATGTGTTGCTAGCTTTGACAATAATGTCAGATATTTAAGATTAGACTTGGCATTAGTGCAAAGGCTGTGATTGTATTTAATGTTATATGTGTTGATGTTGAAGAAAATATATTGCATAAGTATGAGGCTTTTTTTTTTTTTTTTTTGAAAACATGTTGTTAGGGTTTTAGTTTAAGGATAAATCACTACAAAAATAAAATCCTACACTGACGGTAACTTTTAATGTCGATGAGTTTTAGTAATATTTTTTATACCTATAAAGACACTTTTGACGATATTGTCGGGAAATGTATACATTTTCCGACTGTATAAATTATCCATCGATAAAAAATTTATCAACCGTCAATAAAAGAAGTACAACCGTCTATAAAAGTAATATTTAATTCTAATGGTTATCATTTGTGGTCAGTAAATGTCACAATTTTAAGAACGGTTTGAAAATAGTATCTATAAGCTCTACATTCATGCTAACAGTTATCACTTGTGATCATTAAATGTGTGTCACATATCATCTGTTATCTTTTTTGTCAATAAATATGTCACATTTTAGGACGATTAAAAAAGTGTCCGTCTGGTCTGTCTGTATAAGTCTAAGTGGTTATTTGAAAATAATCTCTATATATATGTCATCAATTCTACCGTTTGTACAATCTTTAGATATGTTATCAATTCTACGTCTGTATAATCTTTAGGATAATTTAAAATAGTCTCTATAGTAGTAAGTTTGCATTAATAGATGATAATTTTATGGTAACTTTTGGTAAAATTGTGATAACTAGTGGTAATAACATGATTAGTGATAAGTTATGATAACTAGTGGTAATAGAGTGATAATAAGTGCTTATGATAATATGTGATAAGTTTATAATAACAAGTAGTAATATAATATGATAAAATTATTTTTGATTGATAAGTTTGTAATATATAGTGAATTTTTTAATAACGAGACAAACCGTCGGGAAATATATATTTCAAAGTATATATATATATGAATCTCATGAGAGTCGTGGTGAGTAAATAAGGAATTTCAATGGTAAGTTGCAATAAGTGGTAATTTGGTGAATTGTTTATACTTCTATATTCATCTTTTTTTTTTTCTTCAATTTTTACATTACAATTACTTCCATGTCTTATTTTTTTTTAATTCTTTGTTTTTCTAATTAATTTTTCAAAATCAAACGTCAAATTTTGGGTATCTATATATATAAAGACAAATTTATATATCGAATTTATATATATGCAATTTATATGAAATTTATTTGTACACTCATTCATAAATAAATTTAAATTATAAGATTATAATATATTAATAATGTAAAAAAATCTATATATTTAATTTAATCATGAAATCATATTCGAAAATATAAATTAAATTATAATTCGTTCATCTAAATTTATCTAAACAATTATATTACATTACATTAAGTTAAACCTAATTCCAAATTATCTTTTTACTGTTAGGGCAGTAATGAAAGTTGAGTGAGAAAAAAAGAGTAGGAAAAAAAATGACCCGAAAAAAGGGAAAAAATAGAGTGAGAGTGAGATAAGGAAAAAAAAAAGATGAGAGTGAGATAAAAAATAGGAAAAAGAAAAAGGAAGAGTAAGAAAAAAAGAGAGAAAAAAATGGTTAGTGTGCATTTGCAGAAAAGAAAAAAAAAAGAAAGGAAAAAAAACCGGGTGAGCCGTGCCTGCTAGGTTGGACTAATCAGGGCCATGGACATGGATGCGCAGGAAGAGTGTGTCATGGCGTTGCAGTGAACACACCATTTTTCATATGATTTATGATTTATTATACATACATTATTATTACTATTATTTTCATCACCATTACTAATTACTAATCACGATCACCACACGAGAGATCACATTAGCAGTTAGTAGTAAGTGATAAGTTTTGGTAAGTGGTAAGTGGTAAGTGATAAGTTATTATGTAATATCATGATAAATAGTAAGTTATCATGTAATTTCATGATAAGTGGTAAGTTCGCGATAATTTCACAATAGGGTGCTCCCATGCATGCACGCGTGGGGCAAATTTTGCAAAAATATTACGATACAAATACACTTTCTAATAATATAAAAATTACTATAAATTATAAATTAAAGTATTGTTGAATAAATAATATTACTATATTAGTGTGATAATATAAAATCATGATTATTAATATTAATTTAAATTATAATATATTAATAATTTAAAATTTTATATATTTAATTATAAATATTATCAAAATATATAATATTAATAACTCATCATAATTCATTTTACGATACATATACACTTTATAATAATATAAAAAATATATATTCTATCTATTTAAAAAATACAAAATTATATAAAAAATATGGAAAAACCGAAAAAAATGTTTAAATTGTGTAATAAAAAATGTGCGCTTTGAAAATTTATTTTAAAAATTTGTTTGTGAAAATGCTCGTCTATTATGATATGTCCATTTAATTTGAAAAATATTATTATAATCGTTTCATTAATTAGTGACATGTCTAAGCAGGAAAAATGAAAATACAAAAGAATTACAAAAAATTTAGAATTATTTTAAAATACAAATTCATCATTTTCTAATAATATAATAATATCAATTTTACATTACTATATAATACATATATTACTATATATATTACTATAAATTACAATTTAGACGAATGAGTTTAGTGTGATAATATAAAATTATGATTATAAATATTAATTTAAATTATAATATATTAATAATTTAATTTTTTTAATATTTTATTACAAATATTTACCAAAATATATAATATTAATAACTCACAATTCATTTATATTATTTTATTTTATTTTATGAGTGAGAGTGAGATAGGAAAAAAAAAGGTTGAGAGAGAGCGGAAGAAAGAGAAGAAAATAAACAAAGACAACAACATTGCATCTAGCATACTGCGATGCAGTGGTTTGAGTTTCACATTCCCCCTTCAACATCTTAATTAATTAAATGGATATTATTAACACAGTACAAAGGTTATGGCAAGGGACCATGCAAGGATGTGCTTACATGGAATGCATGAAATGTAGTAAGTAGTTAGTGATTTTTTAAACACGCATATGAAAGACAAGTGGCGGTATTGATTAAAAGTTAAAAAAAAAATTATGAGAAATTAAGAAACACGGTAATGAAAAAAGAGATGGGAGAAAAACCGCAAAAGAAAGAATGGACGGGATTTTAAAAATTTATTTGTGAAAATGATATTTATAAATCATATGTCGAAAGTTTCACCATCAAAATTTCTCTATCCTTTCCTTGAAAACTTTTCTCCCTAACTGCATCATCAAAGTTTCTCCATTCTTCCCTTGAAAACTCTTCTCCCCTAATCCATTTAAAACTTTCACTCATACTTTATAAAATTTTATCAAAAGTTAATCACATTCAGTATTTGAAAGATTTGACGAACGACGAATGAGTATTGTACAAAAAATCACAATTAGTCCAAGAAAAAACAAGTTCAATCGAATAAACTCAATCATCCAAAATGTTATCCAGGATTATTTTTATTTTAATTTGAGATTTAATATTAAAATACCGTTCTTAATTTTTTATTTTGAACAGTTGTGAAGAAATATAGACATCAATACTATCAAGATGTTTTGGATTTAAAAAAATGAAACACTCTCTGCTCTCTACTCTCTGCTCTCTTCTCTAGTAATATTTTCATTTACAATCATTATTTATTATTTACAATAATTTCACTATTTCGCTATTGGTTTTTAATTGATCGATTGATATGAAAAATTATAGATGAAGATATTTTCAAAAACTATTATTGTGGATAAAGATACTTTCAGAAACTGTGATAAACATTTTTCATTTGGAGCATCTCAGAAGACATGTAGTTGTGAGATATGTAATCTTTTCTCTATTTTTTGTTTTATATGTATCAATCATTTTATTTTGTATCAATTACAATTTTTATTATGTTTATTTTATTTTTATAATTTCTTTATTTTTTAGTTTTTTAATTTACCTGTCATCTTAAAAAAAACTGTCACTATTGATATTTAGTGATAATTATGTGGATGGGTGGTAAATTAGTGGTAACCAAAATAGTAATTTTTTTGACACGTAATAACAGAGAATAAAAAAAAAGTAACATTCCTAACCCAATATGATGTTAAAAGAGAGAGAGAGAGAGAGTAAAATTTGCTAACACTTATAACACCGATAATACAAAACAGTAACCATGATGATACAAGAAGTAATCAAGTACTCATGTGGTAACCGACAGTAACCATGGTAACTGACAGTAACCATGTTGTAACTTATAGTAACCATGTTGTAACTTACAGTAACCATGTTGTAACAGTAATTTATACTAATATTTTCTAACCGATAAAAACAATAATTTTTCTTCACACTTGTGGTAATCGATAATACAAGTAATAATTTATACTAACATGTGATAACTGAGTTGTAATCAATGATAAAATGTAATAACATTTCCTAATATATGTGATAACCAATGATAAATGACAGTAACATTTTTTAACAGTTGTGGTAACTGAGGATAAAAGATAGTAACATTTATTAACATATGTAATAACCGACGATAAAAGATAATAATTTTTACCAATACTTTTAAAACCGATAATAAAATATAGTAATTTTATTAACACTTTTCTAACTGTCACTATAAATCAATTACAAGCTCTAACGATCATCAAAACTGTTGAGATAGATCTATCTCGACTGGTGTATAACCAATTAAAGGCATATCCGTTGGAGAAGATTTTGCAGACGATTTTAGTATATTTAGTAGACGATTTCGTCCGTATGAATAGTACATTTATTTTGTAGTGAATGTTTATGTTATGAGTCCATATATAGGGCCAAAAAGACAGAAAGTGACAAGTATGATTACAAAATGGTATATGTCCATGAATGTTGCTTAAGCAATAAATGAGATGGCATCCTAGCAATCAAGTCTTGAAACCTTATATGCTTTCATAATTATGTTCTTCTATGAGTTAGTATGATATTCCATGATTTTAAACAATCCTGCATATATTATAATTCTTTTTTTTGAGCATGAGTATAAGTATGATATTCCATGTTATGCATCCTAGCAATCAACCTGTATGAGTATGAGATTTTTTTTTTAATTTTTTTTTGCAAATTTGCAAACATGTTGTTAGGGGTTTAAGGATAAATGTTTAGGTTATGCATCCATATACAAGGCCAAAAAGACAAAGAAAGTGACAAGTATGATTCTGAAATGGTATATGTCCATGAATGCTTCTTAAACTATAAATGAGATGGCATCCTAGCAATCAAGTCTTGAGACCTTATATGCTTTTATAATTATGTTCTTCTATGAGTTAGTATGATATTCCATGATTCTAAGCAAACCTACATATACTATTTGTTTGTGCATATTTCTTAGTCTAGCAATGAGAGAAGTTTGCAAACTAATGACAAGTCACATCTATAAAATGAAGCAAATCAAGTCCCCGCTGTAGTAGGTTGCTAAGTCTCACATGTACATTCAATTAATTTGCTTTATATAGTAATATTGCTTTTTGGGCTTGTAATATTGCAATGATTGAAATGTCTATCATTTATTTCATTCATTATATAGTAAATTTATTATATATATATACACAAATATTTTTTTTGATTCATTTTATTCCCTTTAGTTAATGACTCATCTTTGCTTTGGTTTACAAGTACCTCTATCTTTAACTTTGCATATGAATCATATTTAACTTTAATATGTTCTTTTTGATGATATTCACATGTTTATTATATTTCTTATTTGTTTATATTATACTAACATGTTACAAACTTTTAATTGTTGTGCTAAAAGTAGATGTAAACATGTCTCAAGGAAAAAAGAAATTTAAAGGAATCAAGATTGTCAAAACATCCGAAAAAGCACCGTGGGCAACTATTAATAAGTGTCCGAATGAAGAAGAAACCATTACTTTGTAGGACGCTACCTTTGTTAATGTAAAAATCTTATTATTATTTAAAAATTTATTGAGTGAGATCAATTATAAATTTATTGTATCATATTTTACATCTAATAATATTCGAAATACCCGTAGAAGAGGGAGGGATGCTCTGAATGATATATGGGATCTCACATCACCATATTTTAGTGTCCTTCAATTCTGACCTACAACCTGTTAGACGAGAGTCTCAAATATTAGCAACTATTTGTGATCTTATGGTTAGAAATTAGCGAATTTGCCATCTTAGACACAAAGATGGTACAGTATCCTTTCAACTTCAAAGGAACAAATGAAAGCCTTCATAAATCAATTTCCACCAAATTTAACGAGTATAGGTATATTGTTTTTTTAAAAAATATATTATGACATGGATAAGACAACTAAAGAGATTTCTACAAATGTTCCAGATTGTCACAATTCTCGTGAATGAGAAATCATAGTTTCACATTGGTACTCAAGGTATGGAAATGTAATAATTTATTTAAAGAAATACCATTATGTTCACTTTTATAAATTTATCATAATAACTTAAAATATTTTGAAGGAAAAATCAGAAGCAGGGAAGTATAACCAATTGCATTAAACTTACATGTACACCTGTGGCTCCAAGGTATTTGCGATGCAGGTAAAGGAATCGGTAATTAATTTATATATTGATTGTGTATTTATTAGTATTTCTTTAATTGTTAACAATTTAGTTTCAGGAACTAAAAACAGGATATATCTCCAATCGAATTAAATTCTACAAAACTACCCATAAAACAAGTATGGTTCATATGTCAATTTAGAGTTTGCTAATATGATGGTAATTTGAATGAATTTTTTGCATTACTTCATAATAAGAGTTTGTGCTAATAATTTTATGAGAGTTTGCACTGATATTTCTATATGCACTTTGTATACATATGAACAAATTGATGAAATGATGACATCTCAAGTAACTTCAACACAAGAGTCCATCAATGAAATTGAGATAAAGCGTTTATCGAAATTATCAGCAAAGAACATCTAGGTCAAGTGAGAGAAAAAGGGATAGGGTTAACACCTGGTAACTATTGTGGAATATCATCATCTTCTCTTCCAATGGTTAGTTCTAACCTAATGTGAACTAAGATTCGGCATAAATTGAAAAGAAAAAAATTAAGATTTTAAAATATTCTTTCAATAGGTTACGTTAGCATTTCCACAGCTACAAGTACCTCCTGACATCTTGGAAGATGTAATAAACTAACTTATATTTTTTATATAATATGAATTATATTACGCAATATTTTATAGTTGTTTTAATTATATATTATTTGTACAAGATAATGATTGTGCATCTAGTAAAGATGGTGGCTCTCCATATGTACAAAGGGGTGGTCATATGTCTCAACACAAAGAAACATGATGGATATATTGTATGCCATCTATTTATGGAATATTGATATTTGTTCATTGACTATGTAAACTTATTTGACTTATTAAATTGTTGTTAATGATTTTTTTTTTTAATTATTGTAGTTGAAATGGTGTTTGTATTATATTTATACTAGATGAATGTTTGGAGTTATAATTTATGTTCGTTGTTAATGGTTGTTTGTTTGATATTTGAAATGTTATTGATAGATGTTTACATCATTATCTGTGGATAAAGTGTGGAGAAAGTTTTTTTTTTATTATATAAGACTTGAATCCTTAATCATGGAGTTGGAGCATTGTGATCACTAAATTATCCCATTTGGGACGGGAAAAGTATGAAATATGGATGAAGTATGTATATTATGGTTAATGGATATTTGATAAATACATTTTGGAGCAGCTTTTTGGAAAAAATGTGAAGTAACCAAAAATTTTAAAATGCCTCTATAAATCATTTGCATACTTATAAATAGATGTATGTCAGGATATAATGTTTCCTTTTGTTGACATTTTGGAATTTTTTTAATAAAACATAGTTCTTCCGATTTCCTTTCGTTTGGCATATAATGCATTGTCTCAGCTAGACAATTCCAAGCATGTAAATGATTTATACAAGGCTTTCTGACCATCCATAATTCATAATGGGTTTTTGAAAGACTAGATTCTAACAACCTAGAAGAAGGTGAATAGGTTGTTAGGCACTTTTTGGATTTTCTGGGTGTTTAAATAATAGAAGAGAGATGTATAGCCGAAGAGAGAAAATAGTCGACACACAGTTTTTAGTGGTTCCATCTTTTTTGGTGTACATTCACTCCCATACTCTATATGGATGTTCAATCCACTATTTTGTTCAAAAATAGTATAACAATGAGTTTGAATAGGTTCTAGTTAGACATCATGAAGTGTTTTACTCAAACACTCAGCACTAGATTACACAGGTGCTAGCAAATTTAATTCGTTTTCTCCGAGACAATTAATCCGCGACTAAGAAGACCCTTTTTTTTTGGTTAACTACAAGTATATGGAATGAAAAATAAGATTATAATCTTGAGTCTTAATGTTCAGATGTAATTTTTGTAACCCAAATAAATACAACTCAAAAAATTAAAGCATTAAAAATCTTTAATACACTCAAGAGTAATAAATATAATCCAAAAGTTATTTGATTTTCATTTGATGTTGTATTTATAGTCTCTCTTAATGATATAGCTGTTGTAGAACATTTAATACCCATTTATAGCCATTGAAGATGGTTGGGAGTTTATTTATGATTCAAACATTTTTTCTAAACAATTAGCCGTTACTCATAGTTAGTCGACTTTCTCTTCTTTATTAGTCGACCGATATTTGAATTTCGTAATCTTCTGACTAGGGTAAGTCGATTGCTTTCATGTGGTGAGTTGAGTGCCTCTCGAATCTATTCAGAAATCCGAGTTTGAATCTCTTCTTGTATCGACATAACTCTTGTATGCTTAAACTTTGCTCATCAGTTAGTGCAAGCTGACCTTTGTTCTGCATGATTTGACTAGTCTTCTATTTTGTTTAAGCTTTGGGCTTGTGGAGCTTAGTTGTGTTAACATAATTTGACTAGTCTTCTGTCCTATGAGTCATTCTTCATCTTGGACATGTTGTGTCAACATAACAATTTTCTTGTGTCGACACAAGTTTGTTCTTACATAGAATTTTTTAAGTCCTAGTCATGCAAGTTGACTTTGGGTACATAGCAAGTCAACTAGTAATATGTTCTGTCAAAACAAACTTCTTCTTGTGTTGACATAACTTTGTGTGCCACATGCTTTGTGTTTTGTGCCATGGCCTGTGCAGTGGCTCATGAAGTGGCATGGTGTGGCTCATGCCATGGCTTGTGTCATGGCATGGTGTAGTTCGTGTCATGCATATACTGTGGCATGTGTTGTGACATGCTACAACTTATGTTGTGGCCTGTATTGTGGCATGTGTTATACTCATTTTTCTAAGTCTTCAAAGTGTGGGTCAACTTGGGGTAACATGTAAGTCAATTTGGCCTAGTTGTTCGACTTAGATTTTAAGATTTTGTATATGTCTTGGCACATAGTGTGGCTCATGCAATCAAATACTGTGGCTCCTGACATATCTTAATGTCTGTTGTCTTATGGCCTAGCATGTGAATACTTTGTGGTTTAGTGTCAACTTGTTCTTCACAAAATTTTCTAAGTACTGAATGTGCTAGCAGACTTGTGGTATATAGTAGGTCAACCCGACCTGTATACGATGTGTCCTATTTTTTATTTTGACCGTTATTGTTTTAAATGTTCGACCGTTAGTACTTTGAATTTTAGTTCTATTGCTTCATAGAATGTGCTAATTGACTGGTGCATTGTGTATTTTAGTTCTATTGTTACTTTGAATTTTAGTTCCATTTTTCGTTTTAGTTCTATTGTTTTAAATGTTCAATTTGCCTATAGTGCATTGTGAATCAATTGATGTTCCTACATGAGTTGACTGGTTTAGCATTCTGTTTAAATTAAAAGCTTTTCTAAAGTTAGTGAGTCATCTAGTGTTTAAAGATAAGTCAACAACTTTACGTCTGAACTACATATTTATGTTTTTTATCATTCCTAACTCATCTCAATATCTTTCAAACTAATTTTTCTTTAATCTAACATATTATGCTTATCATGTACTTATTTTAATACATCATTTGCTCACCATCAAAACTTATTTTGCTAACAATTTTGATTGCCGGCTTAGTTGGAACTTTATTAAGACCACAAGATGTGGTATTTAATGCCTCTTCTCAGAGTGAATTGGTAAGATAGTATGACTATTCATAATCCTTATCATGTCATTTAATGATCTATTTTGTCACTCAACAACACTATTAATATAGGGCTGCACAACATGTTATGCTATGAGACAAAACCATATCTTTATATGAATTTGACAAATGGTTCTCAGTGTTGTTTACGTGATCCATCATATCATCATTTCTACCATAGTATTTAATCATCACAGTCAAACTTGGTACTTTTAATCATTTTATTGAGTTTCTTCCCACCTTCACCTTGGAAAATCTTAAACACGTCATGTGCTTGAGACTTCTCATTAATGGGATTGAGGTATCCATAATGCAAAAAGTCATTTATGAATTTAATAAGATATTGTTAACCATTCCAAGAACTTGTAGGGGATGAGCCGCAAATGTTGGTACATATTAGTTCTAAGATATATAAAGATCTTTGAGCACCTAATCTACTTATACTTGTTTGTTTTCCTTTGATGCACGCAACATAAACTTCAAAGTGTGACAAATATTGAATATCAAGAATGCTTTGTTAATTAATTTTAAATATGATTAAGCAAATAAAATCTATTATTAAATACCAAATCCTTAATGATTAATCATCAACAAGGGTATAATAGATGTGAAAGCACAAATGAATCCTTGAGAATTGACGTGATTGTGGTTTTTGTAATTCTTGATCTTTCAAATTGGTATGTACAAATTTTTGGGATTGACGGCTCTACATTCTTTAACAATAAGATCATAAAAAACCTAAACCTACATAACATTTGGGGACGACAACCATTTAAAAATTTTCTTTTCTTATTATTTCTAATCTAGCCATCATAAATAATACAAAATATTTTGGAGTTTTCAAACTTAAAAAGTCCAAGCTTAATGAGATGATTTAAACTCATTTAATTTTAAAATTTATTACATCATTTTAATTTGTGTCAAATCTTATGATAGTATATAATATATAATTATTATTTATATAGATACAATATATAGGTTGAAAAGAAAGTACAATAATATTCCTTTTTCTTTTGCTTGATAAGCTTACTTAGTGATGGTACATGATCCAATGGTCTATTACCGTAAAGTCCATAAGCTACCAAACCCACTAGGCCATAACCACAAAGTCCATAAACGATCGAATATGCTCTCGATTGAATGCCTTCTTAGCCAAGTACTCCCGCTTATGTCTCTCAACCATCTCAACAAAACCCTCTCGGGTAAGCTACTCATTCACTTCTCGGTTTCACTCTCTCAGCTATTACCAAATACCTTCTGATGGATAACGCTTGATAAATCAAAATCATGATCAACTAAGATTTGAATCTCCCTTAATCTCAGGTGTAATCTTTCCCAATAAAGAAGGTACTCTTCGTAATCTCTTATGAGAAAATAGAAAATTTTCATGACAACTTGAACTTTTCTTAATCAATAGAATTTTAAAATCTCTTAAAAATCTTTGACTACATTCCCTGTAATCTCGGAAGA
This sequence comes from Dillenia suffruticosa, assembly GCA_033439265.1. Taxonomy (NCBI): domain Eukaryota; kingdom Viridiplantae; phylum Streptophyta; class Magnoliopsida; order Dilleniales; family Dilleniaceae; genus Dillenia; species Dillenia suffruticosa. The sequence goes on along the minus strand of JAVTVX010000030.1, from coordinate 8,499,943 downwards.
TCTCTAGTGATCTCTCCACAAGGAAATTAGGATTTCTGTAGCCTCTAATAAAGACTTATCATGCATGCATAAGGAAACTAGGGTTTCTATACCCTCCAGTAGAGACTTACCATGTATGCACATACTATATATATCAAGTATAGGTGACCCACCAAGTATGTTCAATAACTCTTCACTTATTACACAGAGGCTACACAGAGTTATTCTATAGCTCTACTCAGTCTATTCTCTTTCTCTGTCATTTCTCTTTCTAACTTGAGTATTAGAGCTTTCTCCGTCGGAGCCACCTCCGGTCGGTATTTGTAGGTCTCATCATCTATGAAGGTTCAAAAGATTCATCATCACCGGTTCCATGCTCAGGTCAGTAGAGTAGTTACCTACATAGTCAAAATCAATTTTAACAAATTGGCACCATTCATGGGAAACAAATAGACTTTTCAGCCAAATATATTTCACTCCTCGTCTCTATCTTCTAGTTGTGATGCCATCCAATAGGAATATAAAAACACTTTGAAAGCAGTGTCTACGGTGGGAGGACAAACATCTAACCTCATGGACCCTCCCCACCAACAGCTCCTATTAATCAACCAAATACTTCCAACATTCACTTATAGCACCAGATGGAACCACGCTCTCAGGGGGAACTCCAACTGCTTGCCATCCAACCTCAAAACCAATGAACTCCACCCTTGCTCCAACCTCTCCAAACAGAGTTAACCGCTCCCACATGTAGAGGCACGAATCAAAGATGTAAGGCATGAGCAAGCAACTAGAAGAATGTGGCTATGCCCTCAGACAAAAAGTTTCATTCTCCTCCCGAAAATCAGGACACTCGCGCTCGCACAGGCTTCAACCTTAAAGATACTGAGAACCCTCTGTGACCTCTCGACATGACCTAAACAATTGGAAGAAGCAAGTTAAAGAACTCGGGGCTGCCAAACTCAAACATGCTAGCACAGGAAGAGATGATGTTATCTAATATGCCACTAGTCTCCCAACTTTTGATCCAAAAATTTATACCAAGTCAATACCGTGAAATATAATCTTTCCCCCTGTGGAGAGGTATGATGGTATTACCAACTCTCGAGACAACACGGCCCACTTTGTGATAGTCATGATCATGAAGGACATATTGGACGCAACCATGTGTAAGTACTTTCTCACAACCTTGAAGGGCAATGCGCTCACATGGTTCAACTCACTTCCCCTACTCAGCATTAGGAGATTCTCACAACTTGGATAACAATTGGAAGCTCACTTCATGTTAAGCTAGGGCCAAGAGGAAATCTATCTCTCTCCTATCACTACAACAAAGGGGCGATAAGCTATTGAAAGACTTTCTTGATAAGTTCAAAACTGAGATAATGAGGTCTGGATTATTCCATTGCGTTGGTAGCATTACTTACTGGATTGCGACCTTCAAGGATAAATATCTCCATAACGAAAAATCCTCTTACCACTATTCAAAAATTCTATGCCTGAGCAGAAAAGTTTATTGTTACAGAAGAAACTGAGGCATTTGACAGGGAAGCAAAGCAGGAAGAAATGAGCGTAGTCATTCCCCTCGGTAACCCTCGGCCAAGAGGAGTCGACCAGGACCTTCAGCTCACTGCAGGTTTAATAACTATACTCTTCAAAACAACACACCCAACCAGATCCTGATAGAAATTAGGAACAAACCTTACATTAGATGGCCCTCATGTCTTTAGGAGGTAATTCCAAGAAGGACAAGATTCGATAATACCACTTCCAGAGGGACTATGGCCACCTGACATATGCGTGTCAAAAACTCAAGGACGGACTCGAGGTCTTGGCTCGAGACTATAGACTCGAGATTTATGAACATGGAGTGAGAAAACCACCTCCTTTGGGGACCACATGTTGCTGGCTGCACAAATGAATAGAATAAGTCACTACTCACAAAAGTCATCAGCAACCAAGCAAATAGAGTAATCCTTTACATACAGGGTGAATACCCCATCTCTCTCGATGATACTCCTTTGACTTAGAATTTGACAGATCGAGTGGTCATGCAACGATGCTAGATGGAGCAGATAGCTGCTCTAATCTTTCAAATGAGCGAGGCATCTCCTTCTAACTAGGGCCTCACTACTCATGTTGATGAGGGGCAAAAGAGGAGAACACCAATGATTGGCTTTGATAACTATGATCTACCCTGAAATGATCTAGACCCATTAACTATCACTACCACTATAAGCCAGTATGTCATGAAAACAATTTTCATCAACCAAGGGGTAAGCTGCGATCTCCTCTACTAGGATGCCTTTTGGCAAATAGGCTCTAGTCAAAGTAAGAGAAAAATATAAGCCCTTCTTCGATGTACTAAAGAAGTCCTAGAAATTCAAATAGACACCAAAACACCAGGCGGCCTCCGACAAACTCAAAGAGTACCTCTATCTCCTCCATTGCTACCTGACCTATCCTCGATAAGAAAATCTAACTCTAATTATCTGACTAAGCCCTTTGCTCTATGCTTGTAAGATGGGTTGTTGCTATGCAAAGGCCGATATACTACATCAATCTAGTCTTCCAGAAGTCAGAAATCAATTATAGGCCTATCGAAAAGGTAGTCTCCATTCTCATCACCACCACTCGATGCTTCAGACCATATTTTCAAGCACACACTATCATGATTTTGACCAACTAGCCTCTAAAGCAAATACTATGGAAAAAGGATACCTCTCAGAATCGGAATGCTCAACTGTGATCCAGACCAATCAAAGGCTCCGATTTAGTAATCTCTGTCTACTGCCCAATACTGTTTTGTCAATTTGTGTTTTTATCCAATCGCTTCAATTTACGATTTTCTATTGTAATTATTATAGCAATAGTATTTCTATTTCATGCCATCAGCTACTTCTCATAATATCTTGACTAACAATAGTTTAGGCCCTTGTACCCATAAGGTTTTATTCTCTCTCTCTCTCTCTCTCTCTCTTGTAGACTTATTCTCTTAGCTCTATGTCTTAATAGGGTTCTACACCCTCTCTCTCGGCTCAACACCATAAACGCATCATCAAACGGGTCCCAGCACCCAACCAAGTGGATATGGCCCACCCTATTGGCTTAACACCTCAAGCACGTCGTCAATATAGGTCCTAGCACCCGATCGGATAGACATAACCCACTCTCTCAGTTCTTCATCTCAAGCATGTCTTCAAAACAAGTCCTAGCACCCGACTAGGTAAATGCGGCCTACTCTCTTGATTCTATGCCTCAAGTACATCATCAACACCTGATCGGATAGATACAATCCACTCATGTCTTATAAATGTTTTGTACTTACTTTCTTGGCTCTATGCCACACACAGGTGCCAAACTCTTGATTCTCTTATGGCTTTTTCTCGTTTCTACGTCTTATATCATTATTCTCTTAGTTTTATGCCTTATGCGGGTATTCTCTTGATACTATGCTATATATTGGTATTTTCTCGGCTCTATGCCTTGTGCGGGGTAATTTAAATCTAATTCTCTTGGCACCGCACCTCATGAGTTACAACAATGTTTCAATCATATCCTCTCAGCTCTAATGCTTGATAAGGGTTCTAACACCCTCACTCAACTGCAATGCCTCGAGGACAACTCAGTACTAAAGTCACTCTATTTCAATATATAATCAATATAGGAACAAAAATGCAAAAGTGACAAGTAAATATCTCTTTCATTCATATGAACTCTTATACATTGTGCAAAACGAATACAACAAGAGGTGAGATTTATACAAAGTTTGGGGGCAGGATACATCGGAGTACATCAGAGGAAGAAGAAAATCCACTTAGAAAGTAGGTCTCACTCTCTTACTCCTACGCCATCCTCTCGGCTGCTTGCAGCCTCACCTCATTCTCTTTCACCTTGGTCTCTGACCTTTCACATCACCGAGAGCTACGTAGTACGGACAGAACAAAGACTCCAAGTCAGTCTTTAGTTTGTCTTTGAGCTTTTAAACACTCTACATTAAGCCTCTTAGAGCCAAGGATCTCACCACCATTTCTGATAACAAATCCATGCCAGAATCTATCATCATCTGTGTGAGATTACATGTTTTCTTCACCTCATCCAGAAAATGAACTATACTAACCCTCATCCCCACCAGTAAATCGCCTACAAATCCACAAAACAAGATTATCGCCTCCTTTTAGGTACAAGACATTCCCATGCAATCATAACATCCATAGACTCACTGATAAGAGTAGAAATATCCCCATCGTACCAAGAACTCTCCAAAGTAAGGAATAAATACACTCATACCTTTCATACTCAACTGGCAATCTCATTCAAAAATCATCGCCCAACCCCATCTCCTTTACCATTTGCCCTAATTCTTTTCCTGTCATTACACTCCTAATTTCCCAATATCTTGATGACTTTATAATTCTGAACCCTAATCCATCTCTACTTTTTGCAAATCTCTCAAACCCTAAAACATAAATTCTCTATCTTAACAAACAAACAAGTAAGTAGCAGTAAGCATGTTGAATACGATTCTCAGCGATCAAAGCAGCATGTTCCGCAACTGAAGTGGTACCTTTTGCATTTAGTGCTCCACTGTTATGTCTTCTCCACTTATACAAAAATGCTTCATCTTTGCATCCTTTCAAATTTCCCAATTCTTAACACTTTAACTCTACTCTTAATGCCACTTCTTTGAAATGACATTAAGAATAGAGGTAAATGATGATACATAGTCTAGTAACCCATTACTATGAAGTCCAAAAGCCACCAAGCCTACTAGGCCATAACTGCAAGGTTCATAAATGACCGAATGTACTCTTGGTTGAATGCCCTCTCGGCCAAGCACTCCCCCTTATGTCTCTCAACCATCTCAACTAAAGCCTCTCGGGTAAACTACTCATTTACCTCTTGGCCTCACTATCTCGACTATTACCAAATAGTCTTCCAATAGATAATACTTGACAAATCAAGATCAAGATTACCTAAAATTTGAATCTCTTCAATCTCGAGTGCAATCTTTCCCAATAAGAAAAGAACTCTCCGTAATCTCTCCCGAATTTGTATGATAATTTGAATTTCTCTTAATCGATAGGATTCTAAAATCTCTTAAAAATCTTTGACTACAGTCCATGTAATCTTGGAAACTCCCCAGCGATCTCTTCACAAGTAAACTAGAATTCTACAGCATAAAATAGAGACTTACTATGCATGCACATGCTATATATATTAAGCATAGGCGATTCGCCAAGTATGTTCAATAACTCTACATTTATCACACATGCTACACAGGACTATTCTACGGCTCTACTCAATCCATTCTCTCTCTCTATCACTTCTCTTTCTAACTTGAGTGTCAGATTTTCCTCTACTAGAGCCACCTCCGATGGGTATTTGTAGGTCTTATCATCTACGAAGGCCCAAAAGATTCATCATTACTGGTTCCATGCTTAAGTTAGCAGAGCAGTTACTTATGGAGTCAAAATTGACTTCAACGCTTACTAATTTATTAGTGGCTCATATCTCTAAGAAGACTTATACTAAGGAGTTTAGTGATGCAATCACTAGTTGATTTGACGAAGGCTAAGAATAAAAAGCTTTTGTTTTGTGAAACGCAATACATACAAGGAATTGGATTTGACAATGGGGAACAAGTACCCAATAACATCAAAAGTCAGTGGTCTAGGTGTTAACACCACTTTTTGGGGCATGTCGAGTAGCTTACAATGTGCCAGTGGACAGGGATTGATAGATAACATGAGGTGGTGTAATGTTTTTGTAGAGTTTGTGGAGCATGTTGGAAAAGGAAATATTGAGAGATATGCTAAGTATATATATTTGCTTAAGTTAGTTTTAGAAAGGATTGCATGAGATGACAGGCACTTGGTCATTTAATATATTTCCTTAAGTTAGTTTGTGGAGTAGGTAGGTTGAAAAACACTATTTTTTAAATTAATCATTCATTTTCTCTCTATTTCTCTCTCCAATATATGTAATAGTGATATAATTTGTTGTGCATCTCTCTCCCACACTCTTCTTTGGAACAATGGAAATTATTGGTACTTGAAATGGTATCACATTATTTATACCTTACACAATTAATTAGTCTGTCATCATTTATCAATGGAACCCTTCTAAATGTTTACCTAAAATTTTACATCCAATGAGGTTATCTATCGAACAATATAAAAACCACTTCCATGGCTCTCCATTAAGCCAATTCATTCAAAGAGAGAAAACCTAACCTTCCTCCTCTTTTGAGTCTCCAATACTTTGGCTACCATGAAAGAGCTCAAACTCTCTTCCTCTTAGCAAAAAATCTTAGCACTATTATTCATAACCCTAGCATTGCTTCCAACAATTGCGTTAAGTATGGAGAAATCAACAAGGGGGAAGCCCAAAAGTACAAAATAGTGGCAGAACCAATGGTTAGAGGAATAGGAGTGTGCCTTCGAATGATGGGGAAGATATACCCTCACTACCACAAGAAAAGGACATGTTCTTCATAATCAAGGCATTCACTACAAAAAAACAGACTTTTAGCCACAAATTTAGCGACGAAAAATTTTTCATCGCTAATAACGAGTCGCAAAAATTTAACGACGAAAATTAGAAATCCATCGCTAAATTTAGCGACGAAAATCTAGAATCCGTCGCTAAATTTAGCGACAAATAAGTTTTCGTCGCTAATATTCGTCACAAAATTTAGCGATGAAAAATTATTCGTCACTAAATTTAGCAACAAATAATTATCTGTTGCTAAAATCCGTCGCTAATTTAGGGGAAAACAAACCCGTCAAAAAATTATCTGTCACTGAATTAGCGACAGATTTGGAATTCGTCGCTAAAATCCGTCGCTGAATGAGCGACGGATTCCAAATCCGTCACTGAATGAGCGACGGATTCAAATCCGTCACTGATTCCATATGCCCTGCCCATGAGCCAGCCACGTGCCCACCCACCCCAGCACACCCACCTGCCCGCCCCCACCTGCCCGCCCAGGCCAGCACCCCCGCGCAGCATCAACTCTTAATTGCTGGAAAATACCGCGCTTCTACTTCTGCTTCTGCTTCTGCTTCTGCCTCCACTGTGATTCGAACTCCGAACTCCGAACTCCTGCACGAACCCCTGCACGTAATCTGTAAACCAACCACCGAACAAAAGATATTATTGTGATATAAATTTTTTTTTATTATTTATTATATTTTTTTCACATTTTTCTAATAATAATAATAAAATAATATATAATAACAATTTAAAATAATAAAAATAAAAACTTTTTTTATTTATACCACCAATCTAAAATAATATTAATTAAAAATAATAAATATGATAATTTTTAATAAAATAAAAAATAATAAAATACTAATTTAAAATAAAATAATAAATTAATTAAAAAATATATTAATATTATATTTTGATTTCTTCTTTTTTCTTTTATTTTATTATTCTATTATTCTTTTTCATTTTTATTTTATTTTTTTAATCCATATTTTAAAAATGAAAACTATAAAATTATAATTATCAATAAATTATAACATATTAATAATTTAAAAAATCTATATATTTAATTACAAAATATTTTTATTCAAATTTCAATAAAATTATTATATATAAGAAATGAAAATAGAAAGAAAAAAAAAACAATGGAAAAAAAAGTAAGAATAGGAAACATAAAGGTGGAAAAAGTTGGAAGAAAGAAAATAAAAATAGTTGGAAAAAAGAAAACAAAAATAATACTAGATGGTATGGTGGTGATATGTATTTTGCTCAAATCTGAAGTCCAAGGTTCGAATCCCAATCCCACTTGATGCATGTTTTTTTAGTATTAAAACAAAGGAGGCACGGGCGCCCGCGCCTGCCTAGGAGTCGAGACAGGCGCGCGCAGGGCTCGGGCGCCCAGGCAGGCAGGCAGGCAGGTAGGCAGGCGCCCATGCGTGCATGCGCCGGAGGCATTAATATTTAATTAAAAAATTTATATTATTAAATAAAATAATTGAAATAAAATAAAATTACCTATACAATAATAATAAATATTAAATAAAAAAAGTAAAAAAATAAAAAATTAATTAAAAAAATATATAATTTAAATAAAATAAAATATTATTATTCTTCTAAAAAATGAAATATAATATAATAAAATAAAATGTAAATTAAAATATTATAAAATTTGAAATATAATATAATAAAATAAAATGTAAATTAAAATATTATAAAATAATAATATGATTTATTAATATAAATTAATAAAATAAAATTATAATTAAAAGAATATAAAATTCAGCGACGGATTTGGAATCCGTTGCTAAATTATTAAAATAAAAATAAATAAAATAAAATTATAATTAAAAAAAAGATTAAATTTAGCGACGGATTTTAATCCGTCGCTAAATTACCAGATATACGGATTGGGATTTTCATCTAGCAACGGATTTGTTTTCCGTCGCTAAATTAATTTTTAATTTAAATATTACATATTAATAAAATAAAAAAAATAAAAAATAAAATTCTATTTAAAAAAGATTAAATTTTGCGACGAATTTTAAATCCGTGGCAAAATTTTGCCATATTTAGCGACGAAATTTGCAACGAAAAATTTTTTGTCCTCAATTAGCGACAAATTTAGTCACGAAAATTTTTTCGTCACTAATTAGCGACGAATTTTGCAACGAATGATGTGTCCGTCGCTAATTTAGTCACGATTTCCTTTTCGTTGCAAATTTTATGGCAAATTAGCGACGAAAAAGTTTTTCGTCGCTAAATCCGTCGCAAAATAGCGACGAATTTTTTCAGTCGCGAAAATCCATGACTAAAACCGTGTTTTTTTGTAGAGATTTGCCACAGGCGCAATTCTATTAACGGGGTTCATTCATGTCCTCCCTGCGTATTCGACCTCCTAACCTTCCCTTGTTTGAATGAGAATCCTTGGGGAAAGTTTCCCTATAGTGGATTCATTCCCATGGTTTCCACATCCTCACTTTGATGAGAGAGAGAGAGACAGAGAGTAATTTATTTGTAAAGTGAGAACAAATATTTGATCCAAAAATGCCAATCGATCTTTCTTCACCTTTGTGGCATAAGCCTTGAGAACTCTCTCTCTCTTCCACTCTCTCCCTCTCCACAATCCACCAATCGTCGATTGAAGAATCAGATTTCCCTATCAGAAGGATCAAACAATGAAGAGAAAGGCTAAAATGAACCTTGACAAAGTAGTAGAAAAGGTTTGACAGAGAGAGGCCATTCAACTTTCCTAACGTCGCTCATCATTTCGCAACTTCTGAGGCTTTCTTCTCTCTTACCCTTAATCTTTTTTTACTAATGTTTTCATTCTCTTTACCGTAAATATCTCCTTTTTGTTGAATTGCGTTAAATTTTTGGATTTTTTTAGGTTTCATAAGGTAAGATGATATTTTGGCCATTGAGTAGAATGGTTGATTATGTGTTGATGGCTTGGATTGAATTGATCACTCTATTCTTGTGGTAATGACTAGTGGATCGTGTCGATTGGGATCAATCCCCATTAGATCTTCATCGTCAAAATCAAATGGAGGTCTCTTTCTCTTTAACAGCATGATTGGTGAGGAATAGATGTAGAAATGGTATTAGGAAAAAAAGTCAGTCTATTTCCCATAGACGATGCCAATATGATGGAGGTAGGTTTGCTCCATAGATACCTACTCCACTAACTTGAGTGTAGAACTGGAACGACGAGGAGTCTTCGGGATCTTTGAAAGTGATGAGACCTACAAAAACCGTTGGAGAATGCTCTTATCAGGGAGGCTCCAATGCTGAAGTTAGAAAGAAAAGTTTTAGAGAATAAGAAACAGACTGCGAAGAGATGTGTGATAGCCCTGTGTTGTCTTTATGTGATAAGTATAGAGTTCCTAAGCATGAACCTGGATGGTTGCCGATATTGAGTATATATAGAATGTGTGTATGGTAAGTTCCATACGAGTTTAGAGGTATAAAAACCCTAATTTTCTTATGAAGAGATTTTCGAGAATCTCTGAGATTGCAAGGACTGTAGTTAAAGATCTCTAAGAGATTCAATATCCTGTTAATCAAGGAATGTTCAAGTTGCTGTGGAGGTTTCATGCATTATCAAGAGTGCTGCCTAGATATGTTACCTTGTTGAGAGGAATTTTCCCGAGAATAGGGAAGATTCATATGTGATTAAGAAAGATTTAAATTTATTAGAGATTTACTTCCTTAATAGATAATTTCAAGTTGTGCTTATCACATAGCAGAATGAATCATGCTTGTAGAATGTATCCACCAAGGAGTGGGGCAACCAAGAGGCTTGGGTACAAAGAGTTAGAGTGATCGAAACATTACTCGAGTAAGAGAGCACTCAACTGAGAGACTGCGAGCATGTTCGGTTACTTATAGGTGGAACGACCTAATGGGCTCGGATAGTTCCAGTCTTGTGGTAATGGACTATTGGACCATATATCATCATTTGTCCCCCGTTCCTATGGCTAGTTTGAAGGAGTAGTATTAGGAGTAGAGTTGAGAATTGAGTAACTCGAAAAGACGTACAGAGAAAATAATATTAAAAAAGTGAAACAGGCACGAAAGTGGAATCAACACAAAAGTGAAGCATTAAATGTGGCTAATATTGATATTTCGAAGTGGAAAAGACAGAAGCAACTCACGTTAACGCAGTGGAGAGGTCATGGAAGTCGGACGATAGTGTGAGGGGCATTAAATAGGGGAACCGACTGTTTCAGTTTCGAAACATGCTGCTTCGTTCTTTAGATTTTCATTTAAAACGTTGGCTATAAATAGTAGAAGGTAGCGGCGGATTTTCTTTAGTCCATCAAATGAGAAGAGGTTATAGGCTAGAGTCTTGGTTTATGAGTGGTGAAGTAAATGAAAAGTAGAAGTTGCAAGGGGTTGTTTGTAGTAATGCTTTTAGTATTGATAAGCTAAAGATGAGGTTTTGTATGGTGGTTTTTCTACACCTTACAAGCACTATTGATACAAGATTCCATCAGTAATGGAGACTATCAATACAAGGTCCCATCACGGTATCTGGGAAACCAAAACTGTGATGGTTTACATTGGTGGCTCCAAGGGACCTTGTATGGGGTGGAGGCATTTTCCCCTTTTGTACTTCAAATTAGAAGCGGAGGTGTTTATCCCATATGAGGTCTAACGAAGATGGTCGAGCACTAGATGCAACAAACGATTGATTTGGTTTGATTATTGTCGGCAACTTTAAGCCTAAGCGTGAAGAGAATGGGGGAACTAAACTTAATGTTGGCATCCTTTGGGAGGTATAAAGAAGATAGGAGAAATCTACCCAAAAAAAAAGAAGATTGGAGAACTTGACATGTCGATATGATTCGAGCTTTACGAAATGCCTCCTCTTTCTCTATAGCCTCTTGTTTATACATTTTGTGTTTTATATATTTCCCACTTCCCAACTTCTATACCCTTAATGCTTGAAAATCGTGTTGTTTCTACTTCTACTTGTATGAATTCTTATTTGTCCTGTAAAGATCTTATGAATAAATAAATGAAAGAGCTTTTTTATTGTACCTGATGATTTCGTTGCTCTGTTTTGTTGGTAGACTCGGACATCTAACTCCTTGACTTCTTTATGAACTCAGTTGTAGTTTTATTTTCCTGGTATACAGAGACTGTTTATTGTATGTAATTGCCCTGTAGCTGGAAGTTGCGTCTTAGAATCTTTTCGAGGGGCTAGAATAGTGCCTATAGCCTTCGTTACAAGATTTTGAGCCGATGGAGGCATAAGGCCGAATGGGGGTAGAGAACCCTTTATTGTGTTATGCTAAAGTCACCTAGGGGCATGGCATTGTTGAGGAGCTTGATGGGTGCATTTGTGTTATCTCGAGAGAGAATTCGAAGGCTTGCGCCGAGAGTGCTCATTGGCATTGCGTCAAGAGAGTGCTTGAAGGCATTATGCCAAGAGTGCTTGTTGGTGTTGCACCAAGAGAGAGTTTAAAGGCATTGCGCTAAGAGTACTCGTTGTCGTTGGGCCAAGAGAAAACTTGAAAGCATTGCATCGAGAGTGGTCATTGGCGTTGTGCCAAGAGAGAGTTTAAAGGCATTACGCTGAGAGTGTTTGTAGGCATTGTACCATAAAAGTTTAGAGGTATTGCACCAAGAGTGCTCATTGGTGTTGCACCAAATGAGTTTAGAGAAATTGTACTGTGGGTGTTCATTAGCATTGTGCTAAGAGAGTTTAGAGGTCTTGCGTTGAGAGTGTGTTGTGTATACTGAGTTCGGTGTGTTGTTGATGTGCCTAGAGGTGTAAAGCCGAGAGAATCTAGGTTTGGAAAAGAGAGTTGATAGACTAGAAGCTCGTGGATGTAGAGGTCCAGGCTACTGGTTATTGCATGAATCAAGTGGTAGCATACAAAAGTAATGATGTAGTGATTTAATAAAGAAGATGATAATAATCTATAACAATGAAAATGGTAAAAAATACTAGTAATAGATGTGTAAATTCTTGGCATTCCATGTTTAAGGTACGATATAGCCATATAAGTGATTGAGGCGACATGTTCCTGGGCGAACTGCCATGCGAATTTGATAGCGCCCTTCCCAATTTGGTACAAGTTTGTCCCCGTTGAGGATGTCCCGTTGCTTCTACCCTTCGAGGACTAGGTCTCTTGGTTTGAACACTCTAGCTTTGACTTTTCTGTTATAATATTGGGCCATTTACTATTGGTAGGCCACAATTTGAGTAGAAGCAGTGTCCCACAATTCTAAAAGGAGATCTAGTTGTTCTCATAGTGATGACTCATTTGAGTTTGGTAGGTATTGATCTACATGCAATGAGTGGATTCTGATTTCCACTGGGATGACAGCTTTGCATCCGTGGGTGACGCTGAATGGAGTCTCCCCAATAACTTCGTAGGGTGCTGTTCGGTAGGCCTAAAGAATGCCATAAATCTCTTCTAGCCATAAGCCCTTTGCCTCCTCTAATGTGGTTTTGAGCCTTGAAGGATTATTCAATTGGTGACCTCTACAAGGCTATTGGCTTGCGGGTAAGAAAGGTGAGGCGATACTGTATTTCGAGCTTGCTACCAAAAGCCTTTATTGTCGAATTGCTTGCAATTATCAGTGATAAGTACATGCAGTAGACCAAATCTCGTGATGATAGATTTCCATATGAAGGTATGTACCTTGCCATTTGTTATTTATGCTGGTGGTTCGGCCTCTATCCACTTGATGAAGTAGTTTATAGTCACTATAAGGAACTTGCGTTGCCTAGTAGCTTGCAGGAATGGTCCTAGTATGTCTATCCCCCATAATGCGAATAGTCAAGGACTGGTGATCGGGCAAAACTCAGAAGAAAGCTAGTATGGTACCGAGGAGAATTGTTGACACTTATGGCACGTCTTAATGTAGGCTTTCGCGTCGGCCTTCATGGTTGGCCAAAAGAATTCTAACGTAGTGCTTTATTAGCGAGGTTTCAAGCACCAATGTGGTTGCCGCATACCCTTTAATGAATTTCTCTGAAGACATAGTCGCCTTTTTCTGAATTTATGCATTTGAGATATGGGTGTGTGAATGATTTTTTATAAAGAGACCCATCAATGATGGCGTATTGCATGGCTCGGCATTTAATCTTCGCCGTTTCATGTGGTGAGTTCGGCAGTTAACCGCTTTTCAAGTAATTTTAGATGGAGTCTTTCCAACTCGGCGTCTCCTCAGCCGTCAAGATCTGTTCTAGTTCCTCAATGCTTGAATATGAGAGACTTTTGATGGAGATTGTTAGACTGGTTGCTACCGAGTCAAAGCTAGTGAGTTTGGAGAGTGTATCAACTATGGCATTTTCAGATCTAGGGATCTGTTGTACGTTCACTGTATTGAACTTTCTCATCTCGTCCCAGAGCTTAGAAAGGTACTTCACCATCATTAGTTCCTTTATCTCATATGTCCCCTCGATTTGTTTGACCACAAACTGACTGTCGGTGAAGACACAAATATCTTAACTCCAAGTAACTTGGCAATTTGGAGTTCCGTCAAGAGGGTATTGTGTATTCGGCCTGATTATTGGTGGATTGAAAATCAAAGCAAAGTGCATATTTTGCTTTGAAGTTGTTAGGACCTATTAGGATAAGTCCAACGCCGCTTCCTGATGAATTGGAGGATCCGTTTACGTGCAAGGTTCAGGGTGGCAAGAGGTACTTTTCAGAATATTTGTCAGTGGCTTGCTGAGCAGAACTTGGGAAGGTGCATTCGAGGATGAAGTCAACTAAGGTCTGGCCATTGATGGCAAGTCTCAATTGGTATTCGATATTGAATTCATCGAGTTCGATACTCTTTTGATGGGTAGGTCTAAGGTGTCTCTTTTCTATAGAATTTGTCTTAGGGGCTGGTCCATCAACACCACAATGATGTGTGCCTGAAAGTAAGGTATGAGGTGCCAAGCAGTTATAACAAGTGCTAATGCCACCTTCTCTATGAGTATGTAATTGATTTCTGCTTCGTGGAATATCTGGCTGATATAGTATATTGGTTTTTGCGCTTCGCCATCCTGTCTTAGGAGTATAGAGCAAATGGCTCGGTTAGAAATAAACAGGTAAAGATAGAGTTTCTCACCCAAAATGGACTTGAGCCAACTGAAGGTAGTTTGACATTCTAGCATCCATGTAAACTTTTGAGACTTCTTTAGGGTGTCGAAGAAGAGTTTGTACTTTTTCCAACTTTTGACATGAAATGGCTTAGGGCTGCGATCTGTACTGTAAGGCGTTGCACCTCTTTTAGCGTCTTGGGCGACACCATGTCTAATATAGCTTTAATCTTTTTTGGGTTGAATTCAATTCCTCGATGGGTCGTCATGAACCCTAGGGATTTGCCTAATGTAATACCAAATATACATTTGGCCAAATTTAGCTTGATGTTGTAGTACTTTAAAATCTGGAACGTTTCTTCAAGATCTACCACATGGCTCTTTGGACTAGAACTTTTAACTAGCATGTCATCTATGTAGGATTCAATGTTTTTGCTGAGTTGGTCACTAAAGACCTTGTTGACTAGTTGTCGGAAGGTCGCTCTTGCGTTCTTCAAATCGAAGGGTATAACTTTGTAACAGCAAGTATCGAAATCGGTAATGAAACTAGTCTTTTCCTCATCTTTTAGGGTCATGCGTACCTAATTGTAACCATAGTATACATCCATGAAACTTAGAAATTGATGGCTCGATAAATTGTTTATGAGTTTGTCAATATTTGGGAGTGGATAGCTATCATTTGAGTTTGCCTTGTTGAGATCTATGAAATCAATACACATTCTTCACTTTCTATTTACCTTTTTATCCAAAACCACATTTACTAGTCATTCGGGGTATTTCACCTCTTTGATGAAATTTGTTGTTAAGAGTTTCTAGACTTCTTTTTGTATTGCTAGTTGGCATTCTGATGCAAAGACCCTTTTCTTTTGCTACACTAGTTTGTGATTTGGGTTCGCTATCAATTTGTGGATAATTACTGAGGGTGGATTCCTGGCATGTTTTTGGGTGACCTTGCAAAGACTTTTGAGTGTTGACGTAGGCAGTCGATGATGGTGTCACAAAGAGCGATTGGTAAGTAGGCTCCGATCTGGATAGTCTAGCCAGGCGTGTTTGTTATAGGAATTGAGATCGCTTCCACGCCTAGTTCAGGTTTAGTGACCTACTAGGTATCGTCTCTGAAGTCCATGGTGTCTATCGAAAGATTGTTATTTTCTCCCCCTAGCGCGTGGATGGTTGGTGGATTAGGATCGCAATCAAAAGTTGCAATACTTAGAGAAGTTTTGAAATTGATCTTCATATGTTTGGTGTTCGGTAGGACTTCCAAGCCATCTCGACTAGGGCGGCCCAAAATGACATTGTAGTTAGATAAAACTTTAACCACGTTGAAAGTAGTTGTAATGGTAGCATGATTAGGGTGTGTTCCTAAGGTTACCGTGAGAGAAACAACACCTTTAGGAAACAACCATTCATGGGAAGGTCCCTTTAAGAGTCTATTGCAGGATTGTACATATGATGACGTGAGGCCCATTCACTGGAAAGCATCTCAATAAAGGATGTCACAATCTGCTCTTTGATCAATAAAGACTCTATTCGCTGGATATTGACCCATTCTTGCAGTAATAACCAATTAATCATGTCAATTGGGATCGATCCCTACTAGATCTTCATCGTCGAAACCAATCAGAGGTCTCTTTCTCTTTGATAGCATGACTGGTGAGGAATAGAAGCAGACAAGGTATGAGTATATTAGGAAAAAAAGTTAGTCTATTTCCCATAGACGGCGCAAATCTGATGGAGGTAGATTTGTTTCCTGGATAACTACTCTGTTGATCCGAGTATGGAACTAGAACAATGAGGAATCATCAGAGTCTTCAAAAGTGATAAGATCTGCAAATACTGCCAGAGGGTGATCTGGTAGAGGAGACTTCGATGCTCAAGTCAAAAGAGTGGTTTTAGAAAATATGAAACAGAGTGAGAAGAGTTGAGTGATAGCTCTATGTTGTCTTTGTGTGATAAGTATAGAGTTTCTGAAAACGTACCTGGATGGCTCCCCATGTTGAATATATATAGCATGTATGTATGGTAAGTTTCATATGAGTTTGGGGTGTAAAAACCATAGATTTCTTATGAAAAAATTGTTGAGAATCTCCAAAATTACAAGAACTGTAATTAACGATTTCTAAGAGATTCAGTATACTATTGATTTAGGAAAGTTCAAGTTGTTGTAAAGGTTTCATACCTTATCAAGAGTAACTATTGAGATATATTTCATTGTTAAGAGGAATTTTTCCAAAAATAGAGAAAATTCGTATCCTATTAAGAAAAATTTAGATTCGCTAAAGATTTATTTTCTTAATGGATAGTTTCAAGTTATGATTATCATGTAGTAAAATGAATCACGCTTGTAGAATGTATCCGCCGAGGAGTGAGGCAATTGAGAGGCTTGGGTGCCAAGAGTTACGGTGACCAAGAGGGTCAAAAGGATTGCTTGAGCGAGAGAGTTCTCAACCGAAAAATTGGGAGCGTGTCCGGTCACTTGTGGGTGGTATGGCCTAATGAACTTAGGCTATTCTGGTCTTGTAGTAATGAACCATCGGATCATGTACCATTAGTAATGAATCCGGTGAAAGGAAAATTTCCCCTAAGGATTCTCATTGAAATAAGGGGAGGTTAGGTTGTCGAATGTGTCACGGAGGACGTGAATGAACCTCATCAACAGAATCACGCCCACGATGAACACCTTGATAATGAAGAACATGTCCTTTTCCGGCCTCAGAGAGATATTATCTTCCCCATCATTGGAAGGCACACTTCGATCCCCCCCTCCCCAAAAATTAGCATGGACACTTGCCACTATTTTGTACTTTTGGGCTTCTCCTTGCTGATTTCTCCATGGTCTTTGGGTTCGCTTGTGCATTCGCCTAATCCAGTTGTTGGAAGCAAGACTAGGGTTATGAATAGTAGTGCTTGGATTTTTTATTAAGAGGAAGAGAGTCTGAGATCTTTCATGGCGGTCAAAGTAGTTGAAACTCAAAAGAGATGGGTGGTTTGGTTTTCTTTCTTCTGTTTTCTCTGTTTCAATGACTTGGCTGAATGGAGAGCCATGGAAGTGTTTTTATATTTGTTCGATAAATGACCTCATTGGATGTAAAATTTTAGGCGAATGATAGTAACTGTTAACATAATTCACTCATTAGGGAGGCTAGATTTGTCATTTCACAATAATATAATTAGAAGATGACAACATTTTTTATGATAGTAACTGTAACATAATTCGCTCATTAAGGAGGTTAGATTTGTCATTTCACAATAATATAATTAGGAAGATGACAACATTTTTGAAACACTTGTATTACTTTGGGAAACACATGCCTCGTCACCTAGAGTGTCTTCCGGTCCGGGGTTTGAAATTAACGTTGGATTAAAATATTGATACATTTGGTAGCAAAAGCTAAGCTGTCTCCTCCGGACCTTGACCTTGTGCCATTATTTTTTTGTCATTTTTGACCGACTCGCATCAAATATTTACCTAATTAACTACTACTTTTTTTTCTATTTTCATTTTATAAATTTTCCTCATCCAATTAAAATATATTAAATGGTGGAAAACAAAGGTAATGTTGAGAAGAAAATTTTATACACTGTTGTTGGAGCAACAAAATATATGAATTTAATATTTATATGAGAGCTCTAAAGTTATAATAATTATAATATTTATGCACAATTTAAACAAATGTTAACTCCAACTCTTCTATGGTATACTCTCTCATTGTTAATACATTCATATATATAAAAAAATCATTTAATTGAGCAACCCTCGCTATGTTGTAGAAGGAGAAAAGAAAAAAAGTGTTAAATTTGAAAAAAAAAAATCTTGAATATCTTGAAGCAAGATCTAAGAGCTTGGTATAACACCATTGATAAAATCTAACTCTTTTGGGTTGAGTGATTAAGGGCACTCTACCTCTTTAATCAGAAATTTCGAGTTCGAGACTTAAAAATGATAAAAAAGATTTGAAAGAGCCAACCCATAAAAATGAGTTTTATAGTTTTCGAACAGAATTAAT
The DNA here is from genome assembly GCA_033439265.1 of Dillenia suffruticosa. NCBI lineage: Eukaryota > Viridiplantae > Streptophyta > Magnoliopsida > Dilleniales > Dilleniaceae > Dillenia > Dillenia suffruticosa. The sequence continues at coordinate 8,481,415 of JAVTVX010000030.1, read as the reverse complement.
CAGATAAAACCAGAATATCGATGATTAAAATAAAAAAAAAAAAATTAACACCATTGACAAATACGTCCCAAGAAATGGTTTCATCAAATGTCAACATGAACATACTCTCCATGTCAAAATAAGCAAATGTAACATCTTACTTGTTTGTATATTCATATATGCGGATGATTTGATATTTACTAACAATAATCTAGAATCGTACGAAATTTCAAGAAAACCATAACAAAACAATTTGAGATCACGGATTTAGGGTTCGTGTCCTAATATCTTGGTATTGATGTGAAACAAATGGAAGAAAATATTTTTATCTCCCAAGAAGGCTACGTTAAAGAAGTGTTTAAGAAATTTGGTAATCAAAAATTGCAATCTGATAGCTATATCTATAGAATGTGGTGAGAAATTGTTCAAGTTCAATGATTCAAAAAAGATGGATCCAACTTAATTTAACAACTTCGTGGAAGTCCACGTTATTTGACTTGCACAAGACTTGACATTCTTTTTTGAAAGCGGTTAAAAAGATAATGCGGTATCTTAAAGGTACACTTGGCCTTGGTTTTCTTTACACTCGTTCTAATGATTTCAAACTTATGGGTTATTGTGACTGTGGTTTGGATGAAAGTGTTGATGATTGAAAGAGTACTATTGGGTTTATTTTTTTCCATTGGTGATGTAGCTTTACACGGAGTTCAAACAAGCACCTGATCGTGACAACATGTGACGCAGAATATGTCGCAACAATTTCTTGTGTATTCCATGCAATATGGCTGGGAAGTTTGTTGGAAGAACTCTATTTTCACAAAAGAACTCCACGAAATTATGTGTTGACAACAAATTGGCAATTACAATCTTCGAGAACCTAGTTTTCATGAAAGAAGCAGGAATATACACACCAAGTATCACTTCATAAGAGAATGCATTGAGAACAAAGAGGTGGAGCTCAAATATGTGAAGTCGTATCATCAAAACCTCTCAAGATTGAGTTATTCATCTTGTTTCGAAATTCTTTTGGAATATTGAGATCAAGTTTAAGAGGGGTATTAGAAAATAAACTTGATATTTATATAGAGACAAAATTTCTATTCATGCATGCCAACATTATTGAGAAATTTGAAAAGTCAAGTTCCATTAAAAATGTAGAAATAAAGAGAGTGGTTGGTATCAATTCAATCAAAAATAAATTTCTCATATTTCAAATAATACGAGTATAATGCGAGTAGTGTTGTATTCATAGGAAACAGTGGATCTATTTCTTTTAAGAAAAATAAAAATAGAATTGGGGGTTTTAAGAATTTATCTAAATCTAGTGAAAATAAATAAATCTTTAAAATTAACTAGAGTAAAATAGTTAAATAACAGCGACTAAAAAAACAAATTTCGAAGATAATAAAATCTAGTTAAATGAATTATTTTCACATTGATGTACTTGATTGATCATCGAGGTAAGAATTACTCGATATTATGTGAATAAATTGGTTATAGCTGTTAATTACCACGAAACGACTAATCTCGCCTTATTTTTTTGGTAATTAAGATATTATTGTTAACTATTTCTCTAATCGAAAGACAACTCAAGAGACTCTCATTAAATTTAGTGTTTCGTCAATATTAAGATTTAGAGAGATTCAATTCTAATAAGTAAATTCGAATCTAAATTTATTTAAATTAAATTATCTAAACTCTTGATATAAGTTAAATCACTTGCGAAACTATAAAATTATGTCAATCATTACTTTATTAAAAATACATAAATTTTACTATTTTTAAGTGGTAGTAAACTATTCTAGGGTTATTAAATATAAATCTCTATTTAATAATTTTAAAATAATCATTAATATTAGGGTATAGAGATTAAATAAATATCCATAATTATTAAATAAATAAAATCATTTATATTTCACAATCTTCATTTATTAATATATTAATAATTTTTTGACTAGAAAAATAAATTAGAAATAAAACATGAAAAAGGAAAAATTCGCGAAATGATTTATTATGTTGGAAGAAGAACATGAACTATAAGAAAAATGTCCCCCACCCCTACAGTCTTTCCTCTCTACAAAAGAATGTGTTCCTTTCAAGGAATAAGAAAATGTACTTCCTCTAGGTTATCGGCTGCCCCCTTGTGTTGCCTCCCCCCTAACAATATGAAACACTAATATCTATATATATATATATATATATATAAATAAATAGTAACCCTAAAATAAACGGAGTTTTTTCTAATTTTATCATAGGTAAAATTATTTAAATCTCTAAAAAATAATACCTAAAAATTTCAAATAAAAGAAAAGTTTCTAAAAAATAAAATAGTTTGACATTTACATTTTTAAAAATTTCTTTTTCTAAATATTAGTAATGGAATAAAAATTTTCGATATCTCTAATTTTATCCTAATTTCCTCTTGAATACGCAATTGGGAAAAAAAAATTTTACTATAGTAAATCTTCAAAATATTGTATTGCCTCTTGTAATCAACGTGTCCATATGCTAATAAAAGGGTCTTATTGTCTAATTTTTCGTCATTTGTATAATTACTCTAATTTAGTTCATTTTTTTCACTTTCCTTAATAAGTATTTTCCATCGATTCTAACATATCAAATATCATAAAATATAAATATTAGCGTAATATTTATTCAAAAATAATATAAAATTAATCGTAAATATTATACTCATTTTGATTCTATCAAATTCCTCCACACCTAAATGATGCTTGTCCTCAAACATTTCCAACTCGAATAAAACTAAGCTAACCAACCTATTTTTTTCTTCCAAACTCCCAAGTCAACATGTGTCATAAGAGTTAAACCGAAAGTACAATCGAAACAACAAGAATTTCACAACGATCTGTACTAAAACAACCATTATATATTCCAACTACTCTTTATAAAATCCAAATAGCAAGATTCAACAATTCTCACTGTTAGAATATGGTGACTCAATCACGCAACGGAAGCAATAATTAAACAATTTTTCATAATCGAAAAAAGATAAAGTTTATGGTATACCTAATTTGGTGATTCGGAAAATTTTGGAAATCGCAAACTTGAAACTGCAGCAACTCACAGTCGGGATGATAGTTACGTAAGACGAACTATTAACACGATACCACAACGATCCAACTCTTAACCCGGTGATTTTTCGTTGATCGGAATTAAACCCTCTTGTGATTATTATCTCTCTTATTTTCTTCTTGTTCCTTTTTTTTTCTTCAACAAAAATGGCAAATTCACCATTCAGTTGTAACTCCCGTAGGAGTTATTTTGGAGAGGAAAAAAATGGGGGAAAAAATGGGGTAATGGGTAACTACCCATTACCCATTTATTTTGAAATTCAAAATATTTACTTGCCCCACGTGGGCATTGATCAATATCTCTCACTTGTACACGAGTGCATTTTATTTCCGTCATAAGATCACAACTCATGCGATCCACCATATCACCCTACAGGGTTTTTCATATAGGGTTGGACGTCGTGCGACTAGCGAGTACACCTGCAAACAAAAAACTCCTCGACACATCTGTTAAGATGATCGAGTAGTTAAGTATCATAAGAAAGCTCGCTGTACCCCAGATCCAAGACTAATTACATTCATCGAGTTACTTTCCTCACCGAAAGTAATCCCCAGATATCACTCGACTATGTATTTACTATTATGTTCAAATCCCTACATGGATGAACATAAAAGACCGGTCGGTGAATACAACATAACAATGCAATGTCAATTGATCTTCCTTTTCCCAAACTTGAATCTATCGATCTCAATTCAGCTGTTTTCCTAGACCTGTTCCTCAGATCTCAATTTATCTTCCGGGCCATTGGTAAACAGACTAAAGTAGCAAACACTGAATCATGATCTCAAGAGACAACCAAAAGTAATAAGGGCACAAGAGATCCCACTCAATGGATCTCGAATCTCACACAGTGGGGCTTGGGGATAAGTTTTAAATTATTGTCTCAAGTAATATAGCTCCCACTATTCCAAGTCGTCTTTTCACACGTGGTATGAAAACACGTGCCACAGTGTTACTCTCCCATCTCTCAGAATGGCATATGTCAGATTTCTCTAACACTGTGCAGGTACGGGGACACAGTCTACACATAAGACTTTACCTAGAGATCTCAGAAATAGTACCTATGAGACAATATCACAAATTATAGGTGATATCCGAGATCTCAAACCTGACTTCTCACAGGCAACATGGATGTGGGTACTTCCATGTTGGTCATATCGCATATGACCTCATCCTGAACACGTATCAGGACGACTTATGTTCTAGCAGGGCCACTCTCAAAACCTCTTACAGCTAGAAACCGTCTCATCCCCGCTTACTCAGAGCCGGAGGTGGTCACTCGTGTGAGAGAGTCGACCTCTCTTGCCCGACATATCTATTATCACAAACAGAACATATATATGATAATTAAAAGTAAGTGCATTAATGAAAAATATAATACAAAAGTGACTGAATAATGCACTATAATCATATATATATATAATCAATAAGTATCAACGTCATCATTAAGTACAAACTGAGAAATGTCAGTAGATATTCAAACCCAATGACTCTCTATGCCCTAAAAAAGAGTCTCTAGTGATGGGTTTGGTGAAGGGGTCAGCCACCATGCTGTGTGTCGAAATGTACTTGACGGTCACTTCACCCTTCTCGATGATGTCTTTAACATAATGGTATCTGGTGTCGATGTGTTTAGTCCTACTATGAAACTTAGGGTCTCGAGTGTAAGTGATAGCGACCTGATTATCACAATAAATCCTTGCAGGTCTCCCACTATCTGCTATAATCCCTAAGTCATTCAGTAGTCTTCAGAGCCAAACACTCTCCTGAACTGCAACTGAGCACGCCACGAACTCAGCCTCCATCGTAGATAGAGCAACACAAGTTTGCTTCTTACTGCTCCAAGAGATAGCTCCGCCATTGAGCAAGAAAGCAAAACCTGATGTCGATTTGCGTTTATTCAAATCACCTCCCCAGTCGGCATCCGAATAGCCCACAAGGCGCAAATCGCCTTCTCTGTAACTCAAGGAGAAGTTTGTAGTTCCTTTTAGATATCGGAAAATCCTTTTCACTGCTCTCGAGTGACCCCTTCCAGGATTTGGCTGATATCTGCTCACCAGACCAACTGCATAACAAATGTCCGGTCTAGTACACAACATTGCGTACATCAAACTTCCCACTGCACTGGAATAAGGTACTTTACTCATTTCCCTTACTTCTTCCTGAGTTTTCGGACACATGTCCAGGCTCAGGACTTCACCTTTGGCGATCGGAGTATCTATAGGATTACAATCATTCATCCCAAAACGCTCGAGAATTTTCTTAATGTAGGTCTCTTGTGAAAGAGCCAACATCTGTCTCGAGCGATCCCTCTGAATCTTAACTCCAAGGATGAACTCAGCTTCATCCATGTCTTTCATGTCGAAACTGGATGACAACCATGCTTTGATGGTCTTTAAATACTTAATGTTGTTCCCAGCCAACATTATGTCATCCACATACAACGACAGGATCACAAAAGAGTTATCAGACCGAATCAGATAGACACAATGATCCTCCTCAACCATCGTAAAACCATAAGATATCATCTCCTCATGAAATCTTAGATACCACCGCCTGGATGATTGCTTTAGACCGTATATCGACTTCCGAAGTCGACAGATCTTATCCCTTGACCTACCAGAACAAACCCAGGGGGCTGTTCCATGTAGATCTCCTCAACCAGACTCCCGTTAAGAAAAACGGTCTTAACGTCCATCTGGTGTAACTCAAGATCCATACTAACGACAATCGCCAAAAGTAAACGGATCGAAATAAATTTGACTATTGGAGAGAAAGTCTCCTCGTAGTCAATGCCCTTGGTCTACGTATAACCCTTGGCTACCAGACGGGCCTTGTACCTCTCAATCGATCCGTCGGCCTTTCTTTTAATTTTGAAAACCCACTTGTTTCCAATGGTCTTTCTTTCCTCAGGTAAGTCAACTAGCTCCCAGACTTCGTTGACTCTCATTGATTCCATTTCCTTGTGCATGGCCTGTAACCATTGGTCCTTTGCTGAACCCTCAAGAGCCTCCTGTGCAGTCCTCGGCTCTTCATCGTCCTCAGGAGTCACAATGAGGATCTCATCCTCAATCGGGAAACGACGACGTGGCACTTGTCCCCGACTACTCCTTCAAGGAGAGAAAGGTCCCACACCTTGAGATGGATTGCTCCCACTAAGATCAAGATCCATAATCGGCTCTTGAATCTTGTCACTGGTTTCGGCTGAGCCACTAGGCTCATCCATCTCGTAAAAGGTGAGATCTCGATCGATTTCTCCTCTTTTAGGGAAATCACTCTCGAGAAATGTGATATCACGAGACTCTATCTCGGTGACAGTACCGTCCGTATGTTCTCCTAGAAACACATATTCTTTGGATTGTTCAGAGTATCTAACAAATATACACTTCTTTCCTCGCGGGCCTAACTTGCCGTACTGATGCGAGGAATCACGAAACATACGCAGCGCAACCCCATGGCCTCAAGTGCCTAAGGTCAGGCTGTCTCCCTGTCCAAAGCTCGTATGGGGTGTTAACTACAGACTTTGTCGGAACACGGTTAAGGACGTAGGCCGCAGTCAACAACGCATCCCCCCAATGGGAGATAGGTAGGTTGGCTTGTGCCATCATCGACCTCACCATCTCCAACAGAGTCCTATTCCTTCTCTCGGCTACTCCGTTCTGTTGAGGAGTAGCAGAAATAGTTAACTGTCTCGTAATACCTCTATCGGAACAGAGCTCTTTAAATTGCTCAGACAGATACTCGCGCCCCCGATCGGTTCTGAGAGTTTTCACCCTCAAGTCTAGCTGATTTTCAACCTCACTGATAAAGCTCCTAAAGCATTCTAGTGCCTCAGACTTGTGTGAGATCAAGTAGACGTAACCGAAACGCGTGTAATCGTCTATAAAGGTAATAAAATACGTAGCTCCGTTTCGAGCTCTCACATTCATGGGTCCGCAAATGTCGGAATGGACCAATTGTAATGGAGTCTCAGCTCTCATTACTTTCCCAAATGGTTTTCTAGTAGCTTTGCCCGCAAGACAAAACTCACATACGGGCAACTGGACCTTGGTTAGCGGGCCCAGCAGGCCATTCGTAGCTAACCGGGCCATCCTCTCTTACCCTATGTGGCCAAGCCTACTATGCCATACATTCACATCATCTACTACACTATCTGATGCAAAAACAATAGTAGAAGAAGAATAAATCTCATAAGATGAAATCATATCCAGTACATAAAGTCCCTCATGGACCAAACTGGAACAAATTAAAGAACTGTCATAAGTAATGGAAACTCTAGAGTTTCCCAACAACACTGAATATCCTAACAAATCTAAACATCGGACAGATACTAGATTCTGCCTAATCTCAGGAGCATACAAAATATCATGAAGATATAAGATTTGGTCACTTCGTAGCAATAGCTTGCAAGTGTCAATCCCTTTCACTTCCATGAATGCTCCATTCCCCACGTACAGCCTCCTCGCCTGGGGACTTAAACGGCGGAACTCCACGTATGCGCTCCTGTCCCGAGCTACATGGTCCGTGGCTCCTGAGTCTACAATCCACAAAGGAGAAGAGTTAATGAGCATCACACTAGATGACACGTAACTCAAACCATGTAAAGAAGAAGGACATACCTTTCGCTCGCCACACTCGCGTGCGAAATGCCCAAATTTGCCACAAACATAGTATTGGACTTTGCTCTTATCGAGTTCCTTTTTCTTGCGCTTCTGTCCTTTGTCGTCGGTCTTGGCAGGTTGCTTCTTCTTGCCTTGGCCCTTGGCCTTCTTCTCATGCTTGCGCCACTTGCGCTTTAAATCCCGGGAGCCCTTACTCGACTCCGCAAAATTAGCATGAGCAGAAGAAGACCTAACCACCTCTTGACTCTTCTCCTCGAGCTCACAGTGCCTACTCACGTCCATGAAAGTATGAATACTCTCAGTGTGCGTGAGATAGGTCTTAACCACATCCCAGGAGTCAGGCAAGGACTGGATCACACCCAGTACCTGAAACTCATTAGACATCGGCTCCCCCATATTCTTCAGAGAGGCGATCATACTCGACATGTGCATTAAATGCTGTTTCATTGTATGATCGTGCCTCTTCTTATAAGTGATGAACTTATAGGTCAGCATCCTCACCTTAGGAACTGACAGGGCGCCATATTGCTCTCTTAAAGCATGCCAGATCGACTGTACAGTAGAATACTGCTCATAAATCAGAATCAGCTCATCGTGCATGCAGCTAAGAAATATCACCCTCACTTGGCTATCCTTCTTTTTCCAAGCACGATACACCTCCTGATCCCGTCGTGCTTGTGCCGTGAAACCCTCCCCGGGGTCCACCATCTCGTTCTTAAGAACTTCCCCGAGTTCTTGTTCCTCAAAGACAAACTGAACCTTTCAGTGCCAAATATCATAATTGTCACTGTTCAGTTTATCTCCCTTAACGAGATCTAGAACAACAGTTTTCGTAGCAGCCATGTCTCTGTTACATAGAAAAAGAGATGTCAGTGACTAATAATACTTATTTTCACAATTTCGTACACTCTACGAATTAATAATCCAAAATGAATCGAGTATTAACCCCAAAGTGAGCATATGAGTCAACGGACACCATACACCATAACCCGGGATCTCATCTCTTTATCCGGACTTTAATTCGGCCTACAAAATTCTATAAATAGTCACAAATTTCCTCATAGGACCTGACGCGCCGTCGGGGTCCCCACCAGCCGCCGCGCACCGGCGATGGCTCTGCAGGCCCTGCCACGCGCCTCCACGCGTCGGCAGGAGCCTGGATCACGCGCCAGACGTGCGGTGCACTCTTCACGCACTACCACACGCCTAACAGGGATCGACTCACGCAGTGCGCGTGTCTCACGCCCCTACACGCGCCCAGTCGCGGCGCGTTCTCACGCGCCCTCACGCAAGGAGCCGAGTCAGTGGGTCGGTCAACGGGTCAGGTGACCCGACTGGGGGGTTAACGGGTCGGGTTAGACCCGACACGTGTCGGGTCGTGGGTCGAATCATGCCCCGACCCGCTCCGCCCCTCCCTGTTCCGTGCCGGCTCACGCGCCTTACTCGCGCGTGAGCTCCACGCACCCGTTGGATGCGCTTCTGCGCGCGTGTGGTGCACGCGCCCGCGGGTCTGGAGCTCATCTTCCTTACCTGACGGGTCTGCAACTGGGTTTTTCGACCTAGTTCTCCGAAAACCCAATTTTCGGTATAAATAACATGCAATATATATGTCAAAATGTAGATCTAGCAGAGACAAACATAGATCTACCATTTTCATGCTCTGATTTGACCTAAAACTCGTAAAATATGGGGTTGAAGGGTTCGGTCACTATTCACAGCCGAATGCTTCAACCGGAATTTTCTTAACCATATCTAGATCAGAAAATTACGAAAAAATTATTTTCGTGTTTTACGTGAGTTGGGTAATACAGTGGTATAATCAAATTCACGAAATTAATCCGTGATCCGAACCCCAAATTTTTATACCCTATATTTTTATACCCAAATTAAATTCTGAAAAATTATTTAGAGATATATCTAACACGCTCTGATACCAATGTTAGATTATGGTGACTCAATCATGCAACGGAAGCAATAATTAAACAATTTTTCAGAATCGAAAAAAGATAAAGTTTACGGTATACCTAATTTGGTGATTCAAAAAATTTCGGAAACCGCAAACTTGGAACTGCAGCATCTCGCAATCGGGATGATAGTTACGTAAGACGAACTATTAACACGATACCACAACGATCCAACCCTTAACCCGGTGATTTTTCGTTGATCGGAATTAAACCCTCTTGTGATTATTATCTCTCTTCTTTTCTTCTTGTTCCTTTTTTTTTCCTCAACAAAAATGGCAAATTCACTATTCAGTTGTAACTCCCGTTGGAGTTATTTTGGAGAGGTAAAAAATGGGGGAAAAATGGGGTAATGGGTAACTACCCATTACCCATTTATTTTGAAATTCAAAATATTTACTTGCCCCACGTGGGCATTGATCAATACTCACCAAAGGTTCACTCAAATGCACTCGAAAGGATATAAAATTTATATATCACTCAAATCAATAATATGGAATGACATTACCATATACTTGCAAATATATCAAATCTCCACCACTTAAAAATTTGAATTTCATACGTCAATGTAAAGGTATTTTCTTTTATTGTAACGGGGTTAGAGTTAAAAGTATAATAAATGTGATATTTAAGGGCTAAAACGTACCAAAAACCATATATAACTAACCACACAATTTTCATAACTTTGATTGATCTTTACCTCAAGCAAACAGTAGACAAAATTTGATTTCTTGCTATTAAAATGTATAACCAATAGCAAATAGTATATAAAAATGTCAATTGATTTCTCAATTTCTATAATTGAAGTGTAAATGAATAAATTTTGAATCAAGATACAGCACTTCTCTTTCTCATCTCTTTTTTCTTTTCTTTTCTTTTTTCTCTTTTTTTTCTTCTTTTTTTTCCATCATTTTTTTCTTCTTCTTTTTTTTTCCAAACATACATCGTTTCCATAAAAATATCAACATCAAAATTCAATTCATCATTTCCTACAGAGGCAAACATATAACCAAAATCATACAATTAATTATATACACCTTTGATATAAGAGTTTGGAATGAAGGCTAAAATCAAAAGTTTGGTGTTGTATTGAGTTAGTTTTAAAGAGGAAAAGGAGATTAAGACTCAAATTGGTTCACTAAGAGTTTATGACATCAAGGTAGGGATTTTTAGAAAACCAAAAGGGGTAAAACCTAATTACCTTTGTCATTTTGATGCATGAAATCTTAGAATGTGGTTTTAATATTCATAACAAAGCAAGTTCTAAAATATGCAATCCCAATATGATAATCACTCATCAAAAAAATAATTTTGAGCACAAAAAATGAATTTGCTTGATTTCGGCTCAAAACCTCATTTTTTAAGTAAAGTTTGTGTCAATTTTGTCATATTCATCATTCAAAGAAAACTATTAAAAATATAAATATCCATTTCAAGTACAAAAAAACCATTGATATAAACTATTTTTCAAATATCTCCGGCCAACCAAATAGCATGTATCGACTAAGAAAGCTTAGAATTTTTTTCTCCTTTTATATTTTTTTATTTTTTTAAGAAACAAAATCTAAACTAATATAGTAAAAGAAAACAAATATAGTATCAAAAATAAAGAATAAAACATTTAACATCTCCCCACACCTAAATCATACATTGTCCCCAATGTATGCTCAACTTGAAAGATAAAAAAAATGCATATAATCAATCAAACAAAATAAAAAAAAGAATAAAAAAATAAAAGAGGAAGGTGAGAACAATTCTCCCCTAGGGTGGAGTGGTGAAAGGAGTATATATTCCAACGAACTCAAAAAAATAGTTAAGGCGTAGGCACGTCTTAAATATCAAGCACTTTTGTCCATTTCTGAGACTTAACTGGTAGAGAGAAAAACCCTAAAAAAATGAAAAGCAAAATGTGAAAAGTTAAATTTAATTGTTTCTCTCTTTTTTTAATTTTTTAATTTTTATTTTTGCCAGAAATGAATTTGATTTAAGGTATGGACACGTCTTAAGCAAGGAGCACTTCTTGTTTTTCTTTTTCTTTTCTTTTTTTTACAAAATTGAAGTGTGTTTAAGGCGTGGGCACGCCCTAAACGAAGAGTGTTTTTTGTTCATGAAACTAGAAATGAAATATGTCCGTGAGCTTTTGGCAGAAATAAAAGTAGTTTTAGGGTATGGCCACGCCCTAAACAATGAGTATTTCTGGTCATGTGAAGTATTTGGGTAGAAATGAAGTTAGCTTTGGGCGTGGGCACGCCTTAATAAGAGATCACTTCTGTTTTTTTTTCTTACTTAGAAGTAAATCAAAATATAGTCTAAATCAAACTAACATAAATGAAAATAAAAAACAATAAATAAATAAATAAATTATAAAAGAAAATATTGGATTGTCACCCAGTAAGCGCCTTCGTTTAGTGTCTTTGGCTCAACATGACCTCTTTATTTCAATCTCGCTCAAATATCGGTTCAATCCATTTTGACTTTAACTTGACCGGCGTGAATTTCAATCTTGAATTAAAACAAAAGACTTTTTGGCCTACCATGAATTACTTTCAGTGTGGGAGTTTATGTTGGAAACACTTGTCCCATTATGTAAAATTATTAATCAAATTCTCGTTAAACACAAAACCCAATTTATTTTGTACAAAAGTATAATGTATAATGAAGTGCATCTCTTTCTCATCATCTTGTTTCTTAGAATATGCCAACCTACAAGAAAAGGAGGAAGAACAATTAGTTTTGAATCCGAATAATTTGGTACCTCATTTACCTTTTCCGGTGTGGCATCAAGGGGTATTGTTTCCTTTTTGTTTTCCTGTTCTTTGTGTGCCTCTTTTGATGAAGAATTCTGCACCTTTTTTTTTCACTTTTGAATAGCAAAGCACTTTAATTCTCCCTTGGATGAACCTCAACTTGAGACGACAAATTTTCTTGATTAGTTTCGATTTTACTTATTGTCGTTGCCAATTGTGACATTTGAATACTAAGAATTTGAATGCTTGTTCTTGTTTCTTGCATAAAACTTTTGAAAAGATCTTCAAGATCTGATACTCAATTTTGTAGAGGTTGGAATGGTGGTTTTTCATAAAATTGTTGCGGAAATTCTCGTGGTCTAACTCCATAGCTTAGATTTGAATGATCTCTCCAACCTTGATTGTATGTGTATGAGTAAGAATCGTACTTTCTTTGAAACTGCCCTGAAAATCCACCTATAATATTCCATTGTTCATTAAACTTCTCTTGAAATATAGGGCATATATCGGTTGGGTGATCCATACTCGAGCAAATTCTGCATGCCTACACTTGTTGTACATGTTCTACAACCAATCTTTCCATCATAGAAGTTAGAGAATCTAACTTATATTTAAGGGAAGAAATACTGATTTCATTGATACTTTGTGGAACATCTTATCATCCACCAAACCGTGTTGCATTTGTTGGCATACCAAGAAAATCACTACAAAAAGAATTTTCATTAAAATCAAATAATAATAACTCTCTTAAAGTCTTTTGGGTGCCCATATCTTCGTGTCTAGAGTCCTTCTCTTCTATGTCCTTCACGACTTCCAACAAATTCACTGCAAATGATTAGTTTTGAAAATAAGGAGAAAAGAAAATTTAAAAGAAATAAATCACTTAGTACCATTCCTCGACAATGGTGCCAAAATTTGGTGGGTGTCAATCTAACAAAAAATAAATTTCTCCTATTTCAAATAATACGAGATAATGGAGTAGGGTCATATTCATAGAAAACGGTGGATCTATTTCTTTTAAGGAAAATAAAAATAGAATTGGTGGTTTTGAGAATTTATCTAAATCTTGTGAAAATAAATAAATCTTTAAAATTAATTCGAGCAAAATAGTTAAATAACAGCAGCTAAAGAAACAAATATCAAAGATAATGAAATCTAACCAAATGAATTATTTTCACCTTGATGTACTTGATTGATCATTGAAACAAAAATTACTTGATATTATATAAATAAATTGGTTATAACCATTAAATACTACGAAACGATCAATCTCTCCTTACTTTTTTGGTAATTAAGATACAATCGTTAACTATTTTCTAATCGAAAGACAACCCACGAGACTCTCGTTGGATTTAGTATTTTGACAGCATTAAAATCTAGAAAAACACAATTTTAATCAGTAAATTCGAATCGGATTTATTTAAATTAGATTATCTAAACTTTTAATATAAATTAAACCGCTTGCGAGAATATAAAACTATATCGATCACCACTCTATTAAAAATATACAAATCTTACTGTTTTTAAATAGTTATAGACTATTTTAAATCTATTAATATAGACCTCTATTTAATAATTCTAAAACAATCTTAAATATTAGGATATAGAGACTAAATAACACTCATAAACATCAAACAAATAAAATCATTTAAATCTCACAAACTTCATTTATCAAAGTTTCAATAATTTTCTAATTAAAAAAAATAAATTAGAAATAAAACATAGAAAAGAAAAAACTCAAAAAATAATTTATTGTGTTTGAAGAACAATGTGAACTACAAGAAAAATGTCTCCCACGGCTGCAGCATTTTCCTTCTACAATAGAATATGGTTTCCATTCCTTCCCTAGGCAGTCAGCTGCCCCTTGGGGCTGCCTCCCCCCTAACAATACGAAACACTTATATATATATATATATATATATATATATATATATATATATATGAGTAGTAACCCTAAAACAATGTGGAGTTTTTCCTATTTTATCTTAGGAAAAATTATTCAAATTTTTAGAAGATAATACCCAGAAATTTCAAATAAAAGAAAATTTTCTAAAAGATAAAATAGTTTGAGATTTACATTTTCAAAAATTCATTTTTCTAAATATTAAGAATGGAATAAAAATTTTCAATATTTTCAATTTCATTCCAATTTTATCTTAAATGTGCAATTGGAAAATAAAAATTTTATTACAGTAAGTTTTCAAAATCTTACATTGCCTTTTGTAATCAACATATCCATGTACTAATGAAAGAGTATTGTTGTTAAATTTTTTATTTTTTTTTATAATTACTTCGATTTAATTTGTTTTTCTTCACTTTTCTTAATAAATATTTTCTATCAATTCTAACATATCAAATATCACAAAATATAAATATTAGTGTAATATTTATTCAAAAATACTATAAAATCAATTATAAATATTACACTTATTTAAATTTTATCAGATAGTCATAGAAATCCAATAGTCTTACCAAATGTTGAAGGATCAAGACAAAAATGTAAAACATGTGCAAAATGCCAAAGAACAATATTCTTTGTGGCTCAAGATTCTCTTTAGTTGCTAGGAATTTACTTAGTTCTAGCATTTGATAGATGTATTAAATGTGGGTTTATATAAACCCACCCTGTACTCAATTGTAAACAAAATTCAAGTTTCAAGCAATTTATTCTATTAATACAAAAAAGAATTCAAGTAGTTTTTAACTTTTGTTATTACATCTCTCATCCCTCTTGTGAGTTTAAGTGTTTTATATTTTTGAAATTCGTAAATTCAAACTCCAACAAAGTTTGTCGTCTTAGTTTTGAATTTCTGACACATCAGCGAACAATGAATTGTTGAATTCGACTCCTAATGACCCATCTGGTCCTCCAAGTTGGCCTAATGTATTCTGTTCAAATGGCAAAGTGACTCAGATTCTAACCAAGAACTTCAACAAGATTTCTATGCTGTGATATTTGGGGTGTCAAATAGCATTCAATGGTTGTATTAAATGTGTGTTTATATAAACCCATCTCGGCACTCAGTAGCAAGCAAAATTCAAGTTTTAAACAATCTATTCTATCAATACGTGAAAGAGACTGAAGATTTTGAGAGAGATATACATTTCAAGGCTGATAATTATTGCAAAACTTTGTCTTTTAATTCCTTCAATCTCTATTTGAAGTGCAAAAATGTAGGAGAGAGAAGATACCGAAAGAGATATGCAGAGAGAGAAAGAGACCAAGAGATTGGAGAGGGA